>JAJJXE010000005.1:0-1200000 GCA_022432365.1 Hypoxylon sp. FL1284 | reverse complement strand
AAAAGAATAATGTTATAATTTAATAACTTATAAGTTAAAAAAAAGATTTAATATAAAATATAACCAATATAAAAAAAAAGGCCAATTAAATAAAGGATTTATCCAACCAAGTAGTTAAGGTTATATAATATCTTTCGCTACCTTTACTACTTTTAAAACGTAAAGCGTCGCTACCTTTATTACCTTTAAAACCAAAAGCGCCGCTACTTTAAAACCTTTCAACGCCAAAGCGTTTTATAAAAAACTATAAATATATAAAAAGAATTATTTCTTTTAATATATTAATTTTTTAGCTACCAACTTAAGCTTATAAGTTATACTTTAAATATAAAAAAGCAATTTTTATAAACCAAACCTTTTAAACCTAACGCTACTATTATCTTTAAAATCAAAACCCTTTATCGACCCTTATACCAACAAAGCTTATAACATAAAATTTAAATTTAAATCTTTTTATAAATAAAAAAAAAAAAAGGTTGTAAAAATATTAAAAAAGCCAGCCTTTTATTAATAAGCCTTTTCTTTTTTTTATTTAATACAATTTAATTTTTTAATAAAATTTAAATTACGTTTTATTATTTGTTTTAATTTTTTAATTTAAAATTTGTATTATTTTAAAAAATAAAAAACTTTTATAATAAAAACTTACGCCTTTTTTTTTAACTTTTTTAAACTCTTTTTTTAAAATATAAAATTAAAAAGCCATTATTAACATCTTCTTCTAAATAATTCTATATATATTATATCGCAATTAATTAAAATAAATATATTTAAAACATTAATGAAAATCTTTTAAAATAATATAAAATAATTTATAACTTTTATAATATAAATAAAACATTTTATAATAACTTTTAAAAAATATTAATTAAATAAAAATAGCTTGGTTTTTAATAGCTTTTTAAATATAATAAAAAAATTAAAAATGCGTTTCAAAAATACCGTGTTTTAATATATTAATAAAGTTAGTTTAAATTAAAACTACAAAAAAAAAAACTAATTTAAATATTTTTAAAACAAAAATTTAAAAAAAGAAAAATATTATAATTTAAAAATATAACTTTAATAAAAAAAGTAATAAATCGAAATTACGTAATATAATTTATAAACAAAAACTTATATTATAAATTAAATTATTTAAATTGAACTTATAAATTTATAACTTATAATTTAAATTTTAAAGCTTAAATAAATTAATAAAAAAAATAAATATATAAAAATAAATTTTTTATTATATTTAATTATTTATTTTTTAATTATTAATTTAAACTTATAATTATATTTTAAACATAAAAAAGTAATTTTTATAAATGAAAACTTTTTAAATTTAACGTTATTATTATTTTTAAATCGAAACCTTTTATTAATTTTTATATTAATAAAATTTATAATATAAAAATAAATCAAAATTAAAAAATGTTATAAAAATGTAAGCATTTTATAATTTTATAAATTAAATTTATAAATTAATTATAAGTTTTTAAAATATTATTAAACCATTAATAAAATTAATTACTTTGATTAAATAAAAAAATAACATTTAAAAATTTAATAATAAAGTAAAAATAGTTTTTAAAAATTAAAAAACATTATTATAAAAAACCTTATTAAAAAATTTCTAAATTATATAAAAATTAAACGATTTAAAACCAACGCTTTAAACTTTATTATAAAAATAGTTTTAAAATAATAAATAATTAATAAAAAATAATATTTAATTATTTATTATTTTAAAACGTTATATAATATAAAATTTATAATTAAAAGGTATTAATTATTATTAAAATATTGAAAAAATAAAAACCATAACTTAATAACATTAAAAACTTTATTAATATTTATTTAAATTATAAGAATTTAATATAATTTATAATAATTTAAAAATTTAATTAAAAGTGTAAAAAATAAATGATTTTTTCATTTTAATTTAACTTTAAAATTTATTATATAAAAAGAAAAAAATATTTAAATCGATTTTTTTAATTAAAAAAAAGATTATAAAGTTCAAATTAAAAAATAAACCATTTAAATGTTAAAATAATAATAAAATAAAATGGTTATTTTAAATTATATATAAAGTAATAAAAATAATTAAATAAAGCGATTTTAAATTAAATATAATTAATAAAAAAAAGATTTGCTTATTATATAAATAAAGTTTTAAAAAACTTTATGTTATATTTTAATGGTTTATAAATTAGAAAAAAAGTTTGATATAAAATATGATTAATATAAAAAAAAAACCAGTTAAATAAAAGGTTTATCCGACCAAATAATTAAAGTTATGTAACATTTTTCGTTATTTTCGTTATTTTTAAAATGTAAAGCGCCGTTATTTTTACTATTTTTAAAGTTAAAAGCGTCGCTATTTTAAAGCATTTTAACGTTAAAACGTTTTATAAAAACTATAAATATATAAAAAGAATCATTTCTTTTAATATATTAATTTTTTAGTTATTAATTTACATTTATAATTATACTTTAAATATAAAAAAGTAATTTTTATAAATTAAAGTTTATAAACTTAACGTTATTATTACTTTTAAATTAAAACTTTTTATTAACTTTTATATTAATAACGTTTATAACATTTTAATAGCTTTTTAATTAATAATAATAAGTTTAATTAAATTAAATAATTAATATAAATAATATTTTTATAAATTAACCGATAAAAAAATCAATTAAATAATTTTACAACTTAATATAATATCGATTTTTAATATAATTTATTAAATTATTAAACGAAGCCTTTTAAACTATATTAAAAAAAAAGTCCAATGGTAAATATAAAGAAATAAAATTTTTAAAAAAAGAAATAACTTAATTAACGTTTAAACTTATTAATTTATTAATAACTTTTAAAGATTTTCTATTAATTAACGAAATATTTTAATATATTAATAATATAACTATTACTTTTAACATTTAAAAATTGCAAGTTTTAAATAATATATAAAAAAAAATCAACGCTTTTAAAAACTAATTAAAAAAAACCTTAATTAAAGAATATAAATTTAAAGCTTTTAAAAAATATAATAAAACCATCGATTTTAATGGATTTATTATTTAATTTTAAACCTATTTTAAATTTTATAAAAACTCCTTTTTAAATAAAGATAATAAAATTTTAACAATTAAAAGATTTTTTTTTAAAAAAGCTTTTAAATGGTTTAAACCTTTTATATAAAACTATTTAAAATATAATAACTTTAATAATATAAAAAAAAAAGCTTTTTGTATATTTTTAAGTTATAATAAATTTATAAAAAAATTTTATAAGATGTATAATAATTTTAATAAAGTTTAAATCACCGAATAAAAAATATTATAATTTAAATAAAACAAGTTAACATTTAGTTATATTATTAAGTTTAAAAAGTACGCCATTTAAATAAATATTTTTATAAATGAATTATTTGTTTTATTTTATAACAAATTAAAGTAAAAAGTTAAAAATAAAGTTTATAAAATAAACCGTTTTAAAACTTTTAAAAACTATTGCAAATTTATTATTAAAATCGACAATTAATAATTTTGTCACGGCTCAAATTACGACCACCTTTGAAACAACTAAGGTTCCGAGTCACATGACTCGACCTGCGAATCTGAGATTTGTATTGCAGGTTAACAAATTTAGGATGGATTTGTAAACTTGAGAATTGCTATACAGGTCCAGCTATTTAAGTAATATCCATAAGAAGAAAAAATGAGTATATAAAAATAGATTTTCTATTGTATTTAATCATTTATTCTTTAACTATTAATTTAAATATTTAAGCCTTTTTAATATTTAGATTGCATTTAAATATAAAGTATTTTTGAAATCTCTTTTATAATTAAAATTGTTAACTTTAAACTATTATTACTTTTTAAACCAAGCCTTTTAAAGTATATATTCAATCTATAAAGTTAGACTAATAAAAGTAATAGGCGGGATCGTAACATTTTAATAGCTTATTTGGTTAATATTTAATATTAATATAGGAAAAAGAGAACTTACTTGCGAATAATTTTTAAAGACCTTTAAGGCATGTTATTAAAGAAAATAACGGAATAGATAAACGTTTTAATAACATTGAAATCAAATCTAATAACCGCGTTAATAACTCTAACATAGAATTCATTAATAACCAGATTATAAATTGCTATAATTAAAGCAACTAAACCTTTAAAATCATTTTTAAAGATTAAAAGACTTATATAAAAAATAATAATTGCAACACCTATTAAAGTAATAGCAAAAACTTTAACATTTAAGCCTATAAAAACTTTAAAAAAAGGGACTAACAAATTAAAACAGATAACATCATTTACAAAACAAGAATTATCATTATTAGAAAAAAAATCTAAAGAAGAAGAAAGAATTAAACCCATATAACCCCTTAAGAACCCGTTAAATTTACAAGATATTGAAAATATGGCATTTCTTTAAGCCAAAGGCTTTAAACCTATTGCCTTTAACAGGTACGATAAAAAAGAAAACCCAAATGCATTTCTTATCTAAATGCACACCCACTTTAAGTTCTATAAGGACTTAATTAAAGATAAATAATAAAAGATCTTAATAACTTTATAATTATTTATAAGACCAACCTTTAAATGGTTTAAATCCATTTTTAAGGATTAACTTAAAAAGAAATTAGTAAACATATCAAACACCACTAAATATATTTTTAAAGATTTCAACCATTTTAAAAAGAAGATTTAACTTATGTTTAACAACCTTATTTGCAAATAGAAAGCTGAAACCAAGTTATATCACTTTTAATAAAACAAGTTAACCTTTGATTATGCTATTAAATTTAAAAAATTAGCCATTAAATTAGGCCTATCTGTTAAAAGTCTCTTCTATCCCTTCTATAAAAAATTAAAAAAGCATGTTAAAAACAAACTTTATAATAAGAAAATTTACAAGGATTAAGACTTTAAGCAATTTGATATTTTAGTAGAAAAGGCCATTACCATTAATAATAAAAACTTTAAAAGATATTTTTAAAAAAAAAGAGGAACTTTTTGGAATAGAAGGCCTTAATTTAATAGGAATAATAACCTTAGAAACGGGCAACAATAAAACAAATAAGGATAATATAAAGGCACCGGCACACATTTAAATTCCATTAAATTAAATAACATTTAAAAGCAATAGCAAAAACAACCAATTAATAAATTAAAGATCAAATACTTTAATTATGATAAGATAAAACATTTTAAAAGCAAGTGTTAAAGCCTTAAGAAATAATAACTTCGACAAGAAAAAATATTGCAGCTTAAATGAAAATAGGCATTTTAGGCTAAAATTAAAAAAGAAAAGAAAATCAGCAATATTTTTATAATAGCCACCAGCTTAATGGAAAATAACAAAAACCTTAAAATTAATAAATGCCTTATTTGCAAAAAAGAGATAATACATGTTTGCAAATATCATTTTAGACATTCTCAATCTTTAATGGTAATTATAAACGGTTATAAATGTTATAAAAACAGCCTAGCAAAATGTTTAAAATATAAGGTTAAACATTATAACGATAACTTTTTAATAATAAGGAAATAATTTAAAACCTATAGGTATTATAAAAGGAAGGAAAAACCTTTTAATTTTAAATATCTCGGATATTAGAAAATTAAAAAAGCTAAAGATATCCTAATTATAAACCAATATTAGCTTAATTTTACTTAAAAAAAGCAATAAAAAAATAACCATTAACAACTTTATTAAAGTAAATGTTAAAATAAAAATTATAAAAAATATTAACAAGATAAACATAACTGCAAATATTAGAGATATTATATAAATAACTCTTGCCAAATACATATAAGCGCCAAGATTAACAATGTGTGATTTTCAAAAAGCCTGGAGCCAAGTAGCAATACCGAAAAAAACAAATATATCTATAAAACAAAACCACGATGGCTAGAATTTCTTAAAGCCTACTACCTCTATCCGAAATTAAGATATAATAAGATAGCAATATTTAAAAGATGCATATGTTATAATTTAATACCATATAACTTGCATAACCTTTTAAACATAAAAGTAAGTTTAAAAAAAATATAAAATGAATTAAAAAGCCTTTATCTCAACGATATTAAAAATATCTTTATATAAAAAGACATAAAAAAGCAGATTATCTAAACCAAGGCTTGATATAAAGAATTTTAAAAACTTTATATAAAAAGCAACCTTAATAATCAAAGATATTGGCCAAACTATTACTTAATTAAATATAAAGAAATAAAATTCTTTTTAATCACTAATTATAAAAAATACGGCATGTATTTAACATTTTATAAAAAGATTAAACTTTTTTGCAAACACCTATATAAAAAAGAAAAGCAAAAGATTCTCATAAAATTATATAACTAATATGCAAAATTTATTATAAAAAAAAGGCCTTTTAATAAGTTTTATACCAAATCTTATTAAAAGGATTGCTATAAGGATTACTATTTGATTTATATCTTTTTAAAGGCAAGGGAATAAAGAAATAATAATCGAAAAAGAACGCTTAAAATGCCAAAGAAAGCTTATTAAAATATGGTTAGTTTAAACTTTAACTATGAAAAAGCACCCACCAAATTTTAACAATAAAATAAAAACAAAACCAAATACCAAAAGTCTTATTTAAAAAAATGAAAAGATTCTTAAAAATAAAACATTAAAAGACCAACAAAATTAAAACCTTATATAAAATTTAAATAGGATTAAATAACATCTTAATAATATTTATCCAATATAAAGGAAAAATATATAAAGCAATAATTAATTTAAAAGCTTAATAAAGCTATATTTTAATATAAGTAATATAACAAGATAAGATAAAATGGATTTATAAAAAAAATTTATATGAATTAGTAACAATAAACGGAAGCAAGTTTACCTATTAAAATGACAAGATATTAAAAGAAACCATATCTTTTTTAATGAAAATCCAAAACCATTTCGAAACGATCATTTTTAACATTGCAAATATTAACAATCATAACATAATATTAGGAGTTAATTAGCTTAGGTTAAGCCATTTAAACATATATTAGAAGATAGGTTATCTTTAATAAGATTAAATAGAAAAGTTAACCTTTAAAGCTTTTAAAAAAAAAGATATAAGTAACTTAAAAAAGTAAAATAAAAAGCATATCGCTTATATATTTAAAAAACCAAAGATTAATAATCTATTATATAAAGTACCATATAAGTATTTATAATTTTATAAGATGTTTAAAGATTAAATAAAAAAAGAATTGTTAAAATATAACCAATAAGACCATTAAATAAACTTTAAGGAAAGATAATTTCCAAAATTATTTCTAATATACCTTATAAACAAAGAAAAGTTATAAATATTATAAGAAGGAATTTAAAAAGATTTTAAAAAAGGATATATTTAAGAATTAAAATTAACATCTGGATATTTTATAGTAATGATACTTAAAATCGACAAGGATAAAAAGTAAAAAATCAACGAAAAGAATAACAAAATATAGTATAAAGTCATTAACTACCGTCATTTAAACAGTATCACTAAAAAAATGGTTACATTTTACCATTAATAAAGCTTATAAAAGGTTAAATTAATAAAGCTAAGATTTTCACAGCGTTAAACCTTAAAAATAGCTATTATATAATTTAAATGGCCTAAGGATATAAGTAATATATAACGTTTAAAATAATATATGGATATTATAAATATAAAGTAATGCCTTTTAAATTTACCAACGCCTTAATGTTATTTTAACATATGATTATAATAATCCTTAAAAAATACTTAGATATTTTTATATTCGTTTACTTTAACGATATATTTATATATTTTAAAAATGAGGAGGATTATAAGAAATATATTGCCTTAATACTAGAAACATTTTAAAAAGCTAACTTGTTAATCCACCTGATCAAAAGCAAGTGGCATGTTAAAAAGCTAGATTACCTAGGCTTTACCATCACCCTTGAAAAAATACGCATTTAAAAAAGCAAAATAGTAGCAATTAAAAACTGGTTAAAACTAAAAAGCGTCACGGAAATACAAGAATTTTATAGCTTTATAAATTACATCCGAAGATTAATTGCGAATTTTAAAAATATTGCTAAACCGTTAATAGAATTAACTTGTTAAGCCTAGCAAAAAGATGATACCTAGAAATTTAACAATAAAGTTAAAGCAGTTTTTTAACGTTTAAAAGAAATAATCATGGAAGATTTAATTTAAAAGCTTCCGGATTATATAAAAACCAAACGATTTAAAATAAATGTTTTAAGTTTTATAATTAAAGCAATCTTAGAATAATAAAAATTAAATAAAAAGTGATACCTTGTTATATATTATTTAAAAGCATTATATAATGTAAAATTTAGATATAAAACTTATAATAAAAAGTTATTAGCAATCATTTAAACATTTAAAAAATGAAAATCATGGCTTAATAAAATCAAAGACCTTATTAACATCTATTTAGATTATAAAAATTTTATATAATTCATAATCATTTAAAAACTTAATTAGAGATATGAAAGATAAATGATATTTTTATCTCAATTTAATTTTAAGATTCATTATATTAAAGAAAAGGAAAATATTTAAACCAACCTTTTTAATAAAAAAAAAAGAGACTATAAAACCAAGGTTGAAAAACAAAACATTTAAATGTTAAAATAATAATCAAACAGAGCAATCATTTTAACACATATACGGATTAATAAATACAATTAGATTAAAAGATTTTAAAAGGAATATAATCAATAAAAATAAAACCTACTTATAATATAAAAAACATTTTAAGAAATATTAATATATAAAGGCAAGGTTTACGTATTAAAAAACATTTAAAGGAAATTCACCAAGGAATTTTATAAACACCTTTTATATAAACATTAAGGAATTTTCAAAACAAGGTTAAAAATGTAAAAGACTTATAATTTTCCAAAATTTAAAGCAATAATTACTAAAATAATTAAAGAATGTAACATATATAATTAAGTTAAAAAAGTTAAACATAAGCTATATAAACTTCTTTAACCTATTAAAATATTAAACAAACCTTTTAATATTATAACATAGGATTTTATTATAGGATTATCAAAGTTAAAAAACCTAGTTATAAAAACATATTATAACTTAATCTAGGTAATTGTTAATAAACTTATCAAGTATAGATATTTTATATTATATAAAAAAGATTATATCTTAAAATAGCTTACGTACGCATTTATTAAAGAAATCATTAACAAATATAGAATCTTTAAATAAATAATATTAAATAAAAACCTTATCTTTATATTACACTATTAACAAACATTTATAAAAAGAATTAA
Organism: Hypoxylon sp. FL1284; assembly: GCA_022432365.1. Taxonomy (NCBI): domain Eukaryota; kingdom Fungi; phylum Ascomycota; class Sordariomycetes; order Xylariales; family Hypoxylaceae; genus Hypoxylon; species Hypoxylon sp. FL1284. Next base: position 1,190,690 of record JAJJXE010000005.1, on the reverse strand, counting down.
AAACAAATAAAAACTTTCCATTATAACTTATCCTTAAATAAATGGATAAATAAAAAAACTTAACCAAATATTTAAATAATACTTAAAAAGCTACGTTAATGATTAATAAAATAATTAAATAGAATTGTTACCCTTAACCCAAAGTGCTTATAATATAATAGTTAATAAAAACATAAAAGTGTCATTATATATAACGTTATACGGACATGATATATATACCAAATAATAAGAATTAACCAATAAAGAAGCGTTAAAAGTGCAAACACCTACCTTAAAAGCAGAAGTATTTATAACAAAAATCCAAACATTATAATCCACACTTTAAAAATAACTACAATTCATCCAGAACAAGATGGTAGAATATTATAATAAAAGAAAAATTAAAGAACTAATCTTTAAAAAAGAAAACAAGGTCTATCTACTCCAAGACAAGCAAAATTCGACGCTTAAAACACCACAAATTTGCATAAAAAGGCCTAATAAAAAATTAAATTTCAAGAAATTAAGACCCTTTTTCATAAAAGAAGTTTTATTTAAAACCAACTATCAATTGACAGTCTTATTAATAATGAAAATCTGCATTAAAATCTTTTATATAACAATGTTAAAACCAACACCTAAGAACGCTAAACTTATTAAAAACGTTAAATTAGAAAAAGACCTAAAAGAATATAAAATCGAAATCATATTAAACTTAAGGTTAAACAAAAAACAAATCAAATACCTTATCAAATAAAAAGGATACCCATATAAAAACAATATATAAGAACCTATCAAGCACCTTTAAAATATGAAAAAAATGTTTAAAGCATTCCACCACCAAAATCCAAATCGGCTAAAATCGCTAAAGGATCTGCATTCAAATCCAAACTAGCCCAGGAGAAAGAAAAAAAGGCCATAAAAACATTAAAAGGACCGGCCTTCGCCTAACAAGCCTCTTTCTCTTCACATTTAATACAATTCAATTTCTTAATAAAATTAAAACCACGCTTTATCATTTATTTAAGTTTTTCAGCCTAAAATCTATACTATTTTTAAAGCCGAGATAGTTTCACGTTTATTAATTTTACTTTTTATTTAACCTTTTCAACCTCCTCTTTTAAATTATGAAATTAGGAAGCCATTTTTAAAACCTCCTTTTTAATAATTTCGTATACATTATAACGCAAATGACTAAAACAAATACATTTAATATAACAATTAGAATTTTTAAAAGCAATATAGATCATTTTATAATCTTTGCAATATAAATAAAACATTTCAAAGCAACCCTTAAAAAATATTATTTAAATAAAAATAGCATAGTTTTTGGCAACTTTTCTAATTTAACGGAAAGGCTGGAAATTAGATTTAAAAACACCATGTTTTAACATTTTAAAATAAAAGTTAATCCTAAAGGAAAAAAAATAAAAGAAAAAGATTAACCTAGTTATTTTTAGAACAAAGATTTTAAAAAAAAGAGAATAATGTCATAGCTTAAATTATAACCACCCCCGGAACAATTAAGGTTTCAAGTCACGTGATTTGACCTATAAATCTGAGATTTATATTGCAGGTTAATAAATTTAAAATGGACCTATAAACTTAAAAATTACTATATAGGTTTAACTATTTAAATAATATTTATAAAAAGAAAGAATAAATATATAAAAATGAATTTCCTATTATATTTAATCATTTATTTTTTAACTATCAATTTAAATATTTAAGCTTTTTTAATAATTAAATTGCATTTAAATATAAAGTACCTTTAAAATCTCTTTTACAATTAAAATCATTAACTTTAAATTATTATTACCTTTTAAACCAAGCCTTTTAGAATACGTATCCAACTTATAAAATTAAATTAATAAAAGTAATAGGCGGGATTATAACAAATTTTAATATAAGTTTAAAAAAAAAAACCTTTAATAAAATATAACGTTTAATACGTATATTAAACCTATAAATGTAAATTAAATCCGTGTTAATAAAAAAGATATAAGCCGGGTAAAATGTTATAATTATAAAAAAAAAAACATTATAAAAGTTAATATAAAAGCTTTAAAAAATAAGTTAAAGTTTTTAAAAATAAAAAAAGGAATTTCGTTATTAAAATAAGGCTAGCTTTAAAAGTTAACATAATATAAACCAATAAAAAGAAATTTTAATAAAAAGAAATTTTAATAAAAAGAAATTTTAATAAAAAGAAAAAAAGAACGAAATCGTTAAATTAATAAAACAATTTAACTTTAATTAATTTATCGTTTTTAATGTTATAATAATATTAATATTTTAAAAACCCATCCGATAATAAATTTAAAAAAAGGTTATATACGGTTAATGGCTTTTAAATTATTAAAATTAAAAACTTTTCATATATAATAAAACATTTTAAAATTAAAAAAATAGGTTCGGGTTAAAAAACCTACCTTTTATTAAACCATTACTTATATTAAAGCTTATTAAACGTAAAACCGATTTAAATAAAAAAAGATAAATCCTTATCTCCGGCATTTTAAAGCGAATAAACTAATAAAACGAACTTTTTAAAAAAAAAGAGTTTTTTTAAAAAAAGCCAAACTTATTAAAAAATATATAAATGAAGCAAGCCGATTAAAAACCTTTATCATTTTAAATATATAAAGATTTTATAGATTTTTTATTATATTAACATTTATTTACATATTATATATAATAAAATTAAAAACTCTTTTTGATTATACGAAATTAACCATTTAAATATAATTTATTAATAAAAAGATATAAAAAAAATATAGGTAAAGCCGAAATAAAAAATCGGCATTATTTCATCACATTTTAAAAGATTTAAAAATTACGTTTAAAAACGAGTCAAATAATTAAACTATATTAATGTTAGATATAAAATTTATATAAAATTTAAAGCGTTAAAGTTTTAAACCTTTAAAAAACATTATAAAACCGATAATTTCAAATTAAAAATTATAAGCAATAAAATTAAAATTATAAAAAAAATCACAACGCTTTAATATAATAATAAATTTATTTTTTTTTAAAACATGATTAAAAAATATAAATAAAAAATTAAAAAACTTTATTAAATTATTTAAAAATTAAAAAATGCATTTAATCGGTTTTATAAAAAGTTTTTTAAAAAATAAAAAAGGCGACTTGTTAACAAATAACAAATTAATTTAAAAACTTAACAAGTTTTATAAATATTTATTAAAAAAAAATATTTAAATAACTATAAAATAAAATAAATAAAAAACCCAAGCAATAATTAACTCAAAATTAAAAATTAATTATATCCATTCTTAATTAATAAATTAATATAACATTTTATATCGCGATAAAAAAGAAATTTATTTTATATAAACGGTTAAAAAGAAACTATTTAACTATAATAATAAATTTGTATAAAAAAAAATTATAAATTTTAATATACGAATTAACGATTATTTTAAAACCTTTTCATTTAACATTATAAAAATTAAAAACCAAATCATTTTTAAATTATTTTAATTTAAAATTAACAACCTTTAAATCGATTAAACCATTAATATAATAAAGTAGAAATTAATATAAATTTAAAAAAAAGAGCCAAACCTAATATTTAAAGCTTTTATAAATTGTAAAAAAATAATATAAATCACGGTAACATTTATTAATAAAAACGAAATTATTGAATAAACTTTACATTTAAAACTTAATAGAATAAATAAAATATTTAAAAAATTTGAAGAAAACCTTTTAGCAATTTTTTTAAAAAAAAAAACTAACGGTTATAAAATTACCTAATTATATAATATATAATTATAAAATTCTATTAAAAAAAGATATCAACCCTATTTTAAATTAATATATGAATTAAATTAATAAATATAATAAACGTTAAATAAATAAATTAAAAAAAACCTGGTATAAAAATTTATATAAAATGTTACGAGCTTTATTAATATAAAAGTCGATAAGGGGTTTTGGTTTGAAAATAATAGTAGCGTCAAGTTTAAAAAGTTTGGTTTATAAAAATTGCTTCTTTATATTTAAAGTATAACTATAAGCTTAAGTTGGTAGCTATAGAATCAATATAATAAAAGAAATGGCTCTTCTTATATATCTTGTAATTTTCGTAAAGCGCCCTTAGCTTTGAAGGTAGCGAGGGTAGCGGCTACCTATGCTTTAAAGGTAGCGGCTACCTGCGCTCCTTAGGTAGCGAGGGTAGCGAAAGGTGTCACGTGACCTTGGTTACCAAATCGACTGGGTAAACCTTTTATCTAGATGGCTTTTTCTAACTGTATTGGCCACGTCCTATATCGGGTTCCTTTTCTGGCCTATAAGCCACCAGATCGTAACATAAAAATCGGAATTATTAATAAAATATCTTATATTAATAATATTAAAAAAAAATGCAAATGGCATTTAAAAACTTAATAATAATAATAAACCAATATTTTAAACGGTTAATAATTATCGATTATTAAACGAAATCATTATAAAAAACGGCTATACGTTAACTTTATTTAAATATATAAAAAAGCAAGCCAATAAAACACGTTAATATATAATATTTAACATTATAAATAAATATTATAATATTTAAATAATAAAAAAAAGGAATGAAAAATAACATTTTAAATATATAACGGACATTATAAATATTTAATAATGCTTTAAAAATTTACTAATATCTTAACCATTTTTTAACATATAATAACAACGATTTTATAAGAATATATTAATATTTTTATTTTTATATTTATTAATGATATTTTTATATATTTTAACTTTTATAAAAAACATTTTAAATATAAACGATTAGTTTTATAAAAATTTAAAAAGCATAAAATCATTTTTAAATTTAAAAGTATTAATAAAAAACGTAAAAAATTAACTTTTTTAAATTTACAATCACTTTTAATAAAATTTAAATATAAAAAGAAAAATTAAAACAAATATAGAAATGAAAATTTATTAATAACAATCTCTTACTTTAAAATGTAAAAAACGTTTAATAATTTCACGGATTTTGCAACTTTTTTTAAAGATTAATTAAAACTTTTATAAATATAACCAAAATTATAATAAATATTATATAAAAAAAGCAGCAACCATTTATTTAAATGGTAAAATTTAAAAAATCTTTACAACTTTTAAAAAAAGTAATGGCTATAAAACCAATTTATTAACTTTTAAAACTTAATGCAAAAAAACGAATATATATAAACGCATTTAATTACATTTATAAAAAAACTTTAAAATAATATAAAAACAAACGATAACATTTAATAACTTATTATTTAAAGACTTTTTAAAAATTTAAAATATGTTATTTAATATATAATAAAAAACTATTTGCTATCATTTAAAAATTTAAACAATAAAAACCATATATTAATAATATTTTAAATTTAATTATCGTCTTTTTTAATTATAACAATTTATAAACCTTTATAATAAATTAAAAACAATTTTTACATTAATAACGTTAAAAAAAGTTTTTAAATAAATTTAACTTTAAAATCCATTATATTAAAAAAATATATATATATATAAATAAACGTTTTAAATTAATAAAAATAAAATTTAAAAGAAGTAAAAGACAAATTAATAATTATACTTTTTAAAAAATAGCAAAAAATATATTAAATTAGGCGAATTATTATTAATAAATAATGAAATTAAAAGATTTAAAACGTTATAATTAATAAAAAGAAAGCAAACTTTTTTAAAAACAAAAAAGTATGCGTTTATTATAAAAAAAGATATATGTTATAATTAATATAAAAACCTTTTATTTAAACATTTAAAAATTTTTAAAATTACTTAAAAAATTTAAAAAAACCATAACTTTTTTTAATTAAAAGTTATAATTAAAAAATTAATTAAAAAATGTAACTTATATAATAAAATTAAAACAATTAAATATAAACCTTATAAAAAACTTCAACTTATAAAAATTTTAAAATAAATATAAAATATTATAGTTTATAATTTTATTATAAAATTATTTACATTAATAAACCTTATTAATAAAGTTAAATATAATAATATATAAGTAATAATTAATAAGTTTTTTAAATATAAAATCTTTTTTTTATTTAAAGAAATATATATAATAAAAAATCTAACGTTTTTATATTTATAACATTATATAATAAAATATAATTTATTATAAAAAATCATTTTTAATAAAAATAAACTTTTTATATTTAAATTTTAAATAACGTTAATAAAAAAGTTTAAAATTAAATAAAAAATATTAACAATTACGCATTTTTAAATTAATAATTAAATGGAAAAGTTAAATTAATTCATTAAATAATATTTATAAATCTATATTAATTATAAATAAAATAATTAAATAAAATAATTATCATTAATTTAATTAATATATAATAATTTAAATAATAAAAATATAAATATTATACTTTATAAAATAATTTATAAATTAAATAATAATAAACCTATAAATAAAATATTATTATTATAAATATTATAATTATTAAACATAACATTAAAAACGGAAATTAAAATAAAAAGAATATAACACCTTTAAAAGTCATTTTAAAAAAACTTATAATTTTTGCAAAACCATATAATAAAATATTATAACTAAAAAAAAATAAAGTATATTTTATTAAAAATAGCATTTAATATTAAAAACTTTACAAATATAAATAAAATAATTAAATAAAAAATTAAATTTTAAAAAACTTAAACCATTTAAAATTAAAAAAGTTATTTTAAATGTAAATTATTAACTAACATTACTAAAAGGCATATAAATATACTTAAATTTTTATATTTCTTTAACTAAATTAATATCACGAAATGTAAAAATTAATAATAAAATAAAACTTAAAAAACAACCAATAAAATATAAAATTAAAAAAATCTTAAACATTAAAATAGTTAATTAGCAATTACATTATTTAATTAAATGAAAAAATTACTTATTAGCGAATAATATTTAAAAATTTAAAAAGCATTTAACGAATTATACAAAAAAATAAGAAAATTTTTATTAAAAGAATCTAAACTAGCTAAATCAATTACTTTAAAAAAAACAAAAAAAAACGTTTTAAAAAATTTAAAAGGTGACGCGTTAGTTTAAAAATACTTAATCTCCTTTTCAATTAATTAATTAATTTATATAGCTTTAATAATATAACGCTTTTTTTTTTTCTTTTTTTTTTAACTTGTTTAAAGCATTTAAATCAAATAAACCTCGCAATAACATTTTAAAACCTTACGATTATAAATTCTTATATTAATAATAAATTTATAAAATCTTTATAATTAATTTATTCATTTTTATTTATAAAACAAACAACGTATTTTTAATATCTTGTTTTTTTTAAAATAATTTTTAATCCGTTAAATTAAGTTTTTTAAAAGAATTAATATTAATTATAAAACTTATGCAAATTTTCTTTAATAAAATATATTAATTACATTATTTCGAATAATTAAGCGTAATTATATATTTAAAAAATTTTTTTATATAATAAATGTAAAACATTACGTTTGCAACGATATTAAATTAATTAATATAATCGATAAAGGTAAATTGTTTAAAATAATAATCGCGCTTTTTTTTATTTTTATTTGATTTAATTAAATTGACGGCTCGTTTTTTAAAATTAACGATATTAAATATAATAAATCGATAAAAAAAGAAAAGAAAAATAGAAAATAAATCATGTTTATATAAATAAAATCATTTATTTACTTATTTTTAAAAATAAAGATTTTAAAAAGAGAAAATAATGTTACGATTTAATGGTTTATAGGTTAAAAAAAAACCTAGTATAAAATATAGCCAATATAAAAAAAAGAGCCAGTTAAATAAAAGGTTTATCCGACCAGGTAGTTAAAGTCACGTAATATTTTTTACTACCTTTGCTACTTTTAAACCGTAAAGCGCCGTTATTTTCGTTACTTTTAAAATTAAAAACGCCGCTATTTTAAAGCCTTTTAACGTTAAAACGTTTTATAAAAACTACAAATATATAAAAAAAACCATTTCCTTTAATATATTAATTCTTTAACTATTAATTTAAACTTATAATTATATTTTAAATATAAAAAAGCAATTTTTATAAATTAAATTTTATAAATTTAATACTATTATTACTTTTAAATCGAAACCTTTTATCGACCTTTATATTAATAAACCTTATAACATTTTATATATTAAAGAATATTAAAAAAAAATTATTAAAAAATTTTTAAAATTAAATTAAAAATATAAAAAATTTATAATTTTTTAAAATTTAAATTAATAATTATTAAAATAATTAAAAAATATAATATATATAATAAAAAAAATTAAAAAAAGAAATTTTATAATTAAATTTTATAATTAAATTTATTTTATTTATAAAAAAAATATAAAAACATTATTATTAATTATATTAAGATAGTTAAAATTAGTAAATTAAATTAATTAATCTTTTTTTAAAATAAGTAAAAAAGATATTAATATAATAAAAAAATAAAAAATAAAAGAGAAAATTAATTTAAAGATTATTTTTAAAACAAACATTTTAAAAAAAAAGAAATAATGTTATAATTTTTAAACCAAGCAATTTTAAAAAAAAAAAATTAACACTTTATATTAATTATAATAAAAGTTTAAATTTAATATTTTTATTTATAATCGTTATAATTATTAATAATTAAAACTATTTAAAAAATTATTTAAAAAGCTAACGATTTTAATAATTATTAATATTTTATAAAAAGAAAAAATAAATATATAAAAATAAACTTTTTATTATATTTAATTTTTTATTTTTTAATTATTAATTTAAATATTTAAATTATATTTAAATATAAAATATTTTAAAAATTTTTTTATAATTAAAATCGTTAATTTTAAATTATTGTTATTTTTTAAATTAAAACCTTTAAAATACGTATTCGTTTTATAAAATTAAACTAATAAAGATAATAAGCGGGATCGTAACATTAATATTAACATTTGAAACTATTAGATATTTATATAAGTAAGCGGTAATTAAAGTTTGTAAGGTTTTCGAAAAAGTAATACATATAAACAGCACCCTTACGGCGAAGCATGTCTCGAATGTATCAATATATAGATCGTGGGGAAGGGATTTTATTTAGGTGCTTTAATTACATTGATCTCTGCATGGGCTGGGGAACGAGTAAAATACGGGCTTCAAGACGCCACTAACAAGTGTGACTCGAGCGGATAGTCTATTAACACACCTGGGGAAAATACAAGGTATAAGGAATCGTATATTTGAGGATGCTCAGATACAAACTTACATTTGCGCCGCAAAATGTCGCACAAGAAAAGATAACAACTGATTATTTCGGCCTGGCAATTCTTCCCGGCACGGGATGTAAATATTCCTTGCACTCTCTCATGCAATTTGAGAGAGCAAGAAAGCTTCCACAATCTTACTTTCCTCGGGTTGAAAAGCATCTGGTCACCCAGTCACCTAGGCTGCTGCAGACTCAGAGTCAGGACTTGTCCTCACTACATTGTACTTGGAGTTTTCCCAAATTTCCACATTTTCTGTCATTATGGCTAAGCCTTAGTCATGGGCTAACCCCGGGGAAGAGGCTGTGATTGTGGGTTGGTTACTGTGCCGTAGAGGAAATGAAGTACGTAAAGAAAAAAAGGGCCCGGCAATACCCGTTACGCGAAGGGCGGAAAGACGAATAGGTCAAGACAGTCGGGAGAGAGAATACGCCAGTAAATATACTAGGTCGAGATTATTGAAAACCTAACAGCAAAGACTGGGATGTTGTAGGTTGTAAAAAAGCAGAAGCGCCAATTTGTATCGGGTATAAAGTAGTAAACTAATAAAATGCTAATGTAACCCGACTTCGCTGACGCCCAAGGTGCTTGTCCTATTCATCCAGTCCTAAAACGACGCAAACAGTTGGAAATTCGCCGCACCGGTGCCGGTTCTCATATCGAGAGAAAGAGAAGAGCGAGAGTGAGAGCGCTCTACAGAGCGGCGGCAGCGCCGAGGAAGCCAGCAGCGGCGACGGCGCCGGCGACGAAGCCGGTGGCGCGGGCGGCGGGGCCGCTGGTGGGGCTGGAGCAGACGCCGGCGCCGGCGGTGAAGGAGGAGATGGCGGCGTTGAGGGAGCTGACGTCGCCGCTGTCGCCGCACTTGGTGGCGAACTCGGAGAGCTCGTCGGTGTGCTGGCTGATCCAGGAGCTGGCCGACTTGTCGTACGCGCTGTACTCGGACGAGAGCGACTGCGGGATGTGGCTGCTGAAGTCGCAGGCGTCGGTGGCCGTGGCCGTGGCCAGGTACGACAGCAGGTCGTCCGACGGCAGCGGGATCTCGGTGACGAGGGCCATGGCCGACGACGCGCAGGCCGACGCGTCCTCGTCCGCGCGTGGCGACACCTCGCGCACCTCGACGACGAAGCGCTCCTCGTGCAGGCTGCGCAGGTTGTTGAGCACCTGGGGGCTGAAGGTGGCCACGGCCGAGGAGGCGAGGCCGAGAAGAGCGAGGGCAGAGTAGGAGCGCATCTTGAAGTTTTTTGTGGTTGGGCTGGAAGACTGATGTCGAGGTTAATGTCGAAGAGTGAGAGTCTGGCTGTAGCTTTGACGGTTTTGTTGGAGCTGGAAACTTGTGAAGTTGATGGGATAGGGCTGAGGAAGACTATCGAAAGGAAAAGGGGGAGCTAAGTTGCCATTATATACACGCTCTAGCTTCTGAGTAAATTACACGAACAGGAGTCACCCGGTAGTCATCCGGGGTCCTTCAAAGAGGGAAAAAAAAAAAAAAAAAAAGAAAACGATCCACCTCCTTGAATCTGACCATGACTGGATACCTTTTTCGAGAAGGAGCTTTTCTTGGCTAGGCTGCCTGGGCAGGCTGCGGTGAGTCGAGTCTAGGCATACAGCCGCAGCGGGAGAGGCCTTCTTTCGGCTTAGTACGGGGCAACAGATCACCTTTTCTTGCTGTGCGGTCCCGGACTTTCAGAAGGATGTGGATGCTGGACAGGCGTTAAAGCCGTAATAGTGTGCTGGCCTGGGTACAGCCTGGTAGTGGTGTCAATGCAGCCGAGGCGGCGCAGAATTAACACTCCAGCCCCCCTGTAACCACTTTCTACCCCCTACGAAATAGGCCCTGCTAGACCTCGGCTAGGTGGCAATGCGCTTGATCTGATTGGGCCAATTTCCTGCGCCGTACTCTCAGCCGCTCAGCTTAACCCGGCTAGCTGTCCAGGCGACAGGGTCGATCGTTAGCTCGGCCAGTGGGCAGCTGGCAGTTAGGCTATGCTAGAGCCAGCGCTAAGCTGAGTCGGTCGCTTCGCAATAACTTCTCGTCTCCTCTCTTTTCTCAGCGTAGCATTGCAGCCCGGAGCCGAACAAGTGAATACCGAACTACTTCAATCGGTATCTTTCTAAAGAATTAGTCTATTTATATCGGGCCGCATGCGAGGGGCTCATCTCAAACCGTCTCGCCATCTATTGCAGTGTCAGTATGCGTTCGTCCCACGAGAATATTCATGATCTTTTGCCTGGATCTCAGCGCTTAGCGTCACAGCCACAATCCCCAGAGTTTCGACGTGAAGGAATCAAGGTGATATTGATAGGAACGCTTCTACATAGTACAACCGTACGGCTTCTATCATGCTCATATCCCTGTAATTAATCATCTTCAAGCCGTGCCTCCCCCTTAGCCTCATTCACCCAACCCACTCTACCCAAGCTCCGAATAGATCCTACGTTCTTGGCAGGCTGAACTTTTGACGACACTTGATACTTAGTATAGACGCCAAGCCATTTTGAATTAACTATGTACGCTACTAATCTCTAGTCTTGTCCTCTATTTTCGAGCGGCGAAACAGCAAAACCTCCTTAGCTGAAAAACAATGAGAACCTTCATTGCCCTGGCCTATGGCCGAGACCAACGGATCAACTTGGCTCGCCGTTCGCGCAGAATGTCCAAGTGGGACATGAGTGTCAAGTGACAAGCACGACAGGTCGGATAACTCATCCCGAGAATCTATCATCTTACCCACCTAGCTTCTAGCAACCTACTTTCCTAAGTCGTCTTGGCTACAGATCAAGATGCCTGATCTTCGGTGGCGACAAACTCGATACCCCAAGCTTTAGCGTACGCCCGGATGCGTTCTTCTGCGGCTGCCGCCTCGGCCGGGAGGCCTAGGTCGTCGAGCAGGTCGATGACGTCGTACACGCCCTCCTCCCTCATCGACTTGTTGCATCTCGCAAGCACCGCGAAGAGCGCGTCGGCCGGAGCCGTCACGGCGAACCTGACGAGGCCGACGCAGATCTTGGCCCACGTCTTCATCCACGGCGTGTGGCAGCCCTCGGCGCTTCTGAACTCGACGGCGCGCCGCCCCAGCTTGTCGCGCAGGTCGAAGCACGAGTAGGGCAGATGGACGGCCATGTCCGACAAATGTGAGATGAGCTGCGTGATCTCGCAGCTGCTGCGGCACTCGAGGATGCGCCGGACGCCCTCGAATACGCCCGGGTCCGCGTACGAGTGCGCGTCCATCTCGAGAACGTCACCCCCGTCCGGGCGAAGTTGATCGGCCATCGCCTCCAGCTGCGCGGCTGTGTACGGCGTATTGACGATACGCGGTAGAGTGCGTGTACGAAAAGCCTTAACCGGTTCGTCCGAGGCCGCATTCGCCGGTCCTGGACTGGACTTTTGGAACGCACTTGTGTAATCCGCTGCAGCGTACGTCAGACATGGTATATCTACGGCGTGTACCGGTAGCATTTGCAGGCCATTCGCCATTGCCGATAGTATACTCGTATGGCGGATTCTTCGGCATTGCGAATTGACAAGTCGATAAGGATGGCTGAGCTTCACGAGCAGATGCTCCGTCGCCCATATCAGCGCAGCGATACGTCGCAGATGGTATACGGCGAACCGCTCGGCGCCCCAACCGACTTGTACGTTCAAGCTGCAGGATGGGTTGGTACATGTTCTAAACCGGCTCACCAGTAGTTTTCGGGCGTGTTCAAGTGCCTCGAAAGCTTCAGCATCGTCGGGCTCGACGGGAGTCTGAATTTCCAACCAGGCCACTTTATAGTTCTCAAAACGTCCGAACTTGGCGAATGTCGGTCCTGCGATAGAACGGTTACAGGCAATTCCCCAGCCGGAGAATTTGCCCAGAACTTCTTCTGCAAAAGGCGTCTCGTATTTGTGCGGCTGAGGGCCGACCCCGAGGCCGTGCTCCTCGAACACACGCTGGATGGCGAGCATGATCTGTTCCTCAGCTTCTTTATGTGTGGCTCCGTTCTTGACGCGGGAACACGGCGGGAGCCCCTGGATAAAGGCGAGATCGTCCGTCTCCCCATCGTACAAGTAAGGGGCGACGAATTCGAACTCCACGCCGAACGTGAGGGGCGGATAACGAAGCTGCCCTTGGCTTGTCTGCGCTGCTGCTGATGACATGACGGGTATTCGGTTTCGCTACCAAAATAAATAAAGAGTCGTCTGATCTTGCTTTATGTGTACCGGATGCTAGCTCGAGTATCCAACCTAGATTTATCCATATGTCGGTAGTTGTTTGTGTCTGCCAGAACGGGTTATATGTACCAGGACTGAGTCTGAACATCATGGCCGCGTTTCTGCCAGATAAGCACTGACGTTGACAAAACTGTCTGGTATGGGTGTGGATGCGTGTATGACAGGCCATCTCATTTACGCTATCTTGGACCAGATGCTCCCGACTCATTAATCGCCCAGTTAGCAGTGCCTGAACTGTGACTTGTAGATTTATGAACATGATTTGAGGAGAGCAAAGGGAGACCTTAACGGAGCATCCTGAGACATGATGTGTTGTCATTTCAGGTGTCTGAAAGAGGGCTGAGGTAGATTCCTTCCATACCCGTGCCTTCAGCCTTCAAGGAACTTTACGGCGGTGCTCTTCACTGCATTATGACCTGTCACTAATCAGGTTCGTAAGGGCGCATCCATTACCAAGGGGAAAAGAGGATAGAGTGCGGGTCATAGATGCTACCTAGCAGAGCCCTGATGCTCAATATTCCACTCGAGCACCTGCTGGCACATCCCCTCGAGTGTATTGTGCACGTGTCTGTAACCGATGCCGCCGTCATCAATACTCCGGCACGCTGCAGCGTCCGAAGCCAAGTAATGGGTGGAGGCGGAGAAGACTGCGGGCTGCAGGACGGCAAGGTCGCCTTTGGGCCGCGGGATGACGCGGCCGAGCACAGGGAGCCGGCTGGCGATGTCGACGAGCTCGACGATGTGAGCCAGCACCAACATCCAGCCAGGCGGCAGGTACACAACGCGGATGCGGGGCGTCTCGGCCGTGGTCCGCAGCAGCGAGTACATGTCCTCGAACATAGGCGGCGGGCCGCCGTCAGTGACGGTGAAGGGGCGGCCAGCGCACCCCGGCATCTCCGACCCCTCGCCGCCGCCGTCCCGTAGGAGCGCGGCCTCGAAGAGCAGGTGCGCGAGCGACACGTGGCCGCAGTGCGCGAAGTTCTGGACGACGTTGGGCATCCAGCTGGCGACGGTGCCGGCGCGCAGGCAGTAGCCGACGACCTGGTCGGTCCTGCTGCTGCTGCCGTAGACGCCGTTGGCGGGGCGCACGAGCCCCGTGCGGAAGCCCGGCGCGTTGGCGGCGCCGACGAGGCGCTCGGCGACGGCTTTGGCGTGCGCGTAGTTGCCGAAGAAGCGCGCGCGCGGCCGCAGCGACACCGCGAAGTCGGCCTCGTCGATCATCTGCCAGTACCGCCGCGGCCACCGCCGCAGCGGGCTGCCCCAGTACTCGACCGGCTCGTACGCCACCGACGCCGACGACGTCGCGACGAAGACGCCCGCGCCGGCCGCTCGCGCCGCGTCGAGCACGTGCCGCGTGCCGCCGATGTTGACGCGCGCGACGCGCTCGTAGGTCTGCGGCGAGCGCTCCGACGGCGCAATGATGGCTGCTGTGTGGAAGACGGTGAGCGGGAGACGGGCGACGGCCGCGGGCCAGGGCTTCTCGAAGGCCGCTGATGTCGCTGACGCCGACGTGATGTCTGCCTGCGCGAAGTCGACCTCCGCTGCCGGCCCCGCCACCATGTCGCTCCGGTCCGGAGCTCGGAAGTCCACGATGCGGATGCTCTCCGGTGGCTGGCCCCGCGCGAGCAGATGCAGGACGATCTGACCGCCGACGCCGCCGCTGCCGCCGGTGACGACGTATCGGCGGTCTAGTTTCGGCGACAAGTGACTTTTCCAATCGATAGGGTTGGCCTTGATGCGCTGGTATGTCTCCCGCACTTCTTTGTCCGTCCAGCGATGTGGCGATGCTGCCAACACCTCGGGTGGCGTCTGTTTCATGGCGCTGTTAAGTTTCGAGACCCATGCGATGCCGACAGCGAGGAGCCCCACGACTGCGGTAAGCAGTGCTTGTCCTATCGTGAAACCCATTACGATTGCCTCGTTTCTTCTGCAATACGACCTTTGGTCACTCACTCTCTTTGGGGTTTCGGTCGGGAATAATTCTGTCTTTGTTCATGATTTTGTGCTCGAAACTTGGTAGTATTCATGTGGGTAGCATCCATGATAGTCGGTAGTGCCATCCACTCCATGATACGAATACGAGATGGAAATGCGATCTGAACTAGACAACTTCATGACTTCGCAGCGACTCGATTAACAACTAGTCACGACCTCGGTACCTGATAAGTCGGCAAGTTGAGGGAAGTCGAGGGAACTTGTAAGATATACACATTCATTACGAAACAACCCTCACATCATCCAGCAATCGCCTACCTCGCTATATTGCATCCCTGGGTAAGCTCATCCTGGTATCTGTCATTATGTAAATAGCTGGGAGATGCATTCGGGCGCAACATCGGCCTCCTCTTCTCCACTCGCGACCCCCTAAACGGCGAGTGCAACCGGCCTCCCTCCGACTTCCCGATTATATGACGGAGATGATGTAATGCCAAAATATATCACGGCTAGAAGGGCGAAGGGTAAGAAAGGAAATGAGTAAAAGCACCTCACCAAGAAGACACACATGTCTGTGACCTACAAACACGCTTCAGCATGACAGACCAAACCATGGCAAACGAAACCTTTCTACCTCTAACGGACGACGACCTCGTCTTCTCAGAGGCAACCACAGCAAATCAGTGCACCCGCTGCGCTCAGCTCGCCGCGACGGCCTTCGGCAAGGGGCTCTCGGAGGCCGCCTACCTCGAGCGGGAAGCGTTCCTAAGCGAGCTGGCGCTGGCGCAGCGCGGCGGCTGGCGCACGTGGGCGCTGACAGCGGCCGCGGACCCGGACCTGGTGCTCGCCACGTGCAAGACGCTGCACCGCGAATTGCTCGTGCGCTACGCCGGCTACGACGGGGAGCCGCGCCGCGAGCAGGGCTACTGCGTCTGCAGCGTCGTGACGGACGCGCGGTTCCGGCGCCGCGGGCTCGGGGCGGCGCTGATGCGGCGCGTCGCCGGGTGGCTTGACGGGGCTGGGGACGCGACGGCTAGCTTGCTGTACTCGGACGTCGGAGACGTGAGTCCGAGTCCACATTCCCTCTATTTCTTTTTTTTTTTTTTTTCCTTTCTGTTTCTGTCGTTTAGCCATAGCCTCTCTCGGAACCTGACAGCCCGTATGCATTGCAGTACTACGTCGGCAAAGGCTGGGATACTCTTCAACGCCGTCATTGTACCTTTTATCTCCCTGGACCTACGCCTGGAGAGCGACCGGGCGGCCTTCCCGAGACTCGCCTCTTGACCGGAGACGACCTCCCCGAGCTCTGCGAGCGCGACGTGGAAAGCCTGGAGAGCGTCTTCCGCAACGCGAAACCTCATCTTGGTACCACTTTCGTCGCCGTCCTACCTACCTTTCCTCTCGTCGGCTGGCTGCAGGACCGAGTCGCCTTCACGAACGCCAAGCTGTTTGGCAAGGTTCCCGAGGCAAAGGGCACCATCTGCGAGAGCGCAGACGCGTGGATGTATTGGTATCACGACCTGCGGAACGGCAGGCTCGTTATCCAGCGGGTCAAGCCTCCGAGGGAAATGGATGGTACTACCGGTTGTGACGCCTTGGTGAAGCTTCTACTCGACAGCCTTGACGAGGCCGCGAAGTGGGGATTAAAAGATGTCATGGTATGGGACCCTAGCCCTGACCTGGATGCGGCGATGGGTTTTGTTCAAATCCAGTTGAATCTCTGCATAAGGGATAATTTCGGAGGGCTCACTGAGTTGCCGTGCTTGAGGTGGCGCAATGGGAAGAAGTTGAACGTCACTGTCTTGTCAAATGAGTTCTACGGTTGGAGCTAAACCTACGATGACACCTTACAAAGACAGAGTCGAGATGATGATGCTTTGGAGCTGGTATACATTTACCCGAGATGCGGATCCTCGGGCGCACGACGTATCCCGCGTTACAGAAGAAATTACATTAATATTAAGGTCTGCCTAAGGTGTGTAAATGAGAGGGCTGTCCACCAGTCCAACCACCTGGCCAGGATGGACGAACCAGCTTTCAGTACGTTAACAGTATAGTTGCCAACGTTTATAATAAGTCGGTATAAAAAACATGCCCCTTAGTTGTTATTGAAAGGAGCTTGTTGATATAATAATGACTCGCGAAGTCATCGTGGTCGTCTGTCGGTCGAATATGGACAAAGGGGTTGAGAATTTACAGGCAAGGAGTTGCTCCGGATTGCACTCCTGAACCAGTGCTGGTCTTCTCGACAGAAGACGGTCAGCATACTCAGCTTCCATAGAACATATTACAACCGAACATAGTTCTCCCCATCCTGGTACCTATCCATCTCCGCCTCCATCCGTGCGACCCGCCTTTCCAACTTCTCCTTCGTCGCTCTGTGGTATCTCGCCAATCTTTTGGCGTTGTCGCGGTCATCAAGCACGTTTTCGAGTGCTTGGGGAAGCGCCCCGAAGTCCTCGGGGTCCATCTCTTGGTCCTGGGCCAGCAGGTGTGCCAACGGGTACAGATCGAGGAGCTTCTCGCGGTCCGCGATGATGGACCGCAGCGACTCTTCCAGTAGACCGACGTCGTTTACGTCGATGTTTTCCGTCTCTGCCACGAGGTATGCCAGGGGTAGAAGATGCCGCTTTAGCATCTTTAGTTCTCTTTCCTGCTTTATCGAGATCACTTTATAGCAGTAATTAACATCAAGTAGGGGTGAAGACCCTTCACTACTTGACGTCGCATTTTCCTCGTGTGCCTTCTCTGGCTTGGTCACCGTGATTCTTGGGATGATGCCGTTAGCACCTATATCGACCACCTCGTCGATATCTTCGTCGCCCATCACAGCGTCTTCCCAGAGACTCTCGTCGGTATCTTCATCACTATCGTCTTCCCACATCTCAGGATCCGGGAACTCGTACAAGTTCCTGGACAGATCCGCGTCCAGGAAAACTCGGCCCTTACGTCGCTCGGCTAGAACCTCTGCGGGCAGTCTCCCTGGGACGTTGACCAGGGGCTTGAGATGCTTGGGCTCGCTAGATATAGGTCGTGCCGTGGACTGACGAGAGCTTTCTTCTCCTCGCAATAGTATTTGCCGGGCTGGATATCGCTTCTCCATCATTTCAAGCCAAGACCCGACCGGGTGGGAACCGAGTGCCTCGTGGCCCTTTCCAAACTCTTGTCGATTGGTGCGCGAGGCTTTGGGCGGCGGCATCGGTGCCTCCAGCTCTGATAGTACGCGGGACTCATGTGTCGGAACGGGTATTTCTGGAAGAGACTTGCTACTATGATGGGTATATAACGGCGATGAAATTAGTCGCGGCTCGCTGATATAAATCTTGTCGTGACTTTCAGCGGGTTTGGACTTCGGCTTCCCAAGAAAGCTGCCAAGAACCTTCCCCCATTTCGTGGGCTTGTTTTCTTCCGAAATCGACTTCGTAGGTAGCAAGGTGCCTCGGTTTCTGCGAGATGGATCATACGCCAGCGTAGATTCAGTTCGCATGTGGGAGAGTTGAGATGGTAGCATCGTCTCTTTGCTTCGGTTGCTCGGGGCGCCGTACTGTCGAGAGTGCGAATGACTTGACGACATGATTATTGTCAAGTAAAGAGATTGACACTAGGTACTGAAATGAAGCTTATTAAAAATTTGCAGTTATCACTATTAAAAGCGCCGTCCAAGAGCTTTCCAAAGTGATGGGAAGATGAGAAGTTCGGGACCGGCTAGGCCTGCGAATGGATTTGATTCTAGGGGTAATATATGCCCAGCTACATTATCCCCTTACTGTATCGCAGTGCAGTTTTCTACAATAGTCTTTATCTAAGACAAACGTATTCACTGATTTTTACTGTTCCTGAACAAGGGACCTTTTGCATGGAACGAGAAACAAAGGCGAAGACATAGGTAATCATTGCAGCTGCTCTTACAACAATGCATTGTTCACCAGCTTCTCTAAGCCCCCACCCTCCTTTGAGGCACTCTCTCACGCAAATCGTTCCGCCATATACTATGCCTACATGTCATACATCTGTTACAATCCACCTTCGAAGTTCGTATATGCGCTCCGAATACCACCGAGGATACTCCCTGGCTGCCCGCTGGTCGGCCTTCGATTAAGCGTTGAAGTAGTCGGCGTCGGCCGTTGAGCTGCTACTTTATAGTTAGTATCGCCCTTCAATTTCTGAACGACCACTACCATACCTCGTGGTCTTCCTGACTGAGCAGCAAAGCCGTCCGAGTTTCTTACTCCATGGCTTGCTTTCAAGCCCGAGCTCAGCCCGACGGCAGGGAATCTGGTGCTGTTTTGAGGGTTGTTGGGCTGTATGTCGCCTAGATGAGCTCGGCTATGTATCTGCGTTTGGTTTGCTCGAGGCGTGCCAGCAACCAGACCAGGAATTGTCGACAGCCCGATACCTGTTGGTTCACCGAGACGTTGACGATGGGTAGAGGGAGTAGTAGGAACGTTCGCTAGCTATTATTAGTTGACTGAGCATGCCATATAGGGAATAATCACTTACACTGAGCTCCCATTACTCTAGGCCAGATACTCCCTGGATTTTGTGTCGCCATCTGGGTCTGGAACCCGTTTGACGGTCTCTCATGTTCATAGAAGGCCTGTCGATGTTGTCTGTATGGAGTGTGCTCATTAAAGCCTGTCGTATTATGGCTTCCGCCTTCGAACTGCTGCGGGTTCTCGAATGAGCCGTGAAGTGTTGAATCGGCCGCATCCTCGGCAGCGTTCTGCATCTGACCGAGCATGGCCTTTCTCTTTAGTTTGTCGTATAATTCTTGTATCTGCAGGTATTTCCGGTTTTTCTCCTTGTACGCCTGGGTCATCTCGTCGTACTTTCTGCGGATATCGTCTTGGTCCATCTTCGAGGCTGGGACAAGATCAGAATCAATGACTTTGACACTCTTGGGCTTGTTATGGAACCATACTGGCGACTTTGTTCTGCAAGTTGGTAATTTCTGAGTTGGCCTCGTTGATGACCTTGTCGAGGTGAACGCTGAGACTCGAGTACTTTTCCGTGAGTGCTCTGCTAAGGTGTTCTTGATAGACCCTAGCGTATGGTATCAGTAGGAGAATATCCGATGCTTGCGTGGGTGGGAGATGATAGGGCACTGCGCACACTTCTTGACTCGCTTGGTAGGCCCAGAAACTGAGAGCTCGACTCGCGCATTCTATGATAACGTTGGGGCTGAGGCCGCTGAGCACGCTCGTCTTGTAGTCCTCGCTGGGATTGAGGTTAGAAATGACGGCATCGTCGGGATTCGTCAAGCGAGAGCCGCAAGCGGGACACGAGTTGCGGTGTTCGTGTCTCTGTCCTGTCAGGCCCAAGGTAGCGGCACAGTCGACGCAGAAGATATGGCTGCAAGTAGTGACGAGTGCTTGGTCGCGAAGCTCCTTTCGGCACTTGAGCGTGTTGCATCGCAGCATGTTATCCATGATGAGCCAACTGCTGATGTGATGGGTGTCGGCGGTGTTGCTATTGAAGGCCACAGGCGGTATCATCGTGTTATGACGCGAAGAAGGATCCTAACGTTAAAGCTGAATAAATGAAAAACATTGCATGACTAATGGAGAGAGGTCAGCTACGCTTACCTTCATATATGACCTTTCCTATGACTTTGTCCTGTAATGGGGCGGAAGCTACACCCTTGAGGTAGATGTACGTACGAGACGCGTACCTCAACTAGGATATGCATATACCCGAGTCTCTAGAACCTCACTCGCTCGCTGTGGACGCCACTGGCAAGGTATTAGTTTTAGTCAGGTCGCGATTTAGCACGAAGGTCTGCAACATTCTATTAGGTCTGGAGCTAAATTTCAAACCTCCTATTGACGCACTCTCTGTGAACTTGACACCCCTAAAAATGAGTCAAAAAGGGGGCATTGGAGAGTCCAGCTACTTTACATGAGCAGAGTAGAGCAGTGGTATTCGTGAAGCCTCTAATCTTCCTTCCCTTTCTAACTCTCATTCGATCCCGTTCGCAGCAAGCGATAGCATTTCTTTCCTCCTCAGGGTTTCTGATTGTGCTTTCGGAATCGGCTGGCACGTCGAACGAGGCAGATTCGTGAATCTTCGCGGCCATCGGCCATGACATCGATGCGGGAATCGTCGAGTCCCTGGCAGAGCGCCTCGTTGAGTTCCTTGTCGTCGTCTTTCATGATGTAGTCCCGAGCAATTTCCAAGTTGGCTTGGCACTCCATTGCTCTCGGGTTCTCGAACACGACGAGGATGCAAGGCGTTCTGTCGTCTTCGTCTTCGGTGTAGACCACTTCCTTGATCTTCTCTGCGACCGGTCCGAATCCATGGAGGACGAGATTCTTGACTCTTTGTTTCTGGAACGTTAGAGTCATATTCATGAAGACCATGGTGGGCATGTTGCCAGCCCTTGGTGTATTCTCGTCGACATGGCAGTATCTTAGCAGGGTCTTGTCCCGGGATCGTGTCACTTGATACGAGAAATTCTCGTATCAGAGACTCGTCGTATCCCATGAAGTTGCTGGGCTGAAGGGGGAGGCGAGGATTGTTTTCCGCCATGGCGAGCCTTGAATACTCTCAGAAATGAATCGTAGTAACAGAACATCTAGCCTGCAGTGGTTGCTATCTAAGGGGAATTTTGCTATCGTGGCCGGCCGAATATCTTCAGTTGTCATGGGCCAGAGGTAAATAATGCGGAGACTCAATAGTTTAGGAAGAACATTATGGTATAAGAACCTACTCTTGGTTGAATTTCGTTGCCATTATTTCCCCTTGCAAGCCCTGTTTAATGCAATGTTAATATTGACTCTACCCAGGACGTGCAGTCCCCTTTTCCCCAATCCTCCTTATAGTTTAGGGAATGTTCTACATATCACCGATCGTCTTGCCAACTTCATAAGAGTTTATACGTCGTAACTCCACGTGTACATACGGTGCTGGAAACGCTGGTTTAGAGTCTAACGTAATGGCTGAGTTGCGTATTAACAGTTTCAACGATTTGAGTAATGTAAATGATTATGTGACCGGTTCTCATTCAAGACAGTCTATCTAGCAGCAAGGACTCACAAAGACTATTGAGTTGACACTTGCTCTCTTTGGAATTCTTGCCGACTGCATGTACTCTAGCTAACAGTGATCACACCTCTAATGGCCTAAACTACTATTACGTAAATCAAACGGATTATGGCTTTCAGTCAAAATGTGCGTCGGTCTGCTACTCGACCATAGTTAAGCGCGCTTGATAGTTCTAGAAGCTCACCAAATGGAACAGCCTCGCATCGAAACTGGGCTCATCGTAGATGAAGACTCTCGACTTATTATCCCAAACCGTGATTGTATGTTATCTTCTAAGAATCGGCTATGTAAATTGCCCGCCTAAGATGTGCGATAATCCATTCTAGAAGAAAAGAGCCATCAGATAGTAGGTAAGTACAAGGTAAGCGATGTTTCCTCTTAGTTCAATGCTTCACATAGCTTCAATCTCTCCTAGGTGTACTTAGGCTGGTCGAAAGGCTCTCTAGACCTAGGTAGGTGCAGCGTACGTATGTGAACCTTTCCCATGTGCGGCGTGACAGATATTCAAGAGTTCACGTGAAAGCCTGAGTCTCCTTGGCATAGATTTCTCAATCTCGCTGCTTGGACTCAGTAGCTTTCTATTCATGTTCAATTTGTCAATTTTTTTTTTCTTATTTATTCCATTTTTATCTTGATCCCAATGCTCGAGGAGCCGGCGGGGGCGTGCGCCGCCGGACCTGAGTTAGCGAGGCCGGAAAAGAGGACTGACGATCCCGACGTGCCGGCCGGGGCAGGCTTCCCAAAGCGGGCAGAGGCCGGGAAGCACATTGGAGGGTCGTGTGCGACGCTACATAATATCATGCCCACCCCGGCAGCGCGTGCGACCCTGTTTTTACGAGGAGCCGCTCCATGCATGAATCATGCGAGACGGCCGGGGATGGCCTCTCTCCTCTAGGCGAGGGGGTCCGGGATCGGCAACGCAGGTACGCCCCGGGCTCGCAGCTGGGCTATCGTGTCGTCGCAGTCTCAACTGTATCAGCCGGCGGCAGTGATGGTGCAAGTACCGAAGAGAGGTCGGACTGCTAACTCGCTGCGGCCCCAAGCTTACAGCTATAAGGAAGAGAGGCTGCGCCAAGATGTTCGGGGCTTTCTCGCAGGGTGTGCTGGGCCGTGATACCTAGCAATCTTTTTCTGCACGGGTCGACTGCGACAATGCCAAGGCCTACAAGCAAGTAAATGTTGAGAACAGCTGGGTTTTCAGAACGGATGACTTTAATTAGCCGGAGAGACCGTCTAGTTATCCTGCGTCGTATCGTGATAGAACGGACTTGCCGGTACGCTTTGGTTCTGAGCGGGTTCTCTTCCGCCAATCTCAACGACCCGATGCCAGCGTCTTTTCATCGTGTACGTACCTAGGTGCCTAAGGAGATATACACCAAATCGCCTATAAACACACGGCTGTCAAGGTATTCCATAAGCCAAGGAACATTAACATTGAAGGATGGGAAGAAAAGCGTCACGATCCCGGCGCAGAGTAAAATTGTCCAAAGATTACCGCAGATCTCAAGGGGCCAACATCCCGGACTATTCTTGCCAGACGTCAACCATCAGGCCCTCTGCGCACGTCTAGGTTGTGATGGAATCCGACCAGCGGCATGGTAGACCTCATTTAACTGCTGATCGATATTCGATCCACGGCATGGGTCCGGCGGCGGAGGAAATTTAAGACACGGCTCGGAATGCGACGGCGACAAGGGGGGGGAACCTGAGAAGAAGCAAAAAGGCATTGGGAATAAGACCAACCCTGTCTTATTATAGGTTCAACCTCACCAACCTCACGCACAAGCTATCGCTGGACCCCTAGATCCATCCACACGGCCCCCCTGGACGCCACGAATGCTCGTGCTAGTGGTTCAGAAAATTCTCTAGGTCGTGATATACGACTCCACGTCGCAGCGACTCTGTCGTCTGATAGCTAACTAGTCCAGAGCCATGCTCTTGGCGACCCAAAGACGACGTTATGAAGGATAGGAGCGTGCCATTGCCAGGCCGTTCTCACCGACTTCTGAGACCTCGAGACTTCTCGGTGAGCCAGCTCGACTTATATAAGCCATAGCGACGGTGATATGCAACCACCCACGATAGCACGGCTGCTATAAGCTGGGGTGCAGCCTGGAACGACACTTCAATGACACTTCTGGTGACCTATGTGACCATATTGCCTAGACTATTCTTGTACGTGGTCACCGACATTCGGCTGCTGGCGTAAGGTACAATCACGGTACAATAGCGCGATGATGGCTTCGTCAGGGGAGGCCGATTTCTCACCTGTTCAGCTAGCTTCTGAAGAACTTCTAGAGAAGAGGAGTTGGAAAGCGAGCCGGTTTCGGTAGTAATAAGGAGTCATGTGTCCAACTACTCGACGACGTAGATGAGCGAGGGGAGATGGCACTCCACGAAAAATTCTCGTAGGTAGACCTCGTCACGATCCTTGGCATCGTACGGACATAGCTTCGATGCTTATATGAATGAGAGATCGTCGACGGCACTGAGTCAGTGAGCATCGTTGATGATCGTACTAATCTCAGATCGGTCTTTTCCGTCGTACCACAGTCATGACCACGATAGGGTCGGCAAACACGTCTTATACCCTAGACGTCGCCGTTGACACCCTAGGGGCTCCCGCCTGTCTGCAATAGAAGTTGGACAAGTCACGGGTGACGACACAGACGTATGTAATTAGGACGGTGGCGAGAAGGCGAATAGATGCCCAAGATAGATGCGCGATCAAACAGCAAAGGGAGGAAAAAGGCCACTGGGTCTTACGTAAAAAGTCTGAACAAGAGAGACAGGTTGGTGTAAGTTCCCGACGCTGTGACACACCATCACCAGCAAGAAGAAAAGCAGCGTGGTAGATTCGTCGAGAGACACGGGAGAGAGCTCATTCTCTCGTCTCCTATTCATCGAAAACGACCGGCGCGGCCTGCGGTCCTCCCCAAACCTGCACGTCTGTGAATTTTCCGAAGAGAGAAGCTCGACTGCCGCTGCAAGCTGGCGCGACACCGCAGTCGGTAGATACTGTGATGACACCAGCCGCGAAGCTGTGCGACTACCTATCGCAGACGTTCGAGCGGGGGAGGGAAGAGGGCCTCGTGTTCCCTAAGACACCTAGGCGAGAGAGCAGAATCGGACTACCTAGGGCAGCTCAGGGTCCTCAAAGATCCTCAAAGCCTTTTCGATAGAGGAGAAGGGGAGGAGGAGAGGAAAAAGACGAGGAAGTGCGGACGAACGATGATAGGGCCGTCGACTGGGGCAATCCTCGCTGAAGATCTCCTCAGGCCCTTTTTTCCCTTACCCCGCATCTCCCCATCTCTCCTAGCGATCGTCTTCCTGCTGCCACCTCACTAGGTAGGTGGACTGGCAGATTATCGTGATATTCCCCGACGCAACGGGCCTACCTCCTCAGAATCGCAGGTGCTGGCGTACGTCCACTTAACCCTCCGGACATAGGGTTGCCGCCAAGTCAATTCGTCCGGCAAGCGAGCGGCCACCTACCTGCCTGTAAGGCAATTACGGCGTCTAGAGGGGGAAACGAAGATAATATCCTTCAAGGGAGGAGAGAGGGGGGGTGACGCTTCTTTGGTTTCTCCATCGCTTAAAAGTTTTGTGATGATGAGGCCTCTCTAATCGCGGCCAACCAGGAATATTCTTTTTGTTTTTGTTTTTCTTTTTTCCCCTTCTTCCATCTGCCTGTCCCCCTTTTCCCCGCACGGAGCTTTCCGCCTTGCACACAGCATCGCGCACCCCGGACGGGGAAGATGGCTGGGGGTGATGGATGGATGGACAGACAGGGGGCAGATACGACAGGGGGGACGGCGGGATTTGGGTAACATCGCAAGCTCTAGCGTCCACGCGCGTCGGGAAGCGTTACCGGGCACGAAGGACATGTACCGAGTACCTCTCACCTCTCACCTTTCACTTGTCACTTTTGCTCAGAGAGTCAAGACGGCTCTCAGCCCCCAAACCCGTCCGCCAGCGGCCCGAAAGTCCATATTGTGCTGGGGTCGAGGACCCTTGCCCGGAGACCGACCAATCGCAGCGTTGCATCTCTTCCCCAGTCTCGTCATTCAACGGTCGACAAGCCGACCGGCCAATCATCGCCATCCGTGGTACTCTTGGTAACACTATGTCGAACTGTCGAACCCGCCCTGGCGCATGCGAGCCATCTCATGAAGGCTTGGTATGTTGTCGCAGTCTTCTACGGCTTCCCAGCCAATGGCATCGCACAGGATAGCGAGCCGACTGGGAAAGGGGTACTCTGGGGATTCAGGGATGATGACTAGAGCTACAAGTTACACATAGTGGAAGGCTACGGATATCACCGTTTTCAACGGCAGTGACGGCGGTCTTCCTTTAGGGGGCGTATCGCCAATACAAGTCAATTCTTCTATATCGGTGTAAAAATAAGGGCACTCGCAGATGAGAGACTCATCGTAGGAGACGTCAGAAAAGAAACAAGGGTATACCGCTTGTAGAGCATGATACTATCCCGTTACTCATCTCCTTTGAGAGTATCAAGACTTACGTATGAGAGAAACACATTATGATCTCATCTCATCGCCTCATCGCCTTTCCGCCCTGAGATCATTCATCTACGATAATCTCACAATACGTAATATGCATCCAGCATGCAGTCATCAAAGGCGCAGGCGAGATAGAGTTGTTTCTTACCCCAGATTCTCACGTTTTCCTCTTACCTATCCAGTAAGTACCCTGCATCATGTCGGCCTTTCCATCGGTCGGCATCTGTTTCCCTTCGGATCTGAGGTCCTTGGGACGAGCATAGGAGCATCTACCCCGGCTCGAGGAGCCAGTCAGCGGCCTTCCATTTCCCCAGCGAGACGTTCCCCAGGTTTTGTTTTCTTTTCTTGCTAATTTTGTCGCTTTCTCTCAACCGGCGGTAGAATGAGCATGAATCATCTCTTACCTACGTACGTCTCTTCTCTTCTCTCCTAATAATAGCATGACTTACGTATGTGTCTTATGAAGTAAGATAGTTACGTATGAACGACTATCTTCATACTCATATCCTTCCCGCTTTGGCATCCACCATCTGGCATCGTAGCAAATCATCTGCCCGATTTTCATTTTGGCTCAATACCACTCGTGAATTCTGCGGTAACGGTAGATACTGTATTCTCATTCCCATCATCATCACTGTCGTAATCGTCATCACCAATCCGTCAGACACAATTCAGAGGTAAGTCAACTGAGCTGGGTTGATTTTAATTCTGTGACTGGCTTGCTAAACGACGTTTTGCCCGCCGGCCCGAACCCCCCTTTCTGCCTCCATCCCCTTTTTCCCCTTTTTTCGTTCATCATTCCCTCCTATCGTAGGCCGTGATCATAATTTCGATTGCAACCAACCCACCCAAAGATCCCGACGTCAAGAGGTATCATCGCTGAAACGTACACGCATAATGGGTCAATGATGATCATGGACCCCTAAAAAAAAAAAGCACTAGCAAAACCGCCCCCATTTTCTTTTCTTTTGCTTTTCGTTCCGCAGAACCCAGAACGAGGTAGTAATGACAAGACAAGGCAACCAGACAAATAACCACCCAGCCAACCATTCATTCTTGGAAATGGTGGTATCTAATAGTAGCAATAGTAGACAGTTGTAATTGCGTAGCCAACCCACAAAGTCGTAGATAGGAGATGCGGGAAAGGAGAAAAAATCGTACAAGACACGTAAGCCAATTAGTGGACGAAGGAGAAGGCCGAGCTGTCCATGCCGTACGCGCCGAGCTGACTCATGAGGCCGCAACTGCCGGCGGCTGTCGCACTGTCGTGAGTCATGTTGCCGCCGGCGCCAAAGTGCTGCTGAGTCCACTCCATCTCGTCCGGGCCGCCCCAGAGCATGCCGTCGAGGTCCCAGAGACCGTGCTGGTCCAGCATGCCCATCATACCGCTGAAGCCCTCGGGCTCGAGCCCGATCGGCGACATGTGCAGGTCTGAACCGTCGCTGCTACCGCTGGCCAGAGGGTTCATGACGCCGGCCGCCGCCGCAGGGTCCGTAGTAACTACCTGTAGTCGTTGCATTGGGCTCTGTTGCTGTCGCCTCTGAAGTAGTGCCGGCTCTAGCTGCCGTGACGCCTCATACATGCGCCAGACGACCTCGCGCGAGCGGCGAGCCGCTAATGACCAATCTTCCATAGCCTCAAGCAGGTCAAGAATGGTCTCAATCTGCTTCTGCCAGTCGGGCACGCGGGGGCTGTCCCACTGCCAGAAGATGGAAACGAGCGGGATCATGGCGGCCTGGTATAAGAACCAGACAGCGTTCCAGCCGGACATCTGATTGCGCGACCATTCGCGCGAGATATCCTCAATGGTCTGCTTAGCCAGGTCCCGACACGCCTCGATTGCCGCGATGTCATGCTCGGCTGCGTGTGATGCCCCGCTGCTAGCGAGGTTGAGTAGTACTGGCCGGTGCAGCAGCATCCTCAGGTTCTGGTACCGCCACTTCATGATGCAGCGTGCAATGTACAATGGCTCGGCGCAGGGGTCGCTGGTGCGGAGGAGCCACGGCAAGCTACTGAACCAGTTGACCAGCTGTCCATCGAGGTTGCAGCGGTCCTCGGCGCGTAGCAGCGGCGAGATGGCCAGCATGTCCTGGATCGCCGTGGCGATCTTACAGAATTTGATGTTCTCGACCAGGGGTAGGATGCCCGCGTGCTGTGCTGAGTCGAGGCCAGTGTTGAGGCCGGTCTCGGGCGGTCGAATGTTGATGGCAGGGCCCCATCGGCCGAATGACGGGCGTCCCATGGTCGTGGTGGCCCAGGTGTCGAGGCAGAACAAGCTCCACCAGGTGCGCCTCCGCGTTTCTGCGGCGGCAATCTCCTTGCTCGTGCCAGTAGGGCCGTGGGCCAGGCTCTCTCGGTGAAGTCCGAGAGCACTCGCCATCCTAATTGCGGCACCGATGACCGCGTTGGCCATGTTGGGTCGGTTGATGTAGTGTAAGTAGTATCCTCCAATCAAGGCTAGAGCCTGGACAGTCTCAATGTGGCTGCTGCCAAAGGAGTCCATCGGGAGGTATTCCATAGCCCGGCTGTAGTAGTTGAGGTGATTGTAGTCGTCGGACTTTAGAGCGGCGATGCATCCCATGGCGAAAACCATGTTGAGTAGAGCGAGCCAAGGAGCGTCGAATCGCTGTCCTTCGAGGTAATCAGCCCTGAAAGAGGCCTCGTCCAGCATGGGCACAAATACGTGCACTCGTTTGAAGTACGCATCGATCAGGGTTTGGCCTTTCCACGACCAGGGCACCCGCTGCGGCTCCTTAGGGTTGGTGACTTTTTGTCGCATTATTGGGAGGTTGTGGGCCATCTCTACGCTATTTAGCGGAGGTGTGAGGGAGTTTCGAAGACCCGGCTGGACCTTCAACATGACCATGAGTGCTGCCTTGATTGACGAAGCACCCAAATACGAAGCTTGGCGGTCGACAGAGAGGGAGAGGGCGTTAACGTCGTCAGCTTCAACTGGGATAGGATCCCGTCCTCGGCGCTCCTCGTCCCATTCTATGTCGCGAGTAGGTATTTGCTCTAAGCTGGAGAGGCCGTGGTCGGAACCTGATAGAGTAGGCGACCCAATGTCGCCAGGCATGGGAGAAGTGTGGAGAGGCGGCGATGGAAGACCCGCTACTGCGTCGACCTGAGGCCGGTCGAGGAGGCTAAGTAGCTCTTGACGAGGCAACGGCAGAAGAGACTGAACCTCGTGGTTCGGGAAGAGACGCTTGAGGATCGACCGGCATTCCTCGAGGGACTGTGATAGAGCCTCGAGTGTCTTCCTTGACGGGATCACTCTCTGGCGGTGCTTGTCATAAAAGCACCGCTTAGGAGCCCGACTGGATAGACACTGACCACAAGGCTGCTGGCCATCACATCGACTACAACCGGTGTTAGCATCTTCTAGAGGAACCTTTCTAGAATAATGCACTCGTATTCTCACATTTTTCTGCGTTTGCATTCTGCGCATGCGTGAGGAGTGGTGATACGCTTGGCTGTGCCGTTGCCGTTCGACTTGGCGCTTTCTGTTGAGTCTGTAGACTGTTTCCGGGGAGTAACCCCTTGGACTGGCATAAAGTCAGAAGGATCGCCGACTTGAAGTCCGTTAGGGAGACGACTCACAGGTGTGAAACATGCCGCCCTGGGTGGGAATCGGGATACTTGGTGCCATCTTGGCCAAGGTGCTCCCTGGGTTCTAGCTCAAGCAGGTGAATGGGAGTCGAAGGGGAGGTTCGAGGTGACGTGAAGTTAAGCTTGGGGGGATAGTAATGTACAGAGCATCAAATAAATAACAGCAACCCGGGGGACAGATGTGCGGAGACCATCTTAGGCCCAGGACCGACAACACGGGAGACGATGAAGATTTATATACGATATTGCCTTGCAACCCATTTTGGCCAAGGGGCGTGGAGAATCTGGAGATGAAGGGCTCGCATATAGATTGTGTGGAGTAGGCAGCCAAGCTCAGGGCTCCTAGTTGCTGGTCTGATCAGGAACCGAAGAGACTATGGCGCATCGGGTGTGCCTCCACACCTCCATGGCTATAAGATGTGACGGGTCAGGCAGGCTAGACTGGTATAGTTGTAGATTGAAGTCAGGGTAGGCAAGGAACGTGCCTTGCGTACCAGACGACGTCGACTTTTGGGAGGGGGGCAAAGACGCGCATCTGGAGATCAATGCCGTATTGTCGAACAGCAATAAACGTACGTAGTTCGCCACGACAGACGTCCGAGTGCTCGACATCTGATTGGCACGTAGTCGAGCATGTCTATACCATGTAGATCTAGAGGAGGGCCGGGGTGGCAGACGTATGGCATGTTGCCGTGTCAGGCCTAGTATATAGCATGATTTACCTAAGTGAGCCAAGTGAAGAGCATGCAACACTCATCAAAGGCCGTATCATGTCTCATGCCCTTTGACAGCGGCAGTGGGAAGAGGTGAAGGGCTCGAGCCAATAGACGACGGATTCTAGGAGCGATGCTAGTGTTTCAGCCCGTGGGCAGCTTATCGCAAGTGCTTAGGCACGTCGACTATGCCGGAACTAGGCAGTGGATGCCGTCCGGCATGTCGAGATATAATCCGAACACATGTGAGCAGAGACTGACGTGCAGGCCCTGGGCGTGGTGGAATCGTCTCCCGCTTCGAGGGTGGGACTGGGGTAATAATTGCATGCATAATGGGAAACTCGCAATGGGATTTTGGACGCTTCTTCTCATACAAAGGGTACTTGGAGTCGTCCTACACTCGGCGGTGGTCGTTTGGCCTGTCTCTACAGTCGTTTGATTCGCGTGGTGTTCGTAGCGTTCCTGGGCGGCTGGGGATGTAGGTCCCTGGCCTATGAAAAGTCCAAGAACTGACACCACTCGCGGCGACTGGGATAGATTTGGGGAAAGCCAGCTTTAATGTGACTGGCTGGATGAGATCCCCATCAACGACTACCCCTGGCCTGCCCCTTGCCGGCCGTGGTACGTGGGTCTTATCGAGGAGCAGCCCCGCGACCGCTGGCCTTTTTTCCCTTTATTTTTCTTTTTTTTTCTTTTTTCCCAATATAGGTGCTAGCAGGATCGGCGGCTAGGTAGTGCTTTGCAAGTACCCGTGATAGGGTTACAGCGAAAGATTGCTAGCCAGCCTGCCAGATCTGCTAGCGATTTGCCAACCTTTGACACTTGGACCGTACCCGGCACCCACTAGCCCATCAGCGTTGAGGACAGGGGATGGAGCCATGTATGCATTGTACCTAGGTACCGTAGTATGCGTGTGTGTGTCCATGTCTGCGTGCGTGGTGCAGTGGTGTTAGCAGGGGTCGTCGGCCTTTTGGCGATGTAGAAAAAGGCTTGACCGGCTGGCGTGCCGTACAAACGAGCAGGGGGCCCAGGTGCTGTACTGACTCAGTCACGCGAAGGGTCGAGAGATGGGTGGGAGTGCTGGGAACTGAGGTTGCATAGACGGCCCGGGACCATGATGGGACCGTATGGACCAGAAGCCGCTGCAGACCACTCATGACCTCGACTTAATATCCAGAGCGTAGCAGGCGCCGACCTTAGTGCCTCTATGCCAGGCACGTATAGCTCTTAGCCCACACACCTGATAGCGAACCCCATAATTCGTACCGCGAATGCTCGTCCGGCGTATCGAGAAGAGACTGCATTGTGGCTGTATGTATGCCCCAGGTTTTCAGACGGTTCTATGTAAGTCAGCAACTTGTCAACCTCGCAAGCGAGAAAGGCCCAGCGATCGGCGGCTGCGATGGCTATTTCGATTATTGCTGTATGCAGTCTCGCTCGCTAACGGTCGATACAACTGTGCTCGCTGCCTCGTAACGTAATAGGTAAAGGTGCAATTATTGCGATGGCCGGGAAAGACGCTGAGAGAGCAGAGGAGACGTCCGCGATGCCGGGGCGGGGACCTGGCAGCTGCCCGGGGACGTCCTGTAAGTACCTGAGTACATGCTAGACCACATGCAGATTGGCTGATGCTCTTTCGACGAACGATATTTTTATTAACGTGAAGGAGCTAGTCTCGGGAGAGCGGTACGGAGTTACGACTGCTTGACGCTTGGCAGCAGCTCAGGAGTGAAAATTACCTGGGTATGTACCAAAATCCCTTCACCTCCTTATTCTCGCAAGCAGACTCCTCCACGAGGCTAATGCAGCGGTCACGATCCTTTCATCTCGAATCTTGCTATCTCTGCGACATATTCCACCCGACGTACGATCTTTGACCCGCATGGCATGGAAACGGGACAGATGGACCAAGCTCGGTATCTAGATTGATCCCGTCCATTGTCCTATCGTGCCACTCAGGGGCGGCCATCTATCAAGATCCTCTCGCGCCATATCTGGGCCCGCTAGCAGGTGGGAAGGGGACGTGATAGGGACACGATGGGGATACGATCGACAGCAAGATTTTCTTCTCCTTCTTTTCTCTTTCTTTTTCCTCTCTAGCTCGTCGGCGTTCCTGTGTGTCCCCCTCAGGGTCAGGGTCTCCGCCAACATGGACCGACGAGGAGGCTGGTGCAAGCTTTTGGTCAAGTCCCGGGTCCCTGCACGTTTCTCTCCGGATCGACGACGGCCATGCTCCCCTCCAACCTTCTCGCTGTCCTATTCAGGTTCAGTTCCTGCGCCTGGCGTGCCAGCCAAGCCTCGTCGACTTTACCCCACACTCTCGTCGGCTGCATAGCTGCACCTCCTTCCATCGTCGTACAGCAGCTGTGTGGAGTGCAGTAGAACTTGGACGCAACACCTGACATCGTTGGCTATATTGGAACGCCACTCGCTTAGGCGCCTAGCCCACATACTCTGTGCTATCGAGTGATGCAAGTAGTGAGGCAAAACCCGAGTGAAAGCGAGAACTCTGCTTGCTGGATGCTCTTGGCGTCGCTTGTCACGACGACATTCTGCCCTTTCACAGGCTACCTCATATTAAAGCTTGTTTATTCTCGTCTCCACATGTCCGCACTTGGCCCTTTCGTGGGGCCGCGCTATACCGTCGAGGGCATGAGCATACGCTTAAATCGAGTCCAGGAGCGTCTTAGGCGAGAGCGTCAGTCCTGAGCGTCTCGCCTCGCCGGGACCAGTCGCTCGCCTACGTGGCTATGTGCATATCATCTAGCTGAAACTACTTGGGTACGTATGCGCTATAAGGAGGAGCGGCTACACCGATATGGAAAAACGAGGCATGGTGAGTGAGTGCCGGTAAGGGGGGGCTTCCGAAGATAACAATTCGCGGGCTTCCCGACGACAGGCACGGCGATGGCTAGCAACGGCTCTGGGCTGTCCTGTTATCAGGTCTATCGAGGCGCTCTAGACCGTGGTGTGAACCCCTCGGAGCTCTCGGTGAGGTGTCAATACTGACGATAACCATTCCACGTCGGGGTCCTATCCACGCCTCCTTAAAGTTGCCAAGGCCGAGTTCATGGGGGAGTGATAGGCATCTATATATATTAACTGAGGAGGACAGCATTTGCATAGATCCACGTGCACGGCCGTCCAAATCCAGCCGAATCGTCTCTGGTGCAGCATGTCCTTCATGCATTGGGCCTAATCAAGGCCTGCATCGTTCACGACGCCGCCGTGCTGATATGGGCGACGTCCTGGCTAAGATAGGCAACCAAGAAGTGCCCTGGCTGGACAGAAAGGACCACAAGCCGATCAGAACGACACGGAAGCCCCGTCTGATTGGTCTGTAAATTAGATTTTGCCGTCCATTGAGAACCCGTGGAGTAACACCTTGGAGCGTCGAGAGCCAGAGCGTTACGCCTTAGTCTGCTCATCAACACCCTTTTCGTCGCTCGAGGGACGCTGCAGGGTCTTGTCGTCCGTTCCCCAAGATTCTCGACCTCATCGGCGTCGAGTAACCCTACAAGGATATCAGTTTTCCGAAAAAGTTTGGAACTCGTACACCTATACGGACGAGATCACCGTCTGACCTGGGGTGGTTTAATATGTTCGAGCGATGGTGTCCAGGGCATGGTGAGCTGTTCTCGGTCGAACAGCCCATTGCCAATCAAAAAACGATGGCTACTGGGTCTATCATGAGCCTCTTGCTTGGAGCCAATCACTGAAAGGGGATAGAACAATCTAGAGATTCTTTTCCCCTCCTTTTCTCGTCCACTCAGGTAGACTTGTTAGCTTAACAGCATCTTGCTTTTTTTCCCCTAACGACGTCGAGTTGGAGTTGCTTGGGGTAGAATCTTGATATCGACATGACTTTCACGAGGACACCACTCTTCCTCTAGCGAGGCCAGTATCTTACAAAAACGCCTATCGCGTATACGAGAAAATACCCACATTGGCTCACTAGAAGAAGGTAGAGTCGCACCCGAATAAAGAAAAGAGGGACATTATAGGGGAAATTTCGGTAAAGGGAAGGTCGGCGGCGTATCGCAGTGTATCCGTACCTGAGATTTGCATCCACTTGGGCAGCAGACTGAAGTACGTTTTCACCGTACAATTGGTTGTATTTGGACGTGGACTCGCGCGTCCCCAGATTCCCATACTCAATATCAAACATGTGGCAGCCACCTGTTCAGTTCACCTACGTGCGGACGTGACATTACGCATGAGCATGAGCACGTATTCCGGATTCATCGTGACGCATCCTCATTCAACCGACTGGGTAGAAGTCTCTAGTGATAGCTAGGAAGGCCTTGGAAACGTCGTCGCTAACTAACGAGGCCAGCAGGCACAGCTAAGGTAGACCTTGACCAAGGTTACCATAGAGGGTCTGCGGTCCGACACCTATCCCCGCCATTGCGAGGGATGGTGTGAAGGTGTAGTATCGTCAGGTATGCCAAGCTTCCAGGCTCTTCATAATTCTCCACAACTTCTCCAACTTCCCCATGAAAAACCCGGATCTGCGGATGATATGCCTATGGGAATATCCTCTGCTCGCTGGCCGTCACTCTGAGAGGGCCCACACATTATAGCCGAAGTACCTGGCACCGGCTGCTGATGCCGTCGAATATGCAGGTATTTTCGATTGGGATATACTGCTTCGTGATGATTTTGATCATTTCCTGGGCCACCATCCCACCAGTGAGCGACGAGATGTTATGAAGTTCGCCGTTGCCAGCTCGAGCGACCTCTTGGGCGGCCTGTAGTGCCCTCTCGTTTCCGGCTGCCTTCGGCACCGTCTCAGTAATCGACTTCATGACCTCGTCGGCGGTGGATGCGGAACTATGGCTAGTCGCCACCAGGGCGAGGTATACGAATAAGTTGGACATTGGCAGAGTGAATGCGCCACCGGTCTCGACCTTCATAGCCTCAGCAGCCTCGTCGTTGGCACTCTCAGCTTCTATCGAGAACGGGTTAGTAGAGGGCCATAGACGAGCCCCGACATGGGTCGTTGACTAACCATATATTGCATCGAGATCTTCGCTCGTTGGCGTTGCATTGATGAGCTTCACGAATCGAGCATTTTTGCAGAAGAGGTCGACCTCGGTTGGATCAACGTCTTTGCCACCTGCTATGACTCTAGCCATCTCTAGCACTTCGTGCGCGTCTCTCCGAGCTTTTTCCTTGTATATGCTCTGCAATTTGACGTAGACATTTGACTGGGCCTTCATATCGGGTAACGCCCCAGGCAGAGGGAGGCAACCATGCTTGCCGTAGAAGGCCTCGACGGCCTTTGCAACGATCCAGAACGATGACTGGAGCTCAATCTATCGACGTTAGCCCAGAGTGCTCGTCATACGTGCCACACGGTCATTACCTCGTCCGATATCTGATGGCTGAAGAGTTCCTGCACTCCCGCTTCTAATTCTGGAGCCTTGATATTCTTGTTGATAGCGTCTGCGGCTTCTTCGAAGTTCTCTTCCCCACCCTCGGCGTTATTGGTCCTTGCCTTACTCCGAACAAACTTGCTGAATGCCGTCTTGTCCTCGTATTTGACGGGGTTCTGGCCGTTATGTGACAGTCGCCATTCCTCAAGATAGTGGAGCAATATGACGACATACGGTAGATGTCCGTGCTCAAGTTCATCTAGCTCGTCGATGTTCTTTGTCATGCTCTGAGCGAATTCAACAAGCTCGGGCCAAGGATTGAGGAGGCGAAGATCTGTCGTCTTGTCCACCTCGGGGTGGGTGTCGACAATGGGAAAGGTGCCTGGTAGGCTGATGCGGAAGTACGAGTAGAACCCGGCAGAGTGAATCGAGACTAGCGGAGTCCTGTGCTGACGAGCATAGGACTCGATGATGGAGAGAGACTCCCTCCCAATAAGGTGTGTATACATGATCAAGGTGAAAGTTGGCGAAGTTTCCAGAACACTGCGCAGGTCAAGACCCCCCTAAAAAAGAAGTACGTTAGCACTCAACACGATCGATCACTGTGAAAACCCCAAGCCGCAAGTACCTTTTGCTTCGGGAACCAGTCACCTTCGACCTCGGGGTTTAGTTCCTGGAGGAGCTTGGTGCAGCATTCCGACCGGAGCTGGCCTAGACAGCTGTCATCAAGGAAGAAGTTGACGCCCAGATCTGCTTCTTCCACGACAGCGTCATCTGCTATCGTGAACTTCCCTATGCCTAGATTCATACATGAGCTGATGCGGTGCCAAGTTAAGAGATGCCCATACCCGGCAGCACAAGATTCTTCAGCGCTTCCACGCCTACGGTGCCTGCACCAGAATTTACAAGGAGCAAGTTGGCAGACTCAAGAGCGGCCTGACCGCTGGCGGCCCATAGTCGGAGCTGCCTGTCGTACTTCTTTTCCTTCTCCGACGGTCCATGGAGGATGGGTGGCGTTTGACTGGTCACAATCTCGGTCATCTTGGCCGCTATCCGGGAGGATCCGCCGGGTAAGACGAGGATGGACCGGCCGAACACTTCTGCCAACAATCTGAGACGCACTACTGGATGGTCGTCTGACAACTATGGTATCTATGGTGAAGCAGATACTCACAGCTGGCTGTCCAATAAGATGGTACGGAATTATGTTCCTTAGAAACGTCAACGTTGGATGTCGCAAGTGCTTAAGCTGTAGAAAGACTAGCCGCCCAACTGTGCGAAGTGCGTGTAGTGGCTCTGAGGCTGAAAAGGCTTGACCGTGGAGGGGCTGAGGGGCAACCTAGTGTGGCGCAGCTCAGCCACGACACTGTCATTCAGGTACCCGCAGCCGACTTCATCTGCCGGGCAGCCCAGCGTTAAGATCTCGAGTCTTGAGAGTAAACACTGCACGGAACTCATTGGAAAAGGGATAACTCACATTTCTACCTGACCATAACAGCTCGGGATATATATTTCTCGTGAGCTCATAGTTCATACTCTTCTCATTTGTGAGACTACTTACGTATTGGGCTACGTAGGATACTAACACTCTTGAAGGTCTTCACATGTCGTATCCCTACCACAACATATCAATCAGCAGCACAACTGCCACTGAGGTGCCGTCGGTCACCGTCTCATACACGACGACGACGACCGAAGTAAACTGCACAACTAGTGAAACCAATATAAGCAGTTCAGAGTCGACTGTCATAACATATCCGAGGCACTTAGAGCACCTGAGGCCCAGGTAGAAAGCCATCATCGCTGAAAGGTTACGAGTACACGATTAAAGTTATTACTTCATGCCATGACGTGGAAACTATAGTATATACTGGTAAATGACTCCTGTGTCCTCATATCTTGCGAAACTACGCTGAGTCTCATAGCTTTCTTAGCTTTAGCTTATTGTGTAATATTTGAGTTATTGTCCCATCATTTAGTTAGATTTGTGACTGTTAACACAGCGATAAGAACTAATTGAATTACTCCACAACGATAGAACGGGAGTTAGATGTCTTGATTCAGAGGATATTCAATTATCAGGCTCTAGAACCCGCGGCCGTAACTGCGCTCTCGGATAGGAACAACCACCACGTTTGAGCGTGACTAGCTTATAGTAAATATTCTTCCCAGCTAAGAGAAAGGTTTTTCTGCGAGTCTTTATGAGATGATTAGATTTCGTATAGAACATGGAAATATGTAACTTATCTGGTTTTGAAAGCATTGGTAGCATCGGTGAGATGGTGTCTAACGCCTACCAAACTTGCTCGACCCATCGGCCAACAGCCTCGCGACTGTCCTATGCTAAACCAAAACAACGCAAGCTGCACTTCTTCGAAACTCACATTGAATTAAGGTATATATTGCTGTCGTGCCTTATTAGAATCGGATTGTTAACCTAGTTCACTACAGTTCGCATAGACTCAAAAGACGTGCCGATATTACTGCACTTGATAGCATAGAGCAACACAGTTTCGTGCCGAGTGAACTTAGCCAACCTTACGAGAGTATTTACGTGTGGTAATATATCATGGCTACCGAGTCACCGTAAGAGAATCTAAGTTAATGTGATACAGGCTCTCATCGCCGCCGTGGAGGTATCACAGGCTACCCCCTTTTTGTATTTATACTGGCTTTACCGAGCAATTGAAACGACGACATAAGTATCTTGCTAACGACTACACATGTATTAAAGGGGTAAAGAGGGGAATGATATGATCGCAAGGCTTTAGCGCCATTTCTACTTCCACTGAGCTAATTATCCCGAATGTTGTTGAGCAGAGGCCCGGTGGCAGCTAGCATCTATGGATCTAGATAACAAGCAATTGAGGATTGGAAAAAGGATGCAGAATACCTAGGCAGTCACATGAAGTTACATTCACATGATCAGATATACGTTTCAGGCCGACTTGCCGCCCCCGTCCTAACTCTTGCGCATGGCGTATAGTTGTGTATCTTAACGAGCCAGTCGCATATATGTGCTAGTGATGGATGTCAAGTATATATAATCTAGGTAGGTATGAGGTAGCTATCAACTCTCTGAAATGTCTTTCTACTAGTTGCGTACCACATGTTCTATCACTCGCTTAGTAGGCGGCCTTGGACGAACCGCGCCCAAAGACACCGAATAGGGGCGAGGATGTCGGAACTCTGACGCTTGTACCTCCCTGCCGGGTTTGCATGACCAGACTGCCAATATAGAGCTATCATAACTGCATTTCCGTTTCTTAGCTTTGGGTAAATGGTCTATGGTAAAAGCAGGCCTATACACGCTTTCATTTGGTATTCGGGCAGGCTTCTCGTGGGTTTGCTCTTGTCATTACTTGACATCGCTCACCAAGCCATGCGAGGGCATGGGGCCTCAGGTTTGTCGTAGCTGTTGTCGGTTGCACTAACTAATGGCGGGAAAGGATTATACTCTCTTAATATGCTAATTTTCCCAGAGGTGACTGCACAGTCGACCCTTCGATATGTTGACCTCATGGTTAGGATCGTGATAAACTTATCGACTGTCTTGGGCCCGACTTTCGGAAGTACATTAATATATTATGCGAGGTGGTATTCCATACTCTGGATTAAACACGCCCCTACGACGATGTATATATCTGGAGCCTCTTGACGAGCCTAGAGGGCTTGTCGGAATGATTTCGATATTTACTTTTCGTGCTGAACCATCCTCCAGTATCAGACGTCCATCCTGCAAAGATCTCGATTATATCAGCTCTATACTCCCAGTAATAGCCACTCTGCAAGTGGTATTCCCATTTCCAGAATCTCGGAACTATACCAAACGAATTGTCAACGGCCATATTCCTTGCTCCACTTGCAGCAGGGTCGACTTCATGACTGGGCTCATTGGTATGGTTTTTATATATCGACTAGAGAGGCTAAGATACAATGACTGCAGCAGTCCCTATATGTTTGATGCGTGATCGTGTATACCAAAGAGTGAGCTTCCACACCTTTTTTTTCTGATTTACAAATATGCTCGTTATTTACGCGTTTCCCTCGAGACTTTAAACGGTCAGTGAGCAGAATGTCTTCATTGCCGGTGGCATGTTGCTCTCTATGTTAGAGACTAGCATAGTAGATTTTATCCTCTCGAGCACTTTTAACTAGAACAATGGAATATCTGTGTATCTGTGATGTTACGTATTCCTGCATGGCAGTTCTTGGCTGCGGACTTTTGCTAACGCGCACTTTCAGGAACACCCGAAGTCGAAGTGAGATACCTAGTGTCTGTTGGTATCAATCTCAGAATATCTGTATCTATCTATAGCGAATGTAGCAGAAGCAACACATGCCTTACCTACCTAACATACGTAGTGACTATGGTGAATTCTGTGCTTCTATATCAACTGTCTTTGAGCTGGAGACACAAGCCAGACCGGGTCAAGCCATTACACAGAGTGAACGAATAATTAGTAGACAAGCTTCGATGTGAATGAATATACGAGTATGCGCAATAATTGGAGGCGCTGCTGGTCCTATCGGCTTGTAGTCCGTCGAGTCAGCAGGACCTAGACCTATCCGAGCATAGAGAGCAGCTGACAGAAGAGAGTAAAGATGATGAAGCTGATCGACCCTGGCTGGCTGTCTGTTGTCTCTTGGTGTAATAGGAGGTGAAAATATTTGCTCGTTTAGCTGAAAAGACAATATTTGAGATAGTGCCTGGGCTAAGGTAGGAGTAAAGTATGCTAGATAGAAATGCGACTACAGTTTACAGGTGTAAGCAAAGACAAAAAAAAAGGGGTCAATTGGAAAAGGAGACCGAGCTGTATGTACGTCATTTGTATTCGGTATCTACCTGTGTAGGGCATTCTTGGGCCCTGAAAGGCCTTCGCAGGACCTGAAACAGCCTTACCTGTCCACTTTCCAGGTGCTCGCTGGGTGTGTGCCTGTCAGCCTGTAGGTACAATACAAGCACGGGCAGGGCGCGATATTATTAGCTGCGAGTGACCCGCTCGGCCCACTTCCGCCAGCCATCAAAGTTCCACCAATCCCCGTTACATGCTTATCATGGTTCTAATTTTGGGCGATAGGCTAGTTGCAAATTAGCAACAATCTGAACTCGACACCTTTTTGATTTGCCTTAGTAACTATTTGTACACATCTTATGCATCAGACGACCAAGACGTGAATCGATGCGACGAACTGTCCTCGAACATCCCCAATCCGGTCGTCCTACTCTCGCTCCCTAGTATTCGCTACATCACCTTCACTCATGACTCTGTAGCGGCACCTCACGCGTCCTCAAGACTTCAGCCTTAGCGGCGCCTTTGAAAAAGGGTCGTACCGTCTACCGCATTCACCAAACCCCCCTTCGCGCCTCGTCGCCGGCAAGTCGCTCACATATTTCGAATGCTTCCCTCGTACGCATCCTCGACCAGCTCCAAGATGATGTCCCGGCATCATTCCACTGGAAACTCCAATGGCTACCCGCGAAGCAATACCTTCGACATCTCCCCCCACAGGTTAGTGACACCCCCTTTTCGCCCCAGCGCGTTATCGTTGGTCTGGGTAACCGACAATCTTTTTAAAATAACCATTTCTAACCCGTTGTCACTGGTCAGGTTTCAACCACGATCGACACCTGCATCTCGCCGACGGAGGAACTTGTTGACGCGACTGGGTATACTCGCGATCGTGGTAATCTTGATCTGGCTGTTCGTCTGGCCGGGGAGCGGATCCTTCACTTCAGTATTCTCGCTGGGCCTTATGAGTGCGGGTAGCGAGGTCTTAATGGATACCGTGCGCTATTACGATCTGTCCAACGTTCAGGGAACTGCTCGTGGCTGGGAAAGGGAAGAACGAATCCTCATGTGCGTGCCCTTGCGCGATGCCGAATCGCATCTCAATATGATGTTTGCGCATCTTCGGAACTTCACCTACCCCCACCACCTCGTCGACCTCGCGTTTCTCGTCTCCGACTCGAAGGATAGGACTCTGGAACTGCTCGTGGAAAAGCTTGAGGGCTTGCAGGCTAGCGAGGACCCCAAGCAACCCTACGGAGAGATATCAATCATCGAGAAAGATTTCGGACAGAAGGTCAACCAGGATGTAGAGAGTCGCCACGGATTCGCTGCCCAGGCGAGTCGACGCAAGCTGATGGCCCAGGCGCGAAACTGGTTACT
Source organism: Hypoxylon sp. FL1284 (assembly GCA_022432365.1). Taxonomy (NCBI): domain Eukaryota; kingdom Fungi; phylum Ascomycota; class Sordariomycetes; order Xylariales; family Hypoxylaceae; genus Hypoxylon; species Hypoxylon sp. FL1284. The sequence goes on along the minus strand of JAJJXE010000005.1, from coordinate 1,147,843 downwards.
CAGCGCAACTCTGCGGCCGTACCACTCATGGGTCTATTGGAGAGATGTCGACGTCGAAACCGCACCGTTTACCATTCTTGAGGACTTGATGCGTCATAACAAAGACGTAATTGTACCAAGTGAGAACTCCCGAGACTTGTCGTCGTGTTACCCCTTTCATGGCTAACGATACCACAGACGTCTGGCGACCGCTTCCCGATTGGCTAGGGGGCGAGCAACCCTATGACTTGAACTCGTGGCAAGAGTCGGAAACAGCCCTGGCGCTTGCTGACACATTAGACGAGGATGCCGTAATCGTAGAAGGATACGCTGAGTACGCTACGTGGAGGCCTCACCTGGCCTATCTCCGAGACCCATACGGCGACCCGGATATGGAGATGGACATCGACGGAGTAGGAGGTGTCAGCATTCTAGCCAAGGCAAGAGTGTTCCGATCCGGCGTCCATTTCCCGGCTTTCAGCTTTGAGAAGCACGCTGAGACGGAAGGATTTGGCAAGGTATTTATCTCTTACGGCTACTTATCTTATATCATGGCTAATATTTTGGTAAAGATGGCCAAGCGCATGCAATTCTCGGTCGTTGGGCTACCGCATTATACGATCTGGCACTTGTACGAACCTAGTGTGGATGACATTCGGCATATGGAAGTAAGTCTCGGTGCTTATGCAAGTTCACTGATTACATAGTTCGCTAACATGAAATCAGGAGATGGAGGCGGAGCGTCAAGCCAAGGAGGCCGAAGAAAAAGAAAAGCAAGAGCGGGAATCAAAGATCAAGGAGCAATTCGGCGACACTAACGGTCAATGGGAGCAAGACAAGTCTGAGATACAGAATCTTGCTAAGGAAGCCCAGAAAGAGAAGACGGAGCCGGACCAAGACTCGAAGAAGGCGGCGGAGGAGAAAGCCCAAGATAGCTAAGGGTAAAGGCCTAGTCGACTACGTCCAAGATGTGGTGGCTATGACTGTTGACCTATTAAGCTCTTCACCGCCGTGCCAAGCCAATTCCCTTCACACTGTGGGTATGAGGAAGACAAAACTCCATTGGGGAAAGGGGAAGGGGAAGGGGAAGGGGTAGGGCCAAGGGAACGTGTCGTGTGTGATCCAACGTGATCGCTTGTATACATGTAGTAAAGAAGACCACGATGCGGACCGTGGCACAGGCGTTACGGTAGTATCGAAGCACGCAATCACGAGGCATAGGAATTGAACGCAGCCATGAGAACTGTGTTGTTCAATGTACAGAATTTCCCTTTGAAGTGGACCGATCTTGGGGCACATGTTGCCTGTGTGTACTTCTGATGCCGGGTCATCCCGCAAACTATTTAGGTCTTAATTCTTCTCCCTCTGTAACTAACTACAGACATGCCTAAGGTTATATGTATGTTCTCGTTGTAGACTCGCCGGTGTGAATATGCTTCAGATGTGTGATTGGCGGATATATTGATATTTCGTAAGCCGTTGCAGCCACCCTGTCATAATCGGATAAGCACATACCGACGTCAGCTGGCAACAGCTCCCTACAACCTTAAGAAGTTGACACAAGTGCGATTAAGAACCGTAGCTACCTGCAGTTTAGGTACTTACTACCAACCATTACTGGACAGCTCAACTTCGGCCGAAAGTACTCTTCCTCCAACTTCATCTTTGGAACGAGGAGAATAGCTTTGGTCCCTTTACAACGCAAAGACACATAGATAGAGGCATTTCGACCTTCTACCTGCGCCTGCAGCTTGTTTGTCCCTACCGTTTAAGCTTGCTGGCCGCTGTCTTCGATCGCATCGCACGGCATCGCACGGCATCGCACGACACCGGACCTCCTCGCCCATTGCCTTCCACCTGCGAGTCGCCCTTGTAGGCGATGATGAGTCGAGATGACAGTAATGCCGCGAAAATGGAACCAGAGCTTGCGTCCGAGCCCCGGAGCTCTGGCCTAACCCACCTCCGAAGCCCGTCACAGACCAACGCCGCAAACCACAATGGCACGCCCCCCAACACGCAATACCGAAGTCGCCCCGTCGCCGTAGCTGTCGATCCAGTAGCCTTGGTCATATCAGAATGCATATCGGTCACGTCTGCTATGCGCAAGCATGCTCGATGGGCAGGCTCGTCGGTCTCGTCCATTCTCGGGGGCAATCCAAATCCCATCCAGCTCGGCCCGCCCAGTCCCCTTCTCCGCCCTGGGAGTAAAGGATCCATGACCAGCGTAGGAGCTGATGGCGCCCAGGACTTCGGAGTCGCGAACCGATGGGGGCTGCGAGGCAAGAAGGGGAAGAGCATGCAAGACAACCCTCTCATGGCTGGGTTTGGTCGTCTTCGCCATGAATTATCAAGCTGCAAAAGTAACATGGCGTAACTTATTGGACACACGTAGAATGGAAGCTAACTCAAATCGCAGACATCCACGATTTCGATGCTCCCGCACTTCTAAACCCGTTCCTCCAAGTCATACAAGCTTCGTCGACGTCCGCACCTATAACTATCCTTGCTCTGAAAGCAATACGGAAGTTCCTCTCGTATGGTTTCATCAGCCCCAGCTCTCCACGATTCCCTCTTGCTATGCAGTCTCTATCGACAGCAATAACGCACTGCCGATTTGAAGCTAGCGACTCTGCTCAGGATGAAGTGGTCCTGCTGATGATCTTGCACCTTATGGAGGATATGCTTTCCGGCCCTGGAGGAGCTCTTCTGAGCGACGAGAGTGTTTGCGAGATGATGGAAACTGGCCTGACCATGTGCTGCCAGTCAAGATTGTCCGAGCTTCTCCGGAGGACGGCCGAGGCTGCTATGGTCCGCATGTGCCAGATCATCTTTGAGCATCTGAAACATCTCGAAGTGGAAGCTGGTGACGATCTAGAAGCCCTGGATAACCAGGCAAATGAAGATATGGATGGCGTGAAAATGGTTCCGTCTACGAATGGAAACGACGTTATTGCATCTTCCGACGCTGCTGGCGAACCGCGCGAGTCAACTGGGTCTGAGAACACTGGTGACGAGGCGGACGTGAAGAATTTGAGAGAACCTTCGGAGTTAGATGACGATGCTGCCGAAATCAGGCCCTACTCGTTACCCTCTATGAAGGAGCTATTCCGCGTTCTCGTCGATCTTCTAGACCCCCACGACAAGCAGCAAGGCGATACGATGAGAGTTATGGCGCTGCGGATAATTCACGTCGCGCTAGAAGTTGCCGGCCCGTCTATAGCGAGACACCCAGCGCTAGCTGTGGTCGCCGAAGATCGATTGTGCAGACATCTGTTCCAGCTGGTCCGATCCGACAATATGGCCATTCTCCAGGAGTCCCTCATCGTTGCGGGAACGTTGCTCGAAACCTGCCGAGGTGTCTTGAAGCTCCAACAAGAGCTTTTCCTATCCTATCTTATCGCTTGCTTACACCCGCCCGTCGAAATCCCACGAGAGGCCAACATCGACCCTTCGTTGTACGACGGCATCCCGCAGAGGCCAAGTGGTGTGAAACCGCCCCCGTCGCAAGCCAACAGCGGCAGATCTACGCCAGTTCCGGTTAAGGACCGCCAGAAACTGGGCATGGAGGGCGGTGCGCGTAAGCCGGACGCGCGCCAAGCCATGGTCGAAAGCGTTGGGGCTCTCACTCGCATGCCGACCTTCTTGGTTGAGCTCTTCGTCAACTACGACTCGGATGCGAACCGTGGTAACCTGTGCGAAGACATGATCGGTCTTCTTTCTAGAAGTGCCCTACCTGATTCTGCGACTTGGAGCACCACTAGTGTTCCGCCTTTGTGTCTGGATGCATTGTTAGGTTTCGTTCAGTCCATAGCTGATCGTCTGGATAATGTTTCAGCTTCCGAGGGACTGCCAGACAGAGCAACTCTTCGGGAAGAACGGCGGAGGAAGAAGACGATCGTTAAGGGCGCCACCAAGTTCAACGAGAGGCCGAAGGAAGGACTGGGATATCTGAGAGAACAAGGAGTCATCGGTAGCGACGCCGCGTCGGCCGCCAAGTTCCTCAGAAGTACTTCTCGAGTGTCTAAGGCAGTGCTTGGTGAATTCATCTCTAAAAGGGGCAACGACGAGTACCTCGAGGCCTTCTTGGATCTCTTTGACTTCTCTGGGAAACGTGTCGATGAAGCAGTTCGACTTCTTCTCGAAAGCTTCCGGCTTCCTGGCGAGTCACCGCTTATCGAGCGAATAGTGACCTGCTTCGCGAAGAAGTATTTCGCTACCTCGGGCTCAGACGTGGTTAAGAGCGAGGACGCCGTGTTTGTCCTGACGTACGCAATCATTATGCTCAACGTCGATCAGCACAGCCCCAAGCTCAGAGGACAGAAGCGTATGGAACTCGTAGATTTTGCCCGCAACTTGCGTGGCGTCAATGCTTCCAGCGATTTCCCCCCTGAATATCTCGAGATGACGTACGAGGCCATTCGGTCTGACGAAATCATCCTTCCGGATGAGCATGACAACAAGCACGCGTTTGATTACGCGTGGCGAGAACTACTACTCAAGACTGAATCTGCGGGATCACTGGTGCTTTGCGATACGAATATTTACGATGCCGACATGTTTGCAACAACCTGGAAACCTATCGTGTCAACGCTGTCGTACGTTTTCATGTCAGCTACGGACGATGCCGTCTTCTCACGAGTCGTGACCGGGTTTGATCAGTGTGCTCAGATCGCTTCCAGATATGGCATCACCGACGCACTGGATCGTATTGTTCAGAACCTCAGCTACATGACTACACTAGACACGGACGACCTAGCTAACACAGCACTGAACACGGAGGTCAAGGTATCAGATGACAGCGATAGCGTTATGGTCAGCGAACTCGCCGTGAAGCTCGGCAGGGACTTCAAGGCGCAGCTCGCTACACTTGTCCTATTCCGCGTGGTTAAAGGAAGCGAGCATGTCATTGGTGATGGTTGGCGACATGTAAGTGCATATAACAAACTGGGTCGGGCCGAGCTAATAGGTGCAGATCATCCGTATCTGGTTGAAACTGTTTATAAACTCGCTGGTTCCGTCGTTTTTCAACAAGGACCACGAGAAATTGAAGCTGCCTAAGATACCTCTTCACACGCCATCTCAGGTCATCGATCGAGCAGCGAAGACGCCCGATGCCGGTATATTCTCTGCGCTGTCTTCGTACATCTCGAGCTATGCCGCCGACGACCCTCCGGAGCCTTCCGCAGAGGAGGTCGAAAGTTCGTTAGCTACGGCGGACTGTATCAAAGCGTGTGATTTGGAAAGCATCTTCGCAAATATCTCGTAAGTTGTTTGAGAATTGATTATACATACATTGCTAAACGTGTTATAGCACCCTCCCGGCCGAATCCCTTTTGCCATTTGTTGACGCACTGTTAAGCGAGCTCCCTGATGACGAAAGCTCCTCTGTGCCCGTCATTACCGTGAAGCCAGAGAGTATGCCTTCATCGCCTGTCAGTGCCTCGAAAACTATGCCTCGAAACCTGACCTACGACCCGGCGGTAGTGTATATTCTAGAGACCTGTGCCGTCTTAGCAATGAGAGATGATGAGACAACTGCGCTACTTGGAAAAAATGTTACGGAAGCTCTGCAAGCCATCTTACGAGATTCTGTCCAACATCATCCCATCCTCGTTTCCCGAGCAGCTTTCTATCAGTTCCGCATACTGAAAGCCAGCTACGTAAGCAGTATCAGGCGTCTCTGTATACCTTTCACACTGACAAGCATGTAGGATCATGATTTTGTACGACCACCGGTGCTTCTACACAGCATATCAAGCTTCCCTAAGGAGATCTTGGTGAAGACATCCCAGCTTGTTCTCCAAGGCTTAAAACTCTGCATCGATCAGCCGGGCCCCCTCCGGAGCGAGATTATGACTTCACCAGACTTCTGGGTTATCCTGCGGGCTCTTGCCGGCAGCTCTAATGCCTCGCCAACTGTCTTTGAGATCTTGGAGGGCGGCGTCTCGGGCACGCCGTCGGCGATTATTGCTGATAACTACGAAGCCGCAATTGCTCTTCTACACGAGTATGCTACTGCAGCAAAGATCGGGGCTGCCATAGAGCAAAAGGGTGAAAGACGGCAGAGAAACGCACGGCCCCTGAAGAAAGAGGCCTCAAGGTACATTCTAGAATTCCCGCGCTCTGCCTAGCTTGTCTAACTAGTCTTAGTGATAATGTTGTGGTGTCCCGGGGCGTCAAAGCTGTCGACCTTATCTTCAGTATGACGAACCGAATTCCTCACCTGATGAAACAGTCGCACCTCGAAAATAGCGAAGGTAAGACTCCCTGTGTACATTCGTGTATAAGATCAGGACGCTAATTTTGATAGCTTGGTCGGCGTACTGGTTGCCTATTTTCCAAGCCCTGACGGCGCAGTGCACCAATCCATGCCGCGAAGTTCGGTCCTTAGCGTTCTCGTCGCTACAGAGGTCTCTACTCTCCCCCGGGCTCAGTTGCAGCGACCACGAAGAATGGACGGCAATCTTTGGTGAGGTCCTGTTCCCGCTGATCCTAAGGCTATTAAAGCCAGAGGTCTACTCGTCTGACCGAGACGGTATGAGTGAAACGAGGGTGCAAGCGGCCTCGCTGCTTTGCAAAACGTTCTTGCATTACCTAGTCCTTCTGTCCAAATGGGAGGGCATGTTGGATCTGTGGCTGAAGATTATCGATATCATGGACAGGCTTATGAATAGCGGGCAAGGCGACAGCTTGGTAAGCGACAGCGTCTGTTATGATATACTTACAACATTGCTAACTGGATCAACAGGAGGAAGCCGTACCGGAAAATCTGAAGAACGTGCTGTTGTTCATGTCGAGCAGCGGATATCTCGTTCCGCCGAGCAAGGACCCATCGCAGGAGAAACTGTGGGTAGAGACTTGGAAGCGAATCGACCGTTTCCTACCGGATTTGCGCAACGAATTAGCATTAGAAGAACCGGAAGCCCCTGAAGAAACGAAGCAGCCACAAACCGAGGCAGTGGCAGAAAAAGAAGCAGAGACAGCGAAAGAAGCAGAACCGGAGCCAGTTCAGGAACCATTCGAGGAGAAAGTGAGTAATGGCGAAGAGGTGGCGGCAGAATCCTGATGAGGATCGAAACCGAGATATCCAGCGTCGTATCGTTCATTCATGCAGTTCTGAGTCATAGGCTGCAAAGCATTTTAAGAGCGGGATGAAAATGCCCTGAAGCCTAATAGGTTGTATAATAGATCGAGTTAGGAGTCGTGACTCTAGCAGTGAGAGGAAATAATAGAGAGGCGCATTGCCTTGCAGCCAACTGTGTAAGTCGAGGGAGCTATGTCTGTATATTGCAAGCGATGAACCTAGGATTGATTATCGTTGATAGTTGTAAATGCTCACTTAGTACTGAATCGTTGGAAGACAACGACTTTTGAGCTTGGTGGTATGAAGCTCTTCTCTCTTTTCTTCAAGTACCTAAGTATCTGAGAAGCCCACTTAATCTGGTGCTTCCCTGGCCAATCACTGTATCTGCTTACCTAATATCAGCACTGGCCATGCATCCAACGGAATTTTTGCACTTTACGGATGCGACGCGCTTTCAATCTTCCAATATTTCAATATCTCGCTGGCGAATGTAACAACTACATTAAAGCAGCATTGCACGAGAAAAAAGGAGAAAAGGACGAAATGGCTTCCGGTCAATCAATTGCCACGTATGTGTCATTGCACTCCGACACATACCTGTCGATCCCCCGGTCCCGTCTATTCTCCTGCGCGCGTCCTGTCTGAACTAACCGAGGTGAGGAAAAAACGTGTAGTGTCTACGTGCGCAACCTTGACGAGCGCGTCAAGCCAGAGCAGCTGAAGGAGACCCTGAACGTCATCTTCTCCGAGTATGGCGACGTGATCGACATCGTCGCTAAGCGCAACCTCAAGGCCAAGGGCCAGGCCTTCGTCGTCTTCGACCGCCCCGAGTCGGCCGCCCAGGCCGTCGACGAGATCCAGGGCTTCGAGCTCTTCGACAAGCCCATGCAGGTCGCCCTCGCCCACACCCGCTCCGATGCCACCGTCAAGCAGACGGGCAACCGCGACGAGTTTGAGCTCCATCAGAGGAGACGCATGGCCGAGAAAGGTATGCAACGATCGATCTATTTCTTCCCTCTTCGAAAGAACACCCACATGTCTACAAATACGAAACAAGAAAGAAATATCTACTAACGTCTCTTCCCTCGACAGACAAGAAGAAGGCAGCCGAAGCAGCAGAGGAGCAGAAGCGGCTGAAGCGCCCAGGCGGCGCGGCCGCAGCCACAGGCGACGGGAGCCGGCCAGCGAAGGCGGCGCGCGGCGCGGGCGGCCTCAAGGCCGGGACGGGGGCTGCGGGCGCCGCAGGCGCCGCGGTCGGGCCCAACGCGGTGGTGCCGGACGAGTACCTGCCGCCGAACAAGATCCTGTTCGTGCAGAACCTGCCGGACGAGTACCACGACGTCGAGGCGCTCGGCGGCGTCTTCGGCCGCTTCGAGGGCTTCCGCGAGGTCCGCCTCGTCCCCGGCCGCAAGGGCATCGCCTTCATCGAGTACGAGGCCGAGGCCGGCGCCATCTCCGCCAAGGAGAACACCGCCGGCATGTCCCTCGCCGACAAAGTCATCAAGGTCACCTACCAGAGACAGTAGGTCGCGCAGTGGCAGAGACGGGGGAGGCGAGAGTAAAAAAGGTCGTCCGGCCGAGCAAGACGGCCGGGCGTGGCGTTGTACGATAGGACGTAGCTATTTTATACCCTTTTCTTACGCTTGGCAATTGCGTACAATTTGTTAAGCCAAGTCTCATGCGTATCGTTGCAAACTAGAGAATGATCGTGTCGTTAAAGAAACGCATAAGACAAACCCGTGTAAGAATACGGCACAATGCAAAAGGTCGTTAATCCTATTGGTATCACGCGAGGAATTGTAGGTATACAATGATGTCAACCCAGCAAACATGCAGCTATACTCCTTAAACCTATGCTCTCCATTCGTAAACCCCAGCTTTCAGAAGATAACATCATCGTCTTCGCCAGTGGCAAGCATATCTGAAGGCCCCGAATCGTCCGGCTGGACGTTCTCCTGGTTCTCCTTGGCCTGAGCCTCCTTTTTCGCCTTCATTTCGGCATCGGCCGCGGCGGTGTCACGCTGCTTCTTGCCGGCAACCTTCTTCAGCCGGTAGAATTCCTCTCGGTCCAGCTCGTCGAGCTCCGAGTTGATATCTTGAGCTTGAGTTAGGCTTCCGCTTCTCATTAGTAGGTGGTGAAGCAGCATAGACTTACATTTAATGGTGTTTTCTGTTCGTGGAATGATGACATGCTCAATGGCGTTGACTATATCCCGTGGTCAGCTTCGTCTCCAAGGTATGTCCCGAGTCGGTTCTTACCTCTTCGGTTCACAACTTTGATCACTTCGTCCAAGATAACGAAGGCGGTCTGCAGGCTGGCCAGTTCTACTAGCGTCTCTACCGCCCGAGCATACGTCTCCCTGCACCTCTGGACTTGCTGTCCACCTTTGCCCAGACCCGTCAGGCCGAAGTCGTTGTTGCCCTCGGTCAGGTAGCTCTCGAAGGCCGGGAGGAACACCCCAGACACATTCTCCTGCTTCGTGCGCAGTCGGAAGCGCGCCGACCTGGCCGACTCCTGGACCTGGTAGCCGATATCACCTCCGACGGCATATGTGACCTCCGCCAGGGAGAAAGCGGCAATCTGCATCACCCGTCCCATCTTTCGCTTCGCTTCGTCGATCCGTCTCGTGATTTCTGTTCTGCTGTCAACGCCAGGAGCTGGGACACGGTACGTGGCGGTAGTAGGTTACCTCGAAAGCGCCTAGATGTAGGTGTTAGCAAGAATAGCACTGCACACCCAGTGTGTATGAAAGACATTACATACTTGGTAAGGGCCTCGCTCTTGCGTTTCAGCAAGCTGTGGCCCGTTTCGGCTCCCTTGAGCTTGGCCTTCATGATACCCAGCGACTGCCGCGTCGGGAAGACGGCCTCTCGATCCTGAAGCCCATGTTAACGTCGTGTACTGCTTCAAGTCGACCAGCGTATCATCGTGGATGTTACGTACTCCAGCTCCAGACATGGCGATCGATTGTGCTTCGGCGGTTCTTCTGAATCGGTACTTTCGAGAGGCGGTGGCTATGTACCCGATTGAATGCGAGCGGTAAGCTATGGATTGGAAGACCTCGAGAATGGACAAGGATCTAACGGAGAATGCTGATTGAGGGAATGGGAGGTTTGGCTGTTAGGAGCTCGTGATGCTTTACGTAGTAGATAGGTGGGTAGAGACATCATTTACCTAAGAGAGTCTCAGAATCGAGTTTCGCATTGATGGTACTTCGGGATGCAGATATCCAGTACACGGAGAAGCTTCGTACTCGGATAGGAAGATATTTCAGGGTTACATCATGGGCTTTTCTACCTAGCTCGGTTTCTATGAACTATTCATGTATTGCTAGTTGAATAAACCGGCTTAACTAAAAGGTTGGGTGGCTCCACAGCAACGGCGCCATGGCTGCGGAACCCAAAAAAAAAGATTCCAAGCAATCCTTCAAGTTTTTCAACATCGAAAATCCTCATAGAGAAACTTGTCGCGCTCACGGCCCGGAGTCAAGGACTGCTTCCTCGGTCTCTTCAATAGCCCGAGCTCAAAGACACAGTCCCTCTCGCCCTGCTCCCCCGACAACGATGTCCTGACTCTCCCTGTTACGACCTCAACCAGCAGGCATTTTCTGCGAGCCATCGCGCGTCACAACAGATCGGGTATCGCCCAAAATGCCACCAAATGGCCTGGCCAATGGCATCGGAACTGCCCGTCAGCCAGACCTTCACCTTGTCGTGAGTACTCCTCCGGACCCCATCGCCTTGCATATCGTGGAAATTGGCTAATGTTGTTGATGTAGTCCAACGAGGACGCGGTCTACGAACAGGACATTCTAAGGGACCCAGGCAGCACGAAGCCATGGCTAGCTTACATTCAATTCAAGGGCCAGCACGGCACGATCCACGAGCAAGCTTTCATCCTCGAACGGGCTTGCCTCCAGCTACCCCGATCATACAAGCTGTGGAAGATGGTGAGCATTGGCCGTGTTGCTCGTACTCCTCGACATTTTAACATGCTAATGGTAGGCAGTACTTGCAATTTAGAACAAAGCACGTCGCTAGGCTAAATGCCGCCGTGTTCGCCTCCGAGTATACCAAAGTCAACGCGTTATTCGAACGAGCCCTGATCTTGCTCAACAAGATGCCCCGGATATGGGAGATGTACCTGAAATTCTTGCTAAAGCAGCCTCTCGTCACCGTGACGCGCCACGCTTTCGACCGAGCTTTGCGAGCACTTCCCATAACCCAACATAACAGAATATGGGCCATATACAGACCATTTGCGAATTCCGCGTCCGGTGATACTGCTGTCAAGATTTGGCGACGGTATATGCAGGTCCACCCCGAAGATGCCGAAGATTACATCGAGCTTCTTACGCAAGTCGGCCTATACACCGAAGCCGTGAGAAAATACATCGATATCCTTAATAACCCACGCTTCAGTAGTAAGCATAGCAAGGGGCATTACGAGCTCTGGAGCGAGATGGTCGACCTACTCGTCGAGCATGCCAACGAAATCGAGACGGGCCACGAGACTGGCATCGATGTCGAGCGAATCATTAGAAGTGGAATCGACAGGTTTGCCGATCAAAGGGGGAAGCTCTGGTGTGGCCTAGCGACGTATTGGGTCAGGAGAGGTAGCTTTGAGCGAGCTAGAGATATCTTCGAAGAGGGCGTGACAACCGTCATGACCGTCCGAGACTTTACCCTCATTTTCGATACCTACGCCGAATTCGAGGAGTCTATCATCGGCGCATTGATGGAATTGGCGTCCAAGCGAGCGGAAGAAGGCAACTTGGACGAGGATGCCGACTTCGACCTGGACATACGCATGATGCGATTCGAGCAGCTCATGGACCGACGGCCGTTCCTCCTGAACGATGTACTATTACGACAGAACCCTAATAGCGTCCCGGAGTGGGAGAAGCGCGTAGCGCTATGGGGAGACAACAAGCTCGAGGTCGTGCAGACATATACTGACGCCATAGCTGCTATTAGCCCCAAGAAAGCCGTCGGGCCCTTCCACCAATTATGGGCCAATTACGCCAAGTTCTACGAAAAGGGCGGCGACATAAGAAACGCTAGAGTTATTATGGAGAAGGCTGTTAAAGTGCCCTTCAAGTCTGTTGCCGAACTGGCTGACATGTGGATTGAGTGGTCTGAGATGGAACTGCGCAACGAAAATTTCGAAGAAGCAGTCAAGATTATGGCAAAGGCCGTGCAAGCCCCCAAGAGATCGACGGTAGACTATTTCGACGAATCTCTTTCACCGCAGCAAAGAGTACACAAGAGCTGGAAGCTATGGAGCTTCTACGTCGATCTTGTGGAAAGTGTCAGCTCCTTGGAGGAGACGAAGAAGGTCTACGAGCGCATATTCGAGCTTCGGATCGCCACGCCGCAAACCGTCGTCAACTACGCCAACCTCATGGAAGAACACAAATACTACGAAGAATCCTTCAAGATCTACGAAAGGGGGCTCGACCTCTTCAGCTACCCGGTAGCCTTCGAGCTATGGAATCTCTATCTAACGAAGGCGGTCGACAGAAAGATCGGCATCGAACGACTTCGCGATCTCTTCGAGCAGGCTGTGGAGGATTGTCCTCCCAAGTTTGCCAAGGTGCTGTATCTCATGTACGGCAACCTCGAGGAGGAAAGAGGCCTAGCGAGACATGCCATGCGCATCTACGAGAGGGCAACACGCGCGGTGTCGGACGAGGACCGAGCCGACATGTTCAACTTCTACATCACCAAGTCAGCCTCCAACTTCGGCCTGCCGTCCACGAGACCGATCTACGAGAGGGCTATCGCAGCCCTCCCCGACGAGGAAGCACGAGATATGTGTCTCAAGTTTGCAGAAATGGAGAAGCGACTTGGCGAAATCGACAGGGCTCGCGCTATCTACGGACATGCGTCTCAGTTCTGCGACCCACGCACTAACCCGGCATTCTGGACCAAGTGGGAGCAGTTCGAGGTGCAGCACGGGAACGAGGATACGTACAAGGAGATGCTGCGTATTAAGCGTAGCGTCCAGGCGCAGTACAATACGGATGTCAACTTTATCGCATCTCAAGCCATCGCCCGCGCTGGCCAGGCCAGGGGGGCAGAAACGAACGGAAGCGACCCTGAGGTGGCCGACGCCATGGAGCAACTAGAGCGACAAGCTAAGGCACCGGCAGGGTTTGTGGCTTCGAGCACAGGAATCGCGGGGACGCTGACGAATAAGGAGCCGGTGGTGGCAGCGAATCCGGACGCCATCGATATCGACGGCATGGATGATGACTGATACGAATGGGGATTATTATTTCATACGGCTTTTCACACTTGGAACGGTGTAGGATGGACTGGATCGGGGTGGCCGGCTTGTAATGCATTTCCAATATGTCAATACGCCCTTTGCTTTGTCCTTTTCCCAAATCATCCCCGCGCAAAGATCAAATACCTCCTTTTTTTTTTTCGAGAATTAACGACCATAAATCCGCTTCGCCGTCCCCCACCCATCGTGAAGTGATACCACCAATGAGAACCCCCAGAGCCAACGAGTACGACATGGTCTATCCCTCTTCTGCTGACCTACTGGCCGGACTCGTGTCCCCGTGAAATGAGATAGATAGGTAAATCAATCGACGGCGCTGGCACATCGCCCTCCCCGGGTCTGGAACGATCTACTAGGCATGTCACACCTGTTCCCATATGACGTTATGACTCCGCTCGGATCAAGGGCGGCTGAATTGGCTGAATCACCCCCTCCCAGCTGGGTGTATTTTCGTATCTGGTTGGAGAACCGATGGAAGCCATACCCAGCTCTGGAACGGCCGTACGGGCTGGCCGAATTTCCTAGGATGTCCAATAGAGACAGCTTCGCCAATAGGGGTCACTGTGGGCAAGATGTGACGAGCAGGGCTGCTGATTGAGGACATCTCGACCGGATAGAATAGGTGAGGGCCACTACATCGCAGAGTTTCTATATTGCAGATTGACCTAACTCATGAATGCTGATGAAGCAAAGCGACAGGAGACGAGCAAGTTTGACATGAATCCTTAATCGTTTATTCGTATTCATACCAGTATCGTACGCCCGAAATGTATACCTTACAAGTACAGGAGGAAAAGGAGGAGCTGGCGCCTAGCTTAAAGTGCAAACAAGCGAACCGACAAGCCCTTGCAAGAATCGAGTCCCCTACAACCCGCACTCCGCGTTTTTGGATTCCACATCGCCCACGTGTGTATCATTGTGCTCATCATCGTCGTCGTCTTCCTCAATGCAGACCCCCTTCTCGACGTCGTCCTCGACGCCGTCGCAGCCACCACACTACGGCATCATGATGGGTTCCAGCGGCCAGACCTACTGGCTAGCCTTGCGTCGCTGCTGCTGCTGCTGCTCGGAAGACGACGCGGTGTTGGTGGAAGGGGAGGCGGTGGCGAGACTGCCGCGGCGGCTGTTGGTGCCGCCCGTAGTGCTGCTGCTCACGGACCAGCGCTTCGAGTGCGCCTTGTGGAAGTCCTCGACGGCGTCGCGGTTCCGCTCCACGTGGCCGTCGCGCGACGACGGGGTCGCGTAGATGCTGCCCTTGCGCTTCTGGAAGCGGGACGGCGGCGTCTTGGAGGCGTCTGGGGGGCACGGTCGGTGTTAGGGTTCTGTTCCGAGGGTCTAGGAGAGATGGCACAGAAGGAAGAAGAGAAAAAACTTACCCCACTCGTCTGTGTTGGTGTAGTCTCGCGAACCGGCGAACTGGGGTGATTCTGGCTGGAATGTCGTCGCCATTGTGTCTGTGTGATATGCTGTGGTTGGGTCTGGCTTAGGTATGTTGTCTAGCCGGTTCGTATGTTAGCAGGGAGTCCCAGGACTTCGTCGTTGAACCTGACAACAGGTCTGATGTGTATAAGGCAGGTACACCTACTTTAGGTGGTTCGTACGTAAGTGTGGGATATGAAGAATATCGTCTCTATCCGTCTAGGTATTGTACAACTTCGAAGGATCGAGGTGACTCTAGGAGTGGTTGGTCTTGTTTGTGATCTGATCTGTTCAAGAAACCAAAATCCGGGATCGAAGAGTCCCTTTATATAGGTAAACAAGGAAACGATGACAGGACTATGAGACGATCTCATCGAACCAGATAGAGTTTCGTCTTCTTTCTCTTACCAATCTTTGCCTGCCGTATCTAGCCCAGCCGGCCTATCAGCTTGCCGGTCTGTCGGTCCTCCTGTCTCGCTGATGAGTGACGAGTTACGCACTCGGGTAGATTTCCTACGTAACCCCGTCTGATCTTTCCCCCCAACCTATGGCGGCCGTTATGCCAGATATGCTGCGTAACAACATCATACCCTTCCCATCGAGGATACGTACTTTTACCCAATGCTGGACGATCTGCTCGAGCTACATATGTGTGTACCAAGAATGGGGACCCGGAAGTGGCAATGGTGTTCGCCTCCCCAGGCCTTCCCCGGATGTCTTAGCGCCACCCCGGATGCTCATTGGATGGGTCGCAGTCATGCCCCGGTTGGACCCTTGTTTTTTATTCTTCTTTGGTGGGGGAGGGGGAACAGGCAGACAGGGAGAGAGCATCACGGCTGTGCGCGACTCATGACTCTCACCAAAGAACTCGTTGCTATCAAAAAGCTCAAGGCCAAGCATCCAAGCGGCCAAGAAATCCGCTGGAAGGGTGGTTGTCGATCCGAAGTGCCAATGACCTCCATCTCGTGCAGCGGGCTGCCTCAGGCTGGGCCAATGAAGGCTCATCGCTTCCCTAACACCCAGATTGCAAGCATCGTTTAGGCCGGTAGGGCAAAGCTAGCTGGCTTAGCAGCTTACCTGGTAGTATAGACGCAGGTTTGCTCTCGCAGCCGCGAGTCGCATGGGTTCCCTCTAGGCTCGATGATACGGTGGTAGGGTGGTCACCAAAGAGGAAATCCGTTGTCATCATCGGCATCATGCCCTCTATCTCAACCTATACTATTCTTCTTCAGCATGTCAATCTCTTTCTTCTTTTCTCTTCGCTCCCCCCTCCATACCGTATCTACCGACGCGCGATGCGTAAAGGGTGTCGACGCTGCTGTCATGACACCCTACGGAGCCCTCCCGTCTATAATTGACTCATCGGAGGAGAGTATAGCTGTACAGATATGTCGAAAGGGTTCTCATGCAACACATCTCCCTCGGATGATGTAACGCTGGGGTAGATCTTCGATTCGGTTACTATAGTGCATCGACACCTTCAGGACTTGCCTGCTTGCCAACTCAGCTGTGCATTGGTGGCTGTGTGCATAAAACCTAAAAGCTTGATCTTCATGGACGATGGTGGAAGTAAAAGGATCAAGTTTCACTAAAGTTCCTCGTTTCTTGAGCAAACTGTTGTATGCTATGTGTGTAGATAGACGAGGGACGGTGTTGGTTAGATACAAGGCCTCGAATTGAATAAGATGAATCTCATGACGTCAGTCGAGGTTGGCGAAGAATTACCTACACACATGTAGAGACTTGAACATCTTCTGCCCGACATTACTCATCGCCTAGTATAAGCTCACCAGCGTATAATAGTTCCTACTGTACATCAGACAGATTTCCCCGGTCGTTCGTTAATCAAAGTGTGGGCACCAATCAACATGTACATTCATCCGGGCGTACCACTGTCGCTGTCTCATCTTGCAGTGGACGATAATAGCCCCGGGATCTATAGTAGCTGGTGGAGCAAGTTGCTGCTAATACACAGTAGTAATCATATCAGTGTCGTCCGGCCGCCTAGTCTCTCTGGCAGTCTGGGCATATCGTCTATAGTCGGCGCTGTTTACCCTAACTCTACACGATCCACACATTTGATAGCCTACTTAGACTGCACATCTACATACATATCTCACCCACTACATCCTCCTGTGCAAACTATGTGATGCGCGGACGGCCGGTGAGCTCGCGGGACGTTCGTGGCGGATCGACTATATTCATTAAACCACCGAGACTAGGCGAGCTAGGTAACTAACAGAAGCTGGATGCCGCATGGCGTAACACAATCCCTGCGCCGTTACATAGATAGGAGATCGACCCGATGAATATCTCTGACCTGAGCACTACCGGATGCAGCTCGAGAAATCTGGAAAGGGGCTGAGGGGATATCTCACGATGCCGACCCCAACTTCACGTCATAAAGCATCGAGCCCTCGTGCCGACCAAGCCCCGCCCTAACCCATCATCGCCCGTCCCCGGAATCAAAGAGAAATTCTAACCACCACGTCCAATCAATATATGCTCTTTCCCGCTCCCTCGTGACCCCGTATCAACAAAGAGCGTCCGTGGAACGCTCGATAAACCGCCGTGCTCTTTTCGCCATCTATATCCCAAAACCTTTGCATTTGCCGGAATGCTCTAGTGTGTTTATGCCCGGAACAAATTGGCTGATCGCTTGCTCGCCACGGTAGCGCTTCTCTTCATGGCTCGCGCCAGATTCCGACGCGCAGTCGCAGCAGTCGTCGTCGCGTTGCCCGAAGCCACTAAACGTCCGGTTAGCCATCTAGAGCTCAAGCCATTCATAACGGGGTACCTCGTATAAACTTACTCTGTACCGGGACCACGCCGCCGAATGGTCCAGCTCTGGCATCGTTCTGGCAACGGACGAGGCACGCATTGTCCTGGCCGGCCACGGTGCCGGTGCAATCCTGGTCCGCCGGGATGGCGGCAGTCAAGGGAAAATCCGTCTTGCTAGCTTTGCGGTCCCGCGAGTCGTCGCCCGGCGGCGACTGCGTGACCTCGATGTCGTCCCAGTTCTCTCCCGTGCCGTCGTCGTTGATCATGCAGGTGTAGGGGCCGGCGCCGTCGGCGTTCACGACGTGCAGCGTCATCTTGAGCTGGCCACCCGCCGTGATCTGGGGGAGCTGGCTCCCCGTCTCCGCCATGATAGCTTGCGTGCCCTCCTCGATGTCGTTGTCGCCGTTGCCGATGGTCTCCCCGACGGTGTCAGCCTGTTTGCCGCGGAATCGCGTGCTGTCCTGCTGGAAGGGCCTGCGCCGGGTGCCATCTCGCGGTGTCGAAGTGTCGACGCCGAGGCCCACTGTTTAAAGGTCAGTTCAATGGTCTCTGCTTGACTTCAAGAGTCGTGCTGTGTAGTATGAGAACTTACTGCCTGAGCCACCAGCGTCACCAGTAGCATTGGTGATCGCGCCGTGACTAGCTACCAGCTGGGCAGTAGCGATGAAGCCAAGGGAGACTATGGTCTTTAGGGAGAGCATTGTGATGTTTGTCTGAGGACTTGTGTCTGAGGACTAAGGACAAATCGTGATTCGAAAGCTGAAAGACACCTGGCCGGCAGGACAAAGATCAGAAGTGAAGAGATATGAAGATGGCGAAGAGAGCTGATGATGCGATGATGAGAGAAGAAACCAAGCCGTCTCCGGCGCAAACCAGTCTTCTTATACACATTCTGGTCTATGAGTGTTTACCTTCGCTTTCTTCGTCCACGCAAACGATTCCTCTTTCTGACCCAGGGACTGAGCCCTCATTGCCGTATGTAGCATGTTTTTCACGGGAGTTTGCTCTCCCGTGGGATCCGTCGCAGGTATCAGGAGAATCACGAGGCATAGCTATCCCAAATCTGGCGAAAATGAAGCCTTGAAGGTGCATGCGAAACCGATCATAGCACTATAGTATGGACGATAATGGTACAGGCCTGGTCCTCTCTGCCAGTGATGGGGGCTGTGAACCCTTGGGCGTGAAGATAAAGCGGCCCGCTTGACACATGGACGGGGAGCCAATCGCATCTAAGAATTCGGATTTGATATGGACGTACTATGTAGTATAGGGGTCTACACGCCCTCACCACTGATTGGGTAGCATATAGAACATCGTTTCGAACCCTGGTCGGAGGCTGTCAAGGTCCGTGAACACGTCGGACAAGGTAGCTTCGGCAGAGCGTGCGATCCACTACGATTTCCCCTTCAGGGTGACAGACAGGACGTTTCGAAAACTTCGCGTCTCGACCCAATTCGGGTAATCTGGGGTACTGGGGTGTCGGCTGAAGATCTGACGGGCGTCCCCGAGTGTGAGGAACCAAGTTGTGTGTACCTGAGCCTTTCGAAGCCCAAAGCCCGTCGTAGTAACAGTGATAGCTAGCTTAGGTACCTTTCTAGGTACTTAAAGTAATGACTTCTCATCTCCGAAGTTCTCATGAGCAGATTGGGATGCCAAGTAGGTAGAGTGAAAACCCAGCGAGTGTAGATGCTTGATGGAGTGGGAGGAGGGCAAGAATATTAGGTTATCGCGTATTGGTCGTTTCAAACTGCCACGCCGAATGTCTTCCGGACTCCGAAACAAAGCAGGGGTACCCGTGTAGCTAAGCTGACAAGCCAATCGCATCAAAGAAAAAACACAGCTGGTGTTCAGCCTCTGCCAGCTCTGACAGCTGCCACATACATTACAGCTGCTGGTTCGTGCCTAGCTGCCACCTCGGAAATTTTGCCTTGAGCTCCGAATTGCTCCCAGAAAGGGACCAAGCAGCCAAACGATTAATATCTAACAACCCCACAAATTCTTCCTGTCGGACTTGGTGAATGACACGGTCAACCCATCACTCAGTCCTTGAATCACTCAGTCCTTGACCTGTGGGCAGCCTGGTCGCCTTACGGTCCTCCTCACGCTTGATGTGACTCATCCACAGTTGATGCGTCCTCTACTTCGCCAGATACTACGCTGTAGCCCGAGATGCTGCTTCAAACCTAATCCAAGTCTTGGACCAAACTCATACTTCCTCATGGTAAAAAGGAAATCAGACGTTCTAGGTGACAGCTCGAGTGTTCAGCCGCCTACTCAGATCAGAAGAATGGCAACCCAACCAGCTACTGCCACTATCGAGCTGACTTCAAGGGAGGCCCAGCTCAAGCATCTGCTTCTCGATGCCGCCAAATTCATAGATGGTTCAGGCAATGCCCAAGAGCCGGTCGTTCTGCGTTGGGCCGGTGGCTGGGTTCGCGACAAGTTATTAGGAATCGAGTCGCACGACATCGATACCGCCATCAATGTAATGACTGGCGAAGCCTTCGCGATGAGGCTATGCGAGCTTTGCGAACAGCCCAACACCATCAAGAAGCACGGCATCGCCGCGTCGGACGTTGGCGGTCTTCACAAGATTGCACGGAACCCAGAGAAGTCCAAACACCTCGAGACCACTACCATCAAGCTCTTCGGCTACGATGTCGATTTCGTCAATCTCCGCAAGGAGACGTATACCCAAGATAGTCGCAACCCGCAAGTGGAGTTCGGTACCGCAGAGGAAGATGCGCTCCGAAGAGATGCCACCGTCAACGCGCTCTTCTACAACCTCAACACCGGCAAGGTCGAAGATTTCACTACCGGATTAACAGACATGAAGGGCAAGCTGATCAGAACGCCTTTAGAGCCACTTCAAACCTTCATGGACGATCCTCTACGCGTTCTGAGGTTGATCAGATTTGCCAGCCGTCTAGAATTCACGATTGATGTAGCCGCCGAAGGGGTCATGGGCGACCCCGGCGTCCTCAAGGCTCTGCGATTGAAGATCAGTCGCGAGCGGGTTGGCGTTGAAGTTGAGAAGATGCTCAAGGGTAAATGTGCATGGAGGGGGGCAGATAGACTGGAGTCGCTAACGAAGCAATACAGGCAACCATCCACACGGATCCTTGGAATACATCGACAAGCTCAAGCTCTATCACACCATCTTCACAGATCCATACAAGTCAGGCTTTCCTACCCCCAATATCTCCCTGTGGCCAGCAACTTTGGCCTTCCTCGAGGCTCTTCGTCGGAATAAAACCCCCGGTTCTATCTACGACGTTTTAGTGCGATCCGACGAGGCTGCGTACTATGCCTGGGTCTTGGCCGCTCTCTGCCCTTGGGAGACCGTCGACGACCCGCCTCACAGGGGCAAGGGTAAGGCCCCCCCTCCTTATGGGACCCTGGCCGTGCGGGAAGGCCTCAAGGCAAACAACAAGATCAGCGATCTCGCCACGGCTTCACATACCCACAGACGGGAAATCACGGATCTCATGACGAAGGTTGCGTCACACGATCCTATTATCAAGGAAAGGGACAAGTTTGGAATGGCAATCCGGCGCTGGGATTCGAAAGCTGGCCATTGGAGATTGCAGGTCTTATTTGCCATGCTGGCTGAAGCTCAAGCTCTACAAATAGAGGACCCTGGTAAGGCACATTGTCTGAGCCGAATGCGCCATACGAGCACTAACTGGCGAATAGCATCCGACCACGGGTTCGTGAGCAAATGGCAGCTGTTTCTCGACCATCTGCAAGAACTCAATGTCACGGACGCGCCTTCGTTGACACGGCTGATCAACGGAATCCAGCTGGCCAAAGCCTTAGGTGTCAAACCGGGAAAGTGGATGGCCTCGGCGCTCGAGGTTTGCATCGCATGGCAGCTGCGTCACCCGGGTGCGACAGATCCAAGCGGCGCCATCGATGAAGTCCACAGTAGAAGGGCCGAGTTGGGAATCCCTGAGAAGTGACGAGGATATAGTAACTAGTGATACCCCGAGGGCCGCTCCGTAGACTTCTCGTCGAAAGCTAACAGCAATACTAGCTTGTCAACGTTTGTGGTTCTTCCATCTCAATTTATGGTCATAGCGCTCGAGCTAAAATCGCAGAGCATGCCTCTCTAAAGCCATCCGTGAGCAGCATACAATCGACATATGCCACCACCTGTCTTCGGGAAACAGAATTATGCAGACGCTTTCGTGTTAGATGTCCGACCGAGACAATGTTCGTGATGTATTGGCTTACGACCCGTCATTCCCGGCGGTGTGGTTACAATAGCGACTCGAAATCCGGTTCCTGGCATTAGTCGGCGCACAGCTCCTCCAATTTGATCATCGGGCTTGCTGTGCGCTTATTAGGGCTTTCCTCCCGTCGCACACGCATCTCTCCTAGGAGTATCACCTAGATATTAGAGGCTGAGATTTTGAGCCCCATAGACATGGTTCATCAGCCAATAGCCGTAATCTCTTGGACCTCGATTGGGCAGCCGTGCCTATCTGAACTTCGCACTTGGAGGAAAAAAAGCAAAAAGCCGATGCAAGCGCTACTATATCGAAAAAAGACCAACGTCCCTCCCAGTCGTGGGCAAGAAGCGGTGAAGAATATCACCTTTCTAATCTACTACGTACGAGCGCGACGATTTTACTTTGTACCAAACACCTGTTTGTCTTAGGATTGGGCTGAAAAGGGGTCCATCACGAATGCCACAAAGTGATTCGACTGCAGCTAGTTACCATGGCCCCTATTTTAGCCACCAAGATGGTGCTAAGGAGAGAGGCTCGGGCAGTAATATGGCGTGGTTTAGAAGGGATTATGTTACCCTGACGGTATCATGGGACAAGGGACTCATGCAACCCCCCACAAACAGCAACCGGGACACCTATACGGCACCTGGGTATAAATTACCTACTATAGGTATACTGTTACCTATAAGGCAATGAGCCTTCGTTTGCAGCTCGCATCTGAGGTATGGTTCGTCGTGGTGCTCCACCTGGTGATAACCGTCTCGCAGGCCTCGACGTGTGAGTGAGAGCTCGGCGGGCACCGTCTGCGTCGGTAATCTATCATCAGGGTTGGCTACTTGACTAATTTGTTTTAGGAACTTTAGCCGAAGTCGTTAGACTAGAAATGCGGCCCGCACCCGTGTGCCCTGGTCTGCCAGGAAGTGTGGGCTTTTTTTCCATGGCCATTTCGGACAATCTCTTGGTGTCGCGGGGTTGGCGAGCAAGTCTCTTGACGGTCTGGGCGCTTTCGTCCGCTCGCCGTTCTAGAACGAGCCCAAAGTCAAGACACGTCCCTCTCGGTCGTATGCGAAACGGGTTCCACACTGCTTTGTTGCCGCAGCTGCATGGGATTCGAGCACCTGATATGCAGGCGGACAAGCGCTCGGTAACTTGTCAACGTTGGCAGTGGGAAACTCGTCATGTCGATCAGCCACGGTTGGTCCATCCTGGGCGAGGGATGCTACGGGATGACATGATGTTATGAGATAGGTATTGCATTAGACCGACGCATGCATACACTAGCTCGCGTACCTTGGCAACGATTGCCTACGGGTATCGATTGTGGCTTTATTACTGGGGGGTCGTGGAGATGAAGGCATCCATCTGCGCCGGTCTGCCTATCTCCCTCCCGTGTCGTGGACATCTGAAGAGGGGGCGATATGGATGATCGTTGCAGATGGATGACCATTTAGACTTGGAGCTAAAGACGAATTAATGCCCCCCTCCAGTTCCTTCTAGCTCGTTTTCGCGCGGACGACTGTCCCCCTCATCTCTCTCTATATTATACAATATAGCTTCTAGATGCCTTAGGTACCCTTTGTACTTGATCGGTAGATGACTCTGGAAAGCATTATGGCATTCCTCTATCTGGACTGGTCGGCGGGTGAGATCGTACTGCTAACCCTTGGGATAGCGATCGGTTATTATCTGGTTTCAGCTTTCGTCACTTGGTATCGCCTTAGGGATATTCCGGGACCATTTCTCGCCTCATTTTCCTACTTATGGCTAGCCAACGTCGCGAAGAGCGGGAAGCAGTTCTGGATCTATCGGGACATGTATAAGAAATATGGCCCTCTCATCCGAGTCGGGCCAAACGAGCTCTCAACCGACGACCCCGAGGTCATCCGGAGGATGAACGGCGCGAGGAGCTCTTACGGAAGAGACCCAGTAAGTATGAGTAATATACACAGACGTCTGGATACCGTACCCCTGGTGCTCGGACTCATGCACGATAGCTGACTTGCATAACCGAAAGTGGTATGTGGCTGCGCGCTTTGACCCATACCACGATAACGTCTTTACGCTTCTCGAGGCCGGGACGCACGACAAGTTCAAGGCCAAGATAGCCGGAGCGTACGGAGGCCGCGAGACGCCGGCGCTGGAGCCGGGGATCAACGACCAGATCAACTCGCTGCTGGGGCTGATCCGGCGCAAGTACGTGTCGAGCGACGACTCGAGCGAGTTCCGGCCGGTCGAGTTCGCGGAGCTCATCTCGTACTATACGGTCGACGTCATCACGCGGCTGGCCTTCGGCGAGGAGTTCGGCTGCCTCCGCACCGACTCGGACGTGCACGGCTTCCTCGCCGGCGTCAAGGAGAGCTGGGCCGGGCTCGCCATCGCCCTCGACGTGCCCCACATCCGCAATGTGCTCTTCTCGCCCCTCTTCCTCCGCTTCTTCGGGCCCAAGCCGACCGATACGGTGGGCATGGGGAAGCTCATGGGGTAAGCTATGAACGATCTTCTATTCTCGACTGAGGAATCGCGACGCATGTTCAGAGGTTGGGAGAGAGGGAATTATGCTAATATCTGCACAGAATAGCCAAGGAGGTCGTGTCGAAGCGTTTCGGACCCAGCGCCGAGGAGGAGAAGAAGAAAAAGGACATGCTTGTAGGTTCCCCCATCTCACCCCAAACTACTAAATATCGTGCAACGATGCGCGAGAGTGCTGACGTTATAACTAACGGCGTCGGAATTATGTAGGGTTCATTCGTGAGCCACGGCCTGGATCGCCAAGAGTGCGAGACAGAGGCGCTATTCATGATCATTGCGGGCTTCGAGAACACGGCGTCCGTCATCCGCACCACGTTCCTCTACCTGATGACGAACCCGCGCGTGTATCAGAAGTTCAAGGAGGAGATCGCGCAGGTCGTCCGGGATGGCGGAGCGTCGAGCCCCATCACGTACGAAGAGGCCAAGCGGATCCCTTACCTGCAGGTGCGGCGGCATAACCCCACCACCCATGTTTTTCACATGCACGACATGCTCCGCTAACCACGTTGCACCTGCATAGGCCGTGATCTACGAGGGCATCCGCATGCGGCCGCCGGCCCCCGGGCTGTACCCCAAGTCGGTGCCGCCGGAGGGCGACGTGATCCACGGCAGGTTCGTGCCGGGCGGCACCGGCATCGGCATGAACACGTCGGCCGTGATGCGGTCGACCGACCTCTTCGGCGCCGACGCCGACCTGTTCCGCCCCGAGCGCTTCATGGAGGCCGACGAGGCGACGCGCGCCGAAATGGAGCGCAACGCCGAGCTCGTCTTCGGCTACGGCCGTTGGATGTGCGCCGGCAAACCCGTTGCGTTCATGGAGCTTAACAAGATCTTCTTCGAGGTACGTTTATCGGCGTTGCTTGCCGTTTCTTTTCTTGCGAGAAAAAAAAAAAGAAAAGAAAAATAAGAGACATGTCCACGGCTTACTAACCGAATGTCTAGCTGATGCGGGAATTCGACTTCCAACTCGGGAACCCGATGAAGCCGTGGGACTCTTTCAGCTACAGCCAGTTCATCGAGGAGAACATGTGGGTGCGGATCACCAAGCCTAGCACTGCCTAGACGATGTTCCATGGCCGAGCTGTCATTCAGGGGCAGGCTTCGGGCGTAAAAGGAGACGAAACCTGGCAAATCTTCCAACCAATCTATAGGTATGCACCGGAGTGGCCCTTAAGTATACCAATGCGAATCTCAAAATTTATAACCCGACGAGCCCTCTTTTCTCTATACCTCTTATTGATGGTGATCTATCCTGTCCCCTTCCATTCTCAGAGCCTCAGTCGCCCCTTTTCGGCGTGTTGAGTTTGTCCCTGAGCTCTCCCCCTCTCAACTTGAACAAGACGCTGTCATTGTTAAGGAGTTTGTCTCGAAACTCTTTCACCTCGGTGCGTGCGGAGTCTGAGATGTCACCGTCCGCAACCAGGCCTTCTAGTTGGGTCACTGCAAAAGTGTCAGTGCTGACTTGTCCGAGTGTTGAAGGAGGCTTTGGGGTACATACAAAAAGCATCCCATGAAAATTCTTCTATGTCCTCTCCCCTCTCAGCAACTTCCTTGTGGGCCTCGAGTCCGTCTAGGAGCAATTTGTTGGACTCCTCGACTTGCCGCGTGTAGTCTTCGTCTTGCTCTGCCATTGTATTTTTGCGTTTCCTCCGAGTTCTTGCCAAAGAGGCTCTACAAGACCTCAGTCTGACATATTGGGCTACTGCCCTTTAAATACCCCCCCCCCCCCCCCCCCCCCCCCCCCCCCCCCCAAGGCATATCGCACGAGCCAGAAAATAGCTCATCTCCCCCTATCACTCGAAGATTTCGATGAGTTGGCATGTGTCATGGTACGAGACGAGACGAGAGACAAAGACAACTGTTCATTTCGATACCGACTCGCACTGGCCGGCAGATAGGATGCGTAGGAAATGCAATAGCACGCGCGGCTATTAGGAGCCGCATGAAAAACCCGTGACAGGAGTGAAAGGAGGTTTGTCTACGTGGGATGATTTGAGGTCATCGCTCTCGAATCATGACACGTACTGAATTTACGACAATGACAATACCCAAAATATTCTCTAGAAAGCTGGCCTATCTCGGTGTCCGCATTAGGGCAATAGTCCTTGAACGTTCGGGGACTAGCTAGATGGGCACAGATGGGCGTCGGCATAACTTGGCGAATTTGCCGCGTTCAGCCCATGTCCAATATCAATGCCGCATCTTCTCAGCTAACTTTAGGCGACGTGAGAGTTATAATAGAGAAAAAGTCCCCTGCTTGATTACGACTGCCTGCCGTGTGTCAGCACCTACTTTTAGAAGTCAAAGCACCCGGGTCGGGATGCCCGAGTTGGCTGCTGACAAGCGCAGCAGCTGAAATGCCCCTGATTCCTTGTGATAAGTCGACCTTTTATCCCGACTTTCTATCCCGATTTCTTTCACTTCCCGAATTTATGTGTCATATCTAGTGGCTTGAAACGGGACGATAGCTCGGGTGCTAGGGGTAAGTCAATGCTTGCGGAGTTGCTTGCGGGCTATGACGAAAAAGGGGCAAGCAGAAAGCAAACGAAACGAAACGTAAAAACTTGTACACGTCTGCTGAACTAGTACCGATACTCCAGGGCAGGTTTTCAAAGAGCTTTGATTAATAGATGCAGTATATAAAAGCCATGGTTCAAACACGCTCTCCATCACTCATTTTCGGCCCGATGATCTCTCAACAACAAAACCTCCAGCCTATTTCCCGACTCACCCATCTATGCTATGAGCAGACGCCTCTAGTTGCCGAGCAGATTGGCAATAAACACGGGAATGTGCGGCGAGATGACACAGCCGTTGACCCGTCCGGGACGATCCACCAGGTCCTGGCCGCAGCAGTCCCACTTGAAACCTCCCGGGTAGAGCCAGCGGGACGAAGGCGTATCCACCGGGTTCTTGATGGCCTTCTTGGCCCACACTTCTGCCGTCGGGTTGATCCGAAGCGCACCTGCGGCGGGAATAATGTTCGTTAGTGGTACCTGGTCTGGAATTTGCTACAACTCGGCAAATGAGAACGACTTACCGGAGTGGAAACGACACGCGGTGGGATGGTTCGCTGCCAAGGGATACTTCGTGCCGCAGTGCTTGCATACGTGTTCCGGCATCTGGGCGCCCATGTTGGCCGCTGCTCCCGGCGGCGGAGCGGGTGGAGCGGGAGCTGGTGGAAGCCAAGGAGCAGGCGGTACGTTGGCATGCTGACCGGTAGCGACATTCTGGTGCGCAGCAGGTATCTGGAGAGGCGCTTTTGTATGGATAGGGAGAGGCGGATACGGAGTTGTGCCGTTTATTCTCATCACCACCGCAAGCGCCTGTCCCAGATCGGCCTCGACGTCCTTGAGGCGGTTGAGACTGCGCTGAATCCGCAGCTCGTGCTCGACCATTCTCGCCTTCGTCCACACCCTACCTTGTGCAGCGGCTTCTTCGTCGTGCCAGCTGCCGCGCAGATACCCACCGTCTGCACCCTGCTCGATCGCGTCCAGGCACCGGGTGACGCGCTGGCGCATCATGAAGCTGTCGTCGCACATCCCGAGGACGAGCTCCTGCAGGTCGGCGTATGTCAGCCTCTGGATACCCTTCGCTAGCTTGCTATCCATGATGCTCTTCAAATATCTTGTGACACTCGGTGGTGATGGTTGCAAACAGTCCAGGGAGTGGTGTTGGAGCAGCTGCGCGACTTTATAGTCGTAGCAGAATAGAGTTTCCTGCGAAGCATGTTGAATAGGAATCATATTCTAATGCGGAATCCCTTACACATAGTCGTATCTTACGTGGTGGCGTTACTTCTGCTTTGTTGTAGGAGTATGTGGAAGGATACAATGATATATCGTCACTTGCGAATTACTAATGCGTGGTGAACACGTTGGTCTGTGGGACGAACATACTCAAAACTGAATCAAATCAAATGGCAAATAAATGCTGGCCTGTCCAACCGTACGTGATATCTACCCGTTCCCCTATACATGACAGAACACAGTCGCTTAACTCCCCCTATTTCCGCCTTCTCTAAACTCCCGCCCTTATCACTGATGGCTATGATTAAACAGAAGGAAGTGGTATCAAAACTAGCATTACAAGTGTGAAGATATGTCATTTTTCTTTGACGGGATGAAGCATCATAGGGGGTAGAGGCTCGCCATCCAGATACGCCTTCCACATTTCCGCGGCGGTCTCAGCCGTAAACCAATAGCTGGAATCCCACCAAGGCCCGTCTGCCCATCCGTGCATGGTATAAAGCATCGAGGGCGACCCCCCTCCGGCCTTGGTGTGCGGCGGGCCCCTGTTGATGTTGGCGTCGAGCTCTTCTGCGTCGGTGTCGTTGTTGAAATAGATGGGATGCGGCACGGTCACGGCCTTGAGCCCGTGCAGGAGCGCAAAGGTCTCTGGACTGGCTTCGCTGACGATCCACTGGCCTCGTTCTTGCTGGGCCTCGCTCATGAGCTGTAGCAGACGCCTCGAAGACCGGGTGATGCTCACGATAGCGACCCGTCGCGGCGTCTCCGGACCGTCGGCAAAGCCGTGGATGTTGTACTCGTATACCCAGTCCGTGCCCTGTGGGTCGATCATGGGCATGAAGCTGATGAGATCGGCTTCTTCGCCAACGCCCCAGTTCCACCTGAGACGGGATGGCGGCTGACTATATCAACTACAAGGTTAGAATCGCCCTCTCAATGAGAAAGATAGGGCTCAGGAGCAGCCGAAAAGGGGTAAGATAATGAATGTCACATACGGTCCTTGGGGGACGAATTCCGAGGTGTATGCCGGTCCCCAAACACCTGTATCGCCAATCTCTGCGTCTACAGCGTCACTGAAGGCGTCATATGAGTTATTGTGAAGACCAGGAATATAGAACCGACCGTTCCGCTCCCAGAGGTTACGTCGACTTCGGGCACGCGCGAAAGAAGTGGCAGACTGCAGCGTATCGTGAACGTGGCCGGTGAACCGGAGATCCATCTCGAGCTGCCAGATATAGTCGTACTGCTGAAACTTCTGCGAAAATATTTGCAGTGCCTGGTACATCTGTTCTTGCGCGCTGTTGGGATAGGTCAGCCAATGCATTCGTCTCTGCTTCCCGCGTACCTAAGGTATACGGACCTGTGTTGCTCCACCAGAGGATACCACGCCTCGAGTGTTCGTTGGTTGAACAAGAGGGCCATGTCACGGAACTCTTCCGGGACAGTTTCCTGCAAGACCTGGTCGTAGACCACATCGTCCTCGAGATCTACATCTGCGTCTTTGACATGGACGAGAAAATACACTTCGTAGTTCTCGTCGCGCTGCAGTACAGTCTCGGCGATCAGGGCACGTAGCCACGCGAGCCTGTTTTCGGTATATTCATAGTTGTCCCACGTTCTTAATACGACCGCAACTCTTTCTCCCATCTCCTTTGGCGCTGTTTCTTCTTGCTGCGGTTCCACCGGCTGCCTCCATACATGATGAGTATGATGTTCGAGTGGTGATATTCTGGCTTTACGTGCGGCGCATTGTCTTTGTACTTGGCCTTTCATAGAGCGTTAGATAGACATATAAGAAGGGTCTATAGGAGTGATAGTAGACTTACCCCATCTCACTTCAGTCCAGTTGCGCCCGGGCACGGGACGGTACTGATCTAGTCGAGAACTAGCTACGAGACACCTATCCGGGTTTCCTAAAACACTGACATCTCCCAACTGAGGTGACACAGTCTTATTCTCACAATCTTGGTATTGCAACTGCTTTAGGCTTAGTTCTGGCGAGTCTGGCCAAATTTGGCATGCAGTACCCGCCGTGGAGAATGGAATGATGGTGGTGCTAAGGCTAAAGGACGAGCGATATGACAATGTTGCGATGAAAAACAAGATGGCGGCCGTAGCTAGAGTGATGCGCGTTGATGCTGAAGGACGATGCATTCTAACCAAGCTTCAACTCTGAGCCTCGTGGAACACTTGCACAGGCACGCAATAGAGTGGTCGCGCAGAGATACGGAAAGCATTACATACATAGTATTTTCTACTCACCCAAGATATCGCCTATCTATCATGTTCTAATTTTAATATATGATGCACCATTGCCGCGTAGGGCTAAGTTGTTGGCTATGAAAGCCTATTCTTGCAGCAAGGTCACATTTGTTAGTCCCCAGAAGAGGACTTTTTGCATCGCCATCTGAGCGGCCCCTTTCTTTTCTCTCAGGGGTAGCCCGGCCCGAGCCTTCGGCTTCGACTCTCATTGGGCGAAACCAACAGCTCTCACCCTATGCGTGACGTTCGTCCTTCCACATAACCGTGGGATTGGCTACTTGAATCATCGAGCGCTTGAACGTCACACCCGTCCCGGCGCGTTGGGTCGTGTATAGTTGGGTCTCTGTGAATTCTGGAGGACATCTTCCAACCTCATGCGCCCTCTTCGTGCAGATGGGCGATTGGACCGCCCTTATGTCTCTCGCCCACCTCCTCGAGTCCTGGTTATGTGAGCGCATTGCTATCATGTTTTTCTTCTCTTCTCAGTTTTCTTCGCAAACCCCTTCGCGATGACGAACCTTGGACCGCTCACGACCACCTTCACACCCAGCGGTGCCCAGTGCACGTCCACGTTTCTTGGCTTCGTCCAGGATAATGCATGGGTCCAGTATGGTGTCGGCGGGGGTGCGTCATCCGCCTGCTTGCCGACTTCTTTTCAGCCGCTTGCGTCTTATTACTACTCGCCGGGCATCTGTCCGTCAGGCTATACCACTGCCTGTCAGGCACAAATCTCACCGTCAAGTGGTACGGCATCGGAGACGGTGGCCACATGTTGTCCTAGGTGAGCACGACTGATCGACGATCGCGATAATCCCGTAGGTCTTGGCAGCAATAGCCTACTAATCCTTCCGCTGAACAATAGTGCCTATTCTTGTCGTGATAGCCGCAGCAAGGATCCTTTCGCGTGCTTGTCATGCTTTGACGGACCTAAAACTCTCGCCGTCAGCACGTTCTTTTTTTCAACCAACTCGGAGGGGTCGACAACGAGAATAGACGCCGGAACGACTACTGTAGTCATTGCAAGCAATTGCATCCGAGCCTACGGGCCAATTGTCCGTGCAGCGTCCGGTGACATTCTGGCCACCGCGTCGACTGGTGTCCCGTCATCGACCCAGCAGAGTGGCCTCAGCGCGAGTGTACCAACCACGCCGGTTACCACACATGATCGTCAGAATAGCTCGTCCGGCCTGAGCACGGGAGCGGCAGCTGGAATTGGGATTGGGTGTGGGCTGGGAGCGCTGCTGGCGATCGGGGCTATCGTAACGATGCTGAGACGGCGACGAAGAAGGTCAACTTCACATCTCGAATCGACAGCACAGACTCCTCCTACATACGAAAGCGATAAGTTTCAGCGGCAGCATCAAGCTTATCAGCATCCTTATGAATTGAGCGCATAGTGGGATGGTGGCACCTTTCGGAGGAGTCAAGGGGTTAAGAGGTTAGACTTGTCCGAAGTCCGATGAAGACATGCAATTGGCATGACCTAATTTATCTCTTGGAGCGATGCCAACCTACCTAGAGGTAACGTTCTATCAGCTTTCTATTGAACTCAATTCGCTTTTCAACAGAGACCTACAGTGTAACGCTTCCCACCCCGAGTCTCAGCACTTCATAACACCGCAATTGCAGAAGAATCATCTGAATAGATTATGCGCCACGGAAGTTGCCCGCCGTGGTCAAGCTTAAAAGGCATCTCTTCTCGTACTTATGTGCTTGGCGTACTTGCCTTTCGCTTCGATTGAAAAGACGCGAGGAAAACGCCTTACTCGCATCCAGCCTAGTCAAGTGGGAAAAGCAAGGGAAAAAGCCTCGCGAGCCAACAATGGAAGGACCAGAGAGATTAATAACTGGTCGGTGAGGATATATAGAGAGGCCAAGACATGACTAACTGGTTTGAAAGCCTTTAGGGATCCTCTTTGGCATATAATTGGAATGTAAGAGTCGAATTCCTGCCCAATAATGTAGCTATTCTGCTGCGCCAGAACACTGCCTTTAGGTACTTTTTCTCTCCGCGCCGTAATCCCTTCCAAGGTCGCATACGCCGTACCGATATATCGGCCGGGGAAGAGGCGGATACCCCAGCTTCTGGCACGATTCTAGCCCCTGCCTCTCCTCAGACCTACCTAATTGAGCAGATTATACTCGGCCATTTTCGGTACGCGGCGCTTACAAAGCTGCGTCTGTTCCATTACATACTCTTTGCTAAGGGCCGCTAAGTGGTCAGGCGCGGCGCAGCCATCCTCTGGACTTGGATCGCCGTGGTCCTATTCAGAAGCTGCAAGAGTAGGACGACGTGGATAAGTCACCCGCCGGACTCAGCATTACCGCGGCCAAATGAGTCCGAGATCATGCCACGAGGGGGACATGAAAGAAGGATAGCCTCGGAGGAAGAGGCGGCCACCTACCTCGACATGTTTACTATAAATACGTCGCCGCCCACGATGCCACCTCACTTGACTGACACTGCGACGTCGGTGCTCCTCAGAACTCCGTAATCATAGTGTTTTATTCGGCTCTCGCTCACCATGCTGCGTCAACTCATCGCTACCGTTGCCGTGTACGGCGCGCTCGCCCAGGCTTCCACCGGTACGACTCAGTCGTTCAAGACGGTCTCGGGATGCACGACGGCCTCCGCTAGCTCTGGCACGGTGCCCATGGCCCTCCCGACCGCTTCAACCAGCAGCACCGTCAAGACAACCCTCACAGCCGACGAAGTCACGGTCCCAGCGACGTCTACCGTCACGGCGGACGAGGTGACGGTCACGCAGCGCACCGTAAGCACGTACAAGGAAACTGTAGTCACCTCGACGATCCCGACGCGGACCATACCAGAGACGTCGGTGACGACGGTCGGAACCGTGACGTGGCCCGTTACCGTCTGCAACAACGGCGCCTTCCCGACCACCGTGACGTCGTACAGCGGCGAGTACACGCCCGTGTCGGGCCAGGTCACGAGCCTGCCGACGCCCTTCCCGACGCAGGTGCTGTGCACGACGGGCATCACGTGGCTCACGACGCTACTGCCGACGGCGACGTCGGGGGTGACGACGGTGACGGTGACGCCGACGAGCACGGTGACGGACATCACGACGACGGAGACGGTGACGCTCTCGTACACGAGCGTGACGTACGGCACGACGGTGACGGACACGACGACCTCGTACCACCTGGAGAAGACGGCGGCGACGACGAGCGTAGCCTGCGAGCCGACCGTCACCACCACGCTCGCCGCCAAGTGCGCGCCGACCAACGTGATCGCGGGCATCGGCGACACCGGCCTCGTGTCGGGCCGCTACGCCGACACCGAGGCCATCGTCTACGTCGACGACGACCGCTACAACGACCCCAGCCTCTGCTGCCAGCTCTGCCAGGACAACGACGGCTGCACCGCCATGTTCTCCGGCGGCGGCGGCTACTGCGCCCTCTTCTACCTCGGCGCTGCTGACGGCGGTTACGAGTGCGGATGGACCCTAAGCTACCAGACCCAGCCCAACGTAAGTGTATTTTGATTAGCTTCTCTGCCGCCGAGTCTGCGATATGTGAGTCAAGTGGGTTCTAACAGATACGTAGGTTTTCCCCGGCCAGGGACTCTGGGTCCAGACTGGATGCGGAGAGATCGAATACTCCGGGAGCGTCTGAGCATGAAGGCTCAAGCTTTGAGGCAACGCAACGCTGCTCAACGCACCAGGACCATACATAGCATACCTGTATATAGCCACACGCCTAGGTGTTGATGAGAGTGCGAAATTTTAATCACTGATTTTCAATACAAATAACTTCATGCGACACTTGTACTCGTTGCCCATGACTCAAGTAAGCTCTCAGAGATAGGTATAATAGGACGTGAGGGCCGTACACCTTCATGTTCTACACACAGCCTTTCATCCTAGGTGAGCCATTGCTGTCCCCTATGTAAAAGACTTGGAAACTCGGTATCAACCAGGGTAAGGCTATCGTGTATTCAAAGACTGCCAAGATAATCTAAAGAGATACCAGCTATAGGAACGTGAACATCACCAGATATCACAAGGCAAAACTTCAGGCGCTTACGGCGCGTATACTATTCGCAATTGGCGAATTGGTCATGTTCCAATGAGCCGGTCAAGCCGGGAACTACCTACTTCCTAGACTCGATCAAGATATCCGGTCTTCGCTTTGTTCGCTTTCGGTTCGGCTGAGGTGCGCTTATCTTCGCCGTCCTCTACCAGACAGCACGGAGTTACCCATATTCGAGCGGAAGGGTACAATAACTATCGCGAACTCCAGCCGTTCCGCTTCAACTATTACTTGCCCGAGGTCATGAGCTGACTTTAATGCTGTGCATCAGCCCCTACTCTGCCGAAGGATCAAATATGCGATGTGCGATATGCAATAAGCAAGCCATATAAAATATAGGGGTATCCTTAGATGTATCCCAGATGCTTCTCATCCCCAGCACCGTCCTTTTCTACTGGAATAAGTCAAGTATCAGGTCTTTATAAGTCAAGAGGGTATATGTTCGGTGATAATTATTCATTATATTAGCGAGTAGCTATTTGTTATCGAAATGCCCCTCTTCCTTGCTCACGCCGCTTTGCCCACCTGTACTGAGATGTCGGTGCGCACGTATATGTCGCCCAACGTTGGGACGTTTGGCACTGCATTGCTACCGACCTGACTGGTGTCACCCAAGTGCGGCAGGGAATAGGCGTTGCTCTCGACGTCTCCCGCTCTTTGGCGCCGCATATAATCAGAGTCGCCGTCCATGTCGTTGAGCTTTGAGGCGTTCCCTGTGATCTCGACGCTAGTCAGGGGGACGTCGTCGTCATGAGTGCAATCTGCCTTGGTGGCGTCTAGGGTCACCGGAATAGGCCATATGTGATTCACGCTGGCGACGTGCTTGAAGCCGCGGGCACTCTTCCTTTCGGAAGACATCTTGCCGTCGTTGTTTTCGTATCCGTATCGGCTGCTCCTTGTCTTATCCTTGAACACCCTCGCTAGCTGAGGCACAATCACGGGCAAGCATGCGCATACAACAGCCGTCGTTTCCTCGGCAGCAGTAAGAATCAAGAATACAGCGACGCCATCTGTTGATGTAGGAAGTCAGTTATGGTTAAGCTTGGTATGGCGAGGCACTGAGGTATAAATATGGCGTAGGTAACTCACAACTCGGGTCAGTCTTGTCATCAGTATCGATGAGAAGCGCCAATATGCGGCCCAGTTCCAGTAGACATGCGACGAGACCGATACCGAAAACAGCCATCAAACCACGCTTCTTATTTCTATTCAACTTCAACTTGGAGATAGCCCACAATGGCAGCAGGAGAAGGCTGATGTCGCTTACGAGCGAAAACACCAGTGGTAGGGCGACGTGGAAGACGGTCGTCGCATCGCATTGACCAGTAATGCCCCCTGGGACGGGGAGATGTGGGAAGCGTTCAAAGTATTGAACGAAATACCATTGAACGGGTTTGCACTGGAACAGGTAGAAGGCCGTGGCGCCGAAGAACCAAAGGACGATGTAGACGAAGTTGGCCCACCAAAATACTCGCAGTTTCGAGCTCCCTACCAGGAATAGCCGCTTATAGAAGAAGAGAAGTGTCATCTTAATGCAGGTAAAGAAGCCGCTCATGAGAACCATGGTGATCCAGACATGCTGTACCCCATTTTTATCAGTCAGCTATGCAGGTAGCCAATCTCAGACGACGCCCTCGCCTAACATACTCTGAACGTCTTAGACAGATTTGACGGGTAATCTGGGTCCCTAGCGTTGACGGTATAGACGTGAAGGCCAAGTCCATAGTGAGTCGAGGCCATTAGATTCGCTATGATAGCGTTGACGAAGACCTAGTTGCCAGTGTCAGTTATAGATGACTCCTGTAGGGAGACAGTCCAATGTAGCAAGGATGAAGAAGGCTAGTACTCACTCCGCTCAAAAGAATCAGGAGATCTTCAGCCATGACACGCGAGCGGCTCGAAACAGACGACCATGTCCCCCAGAGCCGTCCAGCAATAGCCACATCGTTGATGATGAGGAAGGCTATGAGGCAGCCCCATAGCTCGGGCTGTCTGGTATCGTTAAGATGCGCCTTCTCGTATGGGTTCAGTTTGGGTAGAGACATGATTTAGGGGGGCACTGCTGACGGCGCGTACCTGGTAAAGAACAAGGTGGAAAATCTGGGGAAGTGGGCTCTAAGATATTAATCACGGCATGCCGGGCTTCGCTGGTGGGTGTTATTTGTTACTTTCGGCTCTTTAAGCGACCGAGACAGGCATCTTGGCGGCATTCGAGGGTCTCTCGGTATTCAGTCCCAATACTATCATAACAGCTGCTTCTAGTAGGTGTCACCCGCAGCACATTGGCTGGTGGAGGCTTCAGTTGAGGATAGAGGGTGGAAGGGGGTTAGATACTACTGGTCCATGCCGTGTTGTACAAGATACCCTCATCGTTGACGGCAACAGCTGGCCACGTGCAGACGCAAACGTGCCAATATTCCCGTCGTAACACACACCCCGATCCGGGACCTGGGAGTATAGGATGCCATTTTATACAGACAGAGTAGCGTACGCATCGGCTTTCCACGTATTAGGTATCTAGCCACGATGCCATTGAGCTAGACAAAGTGAGTATAGCTGAGATAACAGAACACGCACTATGTAGCCCCAGATGGTAAATCGAACGGACCAAGGCTCGCGAGATGGATTCCACATGAAGGGTTCTTCCATGTAAAAGTAAAGCATGTTGCCGGTGACTGAGGACGCCATGGCGTCTATTGCATCGGGAAGCTCTACCGCTTTTGGCGAGATGCAACCTGGCGGGCTGGGTTACATCCGGCCGGCACGCAGTCTCCCATCGGTACTGGTGGAAGCAGACAGAGTTCGAGTGAGACAGAAACTCGGGCTCTGAGTGGTGGCCTCAGCATGATAGAAAAGTCCGATCTTCAATGTAACAGCGGGAGAGACAGGCAGAAAAAATGAAGAAGAGAAGAAACATGTCTCAGGGCTTCTTGCATACCTAGGTACAGACTGGAAATTGATATGTATACAGATGCACGGATACATGAATATGCAGGATCTGATAGGGGTGATTATGGAACTAGTAGGCATATACAAATGCACGGATACGTGAATATCCTCGATCTTCTTGGGGTAGTTACGTGCTGAGGTAACGACGTAACTAATGGGCATACCACTTGCCGTCGATACATCGTAGAAAGCTTCTTATAGCAGTAAGTACGTGATTAATGGGCGTAGTACCTGCTGTCGATTCCAGCAAGAAGCTTCTTGTAGGGGCAACTACGTAACTAATGAGCGTAGTACCTTCCTGGGAAGCGTCTTGTAGCTTGATATCGCAACTAGTGTGCATATCACCAGCTGTAGATTCCTAGCAGGAAGCTCGAGAACTTCACGTCTACAGCATCAATACACCATCAGAACCCAACCATCTTGCGAAATCTTTACGGCACACAACTGCATATAAGCTGTCAAGCCAAGATTTCTAACGAAGAGACGTAAGACAAAGGGGCTGTCTTGCTTACCACTCAATTCGTTCTCAGGAAAGTACTTTTACGTCATCAAGTCATGAACGGTGTCCAAGGTAAGGGTATGCATATAGGCGGTATCCGTTCAGTCGGGTCGGCTAACGACTTACGCGTATTTACATATGTACCTACCGAGAGCCGTTCGTTCTTGCAGCCGGGTTACGGCCGACCTGACCGAGTGCAAGTGCACTCTGCGCTTTTTCTTCTTTTTTTTTTTTTTCTTTTTTCTCATACTCTCCTTCGTCCGCCTGAAAAAGCACCGTGTTAGTGGGGTACATCAATACGTTCAGGGGAAGGAACGTCTTTGTATTAACGACCAAGTTTGGTGTGACCTTCTAGACTTTCTCCACGGCGACTACCCTGCGCATGGTACTTATTGGACGGACGCGACTTCCGTGCCTGTGCAACCAACGGAAGCCGCGACTCAGATACACCCCTACTAAGTGATAAGGGACAGGGAAACCAACAATACAAGAACAAAAATAATTCGCAGCCCAGACGGATTTCCAAGCTACACATTCTTTACAACTACTCGGTAACACGACCCCCTACCTGCCTCGACGCGCAAACCTGTCGACATTTCTTAGATCGCACAGGATACCCATCAGGATACCCATCAGACAACATGTCGGACAGTAAGTCTGCGTCGGTCCATGTGGCAGATGAGGCCGCAAACTCCGAGTCAGCCGGCTCTGGAGACAGCATTGCCGCAGGTCGCGTGTCTGAGCAGGAGGCTCGCGTGGTTCGCAAAATAGATCTGAACCTGATGACTATCTTCTTCGTCCTCTGTGAGTACTACCTAATCCCTACAGTCTACCCGGCATACCTGTCGTCTCGGTGATGGAGAATTCCTTATCTGAGCAACATGCTAACGAGTTGCTGTGATACCAAGACATGTTGGCCTTCCTCGACCGAGGCAATATTGGCAACGTGAGATTTACGGGCTTGACAGCTGATCTCCAGCTGAACGATGGCGATGGTTTCATGAGCTTCGAGTGGCTCATCCAGATATTCTACGTAACCTACGTCGTCTTCGAATTCGGTGTTCTCTTGTGGAAGATATTTCCAGCGCACATTGTCGGCACGATCGTTGTCCTCGGCTGGTGAGTCCACCCCCTCATAAGAATGCAGATTTCACCCAATCTAACCATTACTATGAAGGGGCCTGATGGCCACTGCCCAGGCTGCCGCCCGTAGCTGGGGTGACATGATGGCGCTCAGATTCCTGCTCGGTGCATTCGAGGCGTGCTACGGGTAAGCCCCTATGTTGGTCCAGACCCACCTCCACTTTCGGTACTGACCTTACGTAGTCCGGGAATTATCTACCTTTTGTCCTTCTTTTACCTCCGACACGAGATCGGCTTCCGATGTGGCATATTCGCCTCCGCAGCTCCCCTGGCCTCCACCTTTTCCGGAGCTCTGGCTTACGGGATCAACAAAGGACATTCGCACCTTGCCAATTGGCGCTTGGTTTTCCTTGTGGAGGGCTTGCCTACAATCCTCATGGCCTCCGTCGCTTTCTTCTTCATCCCCGACTCCCCAGAGAAAGCCAGATTCTTGACCGAGGAGGAGAAAGACATTGTCAGAGCTCGGGCCATCCGACAAGTCGGTGTCGATGCCAATTCCCGGACTGGTGGCGTCAATCTTAAGGACGTCAAGTCTTTCCTCGTCGACTACAAAGCATGGATCTGCGCGATGCTGTACTTCTGCGGCAACGTTACCTACGCGAGCTTGCCCATCTTCCTGCCCACAATTCTCCAGGATATGGGATACACATCTATCAGCGCTCAGGGGCTGTCCGCACCGCCTTCCTTCCTAGCATTTCTTTGCGCGTTGGCTACAACCTGGATCGCGGATAGAATACAGCAGCGTTGCTACGTCATTGCCTTTACCTCGGCCATAGGGGCAACGGGATACGTGATACTCGCCACCGTCCAGACAGTTGGTGTGCGATACTTCGCCACTTTCCTGGCGTCGGCAGGCGTATTTTCTACGATCCCCAACATTCTCGCGTTGACGATGAGTAAGTGTTTTCCCGCACCAGTCATCGCACAGAATTATTTGACTAGGTGTCGTACTAACAAATTCTTTTAGATAACCAGGGTAGTGACACGCGCCGCGGGCTGTCTATTGTCCTGATCAACCTCGTCGGCCAGACCGGACCGTTCGTAGGCAACTCTGTCTTTTCCCCGACCGATTCCCCTAGATACATCAAGGGAATGAGTGTCTGCGCCGCGTTCATGTTCTTCTCGACTATCCTCGTCCTGATTCAACGATTCCTGCTCTCTCGCGATAATGCCAAGCTTGACAGGCTGGAACGCGCGTACGAAGAAGCCGACAATGTTCAGTTGGAAGACCAAGGCACACCCGGCGCAGAGGCTAAGAACACTGCTGTGGAGGACTACGGCCCCAACTTTCAATATGTCCTTTGAGTCTTTGCGGCATTGTCGGTTGGATCAAGCGCCTATTGCGCTGATAATCAGGGCGTATGGTTCCTCTCTTCATAGGGTAGGGCTAGAGAAGAGTTGCGTGGGTTAGAAACCACGAGGAATGTGGCTAGATGGTACGTAGTGGACATACAACTTGCGCAGGCAAAATATAGAACAGTACGCCAACAAGGGCGATGGCACTTGTAAATAAAGCCACGTACAGGTGTGAAAAATATTTGCCATGAGAAAAAGCAGCTCACGCATAACCACGTGACGAGGTATTAATTCTTGACTCCGAAACCCGTCTCCTATTCTGTGCCCAGGACATTTAGACTCCAATCTTCACTTGAAAATTAGGTATATCTATCCTCGAGTCATACACTGACAGCCTAATATGCACTCCTAGATACTTGCTCGGCAAATTGATAAATAGGTAGACACCGTTCTCTGGCCTTCTTCTTTCCAATAGGTATATAAAATAGCTAGTCTGATTACCAGTAGACACCAGCCTACCTCCTAGGTGAAGAGTTATCAGTAATATTCATGAAGCCATTGTAACTTTCCGAGTTTATTCAAGCTCCTGATGAGGGTCACATGGTAACATACTTGTCAAGCCTTAGCCTCGTCGGCACGAGTCTCAGTCCTTACCCCCTGAGTGATCTCAGGATAGCCCCATGAAGGGGTTGACAAGGGATAGGAGCGCTTCTCCTGCCAGAGGGGCTCTTTCTGGACGTCGTTGTATATATGAAGGGTATTCGTAGTTGTGACTCTTTCTTCAGCAACTTCATTACTTACCAAGATACTCAACGCAAGGGGTTGGCCTCATGGCGAGATATGACACTACCTCGTTTACTTGCCTGCTCCTGTAATATGGCCTGCTCTGAATAGTTTCTCGTTAGATTGTAAATTACGTATGACTACCTAGGTACCTAAGATAGGGACACAATCTGAGCACAAAAGGGGTCTGCCACGACATGTGAGATACTATCAGTAGCTGGTCAGCCGGCTGTCAAAGCAGCATAGCAGGGCGCCGGCAGTGGTAAGGGGGAAAAGGCTGTACTGGGCCACCGCCCGGGGCAACCGGCTAGAGTTCGGGTTACCCGCCCGCCAAACAGGAGGGTTATATGGCAAAATAGCAGTGCAGTCTAACAGCCATTCCCCGTAACATAGGACGCAAGCCTGGGTGACTCAAATGGTAGAAACAACTCCTAAAATATTCATACGCTGGACCGCTGGATTGCGCTAACCCGCAAAGCGTGACTTTGACAGTACGATTATTCAAAGAGGGTTTTTCGTAGGTCGTGGGTTCGGGCCCGCCCGCGACCGAGCTTTTTTGGCAAATCTCGTTATTCTACGAGTGGATTAAATGAGGCTATTCGCAACGCAGCGCGCCCGTAGTACATATATTTGCCTATTCAAATACATCGTAACCTTGAAGATTTAAAGATTGCTTTAATAAAACATGTATGCTCTTTTTCTTTTCTGTGTTTTGTTTTGGTGAGAAAAGGGGAGGCAGCGCTTACATCGACACGAGATGCCCCTTTTCGTATTGATGAGTAAGACATATATATTTAGCCCCCTACCAAGAGGCCTCTAGGAGTACGGATTAAAGCTACATCCTTTCCACAGCAGACATAAGTGCGCAACTAGCCGAATCATATAATCCTGGCAGCCTTAATCCGAACGTCTTCTTGGCATCTCCGAACTGTAGCTAGATATATCGGGGCTGAGACGGGCTGGACGGGGTAAACGGCTGGGCAGACGATCAAGTACTACGGCCGGGCTTCAAACATATCATCTCCGCGCGCCGACGGTGGCGGCCCGCATCGGTTGGCTGACAGGTACCCGCCAGACCGCCCGCTAGGTAAGGCTAGGTCTTTGGTGGAGCACATGTAACGTGCCGCGGACCAATCGCGTGGCGTTGCTGGTAGCCTGGACGAGGGCACCACCCCAGATCGCCTTTCAAATGTTCCCTGCACCGCCTAAGTTGCCTAGGCTGCCCCGGCTACTAAGGGCAATCCCGTTCCTGGCAACCCCTCGCAGCTCGACAAACCCCAACTTTGCTGTTGACCTCCCGCCTGTTTACACCACTTTGGCTTACTCTGCTGCTTTGTTTAATGTTCCTTTTCGTGCTACAACAACATACATATAATTTACGATAATGCACTGATATGAAAAATGATGTCAGAGAATGGACGGGATCATTTGGTCCCGTCTGATTCAAGTCGAAACGGCCGGGAAGCTGAAGGATCAATATTGAAATTACCCAAGCCCAAGCGAGAAAAGTCCCTGACGCCTACTCTGCCACTCTGCCACTCCGCGTCCTTACTGAACTTGCTGGAGAATGCAGGGACAAGGGGACCGGTGCGTAGACGCCGAATGCTGTCGAATACGTACGTCGTCCCCCTTACCTTGGAGTGTAAGTCAGTAAGCGTACCTGGAGAGAGCATGGAGAGCCTGGGGAGAAATGAAGTCGATGAACCGGATATTTGATAGAATCATTTCAACGACACGAATCCGGCGAGGTGCTGAAGATTCCATCGTCTTTCGTATGTATATGTACATAGTAGACGGGAATAAAAA
The DNA here is from genome assembly GCA_022432365.1 of Hypoxylon sp. FL1284. Taxonomy (NCBI): domain Eukaryota; kingdom Fungi; phylum Ascomycota; class Sordariomycetes; order Xylariales; family Hypoxylaceae; genus Hypoxylon; species Hypoxylon sp. FL1284. The sequence goes on along the minus strand of JAJJXE010000005.1, from coordinate 1,104,981 downwards.
AAAAGGTGACGACGACTACCCAATAACGGAAGCGCTCGTATCCAGCGGGCGCGCTTTTTGTTCGTACTTGGCAGCTTGGCTGCCAACTTGGGAGGTGATGGGGAGGCTGTGCCCCCATGACCCCATGCAAATAATCACCTGTACCGCCCCTGCGTGCCTGCTGGCCCTTCAAAATCCGTCAGCGCAGATCGGGAAAGGGCAGAGAAAGCAGAAGGGCAGAAGGGCAGAAGGGGGGAAAGTGTGTGTGACATGTTGGACGCACCAGCAGCGAATCGTTCTTCGACACCGACCTGCGCTCTACGGCTTAGCCCGTAAATTCTCACACGTTCATTACTACAACAGGACAATCTTCCTCCAAAACAAGATTTGGTGGCCATTCTGTTATTGCTTCGCTCTCAATAGTATTCATTCGTTTTTCGTCATTTTTTTGCTTCTCCGTCTCCTCCTTCGTTTTCCTCTCGACGTCTGCCATCGTCGTCGTCGCTGTCGTTGTCGCGTTAGGATTCTGCCGGGTGCATTTCGCTCGCTTCTAACATCAGCACCCTCTACGTCGCCGACGCATCTGCTACCTATTAATCAATTCGGCCCAGCCTTCTAGCGCGCGCCCCGTGTAGTAATAGCGCTGCGTGAACCGCCGCTTACACAGTTGCGCCGGAGCTTGGACTTGTCACCAGTTCGATCAGATACACAGTAGGACGGGAGGCGTAATTGATCTCGATTTGAATGATGAAGTTCTTCATGAGAGCGCCGCTTCTGGCGGCCATCTCGTTGGCGTCCGTCCTGCCTGCGACGGCCGAGCGAATACTTCAGTCTACCTCTCTGAACAGTTGCCAGGAGAACTCGGGCTTTACCGCCAGCTTGTTCAATGTCGTCTACAAGCCCGACGAGAACAAAGCCCATATTAACATCTCGGCCATCTCTACCATCGAGGCCAGCGTCATGTTCGATCTCGAGATCACCGCCTATGGCTACCCGTTCTTTCACCAGGCTGTCAACCCTTGCGATGTTGGCCTAGCTGGCTTCTGTCCTATGCTTTCTGGTGTGCTCGGGGACCCTTTCGCCCTCGATGTTCCTCCCGAAGCTGCTTCTACCGTCCCCTCGATCGCTTACAACTTTCCCGACCTCGATGCCAAGGTCAAGATCTACATCAACGCCACTGATGGTCCGCAGGCCGGCCAGACCATCGCTTGCCTCGAGGCCGCCGTCTCCAACAGCAAGACGGTCGACCTGGTCGGTGTCAAATGGGCCTCTGCCGTCGTCGCTGGCTTGGCCCTCGCCTCCTCCGCCTTCCTGTCTGGTCTCGGCCACACCAACGCCGCTTCGCATGTTGCTGCGAACGCCTTGTCTTTGACCGGTTACTTCCAGGCGCAGGCCATGATCGGCCTCGTTGGAATCACTCTGCCCCCGGTCGTGCAGTCGTGGACTCAGGACTTCCAGTGGAGTATGGGTATTATCAACGTAGGGTTTAGTACGTCAACCTCATTCCGCTCCTTTACTCGAGAGCAGAAGATCTCTCGGACAGCATCTTGCACGGCCGTCAGGAGGTCGCCGATCTGTGGAGAGTATTTAGTTATTGTCTACGAGCGACGCTAATCTGATTTGTTTAGTTGAACGCATTTGCACATGGTACCAACGCTCGACTGGAGGTACCGCGTCTACGCTCATCACCCAAGCAGACCAGCTTGGGTCCGTGTCGGTCGATGTTCAGAAGCGTGGTCTCGATATCGTGAAACGTGGCGTAGCCATGCTCCCCGGTGCCGTCGCCGAGCATGGTTCGAAGCTGATGAAGCGGGCCAACGTCCAGACCTACTACGGAAGCTACGTCGTATACGGCATTCAGCGTGTTGCGTTCCGAGCGGGTATTGAAAGCACCAACGTCTTCCTGACAGGACTCATCTTCTTCTACGTCGTCATGCTCTTGACTACCCTCTGCGTGTGTGCTGCCAAGGGGTTCTGCGAACTCGCTGCGAAGCAGGGGTGGATCAAGGGCGACCAGTTCCTGGAATTCCGCAACGGCTGGCGTGAGTGCCCGTGAATCGATACATGACCGTTTCTGTCGTTGAGTAAACGGGCGGTGGCTAATTCCTATCGACTATAGGCACTATTCTCAAGGGCATCCTCTTCCGAATGTCTCTCGTCGGACATCCCGCCGTGACAATCCTTTCTCTCTGGGAGTTTACACAGAACGACTCGCCCGCCTTGATGGTCTTGGCTGTCTTCTTCCTCCTCACCCTGAACGCGGTCCTGGTGTGGGCAGCTTACAAGGTCATTCGCATCGCGCATCGTTCAGTTGCGCTGCACAGAAACCCGGCATACATCTTGTTCTCGGATCCGCAAACGCTTAACAAATGGGGTATGTAATTGTGGTTGTGCCCTGAACTTGTAAACGGATACGGCATCGGCCGTCGATATGAATAACTTGTGCTCATCGCTGACTTGATAAACTTCAGGTTTCCTCTACATTCAGTTCCGCGCCTCGGCCTATTACTTCATCCTCCCCTTCCTCGCCTACACGTTTGTTAAGGCTTTGTTTATCGCCTTCGCCCAGAACAACGGCTTGGTCCAGGCTATTGCGTTTATACTGATCGAGGCCGGTGCCCTAATCGGGGCCGTTGTGCTACGCCCCTGGATGGACAAGAAGACGAACTCGTTCAACATTGCTATATGCGCCGTCAACTTCCTTAACGCCATCTTCCTCCTCATCTTCACCGACGTCTTCGACCAGCCTGGACTCGTTTCCGGTGTCGTGGGTCTCGTGCTATGGATTTTGAACGCGGTTTGCACGTTGGTGCTCCTGCTTATGCTGATCATCACCACCGGCCTCGTCATCTTCAACGGTAACCCTGACGGTCGCTACAAGTTCATGGCCGACGACCGTACCTCTTTCATGAAGTCCCAGAGCCAGCTTGCGACGACTACCGAACTCGATGCCTTGGCCATGACGGCTCGCGGCGAGAAACCAGGGTATTCCGGTCTTGACCTGGACGACGACGATGACTCGAACGGGCGCGATTCGATATATCGGGGAAACGGTTCGGGAACTAACTCGGTGAGAAACTCGCACCATGCGCCATCGCACTACGCACCGCCTCTCTCCCCGGCAGACCCGATCAACAGAGCGGTCAGCCCGCTTAGTGTGAACAGCACTGCGCGATCGCAGAACAATAGTTCGGCAAACATCAAGCCGCCCTCAAGTCCTAGGTACGCAAACGCAGCCACAACTATTGTTTAAGATGTCTAAACATGATACTAATGCTAGTTATAGCCCTTGGCAACGTGGAGCAGGCTACGATCACTGAAGGAACCGTCGGTGTAGGGTAGTACGACGCATGGGGCATTGCCAGTTCTTGTAATCGCGAATTTGGGAGGGGAAGGTGGTACGCGTGTCTACGAGTCTGGGTCACGCCTGTTCCGAGCAAGACGAGAAAGGGCGAAGAGAGGAAGATGTAATGACCCCTACGTCCAAGATTTCTAACTATGGGTTTCCGTACCGGGGAACCCTTAGATATGGTAAAAAGGCAAGGATTTCCAGCAACATCGGCGTTCTTTTTTTTTTTTCTCCTTTTTTAATTGGGACAAGGAATGGATGGCCTCAGGGATGGGGTTGACCTATGCAGAGCTTCGATCTTCTGTGCGATTTTCTAGCAGCAGGCTCTTGCCAAGCAGATAAATAGCCTTCGTGTACATCATCGGCACCCTTGATATAACAGTATAACCTCCTCGTACGTCCTTTACCTGTGAAGAGTGTTATGTTCGTTCATGGTCTGCCGCTGCTGACCCTTACGGAGGAGTCTGTTTGTTGATTTAATTATGGACGTGTACTTCATGTGCAACTCTGCCAGCCCCTTATGATGACCTGATTCCAAGCTGGTTCAAGCAGGGAGCAATCCTTCCAAATTAGACGAAGTGCATGGTTCAGTCAGGTACGCAGAACAACCTGCAGGCAGCTGATTCTACCTAGTTGAAGCCTTGGAAACTCGACGTTTATTCTACTTGATATACGACCGACTTGATGAGTCAGCCCCTCCGTCATGCACCCCACCTGACGACGGCCCGTCGCGTAGCTCTAAAGCTGCAGTGTTTGCAAGCTTCGGGGCTTTAGAAAGTCTACAAAATATCCGCCAGAAGTCTCATCCTTCCCCAACATAACTCTTGATCAGGTGTCAAGATGTCGGAGGAGCTTCTAAAAGCTTGCAGAGGGCTAGAAGAAGCCCGGACCCCTTGGTCGGATGAGGCGGCTGATGAGCTTGTGCCCTGTGAGTCTTCCGTCTCAAACGACATGCGCAGCGCATGTAACTAACCCACACGCCGTCTTAGTGGTTCCGCAGAACATCACCGTACAAGATGTAAAGGGGTTCTTGTCAGAAGATGGCAAAGAGAAGTTGGTATGGGACTTGCAACTAATTGCCCTTGCCTTTTTTTTTTTAATATAGAGTGAATCGTGAGCTAAGTACTTGTAACGTTCCCAGGGTCCCGTAGCCGCGCTCTGGGCAGCCTGCGCCGTCGTCCTGAAGATCGCACAGGACGTCAAAAAAGGAAAGCGTGACATCGAAGACAGCGCGCTTTACGAGATCGCCGACCGCATCAGCGCTGCTATCGTTCCGGTATGCGATGGTGCCTCGCTAGACGAAGGTATGTCTCATTCTTTGCGCGTTTCTATTACGAGTCCTAACCGACACGCACAGATACAACGGACTACGCAACGCTGCAACTCAAGGCGGACCTAGGCCTCGCCGCCCTCGCCAGCCTTGCCAGCAGCGCCTCCGCGGACGGAGACGGGACTCCACGGCTCCTCCCGGACGCGGCGCTGCTACGCGTCGCCGCCTTCACGGACGCCGCGGCAGACCCCTGGACGTCGGCCAGTGGGAGCGCGCATGCCCACACGCTCCTGCGGCCCCTCTCCTCCCGCTCTTCGGAGCGCCGGGACCGGCTCGTGGCCGACGAGATCCTGACGGGGTTCCTGCGGCCGCTGTTCGCGCGGTCGAGGCCCGCTGCCGTCACGGCCGCGGGCCGCAAGGCGGAGTTTGTCGAGACGTCGCGGTATGACGCTCACGTCGAGGAATCGCCCGAGACCAAGCCGTGGAAGTACGCGCACCGGTATGCTGTTACTGTGTTTGCGTGGGCTGTAAGGCAGGCTGATGTGAGTTTTACTTTTCTTTGTCTTCATTGCATTCCCCCTTTTCCCTTCCTCCCCCGCGCCTCCTTTTCCCTACGACGTCTATCGCTAACTAGACACTAAACCCCGTGTGCAGCCTGAGCGCCTGCAGAACCGCTGGCCGCTGTACACGCCGGTGCTCCTCACGCTTCTCGACGAGCCAGGCCCCGAGGCGCTGCGGGTCCGGGCGCTGGGCCTGCTGCGCGCCTTCTGGGCCCGCTGCCCCGCCGGCCTCATGCGTCGCACTGGGCTCGCCGACGTCTTCGAGCAGGCTGTCTTCCCCGCCTTGCTGTGCCTGCCGACTCTCACGCCCGACGACGAGTCCCTCGAGATCCTTGGTGCCGCGTACCCTGCACTCATCGAGATGGCGGGTCTCGTCGCCGACCTTCCCGAGGCGGATCTATCGTCGCTGGAGACTACTAGTCCGGACGCTGCAAGCAAGCAACAGCAGAAGCAGGAACTCACACAAGCACAGCGAAACCTACTAGACAAGATCGTCAGAGAGGGCATTCTCGTCGGCTATCATCACGCCAGGGAACACATCCAGATCGTCGGTCTTTTATGCGAAATGCTCGTCTGTATTATAAACGGGATGGGTATACTAGCCGTCAAACACCTCAAGGTACCATTTCGTCTATTTCGCTGCTAATCCTGCCCATCCTGCACCAACGCCAGCCAAACCCGTCTCTCTAACTCCGCTTGAAATTGCTAACATAGTAAAACAATAGGAATTCATACCCATGGCATCCGACATTCTGACGGACCCGTTCGGAACCAAATACCCGCCTGCTCTCCTATCTGCCTCGAAGATGTTGCAGGCTATCTTGCGCACCTGCTGGCCGCGAATGACGCATTACTGCAACGAGATCATCAATATGCTCATGCTCTGTTGGCTCAACATCGACGACGAAGACTCGCTCCCGCCTGAAAGCCCGATAGCAAGCGAACTAAAGTCGGAGCTGACCAAGACTGCCGACATACTATCTGCGGTGATGAAGGCAGCTCAATTCGACCTTGGCGAGCGCGTGGGTCCCCTTATTGAAAGGGAGCCGCAATTAAGCAAGCTTTTTCGACCGAAAAATTCAGCATGAAGTAACAGTATCAGATAGGTCGTGTTATTGCGGAATTGAAATGGCCAAGGAGACCGAAACTTCGCTTATATTGCATGCAGACGCAGAGTTACGTGGCCGTCGCAGCTTTAGTCGACCGGTTGTTGCTTGAAGAGGGACTTGCCCCTAAGCCACTTTCTGTATGCCTTGTACCGCTTCTTCGGCAGGTCTTCGTCCGTCACGGTCAGCGGGTTCTCGCCGATGCGCAGCAGATCGTCGTATGCCTCGAAGTCCTCCTCGGTGCCGTTCGGGGCCAGGCCGTCCGTCTGCCAGCCTCCGTTGAGGTAGTCCTGGTATTCCGAAGAGTCGACGTCTGGCGGCGCTTCGTTAGAGACGACCAGAGGGAGGCTCTGCGGGTGGCTGACGTATCGCGCGTAGTCGTCCGTCTCGTGCGCGTTAACGGACGGGTTCAGCGACTCGTGGACGATGTTGGCGAACGTCCATTGCGCCGACTTAGACTTCTCCTGGGGAGTCTGCTTCGGCTTGGAATGGTCGCCGCCCCTCTCCAGGGTGTCTTTCATGATGCTGTGAGGGACCGTGGGTCCCTTGTCCGGCTGCATAGGCTGGAGCCAGCGATGTATCGATATCCCTCTAGCACCAGTTTTCTCCGCCACGGCAGACTCCGAGTCGTCGTCGGGTGCTGACTTACGAGACTCTTGAGGGTCGACGATGATAACTTCCTTCTTCGCCGTCGACTTCTTCTTCTCCTGTGGCTCCCCGTCGCCTTCGGTGCGGACGCGGAAGGGACTCAGGTCATATTTGCCTTCCTGTGTTGACTTGAAAGGAATATACTTGATTGTTGAGTTCATCTTGTATGGGAACATTTTAGGAAAAGATGACAAAGTCGACGGCCGGTAGTATTCGAGCCAGTAATCGTCGAAGAACGAGACGGGCTTGTTGGCCATGTCTCGCATCGGCGGTACAAATGCGGGGATGGTCCGCTTCTCGAGATGTGCCGGCGTGTACCAGTGTATATAGTCGTGATTCTCCTTCTGGGACCATGTTCGCGGATCCGCGTGATGGAGGTAGTAATCCGTGGAGAGATCCCATAGCATCGGCTGGTTCTGCGCAAAGATATAGTTCCCGAGGAAGAGGTTGTAGGCTTCCTGTCTTTGACTGTCCATGAAGGAGTTGTTATAGTATCGCTTGAAGCTCTCGATCATATCGCGAGAGTGGCTGGTCCACTGGTTGATCTTACGATACGTCTCCATCGTGTTTACCAACTGAGAGCCGCCGTACTGGACTGCGATGGTATCGCCGTGGTCATGATACATGTGGGTGAAGAGGTTCACTGCGTCTGTGTCGTAGTCGATTACCGTATCTTCAAGTATTCCAAGAGCATGAAGCTGGTGTCCCAGCGCTCGCTTCCCGATCACAAACTGGGCCGCATTTGTGCGATCGAGGCAATCGATACAGTTCGTTCTCGCAACGCCGTTCTGGACGCTAGTTGGCGTGATCTCACCATCGCCGTTATGGAAAATGCCGGTCGTCGTCACGACGGACTCGGCAATGCTCTCGAGTGTCCCGATGACGTCTTGATCCTTGCTCTTGGCAGCCCTACTCATATCCCAAGCTTTGTGTATGATCTTGTGGCCATCGGGTAAAAACTGGTTGAGATAATCAATAGCATTGGTATATTCTTCAAGCAGCTTGGACTCGCGCGGTGTTCTCTCCCTTGCCTTGATGAGGTTCAGGGCATATACGGGAGATCCGTAGCGCTCAAAAAGGTTGTCAAAGTGCAACGCGGCCGCTGTATAGAATGGATCGATGAGATTCAGCTCGATTGGTGGCTTTGGGGTTACGCCCATATTATCCTGCGTCCAGTGAAGGGGGATACTCCCTCGGTGCTGGACATACGAGGTGAACTGGGGGTTGGCAAAGAGCTTCGGGCCGGGCGAATGGAATGAAGTTGTCAAGGCCTCTGAGACTACCTGCTCCGTTTCGACATCATTTGCGACGTAGCCTAGGTCGTTAGCGCCGCGCTTCAGGAACCTGGCACCGGCGAAGTACCGTGACCGGCGAGCAATGATGGTGATATGAGCTGTCCTGCCGTATATGGAAATAGCGGCTTGATCTATGTATCCGTGTATGATAGGCCGGCACCAGTCGAAAGGGTCATACAGAGCCTCCTCGGCGGGCCGTAGAAGGTGGTTGTTCCATATGAACATCGAATTATAGTCGTCATACGTCGTGCCAGGCATCCCATCCAATAAAGCAATTCGCTCTCTAGTGATGTTGTGCTGCAAGGTCCTCGTGATATCGTACGAGTAGCTATAGTAGAATGACCTGGTCAGGTCTAGGTTTTTGAGGATATTCAAGAAGCGCTGCTCCTCTACATGGCGAGCATCCGTCTTGAATTTGGCAGGTGTTAAGGGAATGAGCTCGGTTCCGTCGATCTGGTAGATGTAGTGACCCCCAATCATGGCAACCGTGCTCTTCTTGGTGATGAGGAGCATATAGTAGGGACCGGTGAACTTGATGAAGCCGAGAATACCCCAGGTCGTACATATCTGCTTGATGCCTCCACTGCCCTTGTTTCCATCGTCAATGGTATTCAGCAGCGAGTTCATCTCCTTCTGGGTGTATATGATCTTGTCGTCGGTTATGCTCAAATCCGAGTCGTGGGTGTTACGGTCGATCTTCAGAATGCGATAACGCTTCTCGGTCACGTCCCCTCCTACGATGTAGTACCGGCTAGCGGTCTCGTACAAGGTAAACTTATGCATCTTGTAGGCTGACCGAATGGGGGCGCGCTCTTCTTCGGGGGGAGTGGCGACTCTAGAGGACAGGTCGGGACTGTTGGTCCGTACAAAAGGTCGGGCGACGGCTGGCTCCTCATCGTTGTCGTCTTCGACGGTGCGCTTCTGGGTCTGGACGGTCTGAAGTAGGGTTTCGCTACTAGCATTATTCTGCAGTAGAGGGAACGCGGGCTCTAGTGGCTTCGGGACTGACTCGTCCGCATCAGCAGGCTCGGCGGAGGTCCGAGGAGGTTGGACCGGCGGCTGGGATGGCTGGCTATTAGTAGCCTTAACACTATTTTGATCGATTGCATCGGCCATGGTAACCGACAATGACGTGCCGATGAAGCATATTTGGGCCAAGTCATAAGAGACTCGTAAGGTGTCAGAACTACGTTATCATAAATCAGGTAGACAGCTCGGAGCTCCAACTTGATCAACCTTTGGGTACCTACCTTGCGCTCATTAGATTGCTACCTACATGTACCTACCTCCAGGTACGATACACACGGTTCCCCACGTTGCCCGCTTATCGATAGACAGATAGGCTTCTAGCTGTGCATTAGGTTCTCGGTGGGTCCAGGGATTTCTACGTAAAGGTCTCGTAATTACATCATGCTCGGGTAGGTACTTTTATTTAAGCATAGCTTATGCACGATGTTTAAATCGAACGCCCGAGAGATATCGCACCGAATATTATATTCCTAGCGCCCGAGCCGGACGGACATGCAGTTGTAGGCCGATGTCCATTTCGGGCGGTGCGTCGTACATAGGCGTTCTGTTCTACAACGCAGGCAGGCACATGACCCAAGGCGCCATCTACCACGACAGGATTCAGCACAGCAAGGGCCCTATCACATCCAGGGTCTATGCTAAGAGTAGCATTACTACCAGCTATGAACGGCGTCTCTACGGACAAAACGTTCTTGGAGCTGGTCATTACGAACCGGTACCGATACGTAAGTAGTGGACGCAGGAGACAAAACGCCCAAAGCCTGAAGAGTATAACCGGCCATTGCAGGATCGAAAGCGGATAGCTGCAGGCTTCGAGTCCAAGGACAAAGACTCGGAATAAATCGCGATCACGCGGTTAGATGAGGTTACTTGTGGCACCGGGTCTCGACAGGCTTGAACGTGGTGATCATCACCATTTAACCCTCTCCTGGCCAGGTACATCCCCCAGTAACCCAATAGTACGGCGCCGATGGAGAGGAACGTGCAGCCGGATGTCGACTTGACAGCGTTCCGGCCTCATCACAGGAGACGACATGCAGACAGCCGTCCGCCTTTTGCCTGTTCATGGGGATCCTGCATATACCCAGTCCAGACTATTCGGCCCTGGAGGACGCTCCAGTGCCCCAAATCCACAGATGAGTCGCAGAGAACTGCCAGCCCTACTTATAAGAGCCGCATGATCCTACACAGTATACGACCGTGACGTAGGTATATGGTATCGCGGAGAACCCGAGTCACGGGCGTTCTAGACCCCTGAAATGAGTCTCCAACCGTCGAGGCGGTGAGGAGGTGAGTGAAGCGCAGCAGCCCGGACGCGAACCGCCTCCTCGCGGGGATCGAGGCTCAGCCGGACCCCAAATTCGGAGAGCGGCGTTGGAATGGGCGTTATACTTTGAAGTATTTGCTTGCGCAAATACCGCTGTCGACCCGTCCATGACAGACCGCCATTTCCACTACATCGCAACTTCTTGCACGACTGTTCATCAGGGGATACCCCAAGATGGACGTCGGCGCTTGGTCTGAAACGGGCTTCATTGCGACGCCTGCCAGCTAATAAGATGCAAGGTCCCGAGGCTGCGGTACCGAAAGTACGTGATAGGTCAGCGCCGCCATGAGGATGGTGTCTTCATTTACTAACTGACGTGTCGAGCTGATGTTTTACATACCAAGAGATCCCTGAACTTGGGTACCATCACCGCGTCCGCGGACATTCCGGATGGCTATTCATAGCCGGGATACGCGATCAATTCTCCCATTGGGCTCTTGATAGAGACTCCGTGCAGTAGAGCCCTGCTTCCCATGGTCTGGCATAGAGCAGGCCTCCCGTGGGGGTTTCTGATTGCGCTTCGACAATGGAAAGCTGGCATACCTGGATCAACAAGGAAACCGACGATGTGATCCTATGCCATATTTGAAGCGGGGTTACTACTGCTTACGACGCCCGTAGCTAGTCTGAGGTCCTGCTGCCGAGGCGAGAGACACGTATGTAGGCAGAGGAGGATATTTAATTGACAATGAGCATATCTATCGGGAGACTCTAATATGAGCCAAGATCCTAGATCTTCGCCATTTCATGTTCCCTCCCCCCTTATTGCGCGGAGTACACACGCTCTTAGTTTGAGCCAAGCCGAGCCTGTTGGAAACGGAACATAACTCCTGTGTAGGATCTTAAAATTATCAGGGCCGTTTCGATCTAGATTATGGCGGGCAGTTCTCAAAACATGGAACAAGGGGTAGGTTGATCTATGTGCCTGTCGGGCTCGTTAGGGGGTAAGCGGCTCACGTCTTCGATAGCTCGAGGAGAGACCAGTTCTCGCAGACCAAGACAAACGCAAGACCACTTCCCAAATAGACAGCCTTCCCGCCGGCAGTCGAGAGACCGGAAAAAAGACCGGTGTCCTGTTGTTACATCGCCCATGGGCGACTCATTCCGAAACGTTCGACAGCTATTTGCAGAAGGAAGACTGCTGGAAAGCGAGAGACGGCGACGAAGATATCCTAGAACGTTGGTTAAGCCAGCCAATGACCAGCGAGCCTTACAATAACGTAAAGGTAATCATTGTGCAAATACAGGACAGTGAGGATAAGTCGTCGAGTGTCCAAGTCCAAGTATCGCAGGGTGAGGAAGTCTTGAGCGAGATAGCAGCCGCGTCAGGATCAGGCTAGTAGATAGCATTCAAAGTTGAGATGGGGCTTGGTTGATAGAAACCCGACTTGGGAACGGTGAACAGAAAGTAATACAATTAATGGGTTGATATCCTGGATATATTTACTTTTATAAAGCTGTAACTGCGTGATCCAGCGGGTCTCGTTGAGCTTCCCAAGCAAGCCAGTCTGACCTTGTAGTTCTATCCTTCCGTGTTAGCAACATCGACCTCTGTGTATGTGAGATTAAGTATTGGGAGCTTACGGTAATAAACCCATCGCGTTGACCTTCCATATGCCGACAGCCAAGGCCACCATCTGCATCGCCACGTAGGCCAGCTTGGCCTGTATTAGCTTTGTCTTGTTGCTCTCGCTCTCGAATCTCTCGAAGGCCTGGTTCGTGGCGATGATACCCATGATGGGGTTCTTGAAGGCCATGAAGACCATCATTATGCTGAAGATCTGCAGCGAGTTGCCCGACATGTACATCATGATGGCCGTCATGGGCAGGTTCTTGACGGGCGCGAGCGCCACCTCCCAGGCCTTCTTCAGTTTTAACGTGTCCATCTCCTCAGGCGTGGGTTGTTTTCGGGGTTGAGTCTTGGGTTCCTTGGATGCTTGTTTCTGCAGACAAACTATCAGCCCCGTCTCTCTGCTATGTAGCCTTGGGATAAGTGTACCTTGGAGAGCGCGTTCGATTGCGACGGATAACCGGGAGGATCGGGGATGCTGCCGCTCTTCGACTTGGGCGCTGGCGGATCCTGGAGATCGAGAACCCACTTAGGGACTGGAAGGTCCGTCGACGACATTATGGCTTGCTTTTTGATATGGCAGCGGGAACTTGGTTGCGGGATGGAGGCTCAACAAGGAGAATCAGGAGGGAAGACTGGATGTCGAAATGTTAGGCGCGTTAGGTAAGGCTTAGGGATCCGCAGACAGCCCTTGCAGCCCAGTGGCGGGTGTGAAAGTGCCTAGCCTGCCCGCTTGCAGGCCTGTCAACTCGCTAACTTAACGAATGCTAGGGGGTCCCGCAGCCTGTTTAGTCGTACGTCAACCCCTGTAAGCCGCAACGGAGAGCTCCCAACTTTCCGCCGTCAGGGGTTTTGTCATTTCTTCTCTTTCCCATGGAGGGGCCGACATCTCGCGACCTCTTCTCCGGTAATGTCGTCGCCTAAGTCCGTCCTACATCTCCCTTCCTTCTTAGAATGCAGATAGACTCGAAATCAGCTATTCATTCATCGCACGCCGTCTTTCCATACATACAGCATCCCTCCGAGGGGCCGAGATCTGTCGCGCGTCGTACGTACATGACCGAATCCTCCCAAACCCGGCTTCCCGTCGTCGTGAACCCTCGCGGTTGGATAGGGTTGTATTTTGCATGTGTCTCAGAAAGATAGTTCTGCATTTCCAAGTTTGCTCGCAACTTAGTGAGGGGTAGCCGACAAGCTGCTGCTGTTCCTAAGGCATACACGCACTATATCGAACCGAGCTCGACCTATTCCCCCGAGCCAACCAGTCGGCGCGTTGAGCAACATCAAAGAGACAAAGAGCAGAAGCAAACCTAGTCGGCCACCATGTCGAGCTCCCAGGGCGCGGGGGACTCGAAGCTGTTCGCTCGAGTAAGCAGCACTATTTCCTTTCCTGTATACCCGATATCATCGTCTATACCACGTATTCCCGTCATCATACCTCAGTGCCCGACCTATTCCGCTGCATCTGCCATCTTCAATCCTGCGCGCTGGGGATACGCCGCGTATCTTCTAAGCACTATCCACGGATCTCACCCTCCTCTTAACGCAATCGCAGATGCGCCCACGTTCGAGCCATACTCCCGCCCAACCTCCAATTCCTTTGAGATTGCCCATCCAATGCTCTCCCGCGTGTGATGGCCATGTTCCTCGCATATTTCCCCCCGAACTATGGCTTACGACCAATGACTATGCAGGGCAAAGTCGCCGAGCTGCGACTCGAGCTGAACAGCGGTGGAAAGAAGGATAAGAACTATACCCAGAAGAAGATCGCTCTAAAGAAGATCGTCGCCAATATGACAATGAGCAACAACGAGATGGTCTCCCTCTTTCCCGACATAATCGGCTGTATGCACATCCAGAGCCTGGAGATCAAGAAGATGTACGTCCTTATCCGAACTGGAAGCTTAGAAACTTGGAAGACGATGTTGACCGGAGCGGCATAGGTGTTTCTTATTCCTCGTCAACTATGCGAGGATGCGTCCCGAGATTGCGGTCAAAGCGATCCCCTACTTGCAACATGTAGGCATTGCGACAGGCATAACCCATTATATCCGGTAACGAGGCCGTTGACACTTGTGTAGGACATGGACGATTCGAACCCCCTAGTTAGAGCTCTCGCTCTCCGAACCATGTCATACGTCCACGTCAAAGAATTCGTCGAAGCCACGGTCCCTCTTGTCAAGCGCCTGCTCCGAGACGCCGACCCCTACGTCCGAAAGACAGCCGCCTTCTGCGTCGCGAAACTGTACGATCATGATAAGTACATGGTCGAGCAATCCGACTTGATAGACAGGTTGAATCAGCTATTGAGAGACGACAACCCCACGGTGGTGGCGAGCGCGTTGGCTGGGTTGATGGATATTTGGGAACGTAGTGACTCCATCAAACTTACCATCGACTACAGCAACGCCTCCAAGATGGTGGCCATTCTGCCAGACTGCTCCGAGTTCGTGATAAACCTCTTCTCACTGATATTAGTTCGATAGCTAACGTAAAGTAGATGGGGGCAAACCTATATCCTCGAGGCCCTGATGTCTTACGTGCCTCAGGAGTCAGGAGAAGCAACCTTACTCGCTGAGCGTATTGCGCCGCGATTGTCGCACTCCAACTCCGCCGTCGTTTTGACGTGCATCCGAGTCATTCTCTATCTGATGAATTACATTGCGGAAGAAAAGCAGATTTCAGCATTATGTCGGAAGCTGTCTCCTCCGCTCGTTACGCTATTAGCGAAAGGACCGGAAGTGCAATACCTCGCTCTGCGGAATGCGCTGCTTATCCTTCAGAGAAGACCGGACGTGCTGCGGAACGATATCCGCGTCTTCTTCTGCAAGTATAACGATCCGATCTACGTCAAGGTTACAAAGCTCGAGCTCATATTCATGCTCGCTAACGAGAGAAACATTGAAGAAGTACTAACCGAACTGAGAGAGTATGCGACAGAGGTCGATGTGCATTTTGTCCGTAAGGCGGTCCGCGCCATTGGCAAGCTGGCCATCAAGATTGAGCCGGCTGCAAGGGCGTGTATAAATTTGCTCCTCGAACTCGTCGCTACCAAGGTTCCGTACATCGTCCAGGAGGCCACCGTAGTCATCCGCAACATCTTCCGGAAATACCCTAACCAGTACGAATCCATTATCGGCATGCTATGCGAGCACCTCGACTCACTCGACGAGCCCGAGGCCAAGGCGGCCATGGTTTGGGTAATCGGACAGTACGCGGCACGCATTGAGAACAGCGATGTTCTCCTCGAAGATTTCCTGTACTCCTTTGCGGAGGAGCCGGTGGAGGTGCAACTAGCGCTCCTGACGGCGACGGTGAAGCTCTTCATCCAGCGCCCCACCAAGGGGCAAGATCTGGTGCCGAAAGTGCTCAAGTGGGCCACGGAGGAGACGGACAACCCGGACCTGCGGGACCGGGCCTACATGTACTGGCGGCTGCTCAGCACCGACATGAACGTGGCCAAGCAGATGGTGATGGGCGAGAAGCCGCCCATCACGGCCGAGTCGGAGAAGCTCGACCCCCAGACCCTCGAGGAGATGTGCCTCAACGTCGGCACCCTCGCCACCATCTACCTGAAGCCCGTCCAGACCGTCTTCCGCAGCGCCCGCCCCCGCCGCCTCCCCGACTCGCCCGCCCTGCAGAAGCACGCCCTCCCGACCTCGGCCAACCTGCCCGCCTTCGACGCCCAGAAGAGCCTGAGCATGCTAGGCATGGGCGGCCAGCCCGCCGTCCTGGAGCAGCAGCAGCAGCTACAGCAGCAACAGCAGCAGCAGCAGGCCGCGGCGCCCGACATGAACAACGCCGTCAGCGACGCCGACGCCTACTTCGCCGGCATCGGCAGCCAGCAGATGGCCGCCATGGGCATCCACGAGCCCGGCGACTCGTTCGGCGGCGGCAACGGCACCGAGGCCAGCTACGTGGTCAACCAGTACGCCCCCCAGCAGGTCTTCCAGCCCGCCCAGGGCGTCGGCAGCAACGGCGACCTGCTGATCCTGTAGACGACGGCTGGCGAAGCAGCGCGGCAGCAGTACATACCCGGACTAGGCGGTTGCTCTTTTGATACCTATAAGTAACGAGAGAAAAGGGGGCGGGGATGAAGACAGCACTAGAAGCGTAAGAGATGAGGCCAAGACACATGAGACTTGTTCATGGCGATATCCAAGCACGGCGGTTGTCTACACGGCGAAGAATGAGCATAACGCATCCGGGTTTGTTGAAAAGGTTGTACATTATTATTCACATAATCGATGCTGTTTTAGGTCCACATGTGGTACCTACAAACGCGTTTTCCCTTCATGTCAATAAAGATTGGCATAGAAATATATAATTCCATTGTAAAGGCCGTACAATGCAGATCGGGAGATCTTGCATAATCTTATCTAGTGAATGCTGTCTCAGGTGAGTGTCGATGACAAATTAGGCGGCAAGCAATGCTGCGTTGCGATCTTGCATCTCAGCTCCCAAGAAATCTTACACATCGTAGCTCCTTTTCCCTTTTCCGCTCCCGAGAATCCACCATTCCGCCTCCTCGCCAGCATAATCGGATAGCTTCTAAGTCTTGTAGCCATATTTGGGATCGTTATTCGCAGCGCTGCGGAAGAGCAAATAGTCGTGAGACGCCGTGGCTTCGTGTTTGTCCGTCTTGTCCACCATTCAGTTGCCCAACAGACATGCGAGGGCCTGGTACAGCGTAAGATTCAGGCGCCTTGTTTCCCTGCCTTCACTTCCGACTCGAATCCAGTAGTTGGAACACGGTGAAGTAAGTTGTGCTTGCAGCATCCATAGGCACTCGATTCGGGATGATCATACTTGTTTGAGGCATAACCCGTCTTACAGCCAGTAGCGGAACGTTCGTCATTGGACTCTTCCCGGGAGCCGTCCTTTCTGCCACTCTCAGTTGAATTATCTAACACTTCCAGGAGAAAGGCAAGGCCGAAGATGACAGACGACATGAATATGCTCGTAAGGGCCAGGGCTGCTGCGACCGACATCAGACCATAGTCAAGCTTTCTTGTCAACTCGGCGGCGTTTGTATCCGTGATCGGTCTCGGAGCAGTATGCGTAGGTGTGTGTGATGCCGAAGATGACAACACAGCTGGAGTATTGACAAGGCTTGAAGAAGTAGGGTCGCCAACTGGCACCTGAGGCGTGATGAGCTGCTGAATGCCAGTTGACGTGGTAAGAATAGTGACGACTGGGTAGAGAGGCGATACTGGGTCGGGATCGGGAACCGGCTGCGTGATATTCTGCATTGGAGCTTGTGGGACGGGGGTGCTTGTAACAGTAACGACAGCGACCGTGGGGGTTTTGGTACGAGAAGAGGTGCTCAGAGTAACAGTCACGGTTACCGGATCAGTTATGGTCGCAATACTTGGTTCATCCATTGCCGGAGGAGGAGGATCTCCGTATCCAGCAGGAGGCGTGCCTGTCGATTCAGGAGGGCTACCATATCCTCCATTAGTAGCAGGCCTCGTGCTGGAGCCGTACCCGTAGCCGTCATAGTCATCTCGTGGAGAGAGTCGGGTCTCCTCAAGGTGCACGGCTAGGATATCTAAGAAAGCCTGCAGGCCCTTGAAACCCTTGTTGTCCTGCGGTACTTCAGTCATAACAGGGCTGTTGCCGAGAGTTGTCTGGTAAGGACGAGGTGCCTGAGTGGTGCTTTCTGCAAGCGTTGGGTCAACCGGTCGATGAGCATCTTGGCCAGCACGAGTCGGGTCGAGAGCAGATGACTGAGCCAAACCGACGACTTCGACGTTCTGTGTGGTTCGAAGCCGCAGAAAGGTATCCGAGTAAATCGTGGTAAAGGTGTGTCGATGATGAGTCGAATTCCACGAGGCGACGAGAGTCTCGGAGGCAACACTGACTGTAGTCATGGAAGTAGACTTGAGGTGAGGAGTTGTCTCCCGAACTGATTCTTTCATGCCGGCAACATTGACAACTGCACCCATGACAAGGCCATGGTACAGGGCCAGAAGGCCGACGACGATAGTTTTGGTCAAGATGGCCATAGCTGCTGTTGGATGTGATGAATCTGACCAGATAGACAGGAAGTGACTAGAACAGGTTTATTAGGGCTTCGGGAAGAACGAACAGAGGTTCGCAAGAGAGATGGAGGGCGGTATCGAGGATCGGGAGGGAATGAGTGAAAGGAGTTGGTGGTGTAAAAATTTGAGTCAGAGAAATACCTGTTCTTGCCATCATTTCTTAGCCTAAGAAGGAGCTGCGCTATCCACACAAGAATGAAGAAGGCACGAGGCTCAAGGTACGCCCATACGTCTGTGTTGACATCTGGAGGCAGTTACCTGTGGTATAAGCAGCGCAGCTGCAACTACGAGGCAGTCACAGACCACTTCAACTCTGCCCGCATATGGGTATCATGATATTTACCAATTACTTGCTTTATGTGGTTACATGACAAGACAGTAGAGAAATAATCTATTAAACTAGGTACGTATATATATGTTTGTGGTGGTTGTACGCTTCAGTGTGATGAAATGAAGATTCATATTCTTGAGAAGGAATGAGGACACCATTCTACGATATATGTATACAGCTGTAAACTAAGTGAGTACCTAACTAGACATCGGTATCAGGCGTGTGCCATTCCGGTATTAGATATAAAGAATGTCTGCGGCAATCTAAACTCCATGTGTCCGGTGCCGATATGATTGAAGCCGAAGTATCGAGCGGGAAACAAGGGGCTAGCCGAGTGGACGTCGGATGGTCCGGCTGTCCGGCTCACCTCGGCGGCGTTCCACAACCTCATCGCCTTTCGGGGATCCAGCAATGGCCTCGGCAGCCCAATCATGTAGTGTCTTGTATCTGTCTGCTGTTCTTACTCGTACCGACTGGGGTACACATGCACAGATCACCTCGAGTATCAACCGTGTGGAAAGCGGTGTAATTGGGGATTGGTGATTAGGGCTGCATGATTGCTAGGCAGAGGTGGGCGGTCAGTCAAGTAAATTAATCCAAGGGATATCTGGGATTCCATTGATGGATCTTGTCTGCACGCTTGGAGATTGGAATATGCAGGAGAGCGTAGGTGGTGTCAATGTGACGTCTCGTGTGATTAGTGCATGTGTAATACGTCCGTCTGTGAGGATTGGATTAGAATAGCGAGAGAAAGCGGCATTGAGACCAGGAGGAATTCTCCTACAGCCGGATGGTGATATAGCTAGCTGGTGCTTGGAGAGATTGTCAGTCTGCCGGTCTGTCAACCGTCGAGACTGTCATCTGCCAACGAGGCCGGAAGTCGAAAGAAAGACGAGAAAGGGTCCACGTCGTATCCAAGCTGCCAACGACCAACGTCAAACTCGGCGAGAAGAGACGAGGGTGGAGTGTGGGGAAGAGTGGAAGAGGAAGACTGCCAAGGCGGGGGGCCTTTACCGTGCCGAGACGCAAGAACCGGTTCCCCAGCTTTGCTGAACTGGGCTGACTGGCTATCCGTTTCGAGATATGATGGTACGGAGAGGGAGGAAGGTAAATCAAATACTTCAATGTAACCCTCCTGATAACCACCGACAGCCCCTGAGGACGTTATTTTTCTGCCGGCTGTGCACATCTAGAATGCCGGAAGCGCGTGGTCTCTGTGCTCGGCTGAGACTCTGATCAGGTCGGGATAAATGCCACCTCATGCTGCTGTTCAACCGAGGGGACGGTGGTCTGGATGTATGGTCTGGACGTCTGGTCTGGTGGCCGTGATCAGGGTCTCAACTGGAGGACTGGAGAGATCCTGCAACGTTCACCTTGTCCGTCTTCCCTCTTTCCTTGTACGGTAGCGAGACCCGAACTTCGGCTACTAACACGCTACTCGTGTTATGGATATCATATGTAGGTCCTTGGGCGTAACCTTGGGTGCTAGCAGTTCCTATACTTTAACCTGCGCATCCGTGCTGGGTGTGCTGGTAATAGACTCACATAGCCAGACTGCCAGATGGCATCTTCCATTTCGCATACAGAAGTGCAAGTGTAGGTAGGTAAATGGTGGCAAACCTAGCATATGATCAGGTACACAAGGAGAGATATCGACATGTAATTCAGATGCAAGTCGGTATTAAACGTGCGCCGTACAATATGTCATATACAAGCTGCTTCCCTGCACCTTCGTGTATTTTTATCGAGGCTGCGGAAATCAAGGAGCTAGCCAGCCCCCGCTGTAACGTGCTTGTACCCTAAAACTCGGCGTATGGCGGCCTGGCTGAAATAAGGGGGCTCTCTCCAAACCACCTAAAACAAGCCAGCAGACGCCCTGGTGCTACTATGTAGTAGGTAACAGCAGCGGCCCAGCAACCCAGCAACCCAGCAACCCAGCAACCCAGCACGTTCCCGCGGCTACTCTGCCCTGCCCTGCCCTGTCCTGTCCGCCTGCCTAGCCCGCCTAGCCCGCCCTACAGTGCCTGCCAGCCAGCAGCTCCATCCCCCCCAAAAGGCCACCACCCCGGTCGGGAAAAGCCAATCGATCCTAATTTCATTCGCTGTTCCCTTTTTAAAGGCGGATGGCTTTCAGAGTCTCGTCCTCGAAAATCTGCTGTGAAGCGCCGGAATCTCGAAACCGGAGCACGAATGTTTGTCGAGGAAAAGAAGTCATTCTGAACTAGTCCTTTTTCCTAGCCTTAGTCCTAGTCAAGTATTTGTCCAGTTCTCATCCGCTAGACCCGGGCGATAACATCATCACCCAGCAATCATTATTGTTTTGCTGCCCATTGACTGACTGCATTTCGGTTCCTGGTCACTGGTCACTCACTGCAGCTGCTCACTGTTGATCGACGACCTGTTCCCTTTTCCCACTCTGCATTGCCAAACTCACTTCACCCTTTTCCTTTTCTTCTTCCAAGGACCACCGCACTCGTTTTCTATCGGCATACTTTCCATGGCAGAAATAGGCGAGGCCGACAAATAAAGTGTTTCAATTACTGCGCCAACCATCCGGCAATCCCTTCGAACCCGAACACAACGCTCGCAATCGTCAAGACACACCCAGACATTACTGACGTCCTTTCATTTCCTGCTTATTTTCAGACACGTCGAAAACTGCGCGTAGCCTCGCTGGCATTCGCACCACTCGGATAGATCGCGACAGATCGCGATCAATCAATCACCTTTCGTTCGGTTGCAGCCATGGTCGATAAGACCTCCCCTTCTGCTGGTGATCAAGGCGCCAGGGAAGAGACTGTCTCGATAAGCCAGCCCGCTGCCGACGTGGAAATGGACGACCTATCCAAGGTTGACCCCAAGCCTACCAATCCAGACACGAACCTGGAGGAGGCTGCACCGTCCCAAAGTCGTGACGCTGAGTCCTCGCCCACACCGATACCCGTACCTGATAAGGACACTCCGGCTGCTGAGCCGACTTCAGCCAAGGTCCGAGGCAAAGCTCCGGCTCAGGGCGATGACGAGGACCTGTCGATACATCCGGTCGACCCCGCTGACGCGGCTGGGGGCGGCGACCTTTCCGTAGACATCATGCTCCTCCTCACTTCCGGTGCACGCCACCCCTTCCGAATTGACGAAAAGTACCTAACGAAGCGGAACGTGACCATAACGGGCAAGACGGACGACGGCAAGATGGATCCTTTCAGCATCACGGTGTACACGCTAAAGGAATTAATACTGAGAGACTGGAGGAAAGAGTGGGATCAGCCGCCGAGGGAACCCAGTGCCATACGGCTCATTCACTTCGGAAAACTACTCGAGGATAGAAACCAGCTTAGTCGTGAGTTGACTGTCTTTGCATTATATATCTTAAGGGGTTATCATTTGGCCTAGCCGCTAACTTGAACAGATTACAACTTCAGCCAGACGCGGAACGTCGTCCACATGACGGTCAAGCCTCAAGACCTAATAGACGAGGAGGAAGCGGCTAAGAAGGTCAAGGAGTCCGGAAGCCACGGCAGCCGTGGCGGATGCTGCGTGATTTTATGATGGACTCGTACGGCACACTTCCGAGCGGTGGCTGCGGACAAGAAAGACCCCCATCCTTTATATAATGAACACTCTCCTTCGTCGCGGCGTCATCATACCCCTGTTCTAGATCTGCCCTGATGGCTAAGGAGAAGGGCGAGCGAGAAAGTCACGCAGTAGGGCATACGTGCGGTGGAATTGATTATTTTGGAATTCTTTGGCATTGGGTGGCGTGTTAAGGTTTGATTTTCCAACAGAAGAGATCGAAGCGAAGGCAGTCTGGACCAGAGCGTTTACTAAGCGATGGGATGATATATCGGGTTTCCATACGTGGCCTGTGGCACTGTGGTACGTACCCCTTGTCGGGAAAGGAGTTGGAAGAGAGCTCCGGCAGTATCCTAGGTGTCCTTTTCAGAAGCGCCGGGAGGAACAAGTCTGCGACCCGACTCTCCCTGTTATGTTTATAGTGCTTGTGTTTTGCCGGTTCGTGCTGGTTGCCAGCGAGAACCATGCGGTAACACTCAAGGCCGCTGTTTATATGTTTTCAAATATGAACGATACACCACTGTCACTCTAGATACGATGATGTGCTCATAATGATACCTTGTGCTCGGGATCGTGGCAATGCTCACGAACTGTCTATTTCATGCTGCTCGCCTCTGTACCACTGTATATCGTACATTACAAGACGGCCCTGTTTGGGTGGCTGTCATGCTGTAGGCTGTACGCGCGAGAGTGAACTAGAACCCCATTCCAAGCCTCGAACGAACTTTCCATCGTTTCCGTAGCCCATGAGGCCGTAACATCCATGACCGTTTAGATAGTTTGATCATTGTCACAGACCATCTACCCTCCTCCTCCTCTTTTGCTCTCAATCTGCCCCTTCTCAAATCTTGAGCTTCCTCTCCATCTCGTCGTGGACGGAGACGGCGGGGCGCTGGTCCTCGCCGGTGAAGACGTCATCCCAGTCGAGGGTGGCCTCGCGGCCGCGCAGCACGTCCTCGTGGACGCCGGGGGCGCCGGGGGGGCCGAGGGCCGAGGGCCGCCAGTGGCCGTCGCGCGCGATCTTGAGCTCCATGCCGCGCCGGATCGGCTCCGCCATGCCGAACGCCCGCCGCAGGCTCTCCATCCGCAGCGCCTCCTGCGTCGACTCCCACGCCTTCAGACGCGCCTCGAGCGGGTGCCGAGATACCGGGGCCGCGGGGGCGGAGGAAGAGGAGGTGTCGACGGAGCCTACCCCGTGACGCAGGGTGTCGTGGACGCCCGGGGCTGATGGGGCGGACGTGTTGGTCGCCTTGAAGGTGCTGCTGTACTCGGCGGCGGGGACTATGCGCATCGACTGTGGAGGGAATGGTTAGCTGGTTGGCAGAGAAGGGTTTAGGCTGGGTATGTAGCTAGCTAGAGCTTACCATCTTGACGGCTGTTAGATTGCTAGATAGACTGGTGTTTGGTAGGTTGTATGGTTTTCCGAGCCGAACCTGCTGCTTCGTAGTGTCGCTTTTGCTGAAGTAGAAGAAAATCTCGTAAGTGGTTGTTGGAGTCGTCGTTTGGTTGCGGCCACTATGATGATGAGGGAAGCTGTAAAGGGCAGGCTACCAGGAGCTTTCGTGTTCGGAGCCTTGCCAAGAACTAGAGGTGCACAAGCATTCCGTAGGTGGTCACTGCGCTTAGGTAATGCTTCTACTTAAATGCAACAAAAACTTACCCTCCTCGTTAACTCCGAAATATCGGCAATATCGAATTTTTGAAGTCTCACCCAAGCGTTGGATATGACATGCAGATATGGCTTGACTCATAACTAAGTGATATATATTTACCTAAGGTATACCCGTCAGAAGTGAAGCATGTCAGTCAGGCCGTGAACTGTTCTAATGATCCTGTTGACACTATGCGTATCCCCTCAGCTCGTCCTCCAGTGATAAAGATCTCTAATGGCACTTTCTATCGCCATCATCCTGGTGCGAACTCGATTCATCATAATCCGCCTCTTTTCGCCAACCTGAATTTCACACTGCCCTCTGCTACCCATCCGCCAACACATTGGTACGTCGTTGGCCCGTCTTTGAGCGGCAAGACAACCTTCCTACAGCTACTCAAGGGAAGCCACCTGTGTATTCCTCCCACCGCACGCAGCTATCCCTTCCTATCCACAGATGCGGTGCCTTATAGACAGAGGGTCCCCCACAAGGCTATTCAATATGTGGGATTCAACAATGACGGGTTCGGTGCCCAGGTCGCTACCTCGGCTTACCTCTCTGCTCGATATGAGTCTAAGCGTGAGAACACCGACTTCTCGCTGAGGAACTTCCTCTTGGGGAACACAGAGCTCAACGCGCTCAAGCCCTCACCCGAAGATGAGCTGGACCCGGCGTTGCTTGATAAAGTAGTACGAGATCTAAAGCTCTCTGAGCTACTGGAACTACCTGTTGCATTTCTAAGCAATGGACAAGGCCGCAGAGCTCGAATTGCAAGGGCTCTACTCACTGCACCTGAGGTATTGCTGCTCGACGAGCCGTTTATGGGCCTTGACCCGCCTACGGTAGCTGCACTGAGCCCCCTTTTACACGGCCTGGCTAGTAAAGCCAGCCCACGGCTGGTACTAAGTGCGAGACCGCAGGATCCTATCCCTGATTGGATAACGCACTTAGTCTATCTGAGAGGGGATAGCCAGATAGGGGCGATCGGGGAGAAGCAAGCCGTGTTAGACGAATTAAGAGGCTATGTTCGACGGATATGGAATGGGATGTCGAAAGAGGATGAGAATTTACTGGTACACAACCTCGTGCAAGTGGGCAGAGTGCTCACTGGCCGCGGCATCCACGGGCAACCACTAATGGGTGAAGAAGCCACCAAAGCCGGCGAGACGGCGGTTAGTCCGGATACTGCAACACCTAGAAGCATCGGAGAGCCTATCGTGGAGATGGACGGATGCAAAGTGCAGTACCAGGGCAAGGTAGCACTTGGGGATTGGAAGCAGTCCGTGGACGGAAAAGAACAAGAGGGGCTCGTATGGACAGTCCGCCGGGGAGAACGATGGGGGATATTCGGGCCAAACGGCTCAGGCAAGACAACCATCGTATCCCTCATCTGTTCGGATCATCCCCAAACTTATTCCCTGCCTATAAAGCTGTTCGGGAGGAGCAGATTACCGGAACCTGGATCTGGCCAGCTACCTCTGACGTTCTGGGACATCCAATCACGAATCGGTCACTCCAGTCCCGAGATTCATCAACACATGCCGCGAAACCTAACTGTGAGACAGGTGGTTGAGAATGCATGGGCAGACACGTTCCGTTCGAAGGCTAAGCTTGACGATTCATCGAAAGAGAAAGTCGAGGCTGCCTTGCGATGGTTCGAGGCTGAGCTGAATCCCTCCTATGTGAAGTCGTCAAAATCAGCCCCTGTGGAGAATAATTCAGACCTGAGTTGGGCGGATCACTACATGTTCGGCGAGATGTCCTTCTCAGCACAGCGAGTTGCGCTGTTCTTGCGGGCGATCATTAAAAGCCCGGATATCGTTGTCCTAGACGAGGCATGTAGCGGCATGGATGATGGTGTCCGGAACCGCTGCCTGCTCTTCCTCGAGCACGGTGAGGCAAAGACGTACACGAAGCACGAAGACGGCTCAGAGATGGTGGTCGAGAGTGATGCGTCGAAGGCAGGAACTATCAAGGTACGAGGTCTCAACGACAATCAAGCTCTGATATGCATCAGCCACATCAGAGAGGAAATCCCGGACTGTATTAAGGAATGGATATGTCTCCCTGAGGCGAACTCAGGACAGCCCGCGAGGTTTGGAGTCTCCCAGGCGCCTCTTGGACGTGACGAAGAGAGCTGGAGACAGATATGGGGGATGTAGAAAAGACAAGGCTTGATTCATAAAGTAGGGCGTTCTTGGACAAAAGGACTATTTACTCATTCAACATATTTGCCTCGTATGTACATAGCACGGGCTGAATAATGAAGGTAACGAGGTACGTGATGCAGTCTGCACGAAATGGTAATTCATGCCATGCACCCACCAAACGCACCAAATATTCCGATTGATGCATTAAAACTCGGAGATTAATAGATTGGATAAGCCACACTCGCCAAGACTGGTTGTTTGATTTGGGCTGTGTGGGGACAGGGGGGGTCTTAAAACGGGCGATAAGATCTGGTTGCTGGGCAACGGCCGAGCTAGGCATCTAAATACAACAAAGCTCTTGTTAGCTCTCTTCAACGCTTCGAGGCGACAAGCTTGTTAGCTCCTACATCCCACTTTGTGACACAGTTGAAAGCAAAGTCCATTTGCGATTGAATTACTTTGATGCCCGATCTCACCGTCTCACATATATACCCTCTCGATTAGATTCAAGAACGAGACCTAAGCGGCGCCCATTCGAAATCTTGACGACGGCGTACAGGGCGTTTGTCAGTCGCATTCCGAACTGACTACAATAGCATAGAGTGTCTCACGAACGACTCGCGCGGCATATTGGCCGACAGCAATTCATCATGGACGGCACTCCCTCTCGCCCTCCCGGATACGCTTTACCGGACTATGACGACGAACATGACCACATGACACCAACCTCAGGAAATCCAGCGGCAGTAAGGCTGCTGACATCGATGGAGGAAACATTACCAGACTCTCGGCCGTATGTACACCCAACAATGCCTGACTCCCTAGTATCCTCCGCAAATCTTGTTCCGGCTCCCTTGGCCTTCATCAGGGAAGCAGACGAAGAGATCAAAGTTGCTACCTCAACACCCGAACACCTGGAGATGCTTAAGAAGCAAGAAGAGGCGCGTACGCCGACCACGTCTCCTGGAGAAGGCTAGGTGTCTTCTCCAGGAAGCGATGGGCCATCCAATCGCAAGCCCGGCCACAGGCGCTCCAACACTGTAAAGTTACAGAGAAAGAAGAGGACCTCACGCATCCTCCAAGAGGAATTCAAACAAAGCCTTCCTACTATACCCGAGGGCCCCTCGCCACGAAGACAGTCTCTTCGCCGCAACAAGGCACTTGATAGCAATGACAGCCCAACCAAACCTGAAGGTTCTGATAGCAAAGACTCACCAAAGATCAATGATAGTATTCGACCGTCACCGCGCCGAGTATATCAGCCGTCAATCAACTCCACACGTTCATCCATTCTCGATCCGCCTCATCTGCCTCCAGCGGAATCCGCATACGAACCATATCGATCACGAGGGGCTGAATCTCCGCGGCCGTGGACCCCTTCGTCGAGAATGTCTGGTACCTCGGACTACTCACGCCCGCCGGTTTCCAACGTACAATATGAACGAGCAGACCTCAACGGCAGCCCCAGACCGGGAACCCCATCTAGCAGATACGGCGGTAGCCCACGAAGACCGCTGCCTCCCGCTCCGCTGTTCTCCGGATCGGCGCGCAACTCTCAGTACACGGCTGATGATGCGACGGTCAACATACCCCTGGATGAGGGTAACGATGACGTGTTTGGGCCAGAGTCAGATATCAGCGGCACAAATCCCTACCTTGACTCTTATGCCGGGCAGTCGCAAGTCACCCTTAGTGAGGAAGACTCGCAAGTGCCCATGTCAGAGAAGGTCGAGCACTATGGTGCTGCGCCGGAAGGCAAACAAGAACGCCGCGGCGTTCGTGCTCCCGTTACGTCCAAGAAGGAAGTACAATTGATCAACGGCGAGCTCATCCTCGAGTGCAAGATCCCGACTATTCTCTACAGCTTTCTGCCTCGCCGCGACGAGGTTGAATTCACCCACATGCGATATACGGCTGTGACCTGCGATCCCGACGATTTCGTAGATAAGGGATACAAGTTACGACAAAGCATCGGACGTACGGCGCGCGAGACGGAGCTTTTCATCTGCGTCACCATGTACAACGAGGACGAGGTGGATTTCACGCGCACGATGCACGCTATCATGAAAAATGTCAGTCATTTCTGCGGTCGCAACAAGTCACGCACCTGGGGTGAAAACGGTTGGCAGAAGATCGTCGTGTGCATCGTATCCGATGGCCGCGAGAAGGTAAACCCACGTACGTTGGATGCGCTCGCCGCTATGGGCGTCTACCAGCACGGCATCGCAAAGAACTTCGTCAACCAAAAGGCCGTGCAAGCCCACGTGTACGAGTACACGACCCAGGTCTCGCTCGACTCGGATCTCAAATTCAAGGGCGCCGAGAAGGGCATTGTGCCCTGTCAGACCATCTTCTGCTTGAAGGAGAGGAATCAACGGAAGCTCAACTCACACCGTTGGTTCTTCAACGCATTTGGCAAGGCCCTGAATCCCAACGTGTGCATTCTTTTGGATGTTGGTACCAAGCCGGGCACCAATTCGCTATACCACCTGTGGAAGGCCTTCGATACCGACTCCAACGTCGCAGGCGCCTGTGGCGAGATCAAAGCCATGAAAGGAAGACTCGGGAGCAACCTCCTCAACCCGCTAGTCGCGTCGCAGAATTTCGAGTACAAGATGTCGAATATCTTGGATAAGCCTCTAGAGTCCGTCTTCGGATATATCACGGTGTTACCCGGAGCTCTGAGTGCCTATCGATACCACGCGTTGCAGAATGACGAGACGGGCCACGGGCCCCTCAGTCAGTACTTCAAGGGGGAGACGCTTCACGGCCAGCATGCCGACGTGTTCACGGCAAACATGTACCTGGCCGAGGATCGTATCTTGTGTTGGGAGCTAGTAGCCAAGAGAAGCGAGAGATGGGTGCTGAAATACGTCAAAGGCTGTACTGGTGAGACAGATGTTCCAGGTAAGCCACCATGAGACCTTTCTGGCCCAACGGCCCAACGCTAGACGCAGTAGAACTAACAGACCCTAGATTCCGTCCCCGAGTTCATCTCACAACGACGTCGATGGCTTAACGGCGCCTTTTTCGCAGCCGTGTATTCGCTTGTACACTTCAAGCAGATATGGATGACGGACCACACATTCGCCCGCAAAGTGCTGCTGCACATCGAATTCGTGTACCAGTTCTTGCAACTCCTCTTCACCTTCTTCTCACTTGCCAACTTCTATCTTGCCTTCTACTTCATCGGTGGCGGGCTTACGGATCCCGCCGTCGACCCGTTCGGGCACAACATCGCCCTGTACATGTTCACGGTATTGCGCTATACATGCGTGCTGTTGATCAGCATGCAGTTCATCATCTCGCTCGGCAACCGGCCTCAGGGCGCCAAGAAGCTGTACCTGGCCAGCATGATAGTGTATAGTATTATAATGGTGTACAACACGTTCGCGACCGTCTTCATCGTCATCCACACGGTCAAGAGCGACCAGCTCAAGATCGGCAACAACATCTTCACGAACCTGATCGTGTCGATCGCGTCGACCATCGGGCTCTACTTCCTCATGAGCTTCCTGTACTTCGACCCGTGGCACATGTTCACGAGCGCGGCCCAGTACTTCGTCCTGCTGCCGAGCTACATCTGCACGCTGCAGGTGTACGCCTTCTGCAACACGCACGACGTGACGTGGGGCACCAAGGGCGACAACGTGATGAAGACGGACCTGGGAGGGGCCGTGGGCAAGGGGTCGACGGTGGAACTGGAGATGCCGAGCGAGCAGCTGGACATCGACTCAGGGTACGACGAGGCGCTGCGCAACCTGCGGGACCGCGTCGAGGTGCCCAAGTCGGGCATCTCGGAGTCGCAGATGCAGGAGGACTACTACAAGAGCGTGCGGACGTACATGGTGACCATCTGGATGGTGTCCAACGCGATCCTGGCCATGGCCGTCAGCGAGGTGTACGGGTACAAGGACGTGGGCGACAACTTCTACCTGACCTTCATCCTGTGGGCCGTCGCCGCGCTCGCCATCTTCCGCGCCTTCGGCAGCACCACCTTCGCCATCATCAACGCCGTCAACATGGTGGTCGAGGGCCGCGTCCGCCTCAGCCTCAAGGTCCCCGAGTGGGTCCGCGAGCGCATCAGCGGCGTCAGCAGCAAGATCAGCGGCACCATCAGCGATACCATCAGCAGCATCGGGAGCAGCGTAAGGTAACGAGGGGCGGGTGGCAGGCGTTGGGATTCTGGGATGACATTGCCTTGCTTGCTTAGGTGTGCGGTATATACGCGGCGAAAAGGAGATGCGATTTTTACGGGTTCACCATCGGGGTTTTCTGCGGCCCCGGCCGAAAGCCTGAGGTCTGTATCATGCTTGCGCGGAGTTGGTTATTCCTGGTTTTGTTTCCTCCAGGGCTGGATGTGTGGTATGCGAATGAAGTCATGTAACGATAGTCGATTAATTGGTAGGTCGTCACAGGGTTGGTCAGACCTTGGACGCTTCGAATGGGCCGTGTAAATAGGGATGACGAAAAGGCGAATTGATACCTACTTGCTACATATACTACTTTTAGCAGCTATAACTGCTTGTGACATGCTGTCCCGTGCCTTGTATGAATATAGTCGGATTATGATCAACGTGCTAAGACTTATACTGTCCTATAAATAAGGGAAGGGGAGGGGGGAGTAGGCAATTAGGATTTGAATTTGTGAGAGGAAATCCAAGGGATCTGAAGGTCGATTGAGTCAGATTACTTGCGCTTCGTCATCACGATCCTATTTACTATACTCTCCTGTCTCCTGAAAATGATCATAAGAACAACACGTTGAAGCGGACTTCTGAACGCAGTCCTTAGACAGTAGTGTCGTAACAATCCTCATCTACCTTTTTTTCAACCATGTCCGAACCATCCTCCGACCAGCAGAACCAGGCATGGGAGACAGCGAGCCGCCTGGCGGAGCGCTACGCTGACGCCATCCGCGGCAAGATCATCCTGACGACGGGCGCGTCGCCGGGCGGGCTGGGCGCCGCCTTCGTGCGGGCCGTGGCGCCGCACCAGCCCGCGCTGCTGATCCTCGCGGGCCTCTACGCCGGCGAGACGCAGGCGACGGCCGACGGCGTGCGCGAGGCGACCGGCGACGGCGTCGCGGTCCGCACGCTGGAGGTGGACCTGGGGTCGCCGGCATCGGTGCGGGCCGCGGCCAAGACGGTGTGCGGGTGGCAAGATGTCCCGCGCGTCGACGTGCTGGTTAACAATGCCGGTATCGTCTCGGCGGCGCCGCGGGGTAAGGTTAGAGAGGGGGCTAGAGAGGGGGACGGAGAGGGCGGTGGTTGGGACGGGTTCGAGACGCACCTCGCGACCAACTACCTCGGCCCGTTCCTGCTCACACGCCTCCTCATGCCCAAGATCCTGGCGTCTGACGCGCCCCGCGTCGTCAACGTCGGCAGCGACGGCCACGTGCTGAGCCCGATCCGCTTCGGCGATCCGAACTTTCGGGTAACAGTGAAACAAAGCACCCTTAGAAGTTTCCGCTTGGCGTTTGTAAATTAGAATGCTCAGTTCAGTTGAGGACGAAGAAGAAAAATTACTAAGCAAGCCGTGACGAACTAGGACGAGTCGCTCTACCGGCCCTCGATGGCTTACGGGCAGTCCAAGACGGCGCAGATGCTGACGGCCATCTCGCTGGCCGAGAAGCTCGGCGCCAAGCACAACCTGCACGCCGTCAGCGTACACCCGGGCACCGTCACGACGAATCTCGCCGCGCACCTGGACTGGAACGAAGCCTACCCGGAAATGTGTGAGTCTTGGCCCATAGAAGCGTGTCATGATAAACAACTCTAAGATGATAAATAGCAAAGGCGTATCGTTTAGTAGGACATGCCCAGGGGTGGAAGAAGGACATGGAGTTCCTTACTCCCGACGAGGGCGCGGCGACCTACGTGTACGCGGCGTTCGACGATGATATAAAAGGCAAGTTAGTTTTTTTTTTTTTTTTTTTTTTTTTTGGAAAAAGGAAAAAAAAAAAAAAAAAAAAGCTTTTTACGCCCCATTCGTAGTTGTACAGCGAGGTCTCACTACTAAAACTGACATGTGTAATGCCCGCAGCTCACAACGGCGCTTATCTGTTGAAGTGCCGTCTCGCCGATCCCTGGAAGGACGACCTAAGGGCGTGGGCGACAAGTCCTGTCGAGGCCGAGATGTTGTGGAAGCTTACCGAGAAGCTGATCGGACAAGAGTTCGAATATTAGCATGTGTATCAACATGTATACTAGCATGTATAATCTCATCTCCTTATGCGATTTGTTTAATTCTTTCTTGGGCATAGACGACACGTTGGCAGACAGAATGGGTTGTGAACCGGTTGCGAGGTCTTGGATGGGTTGGAAATTGACCACTCCAAGGGCAGTCGATTGTGTCTCCCTAATACAGGGAAAGTTGTCAAAGGGCTAGAAATGCCGGTTGGAGACCTCCTCTAATGCTCTGGGCCTCCGAGATCATGGCCTTTCAAGTCGGCTGTATAGTCCAGGGAGCGACTGGGTAAGACACGGGACGAGGACATTCAGACGATAGTTTGCCACCAAGGTGGGCAAATAGGAACATCTTCGGGTCTAGGGACAGGATACCAGGTCGGTTATCGAGATTGGCTGGTATATGCGGCCTGCCGTCCGCATTCCTCCGCGTGGGGTTTCATATATCTAGAGTCCTGGCCATTCTTGAGACTGGCTAGAACTCTTATCTGTCGACCGTATCCTGTCTTGGACGGAGTCGGATGAAGTCGGCCTCACTTCGTCGGTTCGATTTCGATATGATTCCGAGTTGATCACGGTCGAGATCCCGGGTCTCTTTTCTAATTTACTTCTTCTGAGCCTAGCTGGTGATGGTGGCGCCAACTCGCATCGATTGGGTATCGGCGACAGTAAGTGGCGTTTACCCCATGTCTCTGATTCGCGACAAGTCGGCCACTAAAGTTCTGACAGCAAGGTATGACCAGATGAACGGTACGATATCGGCCAGGGGAATGGGAAAACAGACTCTCTTTACCTTTTTATCGTGAAAGACCTCGAGCGTAACCTCCGGTGGCATGATGTATCTGTATTCCAGATGCAAGCTCATGCAACATATACTTGACACCTACCTATAAAAGCTAATCTGATGAGAAGAAGAAGGCTGGCCATATACACAACCTTTAGTCGATAACGCATGGGTGATCGATAGTGTGCTGCACTATTGCGTCGCGAGTTCTGGTTGACAAGATCCATGCCGATCTGCGGCTTCGCGGGCTGGACCGTTGATCCAGGGATTCTGACGATATCAAGGGGTCCAGGGTCTAAACAGTCTGACAGTAGGCACAGAAAAACAGATATCCCTTCTTTTGCTTCTGATATACCCAGTTAGCAGTATGTCCTATCAGAAGATGTAGACGGGGATGCGGCACGCAAGCCACCGTTGCTCTCGGTGCAGGGACCAGCCAACATGTCTCGGCATTTTCCTTTTCATATTGACAATAGTAATGTGATCGGCACCCGCTTAGGCCTATAAGCGTATGGACTCGAGATGGACACGCAACTGACAGGTCGAGAAAAAAACTTAAGTCGAGCTTCCCTTTCGTCTGCATTCTTGCGTGAGTGGCGGTTGGGGTGGACTGTGTCGGCCGTGGTGCGCTACCCAGCAAGTCGTTGGAATCTCATATCATAAGGATCTCTGCTGCCCTCGCACCATGTCGATAGCCGCCGGGTCCCTCGCCTGCTCCCGTAGCTCGGTAAAGACTCATCACCAGTCACTATGGCAGACGCAGCGCAGCCCAACCTGTACTCGCTCCCGGTGAGCCCGCCGAACTTCGACAAGGTCGGCAAGTTCTACATGGCCTTCTGCATGACGTGGACCTTTCTCCTCTTCGTCGGCATGGGCTTCCTGATCCTCAACCGCAAAAGCCCGATCCTCAAGGTCCGCGGTTTGCCCCTGTCCCTGACCGCCATCCTCTTCCTGCACGCGTATTGGATCCTCGCCCAGATCACGTATCCCGTGGGCATGACGCTCCCCGTCGTCGTCGCCTACGATGTCCAGTACTTCTTCATGGGCATCTGGTTTCCGCTCGGCGTCGCCATGTTCCATGCCTCTAACACTCGCTTCCTCTACGTCGCCAGGCTGCAGAAGCGCTACGCCCGGTCGCCCAGCGGCCGGCGCAAGAAGCAGGGCTGCAACGGCGCCAAGACCTCCTGGCACTGTCGCTTGAGGAACCTGGACTATCCCACGAGGGTCTTGATATACATCGGTTTGGCGATGATCGTACAGGCATGTCTGTTCCTAGGAGCCTCGATCCGGGCACTGCAGTCTGACTTATCAACATAGGTTCTTCTCACCGTGTTAATGTGGCTTGCTAGCAGCAAGTATCACCCAAGCTTTGGTGTCATGGGCACGGCACTCCACCCCGGTACCATTGCCGAGCAGATGTTGGAACTGAGCCGTGGGTGGGAGTGGTGGCCGACGGCCTTGTGGCAAGTGATATGGGCGTGGATAGTAAGTTCATAGCCAAGTCAGTCTGAAGAGGATATTCTCTAATCGCGACCTGTATAGGTAGCACCGATTATGATATGGAGAGCCTGGGGAATCCACGACACTCTAGGCTGGCGTTTTCAGACCATCTGTTGCTGTATAGCAAAGTCTGTAACCCCTGATTCTTTGTCCTGGCGAATGTTGTTAATGCTGAAGTTCCTGACATTCTAACTCAGTCTTCACGCGACGCCGATGTGGCTGATATCCACGTATGTTCCTGCGTTCGCGCCGATGAACCAATATTTTGCCCCGAGCGAATGGTAAGTTCTTCGAAAATTGAGAGACTTTCCTGCCTGGGAAGAGATACCGAGGTACTGACAACCTCAGGATCCATCTGTCCGTAATGTTCTTCGAAGTTTTCGCCGTGTTCGTCCCCTGCTGGCTTGTCATCCGACAACGAAGTCTCCGCGAGAGAGCCGCAAAATCAAATGCTAAGTGGGAGACGACGTCCCAAACGACCATGAGAGCGTCTGGATCCGCGGAGTGGAGATCCGCCCCGGCGCTCGAAAAGGGGCTGACGGTAGAATACATGGACAAGGAGCTAGGCGACCGCCTGTTCACCATGAGCGCGCTCGACCACGTATTAAGCAGCAACCCGGGCCCGTTGCAGGAGTTCTCAGCCTTCCGAGACTTCTCTGGCGAGAACGTGGCCTTCCTGACAAGAGTGTCTAGCTGGAAGGGTATGTGGACAGCAGCCCCTGACGAGGACACACTGCGCGACTTGTTCACCCGGGCACTCGTTATCTACACCGACTTGGTCAGTCCGCGGGACGCCGCGTTCCCCATCAACCTGTCGTCGGCAGACCTCAAGCACCTAGAGGGTATCTTCGAGAGGCCAGCGCGGATACTCTGCGGGGAGGTGCGCGTAGACCCGGCGACGCCGTTTTCAGCAGGAAGCTCGCCTGGCGGGACTCGGAAAGGCAGCAACTCATCCTCAGACGATGAGTACTTCGAGCTCGGGGAGCTGGCGGGCAGGGTGCAGTACGCGGGCGAGATATCGGAGGCGTTCGACATATCTGTTTTCGACCGCGCACACACGCACGTCAAGTATCTGGTGCTGACCAACACGTGGCCCAAGTTCGTCACCGAGATACAGTCGCAGAGGCGCTCGGGCGAGACACAGCGTAGCCACTCGACCGGACATTCTCGCTCGACGGTGGCGAGCCGGATGTCGAGCTTGTGCGTTCTCTTTTGTAAACTAGAAGCGTCTTGAGAAGTAAAGACTTGCCAGGTATCTGATATACGATATGAAGCCTCAGGTAGGATTGATAGCGGTGTGGTTCGTCGATAGGGGACACGGGCTGCGACGGATATATATACCCAAAAGCTTGTCGTTCTAAGGCCTCTGAGGATTGTAAACTTATGGAGTTCATAAAGTAGAACAGCTGAACGCTAATAGAACCACCAACCCAAGTTACCTACAACATATGAAACCACGGAAGACTTGAGGCAGGTCTCCCGTTAGGATTTTGTCTGAAAAGTTGAAATGTGTACGGTAGCAAATCCCCAAAAGGCAGCAGAAGGAGTGAATGACTTAATAAGGTAGTCCGACTGATTAGACTTCAGCGTGCATCTGCCACGAAACTCTCTGGATATATATAGAATCAAGTATACACTCATTGCAGTCTCTGCCTCGAGCGCTTACCTAGGAGGTATAAATAAAAAATTTAACTTCATACGCCCGAGGACGACGATTTCCCTATGACCATGACATATTGGGGATACGTCTTCTGGGACCATGAGAAGCTCGACTGGCCCACACACAACGTATTGCCCACGGGAGAGGAGATGATGAGCCAGACCGCCTATGCCGCTTTCTTCAATGCAGATGGATACTTCCACAAGCGGGGAATTGAGCGGCAATTTTGATCATCGGGCGAAGACATCACCTGGTTCCTGGAAGATCCAATGCCTCAAATTCATGAAGAATTTTTTTCAGGGTAATCTTTAAGTAAGCCCAGCGCTTTACCAAAATCAGTCGGTTGCTTGACTTGACATAGGCAAAGCGCTGGGCAGGCCTATTAGCTCAGATAGGGGCGCCAAGATGAGGCTTCGAGAACTTCCCCTCTTAGGACATGTCGTCGCGTCTTATTGGGCAGCCCGAGTGCCCGCATCCAATCGGGTCCTTAAACTGCAAGAAATGGATCACGAATATAGATAGAGGATGCTATTTGTATCGAATTTCAGCCTATAACTCAGCACATCGAGATGCTTCCATCAGTGACGCCCAGAACGCCAATCTACTATGCAGTTCATACGGCTCGCCCTATAAATGCTACCCAAGCAGCTAAACGAGTCTATTCGTCGTCAAATTCCTCCTCTCCCGTCTAGCACGTGTTAGTACAAGCCATCGAGTAATTTAGTAATTAGAGCTTTCACTTACGTTTTCGTGGAAATCTTGTCCACCCTTGGTGGCCACAATGACACCTGTTCGGATGCAGAAGTCTCCAAAAAGTTCGCCTTCCTCCCGTTCCAGCGCGTACCGTTTGAGCAGTGGCTTCATGATAGACAGTATCTCGTCTTCTTTGATGCTGGATCGATACAGCTTGTTTAGCCGCTGGCCGTGGTACCCGCCGCCCAGGTACATGTTGTACGCGCCATACGCCTTGCCGACGAAGGCGACCTCTGCCAGCCAAGGTCGAGCACAGCCGTTCGGGCAGCCAGTCATTCGCATAACGATAGACTCCTTTCCCAGTCCGTTCTCCTCAAGACAGCCCTCCAGCTTGGTGATGAGCTCGGGCAGGTAGCGCTCACTCTCGGCCATGGCGAGGCCACATGTGGGGAAGGCGACGCATGCTGACGAGCTCAGGCGTAGACCAGAGAATTGAACGTTGTCGAGCTTGTACTTTTTCAGAAGCTCCTTCATCTCCGGCAAGTCTGCGTCCGCGACGTTGCTGAGAATCAAATGCTGGTTTCCCGTCAAGCGGAACTCGCCCTTGTGAACCTGAGCAATCTCGCGCAGGCCCGTCTTCATCTGGAAATCAGCCGTGTTCTCAATCCGACCGTTTTCGATGAAGAACGTGAAATGGTTCAGGCCGTTTTCGTCCTTCTGCCACCCAAAGGTGTCAATGTTGCTCTTGAAGTGGAATGGGCGCTCTGCTTCGAAAGACTTCCCCCACAACTCCTCTACTTTGGAGCGGAAGACGTCGACGCCAAGATCGTCGATCGTGTACTTTAGTCGGGCGTGCTTCCTGTTCTTGCGATCGCCGTTGTCGCGTTGTACGAGCATGATCTTCTCGCAGGCAATATGGACATCATCGACGTTGACGAATCCCATCATACGACCTGTCTGGGGGTACGTTTTCTTGTTGTTGTGCGTCGCGCCCATTCCTCCTCCGGCGAGTACGTTGAAGCCAGCCAATTGACCGTCGTCCCCTTTGATGGCAATCAGACCGATATCGTGTGCGTATACATCCGTGTCATTGTGTGGCGGAATGGCAATGGTGATCTTAAATTTCCGAGGGAGGTATGTAGGTCCGTAGAGAGGTTCCAAATCCTGGACGGCATTTCCAGCAACTTGTGTCTTTTTGTTGTCGTCATCTGTGAGCCAGATCTCATGGTACGCTGTGGTGGATGGCAGAAGATGATCGCTGATCTTCTTCGAACACGCCCACACTTGCTTGTGGTACTGAGACTGCGTAGGAAGAGAACTGCACATGACGTTTCTGTTAACGTCACCACAGGCAGCAATCGTGGTCATCAGAGCCTTATTGATAGCTTGCATAGCCGGCTTGAGTTTTCCCTTTACCACACCATGAAACTGGAAGGTTTGCCTCGTCGTGAGCTTCATCGTTTCGTTGCCGAGACTCGTGCTGATATCGTCCATCTGTACCCATTGCTTTGGCGAAGCGACACCACCGGGCAATCTGCAGCGAATCATGAACGCATAGGCAGGCTCTAACCCCTGTGCTTTGCGTTCGTCACGAATATCTCGGTCATCCTGCATATACGTGCCGTGGAACTTGGTGAGCTGTTGGTCAGAAGCGGATATCGCGCCGGTAGTTGTATCGTTTAGTCCCTCGACGATGGTGCCTCGGAGATAGTTTGAAGCAAGCTTGATATCCTCGTTCGTAAGCGGCGGCGGTTCCTCCGGCAATCCCTCGACGTTAGCGACACCAAGGGCCTGCCAGATGTTTGGTTCCCAGAGGGCATATCCCGTCTGATATCCATCAGGATCTTGATCATCACCTAGTCCGACTTCTGATAGTCGCTTTCCGCCAAAGTTCCCGAGCAATCTGTCGAGATCCTTGGCCGGCTTGTTGTAGTAGACTCTGTCTTCCTTTCGTGGCCAGTAGTGCTTGTCTCCAAGGCCAAAAACCGAGTAGTTGACAGACGCAAGATCAAGGTCGGTGTTGTCCTTGACGGCATCCCAGAAAGGCTTGCCATTCTGGGGGAATTCACCCTGACCGGCCGTCGAAGTGATGAATACGATATTTTCCTCCTTCGGTAGATCTTCAACGGGGTAGTCTTCCATAGCCATGACCATAGTTTTGAGGCCCCTGGCACGGCCTCGCGTTCCAAGTCGCTTTGCTAGTGATTGCGCATTGCCATTGTCGGAAGCAAAGAGAATCGTGAGTGGGGCACCGAAGAGACCCTCCAATAGTTGATTGTAAGCATCCCGAGCCTTTCGCTTCTGTTGCGCTCGGACCTCCGTCCCGAAATCTTGCGATATGTTGGCGGCAAATACGGGTTCGCGCCGCATCAGCTGGGTTAGCTTGTTGTCCCGATCTAAGAATTCCTTGAGTTCGTTCTTGACGCGCTCCGAGTCTAGGGAGAAGTTGGGTTCTCCCTTGGCTTCGTTTTCGGGGTTCCATCTATATAGAGGCCAGTAGCCGAGATCCACGGCCTTCTTCGTCTCTTGCAAAATGGTCAGAGGAGAATCGTGCTCGCCAAAGTACGGCAGGTACGCAAGCACAACTGAAGGTCCGCTGAACTGATCGGCTTCCAACATGGCCTGAAGAACCTGGGTGTAAGAGCTGTAGACCGCGGTTGACGCAACGTAAGCGTTTCCAAAGTTCATGGCATACAGGCCGATGTCTTTCTTCCTTCTTGCGGCGTCTGCGGCAGCTCGGTCAGAGTATGGAGTCGAATCGATAATAAGAATGTTCACATTCTCGCCAGATGCTAATACGTGGTGCACACCTGAGTTGCCGAGATCGTACGACCAAGCATCGGACCCAACCAGCCACAGGGATTCTTTCCTGAAAAGACCTTTGCTTGATAGGAGGTCGCGCGCAATCGAAGATCCATCAGTCTCGAGCCGTGCGATTACGTCGTCTGCAATTTCTCCAGCCTTCTTTGCATCTTCGGCACTGGCCGCCCACTGCGCCAGCCAGTTGACAGGGGCTTGAGTAATGAAAGACCCGGTGCTAGCGGCCTCCTTGACTTGCTTGACAAATCTCTGGCGGTGTTCCTTTCGAGCCAGCAGAGAGCCGAAGCCAAACTCGGGGCTGGCAGCTATCGTGGAAGAGATACCCGTGTTGTTGGATCCGAGCGCATTCGCGATGTAGGCTCGGTTGCCAAAGAGCTGGTCCAGAATCTTCGTATAAGCAGTCTCTACCTTCGGCTTCTCCAAGCTATAGATTTCAGTAGCACTCGGCCCGCCCGTCTTGCCCACCTCAAGGTTCTGCAGAGGCTTCTCGGAGGCCAGATTCTGGAAGATACCCCTGAGGGCTTGGTGGATAGTGTCGGGAGCGATATATCCTAATTGGTGGCCGACAATGGTTTCGACACCGCCAAATCCGCTCTTCACCGATGTGAGGATATCAATAAGTAGCGGACCCCATTTTGTTGTTTTTCGTGAAATCTGCTCAAGAACTGCGATACGCTTCACGGACCTTGGAATGGCTTCCAGGAGCTTGGAGCCTAACCACGGCCGGTACAGCCTGGCCGTGATTAATCCGGCCTTGGCGTATATGTCGTCCGGCTTAGCTGCATCGAGCGCCTCTGCGAACAGTCCTGCATCGGAGCCGAACACGAAGATGGCCTTCTCCGCAGTTGCTGGACCGGACCACTCAAAGGCATTGTAGCTGCGACCAGTAGCCGTCTTGAGCTGAGCCCATATCGAGGTCACATACTTGTATATATCCTCAGACGTGACCAAGGGCGGGGATGCCTCAATCGTGGTAGCCGAAGAGACACTTGGCGGGGCACTGGAGTGGTTGCTTTGCTGGCTAGATTTGTCAGAGCCTTCTGAGGATGCCGCCTTTGAGGATGCACCAAGGATCGTAGAGTCGGTTAAGCCGTTGGCAGCAGCGCTGGGGCGCCTCTCGGGTTGCTCGGACGCAAAGACCACTCTTCCGTCATCAGCGTAAATGCCAGACTCTGAGACCGAGCTGGCTTGGTATCGGCGAACGTCGTCCAAATTTAGGATCTCGCGGACCATGGCCGAATCCTCAGCAGCAAGTGGCTTGTCACGCGAACAAGAGGTCGGGTCAAAGAAGTGAATGACACCTTTCCCAGATCGGACAGCCAGGGCATGCGCTGTTATGGCCATGTCTTGCGCTTCCTGAAGCGACTCGGACTGAATAAAGGTCCATCCTGAATTCCTGATGGCCGTTATGGCAGAGTAGTCCGGGAACTGAGCAGGATGTAGAGAAACATGGATGACTACAGGGTAATTTGCCAGCTTGTACAGGTGCGTAATGGAAGGGAGGAGGGTGGCTGAAGTAGTAGTCACGGAGGTGAGACGTCCAGATCGAATCGGGGCGAAGACTGAGAGAAGGGGGTCGGTATTATATCGGACGGATTGTATCTAGCCATTGGGTCAACTTGAAGTCCTACGAGCTGTACGAGGATTCTATTACCTCTGGCACAGCACCATCGGCTGTGGCGACCAATCCAGGGTCCTTTCTCGTGGCATATCTCTTCAGGTGGGAGGAGAATGCCGAGTCCTGGCTCAACGACGGCTGGACAGATACGACGACATCGCTAGCGAGGTATGCAACTCGTGCCACTACAGGGGTAAGATTATGTTAGTTGATCTAAAGTCATCATCTCTCTGCTCATAAGATTCAGACCGCAAGAGAAGGAGTGGCATATGTGGTGCAGTAAGAGGGTGGAGGAGGGGTTGATGAAGACTGAGTCTTGAGAAGACGGCCATTATACGGCGGGGTACATGGACTTCAGGGACGCAGTGAATCTTGACTTAGGAAATACATATTGTAAAACGTCGAACATTAAAGCATGAAGCAAAGTAATAATTGCTTACCAGCCTCTTCGGGCGTCCGAATCTGAATGTTCTGCGTCGCCATGTCGGACTCTGACTTGGAAGCAGCAGAAGAGTCTGCTTTTCCGAAGAGAAACGACATGATGGCCCGGCCTACATATAAATCGGAACTACACTAGGAAAATGGGAAAAAAAAGTTGATCGAATAATAAAAATTTCCCCGGCTTGGAGGACGGCAAAGTGGACATTCCTCTTGTCTAGATGATGGCGAAAAACCACTAAGATGGCATAGAAAGGAGGCTTGAATATGAATATGGAACTTTTTATGGCCCCGCCAATGCAATTAGTCCGTCATTCACTGCAATCACGCCATCGCTTTAGTGTCGACCCCTTCTGTACTCTCTGCCAATGGCCGTCGATACTTTGTCAGAAAACGCCATCCTCGGCCAATCACGTATTTGAGCTATACCTTGCATCATCTCGAACCGGTAATCGGGATATCCCCATATTCGAATCGCTCAATCGATTACGGATAGCATTTGTCTCGTAGCCGTGCGAGTTAAGCGACCGAGAGCCGCCGAGTATAACGGAAAGCTCCAACGGCCTCGCACGTCTACCCGTCCCTGATGAACTAATCTTGTATCGTTCGAGCATTATGAGCTTTCGCGGCGATCTGTCAAATATATAGAACTGTAGGTAGCAAGGCTCTGCCCGCTGGCCTGATAGCCTGCCGTGGTGTGTGTTCACCGCAATGCCGATAGCCGCAACACTTGAATGAAGACTTTTGACGCTTGCTTATACAAGCATACCCGGCATACCTAAGCTATTTTAATAGCGTACCACTCGGAATGGCTCTAGAATGGTTTACCGTGAGAGGGATTACCTTGCTTGAGGTGACCACGAGCCATTTCGCAAGTAGAGTGAGCGAGAACCTCTCAGCTCTTACAAGAATCGAAAGGTAGAAGTGAAGTGTCCAGTCCGTCGCGGTTAATAACACAACCAAGTAGAAGCATCTATAAGTGACGTGACTTGAAATTTGGCAGGCTATGTCGGTTCTAACGCTATCTATTCGTAGGTCTTGATATATGTACCTGGGATATATAAATAGCGTAGGAATCTTGAAACAGCAAAGCCTATCAAGATACACCCACAAAGCATAGCAAGCCAAGCAAGTCTCGGTCGAGTTTGTACATAGTAAGGTTCAGCTCAGTAACAAAAGGAAACGCTGAGTCATCCCTAACGGAATCCGGAGCTCAGCCCAATCGCACAATCGCACCTTAGTCACGCCCTGTGGCACCACGCTGCACCACCACGCAGCCACGCAGAAGGTATCGTGACAAGACGTGGGGCTACAAAGCTTCAGTTAAATAATCGTCCATTCGAGCTCGCCAGCTCTGAGAAGTCCCTTGGATTGTACCAATTGATCGAGTCACAGCGACTGCGAACATTTCGTCTGTGCTCTACCTACACTTTATAGTAGTCCAGGTCCGAGGAACAAGTCAGTCTCAGCCACTTCCACGGGCTTATTAAGACCTCGTTCTTGGCTTGGGGGGGTTTTCATGAATCCGTCGTTACCGCGGATTGTGGCAAGACCCTCGATTCGACAGCTCACTAGTCCGCGTGCGGTATTTAGGGGCTCTCCCGCATACAGCACCGCATTAACACTCCCTGCTGTCCCAAGACCGTATATAGCAGGGAAAAGACAGCTGCGGGATATTCGCTCGGCTCACCCGGCCGGCCCATTTTCAACAGCAACTCATAAGAAGGAAGCAAGTATGGCGTCGAACACGGACCTGATCGAGTCGGCCAAGCGGGCTGCGTGCCGGCAGGCCGTCGCGGACCACTTCGACTCGTCCTTCACCTACGTCGGCATCGGCAGCGGCAGCACTGTGGCTTATGTGGTCGAGGCCATCGCCGAGCGCGGCTCCGAGGTGACGGGCAAGATGAAGTTCGTGCCGACGGGGTCCGGGTCGACGGCGCTGATCCGGAACTCGGGGCTGAGCGTGCTGCAGGTGCCGGACCTGCTGCTCGAGGTCGGCTTCCACCCCGAGTCGGCCGAGCACCAGCCCATCGACATCTACTTCGACGGCGCCGACGAGGTCGACGCCGAGCTCAACTGCATCAAGGGCGGCGGCGCCTGCCACTTCCAGGAGAAGCTCGTCTCCCGCCTGTCCAAGCGCTTCGTCTGCGTCGCCGACAGCCGCAAGAAGGTCGACCGCCTCCTCACCGCCTGGACCTACGTCCCCGTCGAGGTCTCCCCCATGGGCGCCGAGTACGTCCGCCGCGAGCTCCTCCGCCTCGGCAGCACCGACCCCAAGATCCGCACCTCGGGCCCCACCTTCATCCGCACCATCACCGACAACCACAACCACATCATCGACGCCCCCTTCCCCACCCTGCTCCTCAACGGCGAGGCCGACAGGGAGGACCCCGCCAAGGGCCTCTGGACCCCCAACAGCCTCCTCGCCCGCATCAAGAGCATCTTCGGCGTCCTCGAGGTCGGCATCTTCTCCGGCCTCAACGGCCCCCAGGTGGCCCAGATGGCTGCCGACGTGGAAGGGGTGAAGCCTGTCAAGGCGTACTTTGGTAAGGCGGATGGAAAAGTAGAGACTTTAGGCTAGGCGCATAAATCATCAAGGGATCGGGTACTCTCATATCTGCAACGAAAAAAAAAAAAAAAAAAATTTAATGGAAAAAAATCGTCAAGCTGCTTGGTTCGCTCCCTATATTAGATATATCTGACTACACTTACGGGTAGATAATTAGTCGAGAATCATGACATTTTAGGGCCACTCATATGTTTGGCTACAAGAAACCATAACCCCTAGGCGTTATAGACATAAAAAGCATGCCAATATCTTTTTCAAATTAGATACCTAAACTTATCTGGGTTAGAGAAGAGGCGACGACATGCCAAAAT
Organism: Hypoxylon sp. FL1284; assembly: GCA_022432365.1. Lineage (NCBI taxonomy): Eukaryota > Fungi > Ascomycota > Sordariomycetes > Xylariales > Hypoxylaceae > Hypoxylon > Hypoxylon sp. FL1284. The sequence goes on along the minus strand of JAJJXE010000005.1, from coordinate 1,060,517 downwards.
GTTGCACCTGCAGTGGTTGTACTAGTCTTTCTTTCGTTACTGCGTCTCGTGGGATGGTTCATATTATACAACATTTTCTTCTGACCCATTCGCTATGCACGGAAAATATCCTGCCACGCCCACACCCTCTTCTCCCTAGGCCGGTCACTTGTCCATCGATCGTCGTCGGGTATAGACGAGAAGGTCATCAGCACGCACACCCATCTTGCTGGGCGGTTTGAGTATTGGTCTTGACATCGATCACTGCGATTTGTTAGTTTATACGTGTCTCTCTTCCTCTCCACCCTCCACGGTGGTGTTCTGTAGAGTAACCCACTCTGCGATGAGGCTTGCGCCGCAGCATCCGTGCCCTCCATGCCGGGAAGGGCTTGCGCTATTCTCCTGAAGAGGTTCTTGACGTTGTGTCCTAACTTCGCGCTCGTCTCGACGAACATCAGGTTGTTCTTCTTAGCCTCCTCCTCGCCCTGCGCCGTAGTGACTTCTCGCTTGTCGTTGAGATCCGTCTTGTTGCCTACCAGCACGATGATTACGTCGTTGCCTCGCTCCGCGCGCACGTCGTCGATCCATTTCTTGGTGTTCTGGAATGATTTCGCATCTGGCCACGCGCGTTAGATTTGGGCTCGTTCTTCTTCGGCTGGGAGACCATGGCTGGGGATTCATACTCGAAATATCGTAGACAACTACTGCGACACTAGAATCACGGATGTAAGAAGGGATCAGACTCCTGAACCTCTCCTGACCTGCCGTGTCCCATAGCTGCAGCCGCACCGTTCGATCTTCGAGGTACATCGTCTACGCGCCGTCGATTAGTCGACCAACATCCTGTCTCCTATGCCAACAGTATTAGGCGACTCGAAACTTGCCTTGGAGAGAAAGTCGATGCCGATCGTCGCTTGGTACATGTTGTCGAAAGAATCATACATGAACCGCGTTATTAGCGATGTCTTGCCGACTAACTCGACCCTGTACGTTAGCCATGACTCCAAGGTATAGCTCGTTCGTGGTGGTTAAGATAGGTAGACCGCATACCGCTTTGTTCGCCGAGGAAGACCAGCCTGTGGGAGGTTAACAACGCCCAACTTCATTCAGCAGGTAATAGTAATGGGGGTACAGTACTTGAACTTCTTCAACGGGTTGTTATACCCGCCTGAACCTCCGGCTTGCGCCATGTTTCGCGTCTTTCTGTTGGAAGTAGTTGTGGTGAGTTGTTTCGCGGGAAGAAGATAGTTGTCAAGAGCACCGCCAATCTTATCAGTCGATGTGCAGCGGTACAAGATACTACGGACAATGAAGTCAGGGATGGAGAGTGGGATTGACGGGAAAAAGAAGAGGGCTTCACTGCAGGCGCCAAGGGGAAAAAGAATGAGCAAGTGTTTCTCTTCTTTTCGCAGGTATTCACTGTATGATGGTCCGTCTAGTCTGACGGTCAAGTCTAGGATCAAAATTATTCAGACGAGTTGTTCTTCCCCAACTCGCCTACATAAAAGGAGGTCCCCTTTTCCAGCTCTCGAAAAATGCGCTTAGGCGTTGTAGAATTTGGGGAGAGCCTGGATTTGCTGGGGTGGATGGCGGATGGGGGGATGGGGGGGCTTATTCCATCATTGTCATTGGCAATCGATAGGGGGACGTGCATAGTAAATGCATAAGGCAGTCGGATTTGGCCTCAATGAAATGGCCGACCTCCGACCCACCGTCAGCCAAGCTTTGTATTGCATGTACAATTCTCCATCAGTTATGTGCCACAGCTCAACACATTATGTAAGCTGCTACCTAGTTCGCTATCCTGATAACGATAACGATTTCCTCCTTATCTCGTCCTTGCACTTCAAAAATTTCTAGCTCTCGTAGCCCCACCGACGCTGCAGTGCCATTTGCCTTCAGTTCCCAGCCCTTCTTGCGGACAACTCTCTTTCGAGATAGGACTCACCATTATCCAACCTTTCTGGAGAAACCGTTGTCCGCGAAGAACTCCCGCCCAAGATGCCAGTGATTCAGCCCCCGAAAGGGTCAACCGATGCGCCGGCCACCTACAATCGGCCGTCGAGAAAGGGCAAGAAAGCCTGGAGAAAGAATATCGATGTGACTGAGGTAGAGAAGGGTCTCGACGAATTGAACGAGCAAATCATTAAAGGGTTCGTTAAATAAGTACATGTACAATGAACTCGTTAGGCTAACATCTTCGCAGTGGTGTAGTCGCTGAGAAACCATCCGAAGAGCTTTTCGTCGTCGATACCGTCGGTGATGCCTCAATACCCAAGAAGTTCCCGAAACATACCTCGAAACCGCTCAAGGCGGACGAAATAATCGCCGCGCGTTCGGCCGTGCCCTCTGTCTCTTTGCGCAAGCGCCCAGGCGATAAGACTACCGATGGCATCATTCCGGCTAAACGGCCGAGAAGAGAATATGTCACGCACAAGGAGCTCACTCGGTTACGCAAAGTCGCCGACGGTCACCATGACGCAACAATAGAGGTCACTGATGCCACATATGATCCATGGGGAGCAGTACCTCAACCAGAAACACAGGAACCCAAGGACAATAGGGATGATAAGATCAAGGCTCCCAAATCATTCTCGAAGAAGCCAATCTCTCTCCTAGCAAGCGGCAAGGCACCAAAAGCCGTGCCAAAGCCGACTGGCGGATATAGCTACAACCCAGACTTTAATGAATACGAGGCCCGCTACACAGAAGAGTCCAACAAAGCCGTCGAGACGGAGCGGAAACGTCTAGAAGCCGAGGAAGCAGATCGTCTCAAGAAGGAAGCTGCTGCCAGATCAGCTGCCGAGGCAGAGGCTGCGGAAGCTCGAGCAGAATTATCAGAATGGGACGAAGACTCGGAATGGGAAGGCTTTCAAAGTGGCGGCGAGGAGATGAAGGCCAGCGCGAAACGACCAGAGCGCAAGACCAAAGCGCAGCGAAACAGAATCCAGAGGCGCAAGGAAGAAGAGCGACGGCTGAGACATGAGGCCAAGACCAAAGTTCGTAAGGCTCAGTTAGAGGAGATCAAACGAATTGCACAGGAGGCTTCCGAACGCGACATTCAACGAGCCCTGGCGCGTACGACGACGGATGAGAGCGAAAGCAGCGCCGACGACAATGATGAAGAGCTTCGGCGACGTCAACTGGGCAAACTGAAACTACCTGAGAAGGATCTAGAATTGGTCTTGCCAGATGAGCTGCAGGACTCTCTGCGCCTGCTGAAGCCCGAAGGCAACCTCCTGAAGGACCGGTACCGAAGCTTGCTGCTGAGAGGACGATTGGAGGCCCGGAGAAAGAGACCCTTCAGGAAACAAGCCAAGACGAAGCTCACGGAGAAGTGGGCTTACAAGGACTTCAATATGTAGAACTTACTATCTACAAGTTCCGAATGAAGACGTTCATCTGGGCGCGTAACATACGGCATTCGATGGCCAGTCAGACTAGATTGCATTGCCACTTCGTAGTCTTTCGCGGGACTATGTCGGCGATTCGGCAAGTCGAGCGAGCCAACCGTGCGATCAGTGCCCCGACGTCCCGATCCTTTAGCCCAGCTAACCTCCTTACTGTATGTCGCATGTCTAAGTAAACATAAACCGGAAAAATAAGGGCAACATGTTCTCTTAGCTCAGCCATAGAAAGCGTTGGTGTCATGGATTATGCCAGTTTACCATATATGAAAAGGACTATGATATTTGAGCCTCAAAGCTTGGCTGTCGGCCGTGTACCCAGCGAACTGAAACAACAAACTAAGCTAGGTCGTGGGGTCGGACAGCGAGGCGGCAAGGATGCATGTATATGCTGATGTGACATAACTTCTAGATGATTCTCGCGACATCGGCCCAAGAACGGAAGATAAGAGATGACAAACGGGCTGAGCGAGCTGACTGGTGAGTGAAAATTTTGGGTATTTTCCAGCGGGCGTCGGCGGCATGAAACGGCCAGGACGGCCCGCACGGCCCAAGGCGGGCAAGGCGGGAGGATCGGGTTTCCCACTTTAGCGGGCATGACGCACTGCATCACTAAGGACTAACTCTTTTGTAGAAGCGAGGAAGCGACATGCTAAATTCCTTCAAAATAAGTGACGACGAGTTTTTTTCTCCTCTTCCTTTTCCACTACTCACGTATACATCACAGTGTTAAACATCAGCTAAATTTCTTCCTCATGTATTGTTTGCTGTATTATGGTTGATCTGCTTTCTCTCTCACCTCAGATTTCAACTTCTACTTGCGGGTCGCTGACGGCACGGCGCATACGATGCCACCCCAGCTGGGCGTGGGAGCGGGAGCTACTAGAAATTATGCCCTCCTTGCTAGCCGTCAAGGATTTGCCAGCTACAACTACGGTCGTACCGCTTCAGCTCTCATAAGACAGACAGGCCGAGCGCACATCTGCCAGTTCAGTATCCTATCCCGGCCCAATGCCTCGAAACGAAGCAATCCCGCGAAAGCCGCGCGATGGCTGTTCCCGCCTAAGCGCATTGCTCGCGCCCTCTCAGGAAAGCCCCTCCCGCAGAGACGATCCGTGATCCTCAACTTCGCATATCGCACGGCTGCCGTGGTTGGTACAGGACTCGGGTTCGTGGGCGTGCTATTTGGCGCCTTCTTTATTTACGACTCGACAACCTACAAGGAATCCGCCCTCACGTTTGGTGATTGCCAGGTCTCCGAATCTGCCCTGAACCCGCGCCGAGGAGGACCTAAGAACCTGCCCATTATAGAGGCCCTTCTTGACGATGACGACAGTACAGAGGCGAAGAAGAAGAAATCCAAGCCACGGCTTGTCGTCTTGGGCGGTGGTTGGGGCAGTGTCGCGCTGCTAAAGGAACTGAATCCAGAAGATTACCATGTCACGGTCATCAGCCCAAAGAACTACTTCCTGTTTACACCTATGCTCCCTTCGGCGACAGTGGGCACTCTCGAAATGCGAAGTCTCGTCGAGCCAATCCGTAGAATTCTATCGAGAATTGGCGGCCATTACCTCCGCGCCTCCGCCGAAGACGTTGAATTTTCGCATAAATTGGTTGAGGTCTCTCAGGTAGACTCGCGCGGAAAAGAGATGAGGTTCTACATACCGTACGACAAGCTAGTCGTCGCGGTAGGATCTGTTACGAACCCTCACGGAGTAAAGGGCTTGGAAAACTGCTTCTTCCTCAAAGATATCAACGACGCTCGGATGATTCGAAATCAGGTCATGAAGAACCTGGAGCTCGCATGTCTCCCGACGACGGCAGACGACGAACGAAAGAGGCTGTTGTCGTTCGTTGTCAGCGGCGGCGGACCTACTGGTGTCGAGTTTGCTGCTGAGCTTTTCGATTTGTTAAACGAGGACTTGACCCGAAGATTCCCACGACTACTAAGAAACGAAATATCAGTTCACCTGATTCAAAGCCGAGAGCACATTCTAAACACATACGATGAGGCGCTTTCCAAATACACCGAAGACCGATTTGCCCGCGACCAGGTCGAGGTGCTTGTAAATTCAAGGGTGAAGGAGGTGCAGAACGACAAGATCATCTTCACGCAGAAGTCTGATGACGGCACCATCATAACCAAGGAGCTCCCGATGGGATTCTGCCTCTGGTCAACAGGCGTTTCGCAGGCCGAGATTTGCCAGCGAATTGCGAAAAAGCTAGGATCGGCCCAGAACAACCGCCACGCGCTCGAGACCGATACCCACTTGCGCCTCAACGGGACGCCGCTCGGCGACGTGTACGCGATCGGGGACTGCTCGACGGTGCAGAACAACGTGGCGGACAACATCGTAACGTTCCTGCGCGGGGACGCGTTCAGGCAGGGCAAGGACCCGGAGACGGTGGAGCTGCGGTTCGACGACTGGCGGCGTGTGGCGCAGGACGTGAAGCGGCGGTTCCCGCAGGCGGCGGCGCACCTGAAGCGGGTGGACAAGCTGTTCGCGCAGTTCGACAAGGACCACTCGGGGACGCTGGACTTTGGGGAGCTGCGGGAGCTGCTGGGGCAGGTGGACAGCAAGCTGACGTCGCTCCCCGCGACGGCGCAGCGCGCCAACCAGCAGGGCATCTACCTGGCCAAGAAGTTCAACAAGCTGGCGCACGCGGCGCCCGGCCTGCGCGCCAACGACATCCGCGACGGCGACCTCGACGAGGCCTGCTACCGCGCCTTCGAGTACCACCACCTCGGCAGCCTCGCCTACGTCGGCAACTCGGCCGTCTTCGACCTCGGCGGCGGGTGGGGCGTCACCGGCGGCCTCTGGGCCGTCTACGCCTGGCGCGGCGTCTACTTTGCCCAGAGCGTCGGCGTTCGCACGCGTGTGCTCATGGCTATGGACTGGCTCAAGAGGGGGCTCTTTGGACGAGGTAAGCACTTTTTCTTTTTAATATGAACGATTACTTTACTAACACACCCTTCAGATCTTATGAGTTTCTAAGTTTCCAGCCGGACAAGGAAGAATAACGAAGTAGAGAAAATGGAAGGTCTTGAATGGGTTAGACTTGGGTTTCGGCGCCTTTAATATATAATCTAGTGTTTTACCAAGTACAAATGTCCGCGTATATAAGAGCGATATATTAGGTATCTTGTGAGCGCCATCTTTAGGTCCGCCAGCGACATAGAAACTTAGTGTTAGTCGATTACGAACTGGGGACGTATTATCGTTACGATCTTGAACCTCTCCATCGGGTAGGCCCACTAGCCCATTGGTTGACAAGAAAGGAAACGTTGGGTAAGATTAAGCCTCTCAGTCATCCCCTCTTACGCCTTACGCATAGGTGTCCTAACAGATTTCACACTTCACCGCGTACCGCAGCAAGACTAGCATCGTGATGGTTACGTCGCAGTGATCTGATTGAATCCATCTTTTACTATTTTATTATTTATTATTCATTACTTCGTATTATTTCCCATCATTCGTCGTGATGTGAACCTCCTGCTTGAAGTCGCGCTCGACCTTGATGCCGGCGAGCCCGAGCACGCCCATCTCGGTGTCCTCGGGGGCGCCGCGGGTGATGGTGATCTTGGACACGCTGCCCTTCTTGCTGGCGTCGCTGTTCTCGAGCGGCGTCCAGGCGTGGTACGGCGGCGAGCTGAGCCGCGGGCTGACGATGCGCGACCGCGACCGCGTCGACTTGACCGTCGACCGGATCTGCGTGATGCCCTTGGCCATGACCCGGTACACCAGCGGCAGGTTCGCGCACAGGATGCCGCCGCAGGGCTCCCACGCCGATAGGATGCCTAACGGGACCTCGGACCCTATGAACGGTAGGGGGTCAGCAAAAGGTGGCCAAAGAAGAAAGGGGGGGTATGGTGAGAAGGAGAAAAGGTATTCCTCACATGTAATATCATCAGATCCCACCGAGAAGACGACTGAAAGTCGTGCGGCGCTGAGAGCGCAGGTGCCGAGGCCGACGGAGAAGAGGAAGCAGAGGGCGATCTTCTTGTCCCGGCGGGCCTGGAGGCCCAGGATGACGGGGATAGGCATGAGGAAGATCCAGACGTCGGCAGCGAGGTTGGTGATGTTTGTGCTGTAAGTGAAGGCGACCTTGTCGACGCACGTGGCCGTGGCGGCGACGGCGGCGTTCCACCAACCCTCGACGGGGCGGCACCCGAGCCCGAGCACTATCTCCATGGCGATGAGCCAGCAGACGACGAAAGCGGCGGTGCCCAGCACAGCGGTGCGGAACCGGTCCACCGCGAATATGCGGTAGTACAGCGCCAGCACCGATAGCTTGGTGCTCGCGATGGCGAAGTCGTAGAAGTGGCTGAAGATGTAGTCGCCCTGTATCCAGTGTGAGGCCAAGCTCTCTTCCTCGTGATGTCCACGGAATGTAGCTAGGGATCTTAGCTTACCATCAAGAACGACTGTCGATCTTCGGCCGAGACGGCTTGTATGTGACGCCCGAGGCCGTTCGGGGCTCCTTGAAGTAAAAGATCAGCATTCTCAACCGTCCGTGCGAGTAGATATGGCTTAGGGCTATCACAAACCGTAGACCAGGCCGGCGATGCACTCGGCGACGGCGGCCATCTACATAGGCCAGGAAGATTAGACATGTTCTGCGCAGCTAGCCTGTCGTCGCAAGGAACTCGGGACGTACGGTAGCCCATATCATGAGGTAGTCATCGAAGGCCAGATGGCCCTGTGACGAGGGTCTCGCCTTGACCCATAGTCGAAAAGCGGTGCTGAAGACTTCGAGCGGGATCGGGATCGCATAGAAGGCGTTCAGCAACGCTGTCCTAGACTCGGCCAGGTACTCGGCGCTGTAGGTAGTCGTGTCCATAGCTGCTGATCCGGATCGATCAAACAGTCGTCGACATCAGACCGGATGAATAACCTGCTAATATAGGGCACGAGGACAGGGTCACCAGAAGAGTCAAAAATCAGATCGAAGGACTCGAACGGCTGGGGCCCCTCTTTCTAGATAATCATCTTGGAGAAGAAAAGAAAGGTGATTGTTGCCAGCCAGTCGGTTTGTCTTACCCGTCACGCAGTATCTGAACCACAAGCCAGACACAGATAGTAATACCTAGCGAATGTCGACAGGCCATTGGGGACTGACCCCTTAACCGGGTTTTGAAAAATCGAAAGGCTAGGTGCTTACAGCATGGCTGGTGGTGTGTTGTGAACCCTTGAGGGGAGCGAGGGGGCCATAAGCAGAGCCCGATCCCGTCACACCTCAGGGCTGGCCAAGGCTGCAAGGCCACTGACATTCTCCGGGTTCTAATGTGCGTGACCCCATTTCCACTGCTACACACACGACGAGCAGGTTTCCCCCCAGGCTCAACTCCTCACTTTGAGCGTGTGTGCGCACCGTGACACCCGGATATTGAATGGTCGGTAACACACGTGGCGCCCCTGCGAACGGACAGGTCTCGGGCGTAGATAAATAGCACTCGTATGCTCCAACAGGTGCCGCAAGCCACGCATGATGCATAAGTATCTTCGGCAGGCAACCGAGTGACAGGTCAGGCAGGTAGAGATATTCCGAAATTGAAAGAACGAAGAAATGCGACAGACAGGCAGATGGGAGGCATCTCGTCGAGTGATAAGATGCCCGTTCCAATACTGCCTAGTGCGCATGAAGAATACGACGTTATGTAGGTACAGCATCTACATTGCATGCAGTGGTCGGAGTTCTTGGTGGGCGCGCTCTGATCGAGGCGGCCAGACCTTTGCCAGGCTGCCAGGGGGGGCTCTCAGGCTGTCGGAGTCAGTGCGCAGAATCCTTCCCAAGACAGCCATAAAGATCTCGAGAGACGGAAGATGTCGAGGAAAAAACCCCCGCGATAATGCTCGGCTTTACGAAGTAGGTTGTCTTATGGTCTTATGTAATAGCCTTCATCTAGAAGGTGGCTTTCGTTGAAACGGCACCAATCCGTTTAGAAGAAAACGGCCAACTTCCGCACGTAATTCTTTTATATATATATATATATTTTTTTTTTCATAGGCGTGACCTTCACGTCCGTTTCATTTCTACAAGTGTCAAACAAGTAGAGACTCAACGTCCGCAGACACATATCAATTAGTAGCCACGTCACACATATCCTTGATCTGATACTATCGGCCTGCGTGTGACCGCTGACGACACTATATCCTTTGGTCAGCCCTAGGGTAGGATCTATTGATGATTCGAAGTTTTCTTGGTAGGATCGTGAAGAGCTTCATGGCTACGTTGCTCGCTTATATCGTGTCTAAATGCTTACCACACCTGCAGTTGAGAAGGTAGAACGGCTCTCTCTACGAAGGATAGGGAATGACTCTCAATAACAGGAGCGCAATCCTCGCCAATACTATTCCCAGAGGTTCAACGACAAGCCACATATACGACGCCTAGGGAAGTACACCTCACCCAGACCTCCATAAGTCTGACTATAATATATAGGTCTATTATTGATTAGTAGCTCTACAAGGTAAAGCGTCGATATTCCTGAACATCCAAGACGCCGTATCCGAAGACATCTCTCACCCAATTCGGTTGGATTTTCCAAAAATCGCAAGCCATGACTCCTTTCTAAACCCTACTCCTTCTCGGCTTCCACCGGGTCCAGAAGGCGCAGTAGTCGCAGCTTCTCGGGCACCGAGCTGGCGAGGTCGAGGTCGAGCTGCTCCCGGGCGTAGCTGTAGCCCTCGATGCCGGTCGGGAGCGAGACGGGCGGCGGGTGGCCGGGCCTCGCGTCGCGCGTCCAGTCGCGGGGCTTGGCGTGACGGTCCCGGATCAGCAGCTCTTCCATGCAGCGGAACTGGATGTACGGCTGGTTCTGCGAGTTATACAGCGTGGCGAAAGCCTCGTCGAGGAGCGCCTTGTAGTACTGGGCGACAGCCTCCAGCTTCTCCTGCGACCGGCGCAGCCGCGTCTCCTGCTGGCACAGTTCGTCGACGAACCTGTTGATGTCCTTGTCCGCCTCTTTGATCTGCGCATCCAGCGCCTTCCAAATCTCGTCCTTGCTCCGCAGCTCCGTTAGGCACAGATCGTCGTTGACGAACTACGTAGGAGAAGGGGGAAAAAATTAGTTGGAAGTTCGTTGTTTGAAGGATGGGAGAGACGGTTTATTTATGGATATCTTGGCGGACAAGGAACTTGAGCTGAGTTGAGCTGAGCGCAAACGCTCAGCCAGGCTATCGCTCGTAGTAGGAACGTCACGAGGCTTGGTGATTGGTTCAGCTAAGGGTTGCTACTTACTGCGCCCTGAGGATACGCGGCTCGGAATATGCGGTAGATTAATTCTTTCTTTGTCGGCATTGAAGGATATGTCCAGCCCTGAAGATGGTTTCTGTGCCACCAGGTAGGCCTCGAGCTGTACAACATTGTTGTAGGCTATATCGTCAGGTACTGCTTATCGAGTCTGTCTTGTTTGGCTACGCGTGTTGTACTTGGGGGGATCAGGTAAAGTATAGTTAGTGCCGAATGTGCTTGTGTTCTCTGTTTCATAGCCGTTGCGAGGCAGGGCCGTAAGTGGTGTTATATCTCTTTTTTTTTTCTTCTCCCTTGGATCTCAGTTTAGGACTTGAGGCTGGCTGTCCATGTGCAAGATTTGGAAAGAAAGTGTCGTGGTGTTGAACGAAACCTTCCGAAGCATGACCACGGCAAACACACGTGCATCACTCAGGGCGCAGTGTCATAAATCACACCAAACTTCTGATTCAGCTTGCAACATCGTGGAAAGTTACGCGTCGCGGGGCTCGTTATAAATGACTGATAATCTTGCCACCTTGCGTACACCTGTATTTCTAAATTTGTCTCTTTCTTTTTCAGTTGTTGGTATATACTCACTCAGTCTTTGAGGCGCGGTGCGCGTTACGCCCGCGTTACGCCCGCCAATAGCATTCCGTCTTTCATATTTCCTTCGTCCCAACACGTTTTACTCATGGACTCATGCCAGCCAGACAAATGATATATACGAGGGCTCTTCATCTTGGTACCGATATCAGTCTATAAAAAGTACGCAAAAAAAAAAAAAATCGTCATTCATATGGCCCCTTTATTGAGGCACCCTTGCCGCGACGGTACGCCAAAAATCGCAGCGCTGGGCGCGACCGCCTTCCCACGTCATGAGGTTGCTTAGGTTGAAGGTGTTCACGATGCCAGGGCCACTCCTCACGTAGTATTCTAGGTAAGGGGGCACTGAAACTTGGGATACTGAGCCTCCGGTCGTGTTTAGGTTCATTTGCACCGGGTTCCCCTGAGTGAATTGTGGCCACTCGATATTGCCGTCTGCGCCCATGGGAACAGTTGCATTTGCATAGCCAGCAGTGACATCTGAAGTCGATATGATCGGGCTGTCATGAATGATGAAGTTACCCGAGATCTTGTGTAGAGCATGGCTAAAGTCCGCGTTGGGTAGAGTTGCCCCGACCGAGAAGAAGGCGGTCACGTCAGCACCATGGTACGACGGCGTGACCGAGTATTGATATTTCCATGCTTGCCGCGAGTCGGTGCTGAATGCTTCGGCAAGCCACTGACCTGGACAGTGAAAGGTGGTTTCAGCGGCGAGATTGAAGGCAGCCTGCTGGATACCAGTAGCTATCCCCGACTGATACAGCGCCGTCGGGCCTGTGTAGCCTAACGTGTCGTAGAGCAATCCATCATTGCTGGGTAAGGAGGTGATCTGATACACGTCACTGAGCATGGCAACATCTTGCTCTGTGAATAACGGTAATATTTTCGAGATGAAATTGTCAAACTTGTCTTTTCCGTCAACTGTCGGGTCGGTCAGGGGTACGCCGTCATTCGCATTATTCTATATTTCGTCAGTACCGCATCAATATTTGCCTCCGATGTCACCTATGCTTACCCCAACGAGAATCCGTTTTCCGGCCACCTGCTCTCGCATAGTCTGTACCGATGGAAGCTCTTGTATGTAGTCGCCGTCCAGGACGGGCAAGAAAGCAAAGCTTCCGAAGTAACCCACGGTCGTAGAAACGGTGCCGCTCGCATTCTGCAGCAGTGCACTGTCAGCAGCCACTAGACATTCGAATGTGTTCGAATATTGGCTTCGCTGAGGTGAGCCCGAGCCACATCCGGCCAGTTCGGCGAATGCATCGTACCGCGCTATTGGTACGGAATCATTATAAGTATACAATGAAGGGAGGTACGTGCTGGAGACGATAATCTGGTACGAATTATGAGTCAATAAACACTCCTTCCAGTAAGTGACAAGGCGAACCAACGTTGCTGAAGAGGTTGGACTCTTGACCACCGTAAGCCATGGAATGGTGCAAAACTGCGCCTGCACCTGAAGATTCGCCTCCTACGGTGACACGAGTTGGGTCGCCGCCGAATCGGGAAATGTACTGCTGGACCCATTCTAGAGCGAAGCGCTGATCTAGGAGCCCGGCGTTGAGCTGGCCGTTCGCTTTGACATCCGGAGAGGCGAGGTAGCCGAATGCGCCAAGTCGATATTGCATCTCGACGACGATAAAGCCATTATCGTTGGCGTTCAGCCAGTCGCTTGGGTCGTACACGGCCCCGAAAACCGAGTAGCCGCCTCCATCTGAGTAGAAGAGTTAGAATATTGCGGACCAACGAAGCCGGCTAGGCCAGATCTGAAAAGGGAAACGGGTCGCATACGTATCCAGACTAGGACGGGCAGATTAGTGGCATTTGGCGCGGCGTAGACGTTGAGATAGAGGCAGTCTTCGTCCCCGGGGCCCGAGTTAAACCCGTATGACTCGGGCGTGCCAAAGGCGCCCGACTGAGGGCACAGAGGCGGCTGATCGACGGCCGGAGTGACCTGCCCGTTGTTCGGGACAGGTGGTTGAGGAGCTTGCCATCGCAGGTCTCCGACGGGCGGAGCGGCATAGCGGACGCTAGCAAGAGTCAGCGACCTGGTTTCTCGCGCCTAGACTCTTAGGGCATGGGTTAGGTAGCTTACCTCTTCCAGACGTTTAGATCGTAGGTGGAGTTGTAGTATCCTTGGTACGTGGCGTATCCAAGGTCGACGGCGGGCGTGGACGAGGGAGAGCGAGGTAGGGCGGCGGCTTCGATCGTGCCAACTACCGAAGCAATAATCCACGAGCAGATGCTACGCCCCAGGATCATTATCGCCTTACTGTCAGTCGCCAAGTGCTGAAGACTGTTGATGATTGGCTTTGTCGGAATACGGGCTCGCTAGGGAGATGAGATGGCTTACTGCCGTCACGCCATTCGACTCTGGGGGTGAGAGGGTCAAGCAAGGCAGAGATCGCGCATCGCAGCTCGCATCGGGATAGCTTCGGATTCTCGATCCATTGTGACCTTGCTCGCCCTTCCCTTTCCTTACCGCCTAGAGCACCGTGCCCCTCCCGGCAACCCCATGTTCACAGGATTTAATCTCCCATGCTCGTAATGTGTTGGTACATGGGACCGCTCGCAGAAATAAAATTAAAGAGTCCCAGCGAATGCGACATCAGATCTAACCCAACGAGGAATGTCTTTGTTATTGGTAGGTACGTTGTAAGGACGTTGTAGGTACGTAGTAGCAACACGATGCCCAATCTCGGCCGCGTGTACTTATCTAATCACCGAAGGCGTGCGCGACTCGTCACGTCGCACAAGTATAAAACGGTTCACCTGACTGTATCATTCAAGTCATAATCTCACGTAACAATTTAAACACATCCTCCCACGTGCTATGTATGAAATATCGAGAACCTTCATCCTGAGGCTTGCGAGCCAGTACAGGTACTAGAATCTAAGGGACCTGGTTGAAGTCGTAACTATTCCCGAATCCCCTATCCAGATACGTCTCGAACGCCTGCTCCCTCGAGATCCAGTCCACGGGGACGTCGAGTCCCAGACGGCCCTCGGCCTCGAGCCTCTCGAGCACGGGGCGGACGTCGTCGGCGAGCTGCAGGCGCATAGGGTTCCTGTACCAGGGAGCGAAGTGGATCATAGCCAGCATGACGCGGACGTCGGCGGCCGCGTTCGGCATGCCGGCGTGCCACAGGCGCAGGTCGCGGATAACAAAGCTGCCCTTGCGCACGGCGGGCTGGCACGGCGGGCGCGCGGCGCGGCGCTCGGCCAGTGAGCCCTCCCGGATGCGTCCACTGGCCCGCTCGCCGTGCGCGCCCTCCTGCGCATCTTGCCCGTGCCCGTGCGTCCCGAGCCAGACCTCGGTCGCGCCGTTGGCGGGCGTCATGGACACCAGCGGCACGTTGACCACCAGCGCGAACGTGTGGTCCGGGTGCCGGAAGTCCGCGTCCGAGTGCACGGGCTGCCGCTCCGGGACGCCGCCGGGCGGCGGCGGCATCGCCGAGTTCGCCGAGCAGAACGTCCACTTGGGACGGGGGCCGAGCACCGAGGCCGTGATCTGGCTGGCTATTGGGTCTGCGTGCGGCGACTTGTAAGTATCTCGGACGTCTTCTGTTTTCTCCGAGTCGGAACGGTGGTAGTACTCACTTGTAAATATGACCGGGTCGAAGTACTCCGCCACTGGCGGCGCGTCTTGTTGCATGTTCCCCGTGTTATAGTTGAAAGGCCCGTCTTCGCCTCTTTCTTGTAGAACCCGGGCATCCTGGGTCATCTTCTCGTTCAACTTATCCAAGGATTCGTGCGGAATAACATCCTCCACTACGACGAGCCCGTCTCTATGGAGGGCACCCACGGCCTTTTCCAAGTTACGGGCCTCAAGGTACCCTGCTCGAACTTCTGGGCTGGTAACTTTAACTACGGTTGGCGTGTTGTGGAGATGCCCGTACTGGGTGAGAGACGCAAAGGCACGGCGGCCACCGAAAGAAATGGGTCGACAACGGAGAAGAGAGAGCATGCTGACTTGGACCTGTCGAAAGAGTTTCAACCTATCGATCCTCGAATTCTATATGCCAGTACTATATGGCAATGGCACTCTCCTTTTATAACCAGATGAGTCCATCCAAGATGCTGTTTCGTGATGCTTATTGGCCCTGAGGTGAGGCCGCTTATGTGCGGCGGAGATACTGATCTAGGCTATTCCGACCCCGACCAACTCTCTTAGACCTTGTGCGGGAATATATGGATGCTGCAAGAGGGCTGTGGGTACGGCATATCACTGTGAGTACGAGATATTTGAACACTTGCACAAGTAGAAGCAGCTCTTCCCGATGGGCTACCATTCGAGCTTCATCGATATGAAGGACACCAACAGGAACTCAGTTATGCAAGACTATGTCATATTTTATACCGAGCCTCTGACGTAATTATCGTTAAAATGACGCTGTAGGCCCGTTAGCAGCGTGGTTAACTTCCGAATGCCTAGGTAAGTAAATCATATTCCTCTACAGGTAGAAATCAAGGGGGTTGCTTAGCTACCCCTATTCGAACATTGTGTACCTAAGGTATATATTCACTACTTCTTCAATCTACAACTCTTCCTGGGTTACCCAAGTATACGATGGTGTCTGGGAGAAGTGGCGTCGCGACGCCCCTGTCTTATCTAACCGTCCCAACGGAGTACATTTTAGTGCAATGCCTATAGTGCTAGTCGAGAGTTCGGTCATACTATTAAAATACGTTGAGTATGGTGGTGCCGAGGTTTCTGTGCTTAGACCGCTGCCTACCGTATGATTCAGCACCGGAAGTATCTCTTCTCAATCCACCTATCTTCGAAATCGGACACCATGTTCCCGACCACCACAGTGATCTCGGGGAAGACTTTCGTGAGACGATGGACACCTACATAGCCGGCTGAGTAGGTCGCGAAGACGATGCGATCCTGAGGCACGCCGTGGTCTACGAGGACTTGAACAGCCATCAGAGCAGAACCCCCGCTGGACATTTGGGCGTCCAGGAGCAAGACACTGTCATGTGCCGAAATATCCTTGGGTAGCTTTAGATAATGAAGCTCTGGCTCTCCAGTTCGGGTATTGGACTGTATCAGAAGGCGTCCGGTCCTGCCGTCCGGTATCACTCTTCTCAGGCCCGCCTCGAAAGCAGCACCACCGCGAAGGACAATGACTGCACTCACTTCGCCTTTCGGCGTGAGACCATTGTATCGTCTGCCAGCGGGGGTCTCGATCGCCAATTCTTGGAAATGGACATTGTTCAAGGCCCTGAAATGATGAGCGATTAGTGATCAGTTGAAAGGCGACGGTAAGCTGGTCACGGTACATACTCTTCAATCAATAGGCAGGAGAATCTGTCGAAGTAGAAGATGAAGTCCTCGCTTGAGGTATCAATGTCCTGGATAATGGTATTCATCCCCTTGAGCTGAGAGGTTTGCTTGAGGGTGACGACCCTTTCGGATAGCGGCTCGTCGTGGGACCCAACTTCTAGACTTCTCAGAGCAGCTCGATGACGGGTCGACTTCTCCAGGAGTTTTCTCTCGATGTACTGCGTGACCATAGCTACGCTGGTAAGTGGGTGGTCTTAGTTTAGGAAGGCTATTTCTTACCCATTGCCACTCGGTTTTCTATGCCTCGAGGCACGATAATGTCTAGAGAGAAATTAGTACAGGAGTAGAACCCAACTACACAGAACAGAGCATATAATAGAAAAATAACGGGTTACTACTCCTTACCGGCATGGTTTCTCTGCGGCAGAACATACTAGAAAGGGCAACGTCAGCTGCATTCCCGCCTAGGGTTAAAATAGCCAACCTTCTCATAGTTTGGTTTCACGAAGCCAAACCACTGCTTAATACAGCCTTCTACTGTGCGGCCGCGATCTCTCACATCTCGTAGTACTAGCAAGATATCAATGGAGAGCCCTTCCCGGTCGACAGCAATACGTACTTCTTCTCGAAAGGCAAGTGTCGGCATCAGCTTCACAATATATCTGCTAGAGTCAGCGCCATTTTCACCAAGACAGCTACGTTCACGGTACCAACCCTCATGTCCATCAAGTCCATCACCCTCTGGTCGTAGAGGGCAAATATGCCTTCCAGGACCAGGACATGAGGAGAATAGATGGTAGTCGTCTCTTCCAAGCGTTGATGCTTCTCAAACGAGTATACGGGTACCTCAGCACGCTTGCTATAAAGAAGCATTAGCAAGTGAGGCTACGAGTGGCGCGTCACGAACTCTACAGATCGGACTGGTCCTTACCCGGCTTTTAGATCTCTAAGGGTTCCCACCAGAGCATCAAAGTCTATCGCCTAAAAGAGCATGCATTAATATAGGCGTGGCCGGGGCAGCGTATCAGGGTCTTACATCGGGAGCATCGAAGTCGTATTCGTTCAGAAAGGCCTTCTTCGAAGACTCGGCATCTAGTGGCTTGTAGTAGGAGTCCTGAGGCGTGTGAGATGAGAAGTAACCGTCTTTCTCCTATTATGCTCACCATGGATAAGATGACAACCCAAGGCAAATTCAACGTGCTGACGATAGCATGTGATAGCGTCGACTTTCCAGAGCCAGAGCTACCAGCGATACCAATAATGCTCAGGTCAGCCCACGGAGGGCTGTAGTGGGCTCTCTTTGCGATGGTGTCGGCATTGTTATCAGCCACTACGGCGGGTGATCCGACGCCGGTGTTCATGGCTATCGGTCCTGGCAGTGGCTTGTATATAGAACAGGCATGGAGCGAGTGCCGTGTTTCGCGAGACTGGCGGGTTTTCTAGTATGCCGCGGAAGCGAGACCGAGACGTGAGTACCTAGGTAGGTAGATAGTGAAACTGGTCACTGCTGCGTGTCCTCCAACGTCACTTTGCTCTAGACAGCCTAGCTAACAGCGTTCAAGAGAAGAGGAGCCAGTAAGCGACTAATACGAAAAGAGAGACACTGTTCAAGTTTTCAGCAACCAGTGTACTACTTTGGAGTGTTCAAATGGAAATAAAGCAGAGAACAGACTATACCAAGTCAGACTCGAGAAACTTATAGAGAGAAAAAAAGGGGCGCAGAGGATCTCCAACAGATGCAGCGTAGCCCAAAACTCACAATTTTGACGATGAATTTAGTAGGAGCTCAGGGTGTGTTGATAGAGTTCGGCACACGCCCGTGCCACCCCAAGCTGAGCCCCCTAGCTGGCCTAGGTACCTGCTGGCTCTAGGCGTTGATGCAAGTGGAACTGCCCAGGAGATAGGGTACTGTGACGGTATTATAGCGTAAGCCACTGTGCAGAACACCTATGAGCCTGCTAAAAACAGCTACGTAGGTACATGTGGATACCATGGAAGACGAAGACTAAGGTGAAAGCTGCTGCCCGCTGCCCGACGGAACGCGCTTGCCAAGCCACAGATTTTCTTCCTTTGATTTCTACACTTAGCCGCACCCTTCAGAAAATCCAAATTCCTCAACTTCGCTCCATCTTCAACAAAACGTCGACAACTTCCATGTACCAAACCAACGAGTACCTCGACCGGCCACCTGGCGGAAATACCTCATAAACTTATCTAGAGGCATTCTTGTGTTTCATCCATCTCGTCACCGTTCTATTCTCCTACTCAAGCATAATAGCGCCCGAGGTGGTGGAAGGGCATGTCGGGCTACCCTTTCTGCCTGTGACTCCCCCATTCCACAACAGAGATATTTGAGTGCTTCGTTTAGGGAATATGGTATGTTGAGCTCCCGTATGGCCCTGTTTCCTTGATGCTTTATCCGCATTCTGATAGACTTCCGCTCACGCATCAAAGTCGACGCAGCTTGATGCCTTCACCAGGCAAGTCGAAGAAGTGAAGACTCCGAAGAGGTACGTCGCCAGTTTTTTCTCCTCCAAATGTCTTTCCGGTCCTGGAATCCATCATGATGTAACAAATAAAACAATGGGAATCTCTCTGAGCAAATCATGCGGAGATCGTTTATCAAATTAAATTTTTCTGATTATCAACTTTCCTCGGCGTCCCCTCCAATATCGTCATGATACCTTCTAGCTGACCCTCCTTCTTCAGTGCTATTAATGCCTTAATCCTCGACTATCTGACACTTGCGGGCTATCCCAATGCCGCCGCGAAATTCTCAGCCGAAGCGAACTTGGCACCTCATCAACCAACTTCGGCTATCGAAGCCAGGCAGAAGATCCAGGCCTATATACATAGAGGTGATATCGAGAGCGCCATCCATACCCTGAATGATTATGATCCGTCGGTATGTACAATGGATTATCACCATGACGCGATTTACTGCAACTGCAATGATTAAAACACGAGTTTACATGCACCACTCATATGGCCTACGGGCCTTTGATGAGGAACAACCACTTTCTCTATGAGCTTCTTACCTCTATAATATTCGAATACTCACCCTCAACTTGCTCTATACACCAGCTAACAGTTGGACAAGATCCTGGACAAAGATGAACCTCTCCATTTTGCTCTCCTGCGCCTCCAGTTGGTCGAGCTGATCCGAAAGGCCCAACCGGGGGGTGATATAGGACCTGCATTGGAGTTTGCGCAGACCCAACTTGGGCCCAAGGCTCCGCGCACACCACAGTTCCTAGAGGACTTGGAGAAGACCATGTCTCTGCTCGTGTTCGATCATGACAAGTTGGACCCCTCCATAGCCACGCTTCTCAAACCACGTCTGCGAGAAGAGGTTGCCGGCAAGGTAAATACGGCCATGCTGCAGCGCCAACATCAGCGCCACGACGCTGCTATTCGCCATTTGGTGCAGATGCGTGCCTGGAGCGAAGAAACAGTGCGCAAAGAGACCAAGAAAAGCTTGCCAGCAAGAATAGATTTAGGACTCGATGGTAGTGATGGTTCAGACAACCACAGTCGAGCAGGGAACGGGCTAGATCCGATGGTTACGACGTAGGCAGCGTCAGAAGATCTGCATCTTTCGCCGATGCCTGGGAGTATGACGGGGAACGGGCTAGACCCGGGGTTTATTTCGCAGGTACCATCAGAAGATCTGCATCGTTCGCCAACGCCTGAGAGTGGGATGGAGAGCGGGCTAGAATCGGGGTTTATTTCGCAGGTACCATTAGAAGATCTGCCTCTTTCGCCGATGCCTGGGAGTATGACGGGGAACGGGCTAGATCCGGAGATTATTTCGCAGGTACCATCAGAAGATCTGCATCCTCCGCCAACGCCTGAGAGTAGGATGGAGGACGGGCTAGATCCAATGGTTATGACGCAGGCAGCGTCAGAAGATCTCCAACCTCCGCCAAGAGTTGGGGGTCCGATAGCAGACGAATTTAGAGATGCCCTTCAGGCGATCCTTTCGGAGATCAATTCGGGGGTCTTTCGGATATGATAGGCGTTATGGTTAGAAAATATCCAAGGGTGGGAAACCTGGGAGCGGCGGCAGTCACGAGGTATTAGGCGTTCAAAGTCCGGGTTGGGTTTGGAACTTTCGGCTGGGAATTCATGCTAGAGTTCATGATTAGGCTTGTTACAAGAACGTGAGAGGGAATACGTGCGGCAGCTTAGTGAATACGATCCTCAACTATATCACAGAAGTGAGCATGGCCCACTCAAACATGGTGTCGCGGCTGTCATGGGAATACCCTTGTCTAGAGACATATATACAGGAGGTCCAATGGTGCCTCATATTCCTAATACCGCCCGCCTATTTGGTTCGAATGTGCTTGAGTTTCTTGGGTGAATATAGAAAGTTGTTGGCGTAAGCCTTGGGTGTAAAAGCTCGCTCATTGGGCTCTTGCACGAAGTATTCGTAGCCCTGTTTCTCGGCGAACGCAATGGCGTCCTCCCTGGACTTGAACTCGATCTTGGTGCCTTGCATGAAATCGCCCGACGATTGCCATCCCATCAGGGGGTTCTCCCATCGGTGGCCCTTGGCCAGAACATCCCAGTCCATCCTCCAGTGGTGGCTGCCCCAGTTGCCAGACTGAGAAGCCGGCTTCGCAGGTTGGTAGATGCTACACGCATAGAGTCAGATGGGCAGCCAACGAGTAGTCATGTCGACGGGTGTGGTTCCCTACCGAACTGTTCTAGCCTGTAATTCGATCGGGGCTCCGGACAGAACGGCAGCAGGCAGAATGTCGTGGTCTTCGCTGCCGTCCATCACCCGCTTCGGCACAGGTGTGAATGTACTAGACAATGCGTGCGTCAGCATCAATCTCGACCCAGGTCTAACCATATGTACCGGCGGCTAAGGGTACGTACGAGGTGGCCTTGTCGA
This sequence comes from Hypoxylon sp. FL1284, assembly GCA_022432365.1. NCBI lineage: Eukaryota > Fungi > Ascomycota > Sordariomycetes > Xylariales > Hypoxylaceae > Hypoxylon > Hypoxylon sp. FL1284. Next base: position 1,039,099 of record JAJJXE010000005.1, on the reverse strand, counting down.
TGTGGGCACCGTAATCGGGGGAGTTGGACAATCGTTCCTCGGGCGCACCTGAGTCAACTGCCTCGGCGAGGGATGTCGGCTTGGACGCATCGTCGGATTTGAATCGCCACTGGGTCATGGCGAGAGCTTGCCGGCTCGGAATCAACCTTGCGCTTCGCAGCAGCGTCGCGGCCGCCTGCGTCCTGAGCGCCATCTTGGGTACTATGCGACGGACGTGGCCCCTATTCGGCGGTCGGGAATTGGAGTAGGGAGGGTAGAAACGGCTAACTAATTGACGGGGACTGAAAAGACTCCTTTGAGGAATTAATAGGACTTCTCTCAGTATTGAGGCGTGAGAAGTCTTGGAGAGGTTGAGGTAATCGAGTCGAGGCTACTTTGATTGGCCAGAGCGGCAATTTCCGCGCTAAGAGCTAAGAAGCCGGCGCACGGACCAAGAGAAGTTGCAACGGGCCAAAGCAAAGGCGAGGTCTTTTTCGTGCTTCTAACCAAATCCTCACATTTTGAGCTCAATATACGTCCTGATCCGGCATTGAATCGCACTCTCAATTGTGTCAACACTCGGCCAATTGATTATTCTCCGTGGTCCTTCTTATTCCTTATATCTCCCTTCTTTCTCCCTCGGCTGCGACCGTACCTTCGCCACAATGAGCTTCGTCACTCGCCGGGCCCTTTCGACCCTCATCCCCCCAAAGGTCCGTGGGCTCTCGTCCAGATAGTATAGCTGTTAGCCTGCTAACTTTCTTCTTTCTAGGTCGCTTCGCCGAATGTATGTATTGACTCCTATACTGCGCTGCTAGCCGTCCCTGTTCTGCTCCGACCTAGTGCTTGATCGAAGAGAAGCCTGAGTGCGCATTTGCACAGGCACTAACTCGGAACGAAATACGGCTTATATATTATGATACGGGAGGGATCACGAGTGGCTGATGGATATCTAACAGGCAATCGGCGCTGCACCTGATGCCGTCCGCATGAAGCGCGTTGTTAGCTTCTACGAGAAACTCCCCCGAGGACCCGCGCCCGAGATCAAGGGCACCGGCCTCCTCGGCAGATACCAGGCCAAGCACTTTGGCAAGAACCCTACGGCCAAGCGTACGTGCTGCGAAAGTCGATATGAATCGGGTCTAGAAGCGTGTGGTACTGACAATCTCTTTCTATAGCCATCATTCACGCAATTGGTCTCATTCTCGTCGTCGGCTACCCGATGACCTACTACTTCCACTTGCGTAAGTCCTCATTTGCAAAGGCTCTCTTGGTAGTATATGGCATTTGCTAACGAAGCGCAGGTCATCACAAGAACAATGCCCACTAAGCAGGCTGTCGCAACGAAGGCGTGGACCGGATCCGGGTGAGGTCAAGCAACCTGTACATAAGATAGATGGCATCGACCATGGGTAGCCACGGTGTACTAGAACAGAGGAGAGCCTAGTTACGTCGAGGATAAACAAAATCCTACAGTTGTTCTTTTTTTGTGCCCAGGCGTCGGTCTACGTTGTTTGCTGAGTTCATATGTACTGATCCAGGACATGGTCCTAAGCTGGCAGCTAACTGGATCGGTCAGCGAGAAAGCAAGCCTAGCATGATTCATTGCCTCATTATGCTTAGTGGCCTGTCTCGCCGACTGCCTGAGTGCAGATGGAAATCTTGCTTGTGTGCCGTGTCGTAAGCATGTCATCGCATCTTTTCATGTTAACTTTGTTCACTGTCTTCCATTTTATCCCAAATATATATACATAGACACACATATATGCAAGACTGGAGCCGTATCTTCCATGGTCTCTAGAAATATGTCATATATTGGCATATAAATTGGTATTCTATCTGTAACGTATGTGTCGGATCCAGAGGTTACGTAGGAGGCACGAAGGTACCGAGCCATGACAGATGCAACGCAAGTGTTTCCCCGATAACCGTACCTTGCATTGACGGCTGTCAGCCCTGTAACCGCCAGCTGTGCCGGCTGTCTCAGTGGACTTTTTCACTTCAGCTCCCGATTTCAGCACGCTAAGCCACAGCAGCGCACGGCCCATCCTTTCTCAGCTCCAGCTTTTCTCATCTCCCAAACTGCCAAATTTCCTTGCACGCTCCCCACAGTTTTCTGCGCAAGCCCCAAAAGCTCGGTACCTTTCCAACCTGCCTACCTCCGCCTGCAGTTTTGACGCTGAACACGCAATTTACAGTGCATTCGCTCGACTCAATCCTGCCAACCCGCAACAACCGTCGCTGTACCACAAGAAAAAATCCAAGGCGTTGCAATACTGTGCACTCTCCTTCTCTCCCTTCTACCGAGAGCAAGGCTTACCCATCGAGTCACTCGGTCGCGTCTCTTCCTGCGACCGCGACGCATCCGCCTTGTATTTCATTCACGCAGCAGTTGTACCCAGTACCTTGCAGGTGAGTAACCGACTCGGATTTCTCGCGGGTGACGCCAAGTATCCGCACGCAACTCTTTCAACTGACCACCTTGGACCACCTGTCAGCCTCAGTAAACCACCTCATCTCCTCCCTGCCTGATCAAGTCGCAACCTACAGGTATTCTTCGATCGCGACTCAAATCTTCACTTTTCAAGACACTTCGACAGTTGGATGATGGCGACTGAGCCAATCCTCGCTAAGCCAGATGCACTTCTAACTGACTCCGCCCTCGTAAGTACATCCATCGTCTTGCCTTCTATGCTCTCTCCGCCCCCCAGCCCCGTCTGGGTCTGCCTTCTCTCCCGTACCCTTCCGCCTCTCTATCTTTTCATCACTGTCATCTTCCTCTACACTCTGTGCTACTTGTACGGTTGCTGGATTGCGCCGAATCGCGAACCGCCCACTCACTTCTTTATCTCCAGGCTCAATCTGCCGCAAACGGTAACGAGATCCACGATGCCGGCCACGCAAGTACCGCAGTAAACAGTGCCTCCAGCGCCGAGCACAAGCAAATCGCAGATGTCGTCAACGAACTAGTACACTCGGCCGAAGTCAGTGTGAGCGGCTCAGATACAGAAACATCTAAGGCAGACCCTTCCAAGCACCCGAGCGACAAGAACCATGTGCGGGCGTCCTCTACTATCAAAAAGCCCGTGAGCTTCAAGTCGGTTTCCGTGAATCGCACTTTTCTCGCTCCCAAGGCTACCACCAACTCAACCTCTCGTTCCGATTCCTCGCCGGGCACCTCTTCCGCTACACCCCCGCCCGTTCATAGCAACTCCGCGTCACGTCTCAAGCTAGTCGCCAAGTCGGGCAGCAGCCTCGGTGGTTCTACCAAGACCCTAAGCAGCAATGGTAAACCCGCCACTGCTCCTGATCCGAACACGGTCTGGAATCGCAATCGTCGTAAGTTGGCAATACCATACTGTATTGCATCAAGAGATTTGGAATAACAGCTGCTAACATATTTCACAGCGACCCCGCAACCGGAGCAGAAGAAGTTCTCCGACGAAGAGCTAGTACAAAAGTTTGGTATACATATGGCGGGCCGTCTGGGACCCGAGGATACGAAGGGCCAGTCTAACTGGGCTGATATCGAGGATGATGACGAATGGGAACCCGAAACTATTACGTGGACTGATGGCACGAAAATCACACTGCCACAGGCCGACGAGGCGCCCCCGACTCCCGTCGCAGCCCCGGAGACAGTTCACAAGGAACCGGCTCCCGTACCACCCACATCCAAGTCACCTATACCTGCCGCCAGTACAACTGGATCTCCTTCTGTGAAGCCCGGCAACCTCGCTACTGGAAAGAGTCTCGTGCTCAAGGGCGCGCCTGAGAAGCCTACCTTGGTTGCAAAACCCCCTACACTTCCGACGCCTGCCAAGTCTCCGTGGGCACGATTACCTCCCGTTGAGAAAGTAATCCCGGGACAGATAGACGGGCCTGCTGCAGCCTCGGCCTCGCGTTTCCCAACAAGGGATTATGCCCCCGCGGCAGGTCCGGTTCCTCCTCCGATGACCAAGGAGATAGCAGCAGATGACTTCAGCCGACCGAGCTTCCAAGATGGGCATATGAACAACCACAGTCAGTTGTTCAACTCTCACTCCGGACGATACGAGCCTGTGGCAGATCGAAGAGGGTCAAGGAACGATATCTACGGCCGTCAACCAGCTGTCCTTCAGCGACCACAGCATGATATGCAAGGTCCAGCGGAGCCGTCGGCTGCTTTTCAGACGAGCAGGATGAGTGGCCAGGATGCTCCCCCGTACGGTCGCCGCCGTGGTTCTTCCAACGTCAGCGGAACGAGCGGGAGCCTAGCCCACAAGTTAGGACGGCCCTACGACATGCCTCCGCCGCCTCTAGAGTCTATGCAGTCGCAGCCTGGTTCCGCTATTGCGGGGGATGCTGAGAGTCCAATCTCTAACAGAACGTTTTCACCGGCTAATAGTCAGCCAACACCACGACTCCAGCCCAACCAACCATATCAGCCGCGACAGGCTCCTGTACAAGCCCTCCCTACGGCACCGTATAACCCAGCTACCGATGCACCTGTCAAGGAGGAGGATTTTGCTATGCAGAAGAAGGTGATGCATGAGCGTCGCGTGCAGGCTATCAAGCGTAGGCAGGAAGAGGAAGCCCGCGAAGTTGCGGCCCGCCAAGCCCGGCTGAAGGCAAAGCTTGACGCATTGGGCCCTGCTCCAGAACGGAAGAGTAGTGCAAAGGAAGACAAGAAAGGTGACATGCCTGTTCTACCTTCGCATGCGCACGGCAGCATCTCTGCAAACCCCATGACCGAGTCGGGAGCCGCTGCACAGTCGCTCGTCGATCCTAATCGTTCCACGACGACGGTTACATCTACGGCAGGCAATACGGGTCCTGTATCTGATAGACATGTCGACGGAGAGAGCGGCCGACCGCTTGAACAGGGCGAAAAGCGTCGGAATGACATGGGCCACCTTGCGAACGTATCGAAACCTCAGCCCACGACCACACCTTGGCCTGACCCTCCGGCTCCAGCTACATGGAGCAGCCCTCAGAACACGCGGGGAAGTGTCTGGGGACCTCCTGGAGGCGATCGGTCTCTCGGAAATGGGACGTTCAACCCAGACCTAGGAACCTTGCCTGATTCTCGCCCACCGCCTATTGGTCCTCCTCGTTCGGCATCCCAGCAGCACGGACGCCCTGATCCGATGCCCAGTGGCCGCCTGGGGCCTATTGGACCTCCCCGCGGTCGTCATCCCAACATGCCGCAAACGTCCGAGCGCAATCCTGCAACTCAATGGCAGAGCTTTGCAGCCACTGTTCACGAGGATGATCACAGACGGGCACTCGATATACAAGAAAAGATAGACGCGCAAGCGAAACAGCCGTCACTTCAGATCAGGGAGACTTGGCGAGGTCCCGACGGCATCACCAGAGAGGTGAAACGCGGCGAGGCCGGCGCAATGTCTAAGACAGTCGGCAACCAGGCTGAACCAGGTAGTCTGCTCAAATCTCACGGGGCAAACGGACCTTCGAATCTAGAAGTTGCCGAAGTTACCAAGCAGAGTCAAGGCTTTATGCCTACCGACTTTACCGCCAGAGATACTGCCAGGGTACCTATAACTAGGGAGGAAAGATCGACTGCACCAGGTCACCAAGGCCAGTCGAGGGGTGGCTCTCGGTTTTTCCCTGCTCATACTGGCCCTCCTCAAGACGCGCCGTCGCGGGATAGTTACGCTCAGGAAGAGGCTCGCACGAAGTCTCCGACTCCGCCTCCTCCAACCGCGGACGGCCATCCTGTTTTCGATGGTGATGTTCACCGGCCCCATGTAGCCCTCCCGCCGGCTCGCCCCATAGTCAAGCTCCCGCCTTCCAACACGCCGAGTCCTGTCGTGGCGTCGGCCAAGCCCGCGCCTATATCGTTCGCGGCGGCCGCCGCTGCGGTGCCTGTCCGAGCCAACCCGTCGTCCACAGCCGTTCGTCCAGCCAGCAGAGGCGTGGGCTATAACGGAATTGCCCAGAAGCCTCACGAGATTGCGTCACAGGAAAACTGGCAGGATAAGATTAACAGTCTTATGGGCAAGAAGCCTGCTCACCCAATCAGGTCTGCGGCAGTGGATTCTTCTAGCAAGATTGCCCTGGACCACTCCCAGCTCGCTGACCTGGCGACTGTAGCACTGCCCGTACCTGGCCTTTCGCATTCAGTCAGCTCCCTGGACTCGGAAGACATCGATTTTACGAGTAAGGAGATGGCCGAGGAGTGCTTTGGGGAGCAAGAGATGGGCTCGTTGCCTGCCGTCCGACTTCCCAGCGAGACGCCAGATGCGTTGTGGCAAGCTGTCGAGCCCGACTTCGACCCGGCGCCCGTAAGGCTGCGAATTGATGCGACAGGCGCCGAAGCCCTTCGGTTCTTGCCCGACATGTCTAGCGGCAGAGTCATCGTACGGATATCGACTCCGTCGATGATGGAGGCGAAGACGGTCTTGATGCCCTTTACGAACCATAGGTCTGGCAGCAATCCGCGACGACCGGGAACCCGGGGTGGCCCTCGGCGTCTATCAGGCCGCACCGGTCAGCGAGGCGGCAGAGATCACACCGACCATGGTGATCATGCCTCGTCTTCGCCTGGACGACCTCCGCCTACGCGCAGTGGTCGTGGAGGTTATAGGCCCCGGACTGAGCACTGGGGTAGACACGCCTCGGCTGCTTCGGCCGCACAGTCGTGATCTGACAAAGGGGATATCCGGCTATCCCTGGTGGATGATTGCTCCGGTTAGGGTTGGCCGTCCTTCATCCCATTTGCAACATTGACATCACCCTTCACCCTTGTATACTCAAAACCCTACAACAATGCGTTGTAGACTTCACTCCCATAGTCGCTATTCTCCGGATAATCGATATATTCGGAGATGGTGTGTACAACAGGCTGTCCAATCCTATTTTTTCCCGCTACTCTTCTTGTGGCACATATGTCGGTTAGGTTTCTTTATTTTTCTACGAAGGCACGACGACCCCTTGTTGCCGAACTATGATGGCCAAATGCCTGGCCATATAGGCATGCGTCCGACTCAGCTGGTATCCATCGTCAGATCGAAGACAAGTCTCAGATAATGGTGTAACCCATTTTCGAGGCGAGGCACCCGTGCACTTTTCGGGTTGCACTCCCGGTTGACTCGTGATGGATCATGAGATTTTCTCATATACGGCACCGAACAGTCGGACACGGCGAACATTTGGGGCGTTGGTGGCGGAACGGACGGGGCTTTGGAAAAGTCTCAGGAAGGAGCACCGGAGGTGGTATGGTTGAGGCGATATTTCCGGGTATAACAGCTGGCAAAGCAACAGGCACACGACAAAACGATTGATACATACGAGAACAACACTGCAGTATAACACCCAAGCAGCTAGTGTATGCCTGAGCGGACCTCACCAAGAAAGAAGACGGCAATACTATACGATACGGCACGATACGATACGGAGGAAGGGGAGAACTCTTGGTTGGTAAAAACCATTAGTCGACCGCCGCTCTTTGCTACTACTGGCCCTTGCAAGAAAAAGGAAGAAAAACAAGATAGCTCGGCAGAGTCTCCCAGTTTGTTCTGAACAGAAAGCTCATTTCTAATTGAGATGTTTCTCAAATCGTTGTCCTCCCTATATGTGCTCCCTTTCCTGTGATTTGATACTATAATAATGTACGCGGTGCGACTGATTCGAGCTTGATATAAACAAGTCTCGTCTCTCTACGAAGTGCGTTTGTGGTTACAAGATGGAGGGCTATTGTAGGGAGATCACGAGTATGGTGTTGGCGGAATCGCGGGAACGCAATTTAAAGGCAGGCCTTATTCTCATGGCAGCACTTAGATAGTCATTACCATGGCAGCTTAGCCAGAGTGACCTGAGCAATGAGAACAATTATGTGTGCTATTCGTCGATCCTATTCGTCGTGCCTATTGACAGACTATTCCATCGTTGCCGGTCGTCTAAGGCAATTAGTTCTCAAGCAACAAACTCATCTTCAGTGATATCTCCCAACTCCGTACGCCTGTTCTTCCCCTTTCATCATTGAAATCCACTATGCTGTAGACCCCTCTTCGTTGCCGTTGCTAATTCATCACACGTTGACATTGTTCCGTCATTATCTATGCATGTGTTGTAGCCTCCGCCTAAATCATTTCCTGGTCACGCATTCGAATACGAAAGAACCCGCTCAGACATCTTCCACGGCGCAGTTGGGATGAAGCACGTAAACGACCCTCTGCGACGGCGTAGGGCCGCCGTCGGAAGCCCCCGCCTCGTCGCCGTCTTCTGCGAGCCCCTCGCCGCGGACCGCCATGAGGATATTGTCCTGTAGTATATCGAGTCAGCAACCATCAACTTGGGCATAGGAGAAGGACAGAAAGATGAACGAAAAGGATAGGCAGAGAAGGAGAAAAAGGAGGGGAAAAACATACCTTGACCATCTTCTTGAGCACCATCTTGGTGACGCCGAGCTCGCGGTTGTAGTCGTCCTCGGAGTCGAGCTCGTCCTCCTTCTGCTCGAGGTACCACTGGACGAGCTCCTCGCCGTCGACGCCCTCGCCCGCGCCCGACGACTCGTCCTCGTTGACGCGCGACACCATGGCGTTGACGATGCCGATGTACTTCTCGTACGTGATGGCCGTCTTCCTCCTCTGCGGCGCCGCTCCCGACGCCGCGCTCGGTTCCCTTGCCGACTGCTCGCCATCATCGCCCATCGGCTCGTCGCCCTCCTCGTCGCGGACCTGCTGGGCGCCCGATGCCTGGTCGGCGGCGGCGATCAGGGCGGCCGAGTCCTCGGGCGTATCGTCGTCGTCGCCGACGTCGTCGTCCATCTCGACGTCGTCGTGCTCGACCGAGATGATGCTCTGGCGGAGCAGGTTGAAGGCCTCGTCGACGAAGTCGGGCGTGATCTCCTCGATGCAGTTGGCCTTGGCGATGGCCTCGGACAGCCGGATCAGGCTCTCGAGCTGCCGCACCGTGATGCGGTAGCTGTTGCGGCCGACCCCGCCCTGCGCGTCGTCCGCCCGCAGCTCCTTGTACTTGCCCACCAGCCGCTCCTTGGCCTCGCCCGTGAACTCGGGCCGGAACGTCCGCGCGAACCGTATGTACCGCTGCAGGCATTCGGTGCTGAACTCAGGCTCGATGGCGCTGTCGCGCAGTGCGTGGATCCCCACGATGTGCTCGGCCAGGTGGCGGTCCACAGCCTCGTTGCATTCGTCGAGAATCACGAAGAAGAGGTCGAATCGCGACATGATGGGCGCCGACATGTTGATGTTGGCCCGCAGCGTCGTCTTGCGATTGTACCGTCCGCCCACGGGGTTGGCGGCCGCGAGGATCGATGTCCGGGCATTCAGGGTGGCCTGGATGCCTGCCTTGGCGATGGAGATGGTCTGCTGCTCCATAGCCTCGTGGATGGCGACCTGGTCAGCGATGTCCATCTTGTCAAACTCGTCGATGCAGCAGATGCCATTGTCAGCCAGCATGAGCGCACCGGCTTCGATGGTGAATTCGCCCGTCTCTTCGTCTTTGACCACGGCAGCCGTCAGACCGGCAGCGGACGAGGCCTTGCCGGAGGTGTAAACCGCGCGTGGCGCAAAAGAGCAGACATACTTCAAGAACTGGGATTTTGAAGTAGACGGGTCGCCAACAACGCAAATGTTTATATCACCTCTCAGAGCCATGCCTTCCGCAGTAGTCTTGTGGACACCAGACATCAACTGAAGAAGAAGGCCCTTCTTCACGATTTCGTGACCATATACCGTGGGCGCAAGGGACTGAACCAGACGGTGGTAGATGTGGTCACTGTGGACCATCTCACGTAGCTCATCGATCTCAATAGGCGTCATTGAGTTTAGAACCGCTGTCTGCGCCTCCTCGACAGTTTCAGCCGCGTCACCCGAGACTTGTGTGAGGGAGTTGATGATATCGTGAACCTGACGGGTGGCGGACTGGCCAGAAGTAGAAGTATCGGGCGTGACCATATTCGCGAGGAAGGCAAGACGATAAGTCAAGTCCCGGACACCAAGCGACTTTAGGCCTGATACTCCATTCCCACCAACATCGTTGTTTCGCGGTGCATTTCGGTCATCTCGAATCGCCGTAGGCCTCACACCAGGGAGACCTAGCTGACTGACGTCGGGTACTACAATCAAGGCACCGGTAAAGATACACTTCTCGCCTGCCTTAGCACGGTCCACCATCTCGCCTCGTAGAATCACATCCATCGTCCGCGGCATACTACCAGTAGGGATTTCTGAACTGTTCTCTTGGATGCGGACCTTTTGCCAGTCGACAAAAGTACTTTGCCTAATGTCAAGCTGCCACGCTAGACGGTTACCGCACTCGGCATTGGGACATTGTGTGGGCTCCGTATATCGAAACGTTTGCTCGACATTGGGAATGACTGAGCGGCAGTTTTCGCAAGTGAACGTGGCGAGTGAGAGTTCTGGTCGTACCTCGGACGTACGTGTGACGGTTCCGGATATGGAGAGGAGTTGGCCAATGTTCTTAGCTCGTAAGCTGCGGACACGGGAGACGAGAGGAAGGTTGTAAAAGGCAATGGAAAATAGCTTGTCCGTCTGCTGGTTTGCCGTCTTGTTTCCTTGCGCATCGGACTGGCTCATCGAGCCCATGTTACTCGCACCAGAGGTGGTCTGGTTACTAGATGTAGTAGCCTGTCGATGCTCGCGGAAGTACTGTGGCTCATACTTGGCGATCATGTTGTGTAAAGCGTTGGTGAGGAAAGGGAGGAATCGGTAGTATTGGGTATTAATGGCGTTGGCAAGACCGCCGTTTTGGTAGCTCGCTATATGGTTATAGTTGACGTAGAAAGTCGAGAGTTGGTATATGCGCATGCCATGGATCTGGGCGACATAGAACTTGTCCGTCGTCACGGCACTTGAAGTTGGGGCACCGGACAAAGAAGGGTCCTCGATGTATCTAGATTCTATGTCAATAGGATTGTCCCAAGTTGCAGGACCAACGCAATGCTTACTCCTCAATGAAGTTCTCAAAGTGTTCCTGGACAGTGACACCGATTCTGTCCTCGACTCGCGGGATAGTAGCCTGGTCGCGCCGTCTCGTGCGACCAGGGATCTGGTCGTCTGCGAAGCCGTCCGCCTCATCGTCGCTAGGCGCTGCTAGGCTTTCGGACGGAGGTCCTCTCGGTCGGGCTGAGGAGCCTCTCTGGAACTGTCTCTGTTTAGGGGTAGTGGCGGCTCTTGAAGGGGCATCCGACATCAACAGGCCGGCATCGCTTGAAGTAGCCATTGTGGAGGGTCGCAACAGGTTGTTGGTATCGATTGACTATGTTGCGTAATGGAAGAAATTCGGATCCGTAAAGACGTTGGTATCATGAGCATTCAGAGGGTGGAAAATTAAGGAGTTGAGTGGAGGGGCAATACAAGGGGCTGAACGCGTCGCGTTATTCGTGAAATTCGTGGACGCGACTTTGGCGTGAAAGGTTGAGCCAATCAGCTTTTCCGTCTTTAAGTGCTTGCATATTCTCCGATAGGATAGCCCCTTTGTATCGGTAGTGCTGTTTAGCTGCATACTTCAAGCAGCAGACTGAAGTTTGCATTTTCTGGGATTTGAACAGCGAATAGCATGCGCTTCAACTTACATGAAGCTTTTGATGTAATCCATAGTTCTATCCAATATCAAACTACGACTCATACCGACATGTGTCGCTCTCGGTCCTCCGCCACATGCGTTCGCTAATAAGCAGCTACTACTAATTCTTTCCTCATCCGGAGGATGAGTGTGACCACACGAGAACCGTGAGAGCAGCAATGGCACAAGAATTATCATCCAACTGGAAGAAGCTTCAAGCACAGATTAAGTCTGAGTCTAGTTTGGATCCACCATCTTCAAAGTTCAAACCTAAGGCCAAAAGGAAAGCTGAAGAACAAACGCCGGCTCATGTCCCGCCAAAACGGCACAAGTCGCAGCAAACCTCTAAGCAACCTCTCTCGCCAAACCCACACAACAAATCTACACATCCAAAATCCAGGCCGGCTCCCAACACATTTAAGAAACCAATGGGCGTCACCCAGTCCTCCGTCATCGCCAAGGGCACCCCGACGACCATCACGCCGTCCCTGGCGCTCTGGGCCGAGGACAACGACGTGTCGCCGGAGGACCTGGCCGAGGCCTACGAGCTAGGCGTCAAGACCAACGCGTCACTAGGCGGTAGCGAGCAGGATCGTCTTAACGAGGGTCTAGCCCCGGGGGTCGAGATCGGCAAGTACATCGCGCTGGACTGCGAGATGGTGGGCGTGGGGCCCGGGGGCTTCGAGTCGGCGCTGGCGCGGGTCAGCGTGGTCGACTTCCGCGGGCGGCAGGTGTACGACTCTTTGGTGCGGCCGCGCGAGCCGGTGACGGACTGGCGGACGCACGTAACAGGCCTAAAACCAGGGAGCCTGTCAGCGGCGCGCGCCTTCGACGAGGTGCAGGCGGCGGTGGCGGCGCTGCTGCGGGGCCGCGTGCTCGTGGGCCACGACCTGCGGCACGACCTCGCGGCACTCGAGCTGTTGCACCCGGCGGGCGCCGTCCGCGACACGGCGCGCTTCTCCGGGTACCGGCGCTACGGCCACGGCCCCAAGCCCGCGCTCCGCGTCCTCGCCCGCGACGTCCTCGGCGTCGACGTCCAGGCCGGCCACCACTCCAGCCTCGAGGACGCCCGCGTCGCCATGCTGCTCTTCCGCCGCAGAAAGTCCGACTTCGACGTCCAGCACGCCGCCAGGTTCGGCCTGCCCGCCGAGAAGACCATCGCGAGCGAGGCCGTGGGCGCGGGTAGCGGTAGTAGTAGGGAACAGCTGGACAAGTCTAAAAAGGGGCCGGCGAAGACGAAGAAGAAGAAGAAAAAGAAGAATAAGAAATAGTGGTGGCATCTGTCCTGATAGTTAATGGGAGAGGGTAACTCGGAGGGTTCCCTTCGAACTGAACCCCAGATAGTGAGTAGTGAAATAAACCCACGAGAGGTAGATGACTCAAGACATGATTCCTTATTCATCACTTCGTAGCTCGTGTGACTCGAGTATGCGTCAGGTATCAGTCTTATCAAGTGATCACTATCTTTTATCCCCTTTTCTTTTATTAATATGATTTTCTATTTCTCGATATCGACGAGTGAGCAACATTTGAAAAAGTATGGAGACGCGGCCACATGGAAGATTTACCACCATGAGCATCTACAATAGCATGGTATCTCCTGATCTAGTAACACGCCGCGCCATGCGATCAGAAGACCGCTATTGACCCTAAAAGGCGAGAGCATCTATTCTATTCTTGTTCGGACGACCATCCTCACTCAATCAGACGGGAATGCCCTCCATCAACTCCATGGCGCCCTCCCTTCCCACAGTAATTATGACATCGCCGAGCGTCTTTGTCACGAACCCAGCTTCGCAGTAGGTGAAGTAGTACTATATGAATGTCAGTTAACTCCAACAGGCTGTGCCGGTTGATACAATAGTATTGGGTGACTGTTTACCTCCCATTTCCGCCTGAAGACGTCGATCTCTTGTTGTGTCATGCGCGGATGCTCTGCTTTCAGGGCAGGCCTGATATGAGATTCGAAGTTGTGCATGAACTTCTCCTTCCATAGCCGCAGCGTCTTGGCGTAATGGCCCCCTATATTCTCGACTTGTTCCACTATCAGCGTTCCCTTGGACTCTTTCGAGATATGGTTGAGGAGTTGCGTAACGGAAGGCAGGTAGCCGCCAGGGAAGATGTGCTTGTTGATGAAGCTGGTAAACTGTACGTTAGCATGGCACCACTTCACGATATATAGCTTCATCGTATTCTCACTCTTCTGATTTCGAGTATGCTTCGTGCCTCCCCTCGGGCATCGTGATGCACTGGAACATGGCAATGCCACCATTCTTCTTCAGCGCCCGATCAACACAGGCAAAATAGGCGCTGAGGAACTCCTGTCCGACCGCCTCAAGCATTTCTATCGAGACAATCTTGTCATATATAGCCGTATCCGGTAGTTTGCGATAGTCCATTAGTTGGACATCTATGCGGCCTGAGAATCCGGCTTCTTCGATTCGTTGCTCTGCTAGTACCTTCTGCTCTATCGACAACGTCAGACTCGTCACACGACATCCCGTCTTCTTCACGGCTTCGATCGCAAAGGAGCCCCAGCCTGTCCCAATCTCTAAGACATGGTCAGTACACTTTATCTTGGCACCGTCGATGAATCGATTGAGCTTGGTTATCTGAGCGTCATAGAGACTCTCCTCTCGCTTGCCATAGGAAGACTGTGGTTGCCATATAGGACATGAATAGGTCATGTCCTCGGAGAGGAAGGCAGCGAACATGTCATTGCTGATATCATAGTGAGCCGAGATATTCAACAGCGAATTTGACAGCGTATTAGTCGTCCGCGCAATGCTTGAGATTGCGCCAGATATGGAAGAGAACAAGGTGATTCCATTGCCCATCTGATCTCGGTTTACGACGAAGAGCTTTTGCAAGTCAATTAGTGTGCTTATGATGACGAGGAAGAAGCGGTACACCATACCCGGAAGAAGGCCGTTAAGTCGGCGCACTCAAATTCGCCAAGCATGTAAGACTCGGCAAAGCCCATGTCGGCAAAGAGCAGCAACCGCATCCAAAAAGCGTCATCCTTGACTGTGACTTCCACGCGAGGTATGACATCGGCTTTTCTGGAGACATTGGTCTGCTCGGGGCTTTTCGAGATTAGTCTCTGTCCATAGACCAGCCTCGTTCCGGCGGGTTCGTCGACCAAGAGTAAGGTGCCGACGGTGATCTTGGAGAAGACGGAGAGGACGGCCGGCTTGGCTATTGCCAAGGCCGGCTCCCAAGTCCAACTTCCCACCGTCCCGCGAATGATATCGGCTCCGCGCGTCAGCGGCCGAGCAAGGACCGACGGTATCGACGGAGCCATTGTTTATTCGGGGCTACCTCTCACAGAAAAAGAAGGGAAGAAGCCGCGTTGAGCCCTAACGAAAAGACTTGTAAGGGCAGCTTAAGAATATGTCAATAACAAGTTTTTCGAATTCAGGCTTGACTACGACACACGAGACGTCCGACCGAGGCTGCCTACGGTGCTTCTCAACTGTAGATGAGGCAGGCAATGGAAGAAAACAGTCCATGCAAGGAAACTGGACAAGATTATGGGAACACAAAGAACGGAGCCAATGGGTACGTCAGTGGCAGACTACTAGGGAGTAGCGCTCGAAAAGCAACTTCAGTTTCAAAATGGATACCGCCATGCGCCTCCGAGTTACTTCGCTTGGCCGTTGCACGTTGGTGCATCGGCCCTTTCCCGCAATCGGGGAGCACTAGGTCATCTTTGGTGGAGGACGGATAGCCTACCCAGCCTGCCCAGCTCGCCAGGTACCGAATTCGCCCAGATACGCTTGCCAGACTTGAGCTTTGGGTCAGTCACGGCAACAAGGGGAACAGACCCCCATTTTCGTTTCGGAACCTGCGCAGTCCCGGGCGGGTATGTAGGGATCCTGTTCCGTAGAGCTTCGGCAGATAACACACTTTGAGCCTCAACTCGCCGACCAGGTATCCGTTTGAGCTGGAGAGCTGCATACTGACATAGATAACGCTTCATATTGCCACGTTTTAATGTTTTATGCCAACCTATTTCCTCTCTCCCTCAAGCAGGAGGTCGACTGCGCTTTGATGGTCAAGTATGAAAAGATGCATGAGGTACTATGTAGTACGCATGGTAACGCGCTGTGACCTAAGACCGGGATAATACAGTAGGACTGCAGGACAGGGGAAGATACATGCCTATAGCCAACATTTCGGGGCATGCGGAGACACTCCCGGCATTCTCAATGACATCAACACACGTGAAAAAGGTATAGCTGTCTCAGCGGCTCAGATCGTGGCCACAACAGGCGTAGATTAATGAGAAGACGCTAGGAATTGCCGTCAGTCAACGTATTCTGATGAGTTACATATGACTCCCGACTTCTTTTCATCTGCGGAAAGCTAGCGGGACGAGCGGAGGGCGCTATTTCACTAGACAGTTCTAACGAAGACTAAGAAAAAATGAATTATCGAATTGAAAATTGTCTCCCTTTCGAGCGGAACACGATATCCTGGTAATTATAGGGCTGATATGCTGTTATAGCCGTTGTTGTTAAAGCATATTTCAATATAACGAGGTATTGAATTAATGCGCATAAATAAGCTAAATGAGACGTAGACGCGTTCTCTAATTGATTTCGAGCAACACGCGTCTAAATCTCCAAGATCCAAGTCATAGTCACCTAAACAAGAATTGTCAAAATGTCACAGCCCATCTTTGCTGTCAAGCCCCAGGACTCTGCCGAGAGGAACACATCGGTTCATTTGCTACCATGCCGTATACACCACAATGGCAACGTCGAGCCCGTTGACACATTTTGGAATCCTGCCGAGGGCCAAGGTATGCCATTACTATGAAAAGCTGTCAAGTATACCCGGTGAAGCGGTAACACTAACGACGAAGGGACAGACGAGACAAAGACAGCCTACCTAAGAGGAAGAAAGTTACATGGTAAAGCCGTAAAGCTGCCAGAAGGCTACTATGGCTCTGTCGTCGAAAAGTCGGAGCCGAAGAAGCCCGAGAAGACACTTGAGGAGACCGAGGTTATAGAGATACAAGACGAGGAAGACGGGCAGCCCGCTGAGGGCGTGATGCAAGAAAAGGCAGTCTTTGACGAGTTCATGGTTTGGGGCCATGAGTCCCTAGCCGACTCCAAGGAAGACCCGTACCTGAGAGGCATGGAAGAGTGGATATCATTTGCAGAACAGGTTCGTCAAGAGACATCGATGCCAATTTCAAAGCACATCTAACGGCTGATTTAGATACATTCATATCCATCTGGCAAGCCTGAGGGGAGTAAGAATGAACCCTAGGTATGCTTAATCTTTATCGGCCTACGCCAAGGACTGCACGGGATCTGTGCTTCATAGCAGAAGCTGTATATTGTCTTAATGAAGAGACATACTAACGCTATCCAATGCTAAGAGGGATAGCCGGCGTAAAAGAAGAATTACATACGTATTTCATAGTAGCTAACTCGACACTCATAATTGAAGCATAATGATGCCATTCACGAATATTATTCATTTATCCGAGCAGCCTGACATCTGACATCAAACGCCGACCGCCGATTGTCTCCACTGTAATAATCCTATCGATAAAATGCTTTGCCTTGCCGTTGCTTCAATTGCCCCTCCAAAGCTGCAGGTAGTAATTCACTTCACATGCAATCTCTCAACTTTATCGGCGCGTCCAGCCATTTCATCAAAAACCCAACTGCGACCATCAAAATCCATCATGAGCCCGAGCGCGCTGGGTGGCGAGGCTGCCGTGGGCCCCGAGGGACCTCGTCAGAAGAGCAGGGCCACGGCCGATACCGTGCGCGTCGGCTGCATTGCTCTGGTCGAGAAAGACGGGCAGGCTCGTCGCGCCGAAATCCTCAGCATACGAGACACCAAGAGCGGCCGCCAATTCTACTGCAACTTCGACAACTTCAACAAGCGACTCGACGAGTGGGTTCCTGCTAGACGTATCGACTTCGAGCTGGACGTCGAATGGCCGAATCCCGACAAGGACAAGCCCAAGGAGGGCAAGGGCAAGAATTCCACCGCGCCTAAGCGGAAGGTCGGCGGGAACAAAGCCCAGAAGAGACCCGGCAAGAGAGAGCAGTCGGTCGCGTCCGAAGCCGTCACGCCTCATCCATGGACCGAGTCTGCAGAGAGCCAGCCGCAGGTGAAGGCACCGTCGACGCCGCGAGATATCGAGCTCAAGGGCGGAGACACGCCTGCTGCTGTCATCGTGGACGAGATGGAAGTGGACGATGACGAGCAGGCGCCCTCGCTTAAGAGGGGGGATGGTTTCAGTCGCGAAGCCGAGATCGAGAAGCTACGCACGGGAGGATCCATGACCCAAAATCCCACCGAGTTGGCGCGAATACGAAACATATCCAAGGTGCAGTTCGGACAATGGGATCTCTTCCCCTGGTACTTCTCGCCGTACCCGGAAGCCTTCACCCAAGAAGACGTCATATTCATATGCGAGTTCTGTCTCAGCTACTATGGCGACAAGAAGTCGTTCTACCGCCACCGACAAAAGTGCACACTACAACACCCTCCCGGAAACGAGATATACCGAGACGACTACGTTTCATTCTTCGAAATCGACGGCCGGAGACAGCGAACGTGGTGCCGCAATTTGTGCTTGTTGTCCAAGATGTTCCTTGACCACAAGACTCTTTACTACGACGTCGACCCTTTCCTGTTTTACGTGATGACACAGAAGAGCGAGAAGGGCCACCACTTCGTAGGCTACTTCTCCAAAGAGAAGGAAAGCGCCGACGGATACAACGTCGCCTGTATCCTCACCATGCCCCAGTACCAGCGAAAGGGGTTTGGTAGACTGCTCATCCAGTTTTCGTACGAGCTGTCCAAGATCGAGGGCAAGCTAGGGTCCCCCGAGAAGCCTTTGTCAGACTTGGGCCTTCTGAGTTACCGGCAGTACTGGTCGGAGAACATCTTGGAGCTGCTGTTAGAGTGCAATGAGCGGGACGAAAAGTCGAGCATTGAATCAATCTCTACCTCGCTAGCCATGACCACGCAGGACGTCGAGCACACCTTGCAGGCGCTCAAGATGCAGGTGTATCACAAGGGCGAGCACAAGCTGGTCGTCCCCGAGTCCATGATCAAGCAGCGCGACAAATCCAAGCTCAAGAAGAAGCGCTATATCGCCCCTGAGAAAATCCAGTGGAAGCCTCCGGTCTTCACCGCCTCGTCGCGAACCTGGGGCTGGTAGTATCGGTCCAGACGATTGAGATGAAGAGCAGGAACGGAAGAACTGGCTCGTGGGCGTTAGATCGTCTTCGCCGGTAAAGTACATTGTACCCTCAAGCTGTATTAGTAGAAAATACCTAGTCAACGCACCCCAAACGGCGTTACTAGGAGGAACCGTTATCACAGATACCCAATCATCACTTGCGTTACTTACCTATCAAGATGGCATCACTGCTCTACTAAGACTCCTCGTAGACTCACCTATACGAGCGCACTTCTCTATTCAATTAGGCACCTGCGTTCTAGTATATGTATTCCACTTTCTTGTTTGACACTATTGATATATCGTTCGTGGTACAGTATCTATCATATGCGAAGACATGCTCATTAAAGACTGGACATAATACCCCCTTTTACTCTTATTATAATGCACTCTAGGTATTTACCCACGGCCTACTCACATGGGAACTGGACAACGGCAGATAACTACAATGGAGTAACGCCTTAACATGATAGTATGGTATAATGAAGGGGTCATGTCTCGTATAAGTATATGATGATAGTCAGGTCAACAGAGCACGGTAATCTATAGTACCCATCCCGCGCCGAGAAAGGCCCCAATGTTCTCTTCTCGGCAAATTATCATATCGTATAAGGCGTTGCGGGCTCTTTGAAGATCAAATGCGGTTTCCTCTTGGCTATATCGAGGATGGTTTCCGCAAACACACCATTCGCCCCTATGATGGGATTAGTACGTTCTATAATAGAAACCCCAGAAGAGAAGAGGATGCCAGAACTTACAAGCAAACCAGCTTCTTGTATACGAATGGATGAAGTTGACATCGACACTCTCGTGAATCAGGCCGAGCTTGCTCGACCTCAAGACGAGGTTTAGGCAGCCCACAATCTCCTCGTCGTCATCGGACGTCTGAGCCTGCACGAGAAGACTCATCGGCCACGCATTCATAAGGCCAACGTGGGGTCCTTCATAAAGGTATTAGTATAAGTCCGACTGCAAATGGCTGCGCGTGATATTGACTAACCTCCGATACCCTGGAACTCCCTGCCGGTAAGGAAGTAAGGATTCGAGTTCTTCGAAAGCAGCATGCGACGCGTGTTCTGGTACGTCTCATCGTCTGCTTGCACAAAGCCCATGAGCGGCAGAGCTAGCAGAGAAGGATAATTCGCGTCGTCCATCAGGATCGAAGAGCCGTATCCGTCCACCTCGTACGCGAAGACGTCGCCAAAAACACGGTGGCGAACAATTCCATGCTCCCAGATACCGTCGCTGATCGTCTTGCTCCAAGTCTCAACCGTCTGGGCCAGGACATTCTTGCCAGCGTCTTTGAGGACATTGGCGGTTCTTTTCAGCTCGACGGCCATCATTGCGTTTGCCGGGATGAAGAAACCTAGTATCGTAGCATCGTCACTCGGTCTGAAAGCAGATCGGATAAGCCCGGTGCCATTGTTCAGAGGGTTGCCCACGCCCGAGAGGCTGAGGGTTTCCGTGCCCGTATTCGTGTTTCGGTTGAACGTGTAGTGGTTACGGTGATAACGACCGGATTCGGGATCGAAAGTTGGAAGGGACTGTTGCTCAAGCACACTGAGTACGGTTTCCAATGCCATGTACCAACGCGGTGTCATGAACTCCTTAGATCCGGTATGGTCGTTGAAGTCGTTCCCCAGAGCAAGGAAATGCGCAAGCGAATCCAGTTCGTATTTACACTCGAAGACGGACGTGGGCTCGTAGGCAGGGTGAACAACGTCGTCCTGCCCGTTGTGAGATATGGGAAGCCCGCTAATGGGCGGCGGCTGAAAGGCATTGCAGTACGGCGACTCGATGACATATTCGGACTGAGTATTGACAGCCCCTAGGATCAGGTTGTATATCGCGGTGTCTTTCTTGGCGAGGGGTTGGTACGGGGAGAGTTGGTTGGTCGAGTCTCTGAGCCATTCGGCGATGATGTCTCCTGTAATGACAAAGGAGTGCGGGCCACCCCACTGGCCTTCATCGTATGAGCTCCTTTTGGGCTTCTTTTTGTTGCTGGTTCCGGTCGTGTGGAACTTGACGGTGGTATCTGTCGTGGACTAGTCACGTTGTCTCGGTTAGCTGTATACCTTCGTGCAAGTTGTACAGGTACGGCGCGGCAAGGCTAGGATGTCCAACTAACAGGAAAGGCATTCTCAAAGAGACGCGCCAGATCGGGGTCCTTCATACGAGAAGTCACATCCTGTATGACTTGTTCTATGGCATCCGAGTGGAATGTTCGACATCGAGGGTCGGGCCGTTGGAAGGGCAAGGCGAGAGGACCTAGGCTCAGAGGACGATGCGGATAGGCCGAGTAGTGCGTATAGTCGGGACAAGCTTCTTGATATTCGAAGTCGTTTATGGGAACCTGTTCCTGGCCATATGGGCCTGCTGCTAGAGCAAGAGTTGGCAGCAAGCTCGTCAGAATCAAGCTTGCGCCGAAGCGACGTGGACCAGCCATCGAGATGTACGCGAGCTGCAACAGCTCCTCACCAAGTCAGGAATTGATCATGAAAAAGATGAGATGTTAAGAGACAAGTTACACCAGGTTAGACAGAACTTGCGAGTTTTGCTATTCTCGAAACCGTGGTAGCGTGGCGATCCGTGAGATAGGCGCAACATGCAGGGACCGTCTACAGGGTAATCCTTCACGTTATGTCCTTGTCGCAGCAGGGAGAAGAGTGACAAGGGACACGCTGACAGTTCCCCGATCCGACGGCAGCAGTGCAGCAAGCAGTACAGCGGGAAGCCCCCACGAGATGGCGGGCACCTATAGGCTATTTCTAGCTCTAGCTTAAAGTGCTACCTGGACGTACCTATGAGCTACGCTGACCCCGCTAACGTCATATTGAGCAATACACGTACCGGTAGCACAAGACGTCAAGCAGACCGGCAAACAAATTGATGTTTTCTTAGACCTTATATCTTGAGATATCAGATATACTGGTACTATACCCTCAAATCTTAAAGTCTACAAGGCAGAAAGACCTTGACTTGATCAGCAGAAAGTACGGGAAGCATACGGGTGTACCGTCATCTGTGGGGCATCTTATCGTCTTACGTATCTCCCACCTGAAAAAAGAGACATTTATTAAAGAGCTTCAGAAACTGCGGCCTCAGATGTCCGCAGCAGAAACCATCACGTCCGCTGCCAATCTTCCCATCGAGCCACCGCGATGGCTGACGATGTCATAATAATTGCCTCACCGCATCTACCGTAAGATTCGACATAAAGCTACTCAGTTACAACACAACAATGGCCATGTTTGCTCGCTCAATGCTGAGCGGCCTCGCCGGCTCGCGTGTCTTTAACCGCGTCTACCCCCGAACGATGGCTTCGACGCGACGTCTAGCCTCCGAAACCATCCCGTCCTCCTCTATACGAATCTTACGCACGGTAGACGCCCTGAGGAAGTGGAGGAAGCCACAGTACCTCGACCATAGGATCGTTGGGCTTGTTCCCACCATGGGAGCTCTACACGAAGGTCATCTCTCTCTGATCCGCGCCGCTGCCCGCGAAAGCCATCACGTCGTTGTTAGCACATACGTGAATCCCGCCCAGTTTGGGATCAAGGAAGACCTCGCCTCCTACCCTGTGACCTGGGAGTCGGACTGCAAGATTCTAGCTGAGCTCGATCGCGAGTTAGCCGACGACGGTGGGAACCTCGGCCGCATAAGCGCCGTATTTGCGCCAACTACCCCTGAGATGTATCCCTCGGGATTCCCGGGCCAGGAAGTCGACTCCAAGGGGAGTTTCGTGGTTCTGACGCCCATCAGCGAGCTGCTAGAAGGAGGCACGAGGCCTACCTTTTTCAGGGGCGTCGCTACCGTCTGCATGAAGCTGTTCAACATTGTACGGCCTGAAAAGGTGTACTTTGGCCAGAAGGATGTTCAGCAAACGGTGGTCATCCGGAAGATGGTCAAGGACTTCATGCTGCCAACCGAGGTCGTGGTCGGCCCAACCGTCCGGGAGTCTGACGGTCTAGCTCTAAGCTCTCGGAACGTCTACCTCGGCGAACGGCGACGTAAGGTTGCCACGGTGCTGTACCACGCTCTCAAAGCGGCCGAGACCCAATACCTAGCCGGCGCCCTCGACCGTGAAACAATCCTGAAAGCTGCTAATACGGTAACTTCCAAAACCTTAGACGAGCAGTCAGCTTTAGCTCCCGACCAGAGGGTAAAGTACAAGATGGACTACATCTCGCTTGCGGACCCTTTTACCATGGAAGAGCTAGCTGAGGTCGATCCGAAGATAGGGGGAATACTAAGCGGTGCTGTTAAGATGTTACCGGTCGAATCGCCGCGGCCAGGTGAGGCCTTGGGACATAGCGGAGGCCCAGCGGTTCGGCTCATAGACAATATTGTTCTTAAGCCGTCCGCGGGAGTCTAGGTTAATTCTGTTCTGCATATACCCAAGACCTGCATTCATCTATAGTTTGCCAATAGCTGCAAGATAGATACCAAAATCCTACATTCCCCTTACATCACGAGCCTGTTAACTGCTTCTGGTCACAATAGATACAGTACAACTAACTTTTGGAAGTCGTGGTTTGTATTCGTATGTGAGCTCCAACCAGTATGACTTGAGCCTCAACATGATTGGAGCACTAGAATTTCCATCCCGCCGCATTATGGGGCATAAGATGAGCTGGGATGTGGTTCGTACGCGTGGGAGAGATATATACGTGATGGGCTAATATGACCAATATAATACTCAGGAATGCTAGGTAAAAAGGCTATCGGGTTTCCCCGCAGAAGAGGCTAACCTCTCTCCCTCTGAGCTAAGATTCCAACACAAGCAAATTGCGTATATAAAAAAGGGTACACTTTGGAATCTATTGTACAATTCCCCTGTCGATCATCCCTTTCATTCTCCAACTCATCGACCCGATTGACCGGCACTCGCACACCACACACGCGCACCCGAGGACGACAAGGAACAAAAGAAAGGGATAAAATTAGACCGTGGGGTAAAAGACAGATCCAATGCCGAGCTCGTCAACGGCTGTTTCCGCTCCGGGCAAGGTACTCCTGGCCGGAGGCTACCTGGTCCTCGACCGCCAGTACACCGGGCTCGTCTTCGGCCTGAGCGCCCGCATCAATGTCGTCGCCCAGGAGATCCGGACGATCCAGGGCGTCCAGCTGAGCGAGATCGTCGTCGAGAGCCCCCAGTTCCTCGAGGCTCAGTGGCGCTACGGATATCACCTCGCCCCCGAGGACGGCGGCATTAAGCTGACGCAGCTTCAAGTGTAAGAGTAAATTTCTCATATCACTTTTGATCTTACTGCAATTATGTGACGGTTGAGGATCGTCTACGTCCTGTGTAATGTTCGATATGAGAAACATGTGATTCTTGATGCCCAATTGCTTCCCTCCTCTCATACCGTCTCTTCTCATTCACTGCCAAGCTCTATAAACGTCATCTCAGTTCAGTTACATCTCTCACACCAACTCGTGAAACAGCGGCTCGAATGAGATCAACGCCAACCCCTTCGTGGAGATCACGCTGGCGTATGCCCTGACATACATCCTGTCGACGGCGGACCTAAAGCCGTCGCACGCCTTCGCGCCGGTGCGTCTGACCGTTCTAGCCGACAACGCGTACTACTCGCAGCCGCACTCCTCCTCTCCCACCCCGTCCGCCGACGGCCGCTTCGCCAAGTTCCCGGTGAAGCTGCGGGACGCGCACAAGACGGGGCTAGGCTCGTCGGCGGCGCTGGTCACCGCGCTGACGGCGGCGCTGCTGGCGCACTACCTGCCGCGGACCGCCTTCGACCCGGCGAGCGACGCCGGGCACCGCGCCCTGCACAACCTGGCGCAGGCGGCGCACTGCGCGGCGCAGGGCAAGGTCGGGTCCGGCTTCGACGTCGCCGCCGCCGTCTACGGCAGCTGCGCGTACCGCCGCTTCTCGCCGGCCGTGCTGGCCGGGCTGCCCGACGTCGGCGCGCCCGGCTTCGCGCCCGCGCTCGCCGCCTGCGTCGACTCGCCAGCTTCCTGGGACACCGAGGTCGACAAGACGGCCAAGATGCCCCCCGGCGTCGCCCTCCGCATGTGCGACGTCGACTGCGGCAGCCAGACCGTCGGCATGGTCAAGCAGGTGCTGCGGTGGCGCGACGCCGAGCCCGCGGCGTCGCGCGCGCTGTGGGACGAGCTGCAGGCGCGCAACGAGGAGCTCGGCGCCGCTCTCGGTGATAACAACGCCGACGAGAGGAAAATCGTCACGGCGGTGGGCCGCGTGCGCGCGCTGGTGCGCCGCATGGGCGACGCGAGCGGCGTCCCGATCGAGCCGCCGAGCCAGTCGGCGCTGCTGGACGCGCTGCGCGACGGCGTCGACGGCGTGCTCGAGGGCGTCGTCCCCGGCGCTGGCGGCTTCGACGCCCTCGCGCTGCTCGTCCGCGACGACGAGGCCACAGAGGCCCGCGTCCGCGACTTCCTCGCCCGCTGGAGCCGCAAGCACGACGGTTCCGTCCGCTTGCTTGACGTCAAAGGTGAGATGGAGGGCGTTAGGACCGAAGGGCTTGAGCTTTACGACGGCTGGTTGTCTTGAGACGAGAAGGGAAAAGAAAAAACGAAAAAAAGGGGGTGGTGCGTAGTAGAAATAAGGGGTAAACGTAACAGTAAACGTATAAGAAACGGGGAAATGTTATACTATAAGATGATACGAAGCTTTAATTATCTTCGAACCTTTACCGTAAAGGTCGAACAAAACATATTTACCGGTTTATATAAGAAATAGGAAATATCCGAACCATTTAAGAAAGCTTTCTATGGATCACAGTGATTATAGGGTAGATTGAGTTAAGGGCGACCTACATTCCTTACCTAGGAGATAGCCTAGCCTGGTGGATCTTTCTGGAGTAGGACATCACATATGCAACTCGGGAGCAAAGGACAAAGGGCATGAGAAGAAAAGCTGGCAGCTATCAACTCTGCTAAAAAAAATTGTGTCTGGGTTCTCCTGTCATAACTTTTTTTTCTTCTTACAAGACCAAACGCCATGCATGCAACCGAAGAAAGAAAATTACCCCCCTATAACCGATTATGCATGCCAGCCACCAACCGTTCCGTATTACTTCGTGGACCTAACGCCTCGTATAAGAAAAGGAGGAAATACTTGGTCGTATCGTACAAGTACCGACAATCTTCGTACACCTTCCTTGCTGCCGTAGCTCGTACTCATTCCGGAGCGATCGATCTATGACCTGTAGCCTTGACACAACGGGTGAAGTTGTTGGGTACCGAAGAAGATTCTGCAAATCGCAAAGACATGGATGCTACCATGCCCTTACTGCCCAGCGGGAAAGACCGGACAGATTTATGTCAAACGTGCCTAGGACGAAGACGTGCAAGCTCCTAGACGCGGACCGAAGCAGGCGAGATGGGAGTGCTGGGGGTAATCTTTGATCCCGGTTAGCGATACGAGGGTCCCAACAGAATCTGCGATAGAGAGTTCTTGTGAGAACCTACCTCCAAGGCGGGCACGGATGAGAGCTTCGGGGGAGCCGGGGCCTTTCGGGGAGTGCTGAAGGTGGACGGGCTGGGGTAATTGGGCATCGGCGGCGAGGGGGCCTTGCGCGGAGTGCCGATGGAAATAGCAGCGCGCTCCTTCATGATGGCGATCCTGTCGAAGGAGTTAACCTTAGTACTATGCATACATTCTACCTAGCCTCAGTAACCGGGCATATCGTAATCATGGTTACGCGGCAGGATTTCGAGGCTGGGCGGCGGCGCAGACGTGGCCGTCTTATTGGACGGGATACGAAGGAGCGGATGCAGAAAGGGGGGGGGGGGGGGGGGGGCAGTGGCTCACTCTTCATCCGAAACACCGGGCAGGGAGATGCTCTCGTGCTTGAAGTTGAAAGGCGCTGACTGCAGAAGAGGATGTTAGCGGTGACGTTTTTGCCAAGGCATGGCCGGCCAAAAGATAAGATGAAGCTTGTCAAATATTCAAAAGAGGAAATTGACGATGTTGGCGGTAGGTGAATTGGTACGCATCAGAAGAAAATCAAGGTACGAGAAATAAAGAAATCAAAACGTACAATAGTCAGCGGCTGCTTCTCCGAGCTCGACTCGGTAGACTTGATGCCGATGCGCTCCAGCAGTCTGTCCAAGAAGAGGCGGATGCCATTCGGATAGCAGGCCATTTTCGTCGGGTGTGATGAACTGGTAGGAGAGAAGAGGCGACGTTGATCAAGGAGGAAGTGGCGTGTAGTCGCGTAAAAGTCGTGACTGTGGTGGGAAAACGAATGTCTCACACAGCGCGCAGGTATCAGATGCGAATTTGCGAGTTGAGGTGTGCAAGTTTGCTGGACAAAGGAATACCTGAGGTGCAACGACACTGGCAGGTCAATGATGCGCAGGTGATGTCCGAGTTTGAGTGACGCGGGCAACTGAAAGAAATCTCAAGGCGAGAATAAAGGAAGGTAAAAAATCGAGTAAGGTGCCCAGCAACGCCGTCGCCCCAAGATCTAAAATAGAACACGAGGGAGACGGCTTGGAATGGGAATCGTCAATTTAATTTGACCCCCAGCGCAGTGCAAGTACGGGTGTAAGTCGGTGCGAATATTTGGATACGTATACCAAGCAGCCAAAGTGCACAGGGAGATACGATACGTAAGGGAGTAGAGAGGAGAGGGTATCAAGTATATCGAGTATGCAAGTAATGTAATGTAGTCGATGATCGATCAACAATCATGTAAGCAAACCAGCTCAGACTTGACTTGCCAGAGAGCAGCAGAGTAAGGTGGGGAGAAGAGAAAGGAGAGGAGGAACAAAGACTAGTTTTTGTCTTCTTTGCCTTCCTTGCCTGGCAGAAACAGCGACGGTCAATTGTCCTATTCCGTAAGACGCATAAAACGGACACCGAAAGGATGACGACGGCGAGGGATCCGGACTTATAAGCCTCCTTTTCCAAGGCTGAGATGAAAGAAAAGAAGAGGCCAGCTTGGTTGGCTCAGATAATGTCGTAAGACTGGATCATCCCGAGCGGGGCGGCGCGCAGAGAAGAAAAGCTGAAGCGGCAGGACGGGAACGCCGCGCTGGTCTAGCGAATGCAGTATTATAAGAATAAGACAAAAGGAGAAGAATAAGAAACTTTATGCGTGAGACTTAGGCGATGGTTCGCACCTAGTTTTCGACGGGGTTGAATCATAAAAAAGAGAGACGGAGTCGAGTCGAGCCGGAGATATGACGATTTCCCCCAGACCACGACAAAGAAACGAAGTGCATGCCTGAAGCTATTTCAAGTAATGCAAAGGGACGTACATACGTAGAGCCAGTTATTATACGCCAAGTAACAGGAAAAGAATACATAAGGTATCACAGGATATAGCAAGGTAGGTACGCATTACTACAGACACGACGCCCCGTCTGACCGTCTGTCAGAAAAATAAGGGGACCCTTCTACGTTGCTGGCAGCTTCGGAATGTGGCGACTGTCTCTGGTGACCAACAAGTCAGGGGTCGAGCAGTACGGGATTCTCATTAGCTGGCCGGATATGTTTTGAAACACGGGCTTTTGAGACACAATCTTCAGCTTGCATCATCTCCCTCCGAGGCGTGCATGAAACAAGAATGAAGTAGACAAGCTGCCAAAATTGGACGCTTCTCGCCAATCCTTCCGCCCTCCCCCCATGTACCGGCCCTGTCCATTCTGCCCATTCCAGAACACGCCACCCATGACAGGTACCTATCTTAAGTGCCTGCGAGGTAGGCTACTTCGTCAACTATTCATCTATTTCGGATAGTCCTTCAGATGGAAGCTCTTCAGCTTCACAAACTGGTCGAACCCGAATTTACTCAGCGTAACCCCCTTGCCCGAGTTCTTCCAGCCCGTCCACGCCAAGTCCTGCGAAAAACACCATGTCAGTAAAATCTAGCTTGGCGACAACCAGACACTAAAGCACTTACCGGGCTGGGGTAGTCCGCGCGGTTGACAAAGACAGTTCCGGCTTCGACCTGACCTGCCAACTCGTAACCCTTCTCCGTGTCCTTGGTCCATATGCTAGCCGTGAGGCCGAACTCGCTTTCATTCATCAGCTTCACCGCCTCCTCGTCACCCTTTACCTTCATTACCGAGATCACCGGCCCGAACGTCTCCTCGGTCATGACTGTCATGCTATGGTCGACATGAGCTAGCAGCGTGGGTTTGACAAAGTTGCCCTTCGTCGGCAGACCAGTGAACGTTGGGTTCTCGGGTGTCAAGTCCTTGGCACCCTTTTCCAGGGCGTCCTTGATATGAGACTCGACGGTTTCCTTGGACCGCTTCGAAATGACCGGCCCAATTTGAGTCTCCTTTACTAGAGGGTCGCCAACCTTGTAGTCCTTCAGAACCTTCTGGAGTGCCTCGACAAAAGGATCATGAATCTTCTCGTCAACGTAAACCCGCTCGATGGCGCAGCAGCTCTGTCCCGAGTTGAAGATCGATCCGTCTACTATCTCGGCGGCTGCCCAATCGAGGTCCACGTCTCCTCTGACGTATGCGGGATCTTTGCCGCCCAGCTCCAGGCCGACGTTGACGATACGGTCCGAGGCCGCCTTTTGGACCGCCAAACCTCCTGCAACGGATCCGGTAAAGCATATTAGCGATACTAGAGGGTTCCGCACTATAGACTCCATCATGATCGGCGATCCACAGTGGAAGTACTGCAAGACTCCCGCCGGGAGCCCGGCCTCGGCAAAGACCTTAGCAACCTGCTCCACTATGGTAGGAGTCTGAGGAGAAGGTTTGAGGATGACGGTATTACCAGCGAGCAATGCTGGTATGAGTGAGTTGACGAGGATCAAGTAAGGATACTAAAGTGAAGTCAATAGAGTTCTTCTAAGGTGGGTAAGTGTATTGGGTTTGACTCACGTTCCACGCAAAGATGATGAGAACCGGCCCGACAGGCACCTTTCGAATGAATCGCTTGAAACCTTTCTCAGCTTCGCCATCAGTATCTTTCAGCGTGTCCTCGGAGATCTTCAGAAGATAGTGTGAACGCTTGATGGCCGTTGTGACTGGTGTAAGGTCAGTAGAGTTACTATACCCAGCACCATATGTGTCCAAGGGTGGTAGCTTCATTGATCCTACCTTCGACTCCAGTGTAGGCGATGGGCCGTCCCATCTGGACGGTAAGCTCCTCAGCGAGATCATCTTTCTTCTTCTCCAGCAAATCCAGTGCCTTCTTGACTATGATCTGGCGATCTGTCAACGAAGTTTGCCGCCAGCTCTGGAACTTTTCGGCTGCGATCTTTGGAATCTCTTCCAACTCGGCGGCCGTGGCACCATTGCGCGTCAAGATGGGCTCGTTTGTGGTGGGCGAAATCGTGGTGAGAACTTCTACAGACATGATCTCGACTCACTAGGACGTAGTATGGCAGCGTGTAACGAGTTATGGCGTGAGGCTCAAATATGAGATGTAATATCGCGTAAATTGTTGAAATATCGATCTAAGTGTTTAACTAGCTCCGGTCCGGTTATCATTATCACGGACTGCACGGGTCGAATGTTCTAAAGAGATAAACGTCATGGCGGGGGATCGTCAACCCCTCATAAAGCCTGGTTACTGGCATCGCCCCTTTCAATGCATCTGGTAGCACGAGCTCTATCTAATCGGAGAGACCTTATCGGTAACATCTCCATTTTTATTTTCTTTCGACTCCTGCTTGCGCAGAACTTCGGAACAACGAGAATTGTCACTGTAAAGATATACCACACAAGACAAGTTTACAATTGGTCGAAGCAATGGCTCCCGAAAAAAGAAACAACTTCCTAGATGCCGACGAGAGCGAGGATGATGGCAGCCAAGGCTACGACTCGGAGGCCGAGCAGTTGCAGAAAGGCGGCCGAACAGCGAAGCGTCGCAAACTAAGTGAGGATATCGCCAGCGACGAAGAGGACGATATCAGCGCCGGAGAAGATGCCAAAGATGACGGTCATACGTCGAAGCATATCGATTCACAAGAGGAAGAGGATGGCGCGGACTCAAAGACATTGCCCGAGCCGAGAAATCGAAAGAATAGCAAGGACATGCAGCTCGAATTGCCAGATGTTTCGCGTCCACTTACGAAGAAGAATTTGGTGGCTACTGACGCTGCGGTGAAGAAGTCCGGCCTCGTCTACCTATCACGCATACCGCCCTTCATGAAACCCGCCAAACTGCGGTCGTTGCTCGAACCGTACGGCAAAATCAACAGGATATTCCTGACGCCAGAAGACCCCCAGGAACGTTCTCGAAGGGTCCGCAACGGCGGTAACAAAAAGCACATGTACACGGATGGCTGGGTAGAGTTTGTGGACAAGAAAGACGCGAAGAAGGCTGTCGACCTATTGAACGCGCGGACTATAGGAGGAAAAAAGAACTCTTATTATCGAGACGACATATGGAACCTCCTCTATCTGAAAGGCTTCAAGTGGCACAACCTCACAGAGCAGATCAACTCGGAAATGGCTGAGAGGACAAGCAGAATGCGGGCCGAAATCAGCAAGTCGACCAAGGAGAACAAGGACTTCGTCAGAAATATCGAGAAGGCCAAGATGTTGTATGGGATACAGGCCAAGGCTGCAGCGAAGAGGACGAGAAACGAAGGAAGCTCTAGCAAAGATGTCTCTGCTGGGTCAAGAGAGCCTGATGGGTCTCAGAGCGTGTCGAAATTCAAGCAAGCCTCGGTAGGAAGAAAAGGGTTGGATCAGGCTCCCGAGGAAGCAAAGCGAGTTTTAAGCCAGCTCTTCTAGTTCAACCGGCAATGATACCCTGGATTCTGTAGGAACAGCTTGGATGTCTAAGAACAGGACAAGCTAGCCCGCAGCATATGCTCAATTCAAATTTGTCTTTACCAACATCCAAACTCTGATACTCAAGGGTTGCGGTGCGTTGGATCAACTATATAAATCACGGGCTTTCCATACAACCTGTTCTTCTCGGAATATCCGTAACAACAGCACCATTCCCTACCTACTACTCCATCTGAGTTCCCGTACGATACTCTGTCAAAATGTCTTTGGTAAACGCTGCCTCTGCCTGCAAAGGCGATGGCCATAAGACGCCGTTAGAAGTCTATCTGGAGAACAGCTCAGAGATCCGGGCATTCGAGAATCTCCTACTTAACATGTCACTCGACCAGGCCCTCGTGATCATGAATAAGATAGTCTCCAATAATACAAATTTCTTCGCTCTCATCAGATACCTAACAGCCCACGAAATCCGGCCGGACAACGACAGGATGAGGTTTCTGCTAGCGGCCGACGTGATGGAAGATTGTCGTTTCTGGCCTGACCGCCCTGCGAACACCCAAGCCCCGGTCATCATGTTCATGTACGCCATCGCGCGCGTCAAGGCCGCTATAGATTCTGGCATCAACGTCAGGAGGTATTAGATCTCGCGCCATAGGCAGCTCTCGGCACTTGCCAAGACCAGCACAGGGGCCGAGAAGTCGACGAAGCGCGGCAAGGGCAATCCGTCGCCCCGGGACGTCCGGCGGGCTTAGAATGCTGCTGCTGCCAACAATGCTGCTAGTACCGTCGAAGTGCTGCGCGCTGCACGATGCCAGCAAGATGGCTGCCGATGCTGCTGACAAGGACGCGGCGGACCCTAGATCTAGTTCTCCGCTTACCGTCGTCCGCCCCGCTCCTTGTGACCCCCGGACGGACAGATGTGTGTAGTTTTGCGGTTTTGGATGTTCAAGGAGATTAAGAGGGAGAGAATGTACAAGAGGAGAGTGGAACTTGCAGACTTCTGTACCTCGGGAGCGCGGGCAACTTAGATGCCGTTGGTAGGCTTGTACGAGCGACGGCACTTGTTACGGAAACGAGACATAGACATAGGCTTTGGGAATCACTGGGCTTTTGTGCTGTTAAATTGAGATCATGAAGCAGATAAATATCGGGTTCTATGTGATGACCCTGGGTCACTTGTTTCGTGCACGTTAACTTCCTTTATTTGCCCATTTAGATGGAATAGAGTCATAAGATTCGCTGAGGTAGATATGACAGCTTGAAATCATGACAGTATAGAGTAACAGACGTAGAGACAACTCAGTGTTTTGGTATTTTGGTTCGTTAACCATTGCTCTACATTTTCAACGCCGACTAAAAAGGCAATAACTCCGCCCCTACTACTACCACTACCACTATTTGTCCTCCATCGTAAGCTCGTCGAAGTCGTCGAGCAGCTCGTTCATATCCACTTGAGGCAGGTCGTCGTCGCCGTCGTCGTCCGAGGTAGCCATGGACATCTCGTCGGGCTGCTGCTTTTGCTTGGCAGGCTGCTTGTAGAGCTGGACGCCCTGCCGGAACTCCTCGTCCTCCTCGATGTCCTGGAGGAACTGCTCGAAATCGCGGTCCATGCGGTCCTGGTCGGCCTTCTTGGGCAGCAGCTCGCCCTCGTCCTTGGCCATGCGCCGCACCTTCCACTGCCGCTTGCGGTTGCGCCGCCGGTTCGGGTAGTGCTTCTTGACCACCACCACGTCCGGGATCCGCGACGAGTACGTGTGTGACTCCTCGATCGCCTCCAGCTGCGGGTTGTTGAAGTTGGTCCCCGTCAGCATATACCCCATCACCGAGTCTCCCGCGTGTAGCAGACCGCCTAGGTGCGTGCGCGCGAAGTACGTCTTATCGTTGACCCCTAGGTCGCTGGCTCGCGCCAGTTGCAGCTCTCCCAGCACCCACTTCCCCTTGGTCGGGCCGACTGGCTCGCAGTCCATGACAATGAACTCGACTAGCTCTGGGGCGTCGGCCAGCGAGGCGAACGGCGTTCTCCAGTATACCGGCGCGCTGATATCGCCCGTCTGGAGGGTGTTGGGATCTAAGACGTTGACGGACGTGCCGATTCTATAGCATATTACCAACGGGGAAATATTCCCAATCTGCTTGGCTAACGGGATCGGCAGGGCCACCAAGTCGTCCTTGCAGATAGGTATTAACTCGACCGAGAATGTGAACTTGTATGACTTTTTGGACGTATGGACATCTTGCGAAATGAGCTCCTGGGATTTCTTGACCCGGACGGGAACGACGGAATTGAGAAAGTCGACGAATTTTTCGGCCTGATTCCTCGCAGAAAAGAAAAAGTCTATGCCGTCCTTCGCTTCTTTAATATTGATAGTTTCGCGATGAGCACCGTGCTTCAGGATGAGCTGCTCGAGGAATAAGAACGTTCTCTTATGCAGCACCTTCTGCCTGACCTGGACGCTCGCTCTCCACACGTTTGCCGTGTATGATTTGGCACACTCCGGGCACTGCTGATATGCGACGACGTAGACAACCTCCAGAGCTTGCTGCATGACCCGATCGTCCGCAACCGCAGCTTGGATTACGAGTTTTACCCGTACTCGTCTCGAGTGGGGTTCGGTCCATATGAAGCTGGCATCTATAATTCTCGTCCGGTTCAGACTCAGCTTCTTAAGACACAAAGCTAGAAGCTCGCGGGATTCGGGCTGGGCGTTAATCCAGCTGGCGGGCGGTTGAAGCCATCGGTCGCAGTCTCGACAGAAGTGGAGGGTGGCTTCGCGCTGGATGCCTTGGGAAATATCCTTGGTAAGCTTGAAGCAGTCGTAGCACTTGGCGTCGATGGCCGTGGTGCCGTCGATGGGAGCGCCGCAGTCGCAACAGAATATAGTGGCGGCGGTGCCGTTTACCGCCTGTGATGGCGCTATGGAGATGGGCGCATCTGAATCTATGTCCATCGACATCGTGAGCTGCTTTGTCGAAATTCTTCTATCTATCGTGAGCAGCACTGTTGGCAAAGATGTTTATTGTTGGGTTTGCAGTGGTAGTCAATGGTGGTGGGGGAGTTCATAAAAAATGTAGATTTAGTCATTGCCCCTCGATTGATAAGCAAAAGTTATGGGTCATCGTCACAAGATGAGTGCTTATCGCCTTTTGCATTTAGACAGGCACCTTACTATATATGCTACTAAAGCATATATTCATGTAGGAATCATTATAATAATAAACTCAAATCACATAAACAGCGGTGCTATCACGAGGCTTGAACAGCCGTTGCGAGTGAACATATTTCGATTCGATTGTGCATGCCTCTAGTGTCTACAAGGCATATCCCTATACAGTTCACATAGGGCTTGGTTCCAGATATTTATGATATTTCTTCTGAATATGTCACAGCTGCTCATCAGGAGGTACGGACCAAGAGATATTCGTAACGGATGTATGATGCTATAAGTCGAAGGCGCTTGGCTTCCTATTCCGAGATACCTCGACATGACTCGCCATCGACACACCCTCACCACCGCCGTTGCTGCACCTTTCGTGTACGTGAGCGGAACTGACGAGAAGGCACTAGATTCATTCACGAATGAAACAGTAAAAGAGTATTATCAAAGCCTCCAGCCACATCTGAGGCAGATCTCTCAACAGACTTGAGACGGACAGTCTAGACTTTCGCCGTACTTTCTCATCTATGAAGAGACTCCAGCTCCCATGATTCGGTGCCTATTCTATATGTAATGGCTTGATAGTATGACTGTAAGTTAGGTATGTACGTGGCTTCGCCGCGGGCTTGCTCTTCGACGACCTTCTATATCCTCCATCTAAGCTATAGTGATTTCCGATGAGAATTGCAGTTCCGAAGCCGAATGTATCAGACGACACCTAGTCGGCCCATGTTCTCGTTACTTTCACACCTCTGGGCTCGGCTCGGGCGATATCAGATCGGGCGATATCAGATCGGGAGAGACCCCCCTACTGTAGTATACGATCGTACGGTTGAGCCAAGATGCCGTTGCAAATAGATTTGGCTAATACGCTCTTGCATGGCGCCGCTAGCGTGAGACGAGTGACACGGTAGTTGGTATCGATCTATATACAGAGGACACAGGAGCGAGCCAGCCTACTGCAGCTCAGAGGTCGGTTGCAATTGCGACGACCGGCTGATGACGTGATCGAACTCCGCGATAGCAACATCGCGCGCGTCGCAGCGCCAAAGCAAGCTCGAGAGAGCGCGCGCGGGGTCGAGCAGTCGATCTAGCACGTCTAGAAACTGGACATGTGCCTTTACGAGTCCGATCGGATCTGATAAGCCCTCTTGGTGGAGGGCATGGGAACCCATAAAACGCGGGAAGACGAGCACTCTTCGTTTTCCTATTGGAACGACAGGTGCTTGCGTGATAGTGTCCTTGCTCGCACATCAGCATAGCTCGAGATGGTGAGGTCTTCTTATCTGGGTTCCTCGAAAGGCGTGTATATAAGAAGCCCGTCGTCATCCACCTTCCCATCCTTGAACTAGCCGTCGCATTACATACCCAATCACCCTGATCTTCATCGAAAACATGGCTCCCTCTGCTACTTCTACCGTCACCGAGACTGTGGCTCTCCCGCCGGTCCTCAAGACCGCTCGGGTCTTTGGCGCGTACAAAGAGATAGCACCGACCAAGTTCTCCAGAGAGGCCGAGGAAGGCAAGACGGGTCTCAAGGCGGCCAAGGTAAGACAATATATGCTGCGGATAAGGGTAACACAATTAAGCTGACCTTCTCTTATAGTACCAGAACTACCTGCCCACATGGAACTCTGAGCAGAAGTACGGACCGCTGCAGCCCTTCGAGCACTACGAGCACGGCAAGGATGCCGATACCTCGTTCCCGGAGCTTCTTCCAGAGGGCTCCGCAGTCACCGATCTCACGCCCACCATCGGATCCGAGGTCCGAGGTGTGCAGCTAAGCTCGCTCAGCAACGCGGGAAAGGACCAGCTCGCCCGCTTCGTCGCGCAGAGGAAAGTCGTCGCGTTCCGGGGCCAGGACTTCGCCGACTTGCCCATCGAGAAAGCTCTGGAATTCGGTGGCTACTTCGGTCGCCACCACATCCATCCTACTTCTGGTTCCCCGGAAGGCTACCCGGAGGTCCATCTGGTCCACCGCGGAGAAGGTGACAAGAGCCATGAGACCTACTTCGAAACTAGAACGAGCTCCGTTGCCTGGCACTCGGATGTGTCGTATGAGCAGCAGCCTCCGGGAACTACCTTCCTATACATCCTTGACAAGCCCGAGACTGGTGGCGACACCTTGTTTGTGAATGCCGTCGAGGCTTACAACAGGTTGAGCCCGCTCTTCCAGGAGCGTCTGCATGGCCTGAAGGCGACACATTCAGGAATCGAGCAGGCCAACGCATCAGATGCAAGGGGTGGCATCAGGAGACGAGAGCCCGTCGTGAGCGTTCACCCGATTGTTCGCACGCACCCCGCCACGGGTGAGAAGGCCTTGTTTGTGAACCCTCAGTGTAAGTCTCGCGCAAACCCTAAACCTCACTGGCGCTAGCTAAATGTAGATTGCAGTCACTCGCGACATCGTCGGTCTCAAGAAGGAGGAATCAGACGCCATCTTGAAGTTCCTCTACGATCATCTGGGGTACGGCGCCGACTTCCAGGCGCGTGTCAAGTGGGAGGAGGGGACTGTGGTCGTATGGGATAACCGAGTCACCCAGCATTCTGCGCTGCTGGACTGGAAGAGCGGACAGCGCAGGCATCTTGCGCGCATCACGCCGCAGGCTGAGGCGCCATACCAGACTCCCTTTTCTTCGTAGCGTGCTATAGAAACCCTGGAATAATGTCATCGAGTACCTCGGCCGACTGTTCTTTGCTGGCCGCCGTTTTGCGTCGTCCTCGATGCTGCTTGCGTTCCTCTTGTCGCCTTTTTAGACCGCTGAGAAAATCACCATGAGGACTAGTAGATCGAGCAGGATTGTTCACGGCTTGGGACTGCTTGGGGGGGTTTATAGGATGTGGTTTTGTTGTTAGCTGTCGCGTTGCAAGGCCATTTGATGATACGCTTTGAGTCGGCGTGTTCTTTGTGAGTCGAGTTTTGGCATGCATATCAGGAGGTAGGCGATCCGGATCATCGTCGTCATCCTCTTCGGTTTCACTAGCCTCCTCCATTGCCATCTTAGGCGGGGGCCTGCTGCTGGAGCTGTTTCCGGAACGCAGGCTTGAAGGTGCTGGGAACAATAACCGAGGCTTTGCTCCATCAAAACCAGCGGCGGCGCGTGTTGTTGAAGTCGCCATTTTCGTGGGATTATCTAGGCGTGCTGCCTGCTTCCTTGGGCTTTCCATAAGTCCATGTAATGAGGCGCTGTGCCACTCATCGTCATCTTCGGTCTCGGTGTGATCATGGCTGCGATCTCTGTTTGCTGCTGCTTTTCTAGTTGCCATCTTTTGCTTCTGTAGGCGAGCCTTGCGGTCCTGTTTGATCTTGACCAGATCAGTCATCCGGCCGACTACTGGCCTCGAGATATCTCTAATGGCGTCTGCATTCTGCGACTTTGTAGCGGCTTTCAGTCGATGATATTCAGCAGCATGGAGGTGGGCGGTGTATTGTTGCGCCGTCGACAAGAACTCGTCTTCAACCATACGGTAAAGGTCATCCTGCTCTAGGCCCTCAACCATGTAGCTATAAGGCACGTTAACTACAGGTATGAGCAGACAGGTAGTCAGGATAGATACACGCACGTCTCAGGTAGTGGCTCGGGAGGCGGTGACGTCGACCCAGGCCGTGCTATGCGACTAGGTGTCGCGGAATCAGACGTAG
Source organism: Hypoxylon sp. FL1284 (assembly GCA_022432365.1). Classification (NCBI taxonomy): domain Eukaryota; kingdom Fungi; phylum Ascomycota; class Sordariomycetes; order Xylariales; family Hypoxylaceae; genus Hypoxylon; species Hypoxylon sp. FL1284. The sequence continues at coordinate 1,000,854 of JAJJXE010000005.1, read as the reverse complement.
AGTTGGATGCCTTCACTCCCGAGCCTTCCTTATTCTCAATATCGTCGCGCTTCACCTTGGCTTGCCGAACAGGAGTTTGCTTGGCTATCTGTGGAGAAGACAGCGTGCTTTTCTCGTCTCGATTCCATGGTAGCTTCCGCGTCATCTTAGCTTTGTGAGGCTGTCCTGGGAAAACCAGGGATGCCAGACCGTTGCAGCAATACGACTACGACAAGGTAGGATGCCTCAAGGGATCGCATATGGAGGGGTTCAGTCACGAATTCACCTAAAAGGGTTATGCATCTTACGAACCATTCTAGAAGGATTCTAGAAGGCTCGCAAATACCGAAGCATCTTTCCAGGGCACGTTACAAAATAGGCACGTTACGAATGGATTATGCTAGGAATCCGGATAAGATAGGAACATATTAAATTTTTTATCGTCATGTATGTATGCCGGCATTTTGCCCACGTATGCAGATACGCTATCAAATAACTCCCTTCCCATGTCTAGCCCTTTCCCTGTCTATGCCTTTTTAAGTGAAGCAACCATGCTTCGTGAGTCTAAAGGTGGATGGAATTTGCAGGCGCTCGTTTCGCCGCAGGGATAGGGAGCAGCTGTAACGACACCGTCGCTTTTCTCAGCCAAAGCCGTTGCTTTCTCTTGCGCCTCTACCTGCCTCATCTCCGCAGCTTGGTTCATCTTCCTAAATCGCTCATCTCTCCACTGAGGCCCGTACTTCTGGATCACCAGAAGGATGGGCGACAAGGCGAGGAACAGCAGGGCAATGAATGTGAAAGCCCACCCCCGTCCCCAAGAGTCGATAATGCTTTGTATCACGGCCGTTGCCGCCGCTCCAGACAGGCATCGGCAGAGGTTGTTGGCAGCCGTCGCGGTGGCCGGAGCCTCGGGGTATAAGTCGACGATCAGCATGTTGATGACGTGGAAAGGTCCGGTGACAAAGTAGCCGATGAAGAACAACAGCACCAGTGGTACCGCGACCGGAGTCTCAAAATGAAGCGCCCAGCCGTATCCGATGTATATGAGACCTCCGATCAGGAGATACGGATACGCAATCTGGAGTCGCACCTTTTCGATAGGGAAACCTCTGAGGTCGTTTCCGCGCTTTCGATCTATGGTAACGCCCATCTTCTTGGCGATGCGCCGGAAGTTCCAGTTTGCCACATAGCCATTGGAAATCGACGCGATTGTAGTCGCCGCCCCAATCGGCAAGTAGCAGAGACTGAGTTGGATGTCGTTGAAGCCATAGATTTCGGCAAATTGCGAGGACAAGGTAGAAGTGGTGAGGATGAAGGCTATGTATACGATGGCGTTAAAGCCCAAGACCAGTGCCATGTCCTTGTTGCGCAAGACCGCAAGCGTGTTGAAAGGGTTGGGGAATCGGATCTTCTGCCGCTCCTGGCTGGATGATTGATTTTGGGGCTGGCGCTTCGATCGGATGTAGTCGATGAGTGTCATGTTCCAACCCCGAGGCGGGACAGATCCATTCCCTACCACCTTGCGGCCCGTCTCCGGAACCGTCAGCACGTAGGGAATCAACCAACTGATGGTCAGAATGCACAGGAACCAGAATATCGACGGCCACCCGAGATATTGCGACAGCAGTCCGCCAATCACCGGCCCAAGAGCTGGTCCGACCGTCTGCCCGGCTCCAACAATCCCGAGATACTTGGCCCGTTCCGAGCTCGGGATGGTGTCCGCAACTACGGCGTACACGAGAGCGAGGGTGCCGCTGCTGCCGCCGCTCTGGACCATTCGCAGCACCAGCAATGCCGCGTAGTTCCGCTGGAGCGCCAGGCCGATGTTGGCACCGAAGTAGATGACAAATGCAATGATGAAAGCCGGCCGTCTACCGGCAGCGTCTCCGAAGTCGCCGAAGAAGGTAGGGGCCAAGCCTTGGAAGATCATGTAGGTGGTGAGCGTCAAGTTGATCTGGTTGATCGAGACACCAAGCTCATTCGCGATTACGGGCAATGCAGGGAAGTAGATGTTGGCGGTAAGGGGTGAGACGAAGGCTGAGACGAAGCACATGAAGACTATCCACCGTATCATGGGCTGGGTGAAGACGCTGTAGGCAGGCCCGCTGGGAACCCGCGAGAGGTTCTCAACATCCTCGGCAGCATCTTCAGAGCTGCTGCTGTTCCCGCTGTCGAGATCCTTGGCTTCTGCCATGGAACTATGGTCAGAATTGTCAGAGTGGTCAGAGCTGCTAGGCGGTTGGGAGGCTACGTCTTTGGCGTCTGGCACCTGACGTTGAGCCTCATCCCCGTCGTGACCCCTTGGTGGCAGGGTTGACTTGTTGCTGTCGTCCATTGGTACAAGATCCAAAATCCAAAAACTGGGAATGAGTTGGGGAGAAGATGATGAGTTTCCCAGAAGCCTCCACTAGTTCGTCGCAGCTCTTGTAGCTTTTATATCCATCTTCATACGGACTCTGGCTATCTGTAAAGCGGGCTTAGCCATTACGATCAACCGCCATGCCTACCCACCCACCTGAGTATGCCATGGGCTATTACTGCGGAAGGTCTGTATCCCGTCGCCGTTAACTTCCCAACAATGCAACTGCATATTAACGGTTCCGTGGGTACTCTGGGCTTCCAAGACACCAAGATACCAATAAATGGCGCCCAGTGACGCCCAGCACGTCCCCGGCGAGCTCCAGTGACCCCCAAGGGTCCCCGGTGAGCCCCAGTGAGCCCTAGTGAGTCGAAACAAAATTGGGACGCGATATCAGCGCACGTACAAACGTCGCAGCCAGGCGAAACGAAGTCGGGACAAGACATCAGTGCATGCACGTATCAACGTTGACGATGCGACAGTAGTGGAGCGAAAAAGAGGGTAATTAAATAGTAATTAGAGTATATTTCCCTTATGAAGACCTTCGTGCCACATACCCATTGCGGGCGATCGTCTCTGGCAGCAAGGCGGTATTTGCATTAGGTGAACAGTAATGAGATTCGCGTTTTTGGCTGAGGTGAGTGGTCAGGCACAACTCAGCCTCTCAAGCAGCCGTTCAGACAGACCAAGACGGGAAGGGAAAGTCGAGGACGGCAAGATAAGATTTGACCCCCAATATTAGCGGGAATGCAAGTGAGATCTTTGCCGCATGCAAGTGGAGTAAGCAGGCTAGGCAGCTTGGCAGAAAATGCAAATACCGCGATATCAAAGCCACACCGGGCTCGACCCCTAACCTTGCTGGACTATGCTGGACCGTGCAGACCGTGGCAGCAGGCCAAGCCACCTCGGTCCGATAAACGTGATTGGCGGGTAAAGAGGACATCACATCATCGCAGCTCTCGATTAGGCCAGCTTGCCAGCTCCTACACCTAACCGCCAGCACACTCGAGGATGCTCGACGCCGCGACGACGATTACATCCAATAGCTGATCTCTATACTATGGGAAGCCCATCATGACTGACCTCACGCCGCTGTTCAATGGCTTCCTCAAGGAGCACCAAGCTTCCACCGTCAGGTACAGCTTCGGCCTGGATAGCTTAGACGACTTTCTTAAGGAGGCCTATAGAATAGTAAGCTATGCCAGGCGATTTGAATTAACATCATCATCAAAATATGCGAACTGACAAATTAATCAAGAACTCCCACATTACCTCGCTCCATGCAGATCTCAAGAACATCCGACAGTCTTACCTTTCTACCGCGCAGCCTCGAAAAACACTGATCCGCTCAGCGCAGAAGGACGGACAGTCGCGCCCGCTCTCTGACAGGGAGCGCGAGGAGATCGACGCCAATGCGAAAAAGCTCCTGCGGGAGCTCAACACCAGCATCCGACGACTGGCGGACGTCGAGCAAGCGCGGTCAGAAATCGAGTCCAGGGTGATCCAGAAGAAGTTTACCCGCGGTCTGGGCGCTCTGGGATCATGGGCGGCGGGCGGTACGCAAGCGAGCAGGTCGCCCGAGCACGTCGAAGCCGAAGAACGCGCGAATACGATCAGCACGCATCGAGATAGCGTCCTGTGGCTTCTCCGACATCGCCTGCAAGAATGTGTCAAGACGCAGCAGGACATGATGGAGATACGGCTAATGAGGGAGATGGAAAAGAATAGAAGCGTCTTGGCCAAGTCGCGCAGGCCAGATGCTCCTTCAAGCCCCTTGAAGAAAAATCTGCACGAGACGCCAAGTCCTGTGGATTCAGCAAGGAGAGCAAGCCAAGGCTTACCTCCTGATAAGACACATTCGAATAGTTGGACCGCGGATTTGACCGAGGAGCAGATTCAGATGTTCGAGAGGGACAACCAGGATATGCTGAGATATTACGAGAGCACATTGGATCAAGTCAGGTCAGTTGGGATACGATCAGGCATATGCGCGGCACTGGCACTAATCTATCGTACAGAACTACGGAAAAGTCTTTACTCGAGATCTCGGAGCTCCAGACACAGCTTATCAACACGCTAACGACGCAGTCGGCAGGTATTGAGCAGCTGGTTGCCGATTCTGAAAAGACGACCGAGAACGTCGGTGGAGGCAACAAACAGCTCAAGTCGGCAACACAGAAGGCGAGCCCAGCCAAGTACACGTTCTTCGCAACGTGTGGGTTATGTGCGTTCTTAATCGTATGGGATTTAGTGATATAGGACCATAAAAAAACTATTATTATCTATATGAGAAGCAAGTGTCGCGATCATATCCAAGTGATACATGATTTACACGTGAACTACCATAGTCGGCTACCATAGCAGATAGCCTTGCTATAGTACCTACTATACCTGTCACATGTTAGGCCATGGATGCTATGTATAGATGTATAGAGTATAGATACCCTAGCAGGCAGGCCGGCAGTCTGGCGGACCGGCAGCCGGTAGATGATATCCCGGTGACGATCCAATTCACATTTTGTTTCTTGACCCTTCCTACATACTATGTATATGCACCTAGACACTACGGTACTACGGTACTACAGTAGGAGATATGCCATGCCTACTTGGGTAAGGACATATGCAACGCTGCGGTCAAGAAGACGGGACTTGCGGGACAAGACGGGAGCATCTAGGCAGGCTGGCAGGGTAGGCGGCGAGCCTCGAATTGAGACTTATGTTATGCATTAGGTTATGTATGTACATAGTAGCCCGGTAATATTGCATAGCAGATCCTAGCACGGGGTTAATCAACGGCGTTAGCCGTCTCTATCGGGCGACTTTAACCCGTCAGCCCGCCCGGCAGTCTGAGGAACTTGAGCCTCGGTCTAAAGCAACCAAACCAACAAGCTCGAACCTATGATTGCTTAACTGACTCGGCTGTTCATCCAATTGTCCAATGATAACTCTGCTTAGCTGCCTAGGTACAACCGAGACTACATAGTAGAGATACCTAATGTTGTATATCCGAAGGGATACACCCAAGGGATATTATCATATGCGTGAGTTTGCTGGCCGTTAGATCCACCGATAGAGGGTTGGTTATGACGCTTAAAGAGTCGTCACCTACCTGTCTTCGGTCTCTTGGCTTCTACCTCTTGGCTTTTGCCTCTTGGCCTCTCTGCCTCAACCTCTTGGCCTCTTGTCTCCTGTCATCCTTACCTCGTGTCTCCCGCCTCTCTGTCCCGTATTCAGACAATGTTCGTTTGTTGACGTGCGCTTACTAGAGATATACGTTGACGTACGTAGTAGCCGAGCTCTGCATTCCTACCTCTGGGCTACAGCTACGGGACTTTCTCACCTGTACTTGTAATCTACAGCGCATCTTCCCCGCCACGAACGCTGTGACGTATGTACCTACATACCCGTGGCTCTCCCCAGATCCTTCACAGACCCTTCTGAACCCTTCTGAGCCCCTCTGAAGCCCCTCTGAACCCCTCCGAGAAACAAAATATCCTCTTCCGACTGGACCAGTTCGGCCTCAATCCTTACTGCGAACCACTCCCCTCCCTCCTAGGAGACATCAGACCATATTTCCGGGGGTGACAGCGCCACTAAAGATTGACAGGCTGGAAACCGACCTATTACATCCATCTCGTTTCATATCCGTCGGCCCACACTGGCACGCCCCGACGAGCAGCTCAGCATCTAGAACTGTAGTCAGCCCAGTTTAGCCCAGCTCGCCCCGGTTGTCGCAGGGCCAAACTGACAATTCAAGCCCCCCCATTCGCCCCATCTCGTGCGCCCCGGGCCTTTCTGCATTAGGCATTGCAGCTTTTAGCATTAAAGCAGTCTTACACCCGAATTCTCTCCTGCTCCAACCATGCCCTTCGATCCATCATATCACGGTCAATCCGTATCGAGAGTCAAGAGCTTAGCAAGACAGATGGCGCCTCCTTCAGCAACCAGCTTCACCGCCGAGGTGGTCCCTCAGGCCCCCGAGGACCCTTTGTTCGGCCTTATGAGAGCGTATAGAGCCGACCAAGATCCCAAGAAAGTAGATCTCGTACGTGCCACGATCACGTCTTCCACTTAGGTAGCAACCCTAGCAGGGCGTCGCTAACTGCTGCCTAGGGAATCGGGGCATACCGCGATGATAACGCGAAGCCGTGGGTCTTGCCAGTTGTGAAGAAGGTATTTTCCCTCTTAATTGCCAAGCTGCCCGCACAGGTAGCCAAGCTGCCTATCCAGACATCCGTAGAGAGAGGTTAATGCCGCCTCGTAATTACCGCATCGCTTTATAATCACTCACCTGCTTGGTACTCACTCGTTTCCCGAATAGGCAGACGAAGCCCTCCGAAACGACCCCGAGCTGAACCACGAGTATGCCCCGATCGCTGGCCTCGCATCCTTCACCAGCAAAGCCGCCGAGTTGATCCTTGGCGGCGCTGATTCTCCGGCCATCCAGGAGAAGCGTGTCACGTCTGTGCAGACCATATCGGGCACCGGTGCAGTCCACTTGGGCGCTCTCTTCCTCGCCAAGTTCTATACAGGGGGCAAGAAAGTCTACCTGTCAGATCCTACGTGGGCCAACCACAACCAGATCTTTACCAACGTGGGCATCCCCATCGCCAAGTACCCCTACTTCTCGAAAGACACAAGGGGCCTCGACTTCGAGGGTATGAAGGCTGCTCTGAACGGGGCTCCCGACGGATCCATCGTCCTACTGCATGCTTGCGCGCACAATCCGACGGGGGTCGACCCTACCCTTGAGCAGTGGAAGGAAATCGCAGGTCTGCTGCGCGTGAAGAAGCACTTCCCCTTTTTCGACTGTGCGTACCAGGGGTTTGCGTCCGGGGACCTCATGCGAGATAACGCGGCGGTTCGGTACTTTGTCGAGCAGGGCTTCGAGCTTGTGATAGCTCAGAGTTTTGCAAAGAACTTCGGCTTGTACGGTGAGCGCGCCGGATGCTTCCACGCCGTAACCGCTCCTGCGACGGATGCCGAGACTACTATCACGCGCATCGCATCCCAATTGGCCATCCTGCAGCGATCAGAGATTTCAAACCCCCCACTGTATGGCGCACGTATTGCCAGCATTGTCCTCAACGATCCGAAGCTCTTCGCCGAGTGGGAGGAGAACCTGCGGACAATGTCTGGCCGTATCATATCCATGCGTAAGGCCCTACGATCGAAGCTAGAGGAGCTGGGCACCCCCGGCACCTGGAACCACATTACGGATCAGATTGGCATGTTTAGTTTCACCGGCCTGACGGAGCCTCAGGTCCTGAAGATCCGTTCGGATTTTCACATCTACATGACCAAGAATGGTCGGATAAGCATGGCAGGGTTGAACACAAAAAACGTCGAGTACGTGGCGAATGCGATCGACAAGATCGTTCGGGGGGGTTAGTGACGGGATGTTCCCTACGACGAACGGACGGTTCAAATGAATCATGTATTTTTAGTACTGGCGTTCGGTTCGAGGAGTTGAAGCAAAAGAAAAAGGAGTAGGTCATGAATCTGAACCCTCTTCTCAATAATGCCCTGTAATTTCCCTCGTCTGGGCAGCTGGGGTTGGTGATTAGAATAGGGGCATGGTAAATTTCCATCAATTGTGACCGTCGCCCCGCTCTCGTTGCTCAGCCTTAGTGATAACAGCCTAACTCATGCTACACTTGTCGACTCTTTTTGTGTCTACCTGGACATCTTACCCTTGGGCAGTTGACTTCTCCTGTGCCCTTCAACAAGAACACCCCCTGAACAGCCTTGGTCTTAGCTGCCAACGCCAGACCACTAGTAACATACTCTCGCGGGACGTTACCTAAGCTGATGAGGACAAGCAGGACTTGAAACTATGAGCTTAGCCTAAGTAATGACATTCTTGAGCACTTGACTTCTTCCGTGTAACACTGGTATAGCGTATCAGATGATCAGTTGCGTAGCAATTCACAAGTACGGCACCACCTAGACCTAATCGCGAAGACGATACGAGCAGTTCGGTCGGTTAGGGGCTTCCGAGCCCACCTCGCACAATGACGAGTCTCGTCTAACTCCTAGCCTTACGACATCGGCGGCAAGCCGCACCACCGGGCGACTGATTCGTCACAAGAGGCGAGGTGAAGTGCGAGAGCGTCGGTCTGCGAAACCGCGAGGAAAAGATATTATAGGACCGCCACCCGTCAGGGCCGTTCCCCAAGCTCTCCTTACGGCGTTCCACGTGTACGCCGGGAGTCGTACAGACGGGAGAGACTTGGAGGACGCGTAAGTCGAGCCCGATACGTGCTCTTCCGAGTCGGAATGGCGCGGGCCACAGGTGCGCCCACGCGTGGTACGGCCCGAGCCAGCAGAAGGCTTAGACCGTGACAAGAGGAAGCTGAATTACTTCGGGGCGCGGACTCAACGTCGTTTGCCCTGACGGGACCTACCCCACGAGACTCCGAACCTGCCGTCGCACCGAAACCCTCTACCTGTAACGGAGTCTCCGCGAAGTACGGCAGGAATACGAGAACTGATGCCGTGTCGTTGTCGTGGCGCCATTTGAAATCTAGGCACGTCATCAAAGAGGACTGGCTGCCGGCTGCCTTGCTTGTCCAACATTAGGGAAAAGGGGGAGGCTGACTGGGTGCCTAACCGCCTGGCCTAGGGGGTTACGATGCACAAGGAGTCAGCTCTGCCTCTGTGAATAGCGTCCAAGGCATCAGGAAAGGCGTACCGCCGGACGAGACGTTCCATGCCCGTGGGACGGGCAGCGAAATGGTGAATCAGGTTCACAGCTGGCTCGCCCGACAGGTGTCATGACGCTTCTGAAGGGAACAAGCATAAAAGGCGGCTTCCATCCTGCAAGGAGCTCCCAGTTCTGACCTCGCTCTCTTCCCAAGCACGCACTCCACAACAATCATCACAAACAACTCTTACCAACAATCTACAAGCCTTCTTCAAGAATACCTCTCCCAACAACCAACCAACAAACCATGTCCATCATCCCGCTCATCGTCGGGGGCCACGAGCTCGAGGAGGTGAGCTCGGTGTTCGCCTCGGCGGTGGAGCCCGACTTCGAGGTGGTGTACTCGTCAACGTCGCCGGAGGCGGCGCTGCCGTGCATGGTGGGGGTGCTCAACGGGGAGACGCCGCCGGGCCCGCCGGGCCTCGGCAGGCACGGCAAGCTGCGCAGCGCCGGCGCCGCGCGCGCCATCGTGCTGACCGCCGGCTACGACGACGCCTTCGTCGCCGCCCTGCGCAAGCAGCTCGGCGGCAAGCCCGTGCCCATCCTCAAGATCGACGCGGCCGCCTCGGCACCCGGCCCGGACGCGACCCCGACCCCCGAGGAGACCAGGGCCCTCGCCGACCGCGCCCTCAAGGTCCTCAAGAAGCTCGAGGCCGAGGGCAAGCTCGACGGCGCCGACGACGGGCTCTACGCTTACTAGGTTCCACCGTCTGTCTTTCTGGACCGGGTGCCTTGGGTATCGATGGTGCCCAACTGCCCAAGGTCCACTTGGCTGGTTCGAGAAGCTTTCTTGAGACAGCGTGGGGGGAACACGGGGTTTTCCGTCTCTTTTTTGTTTCGAAGGAATGGTGCTAGGAAGAGACAGGCATCGGCAGAACTAGCTCTGGGAGCGGCTGGGCCTTTCCGGGGCATAAGATCATCAAAATAAGTCATGGGTTATTGCGGCTTAAATTACTTTCCCCTATTCATGCCAGATTGCAAACTACTAGCAAATTCTTTTCTTGGACAAGGTCTTCTTAGCAGGCAGCTTTTTAAGCTTAGTTCAAATTAGGAATAACTACAAATTGGTCAAAGATGTATTCTCAGTAGACGCTTGCGCTGACTTAGTTTCTCGAACTGTTGTGTTCCAAGGTTTCTATATATACGGATATGCACTTACACGATTTGAGACAATGACAATGAATTTAAGCAGGATTCTTCTGCCAACAGAAATTCATCACCTTCAACTGTCCTTACCTTGTCCGGCTCGAACAGCGTTTCTCATCACAGTACTGCTTATCAAGGCTATGCCTGTCGCCTCTCCTGGCCGCTGAACAGATACGCTCCGGAACGAATATCAAGCAGCGGGTCGGCTGAGGGCTCAATCCCCTCAGTTCTCGGGATCGGGTCGAAGATGATGTATTTCTGCTGTCTCACCTGGTCAGCCGAGGGAGCATGAAGCTCGATTTCACCGAGCTTGACTACTTGACGCCTGTCGGGCCATCTGACGGTGCAGTCGTCCACGACGTCTCCCGGCCCGGCGATCTGCGCCATCAGGCTGAACTTGATCCCCTCGGTTTCTAGCCGTTCCAGCACCTCTTCTGACAAGAAGTTTTCTCTTTTGGTCTGGATCTCGTTGCGGCTGAGGTATTCTACTCCGCCCTCAGGCACGATACGGTATCGGACGTAGCACTCCTCCTTTTCAGGGGCACGGCCGATGAATTTGTACGCGTTCACCCCGTAGTACATCTCCCGGGCGAAGCTCGTCGGCGTGAGCTTCTCCATGTCAACATAAGCACTTGCTTTTGGGTGCGTGTTCAAGTACGCAGTCAGGGCTTGGTCTCCTTGCCTGACCGCGTTGAAGAACGCAAGAGTGTCTTGTCCGGTCGCCGCCGGGAAACCGTCGACGGAATGGGTTATGATATCCGTGTGTATGCGCTGAGGCTTGAACGATCGCATGAAGCGGATGGCGAGGCCGCGGGGGTTCGCATCGGAATTCGTGTCGTGAATGTCAGGAATACCAGTCGAGTTCGAGAATCGCGCAATGATGGGGATTATCTCTCTATTCTGCAGGTGAAATGCCGTCGAAAAGTCTTCTGCCTCTGCTGTTGACTGGAACGTACCGTCTAGCAATAAACCCTTTGCGTGCTCTACAGAAATTTGTCAGTACAGTTGCAATGATTCACATCTACTCGATAGGGGCCATACCGGGTCTGTATCCAGGGTTTGGTCCGGCTATGCCTTTCATTTCGTCGAGTATGTCCCGGCTCATCTGGGCGACCGCTGGGTCGGTAGGGGGAGACATGATGGCGACGAGTAACGATATTCAATCCGATCGGTTCGAGTCTGTGTCTTACTGCAGAAGACAGCTACGCTGCTGCGACTTAATGTCATCCTCTACGGGAAAGTCTCAACGAGTCCTTACTTATACCCTCATTGCTCGATAAAGATTCTCAACAATGCCTTTATCGTCTCTAGGGGCTCCCATTGGGCTCTCGTTTATACCCTTTGTGTTCTACAGAGACAATCAACAATACCTAGCTCTATACAAGTCGTGGCTTGGTCTAGCTGTGTAAGCAGATTCCTGAACCTCATTGCCGATCAAGTCTGAGGCCAATCGTGAAACTTACGAGCATTCCAGTCTTAGTTGTGGCACATAGCCTACTCATCCAACATTTCTTACTCCCCATCCAACGTTTCTTTGAATGTGGGTTTCGAAATGATAGCTTCATCCACGGCCAGCACATCTCTATGGCGATTACTCAGTGAGCTCAAGGACAAGCAACTTGCAGTAGATCAGAACGTTTCAAGTATCAATATTTCGGAACCTTAACACAAGTAAATCTTTTGAGCCTATTAACAAAGAATTCCCTATCCAACTCAAGCCTCTTCACCTGGTAGCGGCGGCGCGTTGGGGTCCATCATGCACTGGTCCACACGCATCAGCTGCTTGCCCGTGGCCTTGGCTATCTGGATGAACTCCTCGAGATAGCTGACGGTGCTGTTGTAGAGATAGTGCATGACGGTGATGCTTCCGCCGGCGGCGACGTCCCGCTTGAACGCGGCCAGCTGCTTCTCCGGCGTGTTGGTCTCGGCCCACAGCCAGTCCTCGACGTCGACGCTCCACTGCACAATGTACGGGTCCTCGATAAGAGCCGCCAGTCTCTGACGCATCCGAGCGCCCTCGGTTCCGAACGGAGGCCTGAAGTACTTGGTCTCCAGTCCGTTGAACGTCTCCTTGACCGCTTCGATGTCGTTCTGGTACTCCCAGTCGATCGCCGCATCGTCCGGCAGCCCTTCCATCGGCGGGTGGGTGTAGCTGTGCAGCGCGATCTGGTGCCCCTTGGCCGCCATCTCGTTGTAGATGGCGCTCAGGTTCGTCGTGGGGTCCCTGAGCGGGGCGCCGACGGTGAAGAAGGTCACGGTGATGCCCGCGTCGTCGATGGTCTTCATGACCTGCTGGGCGAAGACCGGGTCGCCGTCGTCGATGGCGAAGGCGAACGAGTTGGGCCGCTTGCAGGCGAAGATGAACTGCCCCGACGGGATCTTCTCCGGGATCGTGAAGCCCGAGGGCACCCTGCTCACGATCTCGATCTTGGAGAACACCGTCGCCGTGGTGCTGTAGAAGCCCTTGAAGGCAAAGCCGATCGACCGCGTCCTGTCGACGTTGAAGTGGTTCAGCGGGATATATATGTCGCTCTCGGTGCTGTACCTCGAGGCCTCGAGCGAGTCCCATGTTTCGGGGTAGGGGTAGATGTCATTGTCACACTTTTCGTTGTGCTGCTGCAAGGCGACGGTAAACAAGTTGCTTCCGGAGTAAGCAATATGAAGGTAAGAGTCGTCAAATTCAGTCAAATCTCTGCATTTTTCGGCTACTTGAGTAACCCACATCAGGTCCGCGTCGTTCGTCTGCAGCGTCATCGTGTTTCTCCTGAACGTCAGGGTCATTCCTTCATCCGCTCCGTGCCATTGGTTCAAGGCGTTCTCATCCGGGTTTCCGAATTGGTCGATCACAAGGCTTGTCGCTTCGCTCACCGGTGCGGGCACGGTCTCGGTCGGCATTGTTGGTTCTACCACGTCCGGAGGTACGTATTCGGCAACTTCGTCTCCGCAGTACAAGGCCATCGGCCCGAAGGTCACGGGCCTCCTCAAGTTGGTGATGAATAGCATCTCGAACTTGGTCCAGTCGACGCCTCTGTACTTGGCGAAGGGGATCGTATACAGCTTCTCCTGCCCATTGAACGTCCAACCGAGCTGCGACGTCGACAGGGTGGAATCCGTCGTAGTTTCGCGGCCGCACGCTCCCGTCGTCGACGAGAGCTGGACGTCGAACGTCGTGCCGGCGGGGGCTGAGATGCGCAGCGAGACACCTCCGTATTCAGTCGCGTTAATGCAGCCGACTTGGGTGTAGAAGTACGAGTCGGTGTCCGTGGGCGTGAAGGTCACCCTGTTGTCACTGACCACGATGGACTTCATAGTCTCGTCATCGCTAGACGACCTCAGCAACGCGTTGTAGTAGAGGAACGTTAGACGCGACTGGGACGCCCAGTCGTCGATGAGCATTGGAGTACATTGGGCAGGAGAGCTCTCCTGTCGGGCAACGACCTGGTTCTCGGTCACCGGCATGGGAGTGGCCGTTGCTGCCGCCTCGACGGTGGAGAAGTGGGCGTTTGCTGTCTTAACTTGTGTCGTGGCGCTGACATCACCTCCCGGGAGGGTCACATAGACCGTGCTGGTAACGGTGGTAGCCCCGGGTGAACCCGGAACTTCGGGATCTTCAGGATCCTCCGGGTCCTCAGGGTCTTCGGGTTCGGTAGGTACTGGGTCTTCCGGCGCAGGCACAGTGGCGCACAAGAACTGCAAGTTGTCCAGCTTCCACTCCGTATCATTTCCATACAATCCTGCGGTGAAGCCATACCACAGCACAGCAATGACGCCCTTCAGATTCGCGCCGGTCCAGCTGTCGAGCGGGACATTGGCGGTCTCTAGCTCGCCGGTCAGGCCGTTCACGCTGTAGTACGTGCTCTCGTACTCGTCCGGGGCCGAGCAGTCCGCTACGGTCTGCAGCTCGATGGAGACGGAGGCGGCCGCGGGGCCCTTGACGTTGAACGACAGGTAGTCGTACCCGGCCGCGACCGTGTCCAGGCACTCGAACTGCTCGTAGATGTACGAGTCGTACCTGTTCATGGGCGTGAACGTGAGGACTCCGTCCTCGATCCAGGCCTCGTTCAAGGTCTGATCATCTGTTTTCATGTCAGTAATGCAGCTCATCGTGGTCGGTCGATCGCTTAGAGGCTATTAGTCGGTTAGGGGGAAGCTCTCACCACTTGTGGCGCCAGCAAGGCTGTTCTCCCCTTCGTACCAGTTGGTGAAGTCGTCGACGAGCAGATGAGCTGTGCATGTCTCCACTGGTGGAGCTGGCTCGGAAGTTGTCGGGGGTGGCGGCGGCGGCGGCTCCGGGGTCTCAGAAGAAATTGGGGGTGGTTCAGGCGTCTCGGAAACTGGAGGTGGCTCAGGAGTCTCAGAGGAAACTGGCGGCGGTTCGGGAGTATCCGAAGACATAGGCGGCGGCTCTGGGGTCACGGAAGAGACCGGTGGCTCAGTAGGCACTAGGGTAAAGGTCCCCGGAGGAGGTGATGGCGTCCCAGTAAGAGACGGAGGAGGCGGCTTGCTTCCAGGGGGAACTAGCGTCGGCGTACCGGGAGGAGGCGGCGGCGGCGGAGCACTCTCCCCGGAAGAGACAGAAGACTCAGCCTGTCTCTTCGACACTCTAGCGGCAGTCACGCCATTTACCAGTAAAGCGGCGGTGACGCCGCCAAAAACTTGAGTCAACCTCATGTTCGATTCCTTTGTGGCTCAGGGCTGGATCATCATGCTACTGGATTCAGGTTCGCCCGGCGGCGTGGTCCAGACTTATATTAACAAGAGGTATCAGGGTCCTCGCCACGCGGAAGATTTTTATTGCTCTAGCCATCGAATCCGTCAGATCGAAATCGCGTACGGGATGGAATGATTGAGCTCCATTGGTATGGCTAAATGTGCAAGCTCCTGGGCATATTGGCTGAACCCGAATGCTGCGATCCTGCATTTCTCAGACAGGGTTCTCCACACTCTAGATCTACCGCAGCCAGGAGCAGGACCAGACTAGAATGTAAGGGAGGTTCCCCAGCATAGCGGAATGCCCGGTCCGGCCCGGTGAAGATTTGACAGAAATCTATCTTGTGGGTTGGTCCCTGTAAGGGGTTGTATTTGCGTTACCAGTCCTCGCCTACTCACGCACAAATATTCACTCTATCGTTGCCTGGAAGATCGTCATATTGGTTTACGTCTTTGTATCACCAAGAAATACGAAGTGGCTTGCATCAATATGGGAGCCGGCCGACTGCGGATGCACTAGGATCTCGCGGCAAAATGCCTGCCAACCTTCCAGTTAGGTATAAAAAAGAAATCAGAGAGCAACGTATGCGGTAGACCATTGCGTACGCTGGGCCAACATAGCAACGAGAAGCAGGATATCGACGAGTCCAGACACCGACTACTGGCCGGGACCATGTCAACAGTCGAGCACGAGTCGTGCGAGATCTGCTCATCGACCCCAAGTTGCAACAGGAGTGGAACGCGAGGCCGAGGCTTCGTCAGCCCAATATACGGCGAAGGCAGATGAGGAAATATCAGATGGATATCGCGAATCGTCTCGGCACATATGCACAGGTGTATACGAGAGCTTAAGGCCGTCCGCCTGGTACCTGAGCAGCTCATTCGCTTAAGCAGGACGAGGTAGCACCATGCTACTCTGTACACTACCTATAAGGCAATGTTTCTCATCTGCGAGCCGTGTTGGCAATTTATCCTGTTGCATGTTCAGCCGCCTTGGCAAAATCGCAACGTGCAGCTCTGGTGTTTATATTACACCACGAAACTCCCTTTCGATCGAACCATCTACGGCAGGGTAATGTTGGGATGACGAGAGTTCTTGTTCGCTTTATCTGCCGAGACTCTCGTATGCAGGAGCTACGTTGAAGCATATCCCGAACGGCCAAACCAAGATCTACCGGCACTCTCATTTCCAGATCTTGATACTATAATGAGTTACCCATTCCTCTCTCACCTCATATCATGTACTTACCTAGGTAGTTAACTTGGTAGCTCGTCTCTTTCCTTCCCCCCCCCTCTCACTTTGGACTTTACTTAAGTCATCGTTCCTTGTTCCTGTATGAAGTTGCCCTTCTCGGTCACGCATTACAACCCAGGCCAATCAGCTTTTTCTCTAACGCTGGCTTTAAAGCGAGTGTTCTTCATCTTTGCAATCCAAGGATTGTTTCTATAAATTAGGGATTTAATAATTAGAGAAAGTATTTACGAGTATGCTCGACGTCTCTCTCGTGCTGCCTCAACGTTGCAGCCCGAAATTAATGTCTTGGCTATGGTCCTCAAGGTCAGCCTTAGGTACATGACGATTGCGATCAGACCATCCACCACGCGTATCCGATCTGAGCTTGCAATTTGCTGGGGAAATGAATCAATTCCCAACTGCCGGGTCTACCGTAAGTGGCGATTGGTCCGGAGTTAAGGCTGGCAAGCTAAGGATAGGACCTCGCCGGTAAATTGCGGATGAATAAACCTCAGCCGACGACAAGTAACCATACCACAGCTGAATCTATATAGAGGCTAGGCAAAAGGCAGAGTGACATTCTAAGAGGCTATTTATTCTCGACCGATGCAACGTCTCATCCTCTTCGTGCTGTCTTCTGGTCACATAGGTGAGTCATTATACATATATGTTGCCATGCATGTTGCACTTTCATGACCAGTGTTGTAGTCACTGCGTGCTAGGTGAAGCCTAATATGAGCTTATGATTACGACAACGCTGCTGAGAGCCATATGTAGGAAGACAGACGATTGTACTTTATAAGACATAAATAATATCCCTAGTGGGCCATCATCTCTTGCCATTGTAAAGAACGAATCACTATTACTACTTGGGCTGAGCTGTACGTTGCCATGTAGCTATGGATGCTGCTGGAGTAGACTATATTACGTGTATGTTAAAGCGTATACAACAATAGATGCTTCTCCTTTGGCCAGGCCACATACTTCTCAAATAGATGCTGACTTGAGCAAAGTTTCCCCCCTTTATCAAACAGAAAGGCTATTAGGTAAACTGGAGATTGACTCACATGAATTATTCGTACCAACAAGGCAATCTGTAAGTTTCTTTGCCAATTTTCCTAGGTTATCAAAATGCAGTTAATCATACGTCTTTGGTAGAGACGGCGCATATTTGTAGATGGCCAGGGTTTGGGTCAAGTTGCGGGAAGCTTGTTAACTCTTATCTTCGGATGTAGATGACAAGCCTGCCACACCGCAAGTTAAATTGTTCACCTCGATATGTATTAGCTCTCACTCATAAAGAAAGCATATTTCTATATATAATGCCATAAAGCTATGATAAAGCGGCTTATCTGAGGAAGGAAGTAATGCGCCCCTAACCCCTGACTTTGTCGGACTCGGATTGTTTGTAGCTTCCCACTGGGCTGAACGGGCTGAGTGGGGCTTTTACTAAAAAAAGAGGTGGCATCACTATCGATACCGGACCGATCCCAACTGTCGCTGACTGGTCATCCCAACTTATCAACGAGTGATGCATCTTTATCGATGAAATCAAACGTCTCCGGGATGTGTACCTAGGCGCATCATTGCATCTTATTCTGGACTCACCGTTCCTCAAACGTTCGCCTGTCAAACTGCTCTCCTACAAACACAGAGGCACATTCAATGATAATACTCCAACACCTTCCGAGTCCAACCAACGCCCCTTCACACACCCTCAACCACCCCGACGACGAGTTCGAGTTCGAGTTCGAGTCGCTATCTACCGATGCGACACCAAACGGTGGAGTCACTTGGGAAGGGCAGGAATATCTAGTCGTATCTGCCCGGCTTCATGCAACCTTCCGACCATGATTCACCCGCGGGGAGTGGATCACTCCCAACATCCCCCAGAATGGCACCCGCGCAACCCGCCTTCAAGGTCCAGAAGACCCGCCACACCCTCAACGACGCCTCGTCGCTCTCCCAATCCGAGATCAGCCTTCCCTACCGCCGCTCTCACCCCTCCGCCGCTTCTCTATACGCATCAACCCTATCTCCTCCTGCTTCGCGATCACAGTCGCCTATCGGCCGCCCGGCCTCGCGCATATCGTCTTCAGTCTTCGGCGCCGGTGCTAATAATGGCCTCGCGCTTGCTGCTGGCGCTGGTGATAGTCCAGGCGACCCCCTCAACCTCATCCTCCGGGCATTCGTGCCGCATGTCGCTGTATACACGTCCGAAGATACAGATATCTTGCTCAGGGAGAAGGGCTTTGCGCGCGGGTTATGGGAACTTCTCCGACCTTTCGGCGAACGCGTTCAAGGCAAGGTGATAATACGAGACAGCAACGGGTCTAGTCGGACATACGAGGACTACTCGATACACTTCGTGCGGTTCGGGGAGGGCATCGTGCAACCAGAACCAGTGACAACGAGCTTGAAGAATGCCCAAACCTCGAGGCCCAATGGGATATCGGAAACGTCCAACGATCCCGGAAGAGGACCACCGACACAAGGAATTTCTGTCTCGGATGTCGAATCCGTCACAGACCGCCATCTGCGCTACGCCGAGGAATCATTTTTCAGTTTGCCTCAGAGTCCTACTAACCATGGACTCGACATCGATGTACCATCTCCGTACTATTCCTTATATCTGCGCAGGTTACTCTCTGGTTTACCCCTGACGCCCCACGAGACGTTTGCCCACCCAGTCGCCTGCGTTATTGCGATAAGCTCGCGAAACCAGACTCCGATAGAGACACTCCAACGGTTATACAACGAGTCTGCTACGGGAGATGCCCGTTTACCTAACTGGGTCAATCCCGAATATCTACGCTACTACGTGCTGGTCCATGAGGAGGAGAGAGACGATATTACAAGGTCTATGTCACTCTTCGATCAGATGAAGCGGAATTTTGGCCTTCACTGCCACCTACTTCGGATAAGAGGGACGCAGAGTGCTGCGACTGACGACGACAGCATACCTCTTCCTCGAAGCGAGTGGATGTCGGCTTCGGAAGAGATGGTCGATATCCGGAGAAGCGAAGACGAAGAGGATTTTGAGGATCCCACAAGGTACATATTCGATTCGGACGCCACCGCCGTCCGTACCTTTATCCGCGAGATGGTGACGCAGTCCATCATACCGACCATGGAGCGCAAAGTCTCAATATGGAACGACCAAGTAGCTTCCCGACGAAGGGGGTTGGCCGGTCGATTTGTTGGCTTGACGAAGCGATGGGGATTTGGTACCAGCAACCGGACGTCCCTCTCGGGGCAGAGTTCTGGGAGCAACTATGATTCTCTCGGCTTCTACTTCCAGGACGCCCCTGAAGCCATCATGCGCAAGCTCGCGGACTACGCCTTCATGTTACGGGACTGGAAATTAGCCCACTCGACATATGATCTCTTAAGAGGTGACTTTAACAACGACAAGGCGTGGAGATACCACGCGGCAGCGAACGAGATGGCGGCTATCAGTCTCCTCATCGTGCCTCAGAACATATCGGCCAGGTCTAGGGTGGAAACGATAGACACGGCGTTTGAAGCAGCATTTTATTCTTACATTACCCGTTGTAATGCTCCGTACGGCGCGCTGCGGTGTCTAATCCTTGGCATGGAGCTCTTGCGTCTGCGCGGCGGCTCGAGTGTTGACGATGCCGCGAAATGGGGCACGCGATTGCTCGAAAGCAGGATAACGGGGTCCGTGGGAGATGCCCTCATCAAAGAGCGGCTGGCAGTCTGCTATGCGTCTAAGCAAGGCATGGGGACTCACCTCTGGGGCGGAAGGCGGCGCAAGTCGGCGATGTGGAGCGTGCTGGGGGCAGAGGCGTGGGTGGCGCAGGCCAAGTACATCCAGGCGCAGCGATGCCTCAACGAGGCGCGCAAGACGTACTCTGAGCTGCCGTCGGGCAACGGCATCGACAGGTTCGCGTACGCGAGCGCACTCGTGCTCGGCCTCGGCAAGCAGCTCAACCAGAGCCTCGACGCGGGCGAGCGTCTCGAAGACGAAGGCTCGGACGGCTCGGACGAGGGCTCGGACGAGGACGACGGCAGCGAGGCCGTCGACGAGGAGAGCGAAGCGCTCGACGCCGTCCGCGGCCGCCGCATCAGCGCTCTCGGCCTGCCCGGCGGCACCGCCGGCGTCGGTCTCGAGACGGCGCCGCTCAAGGCCCAGCTCGACGCCACCGAGGAGGAGAAGGGACGGCTGGATAAGGGCGAGGCCAAGGACGACTTTGGCTAAATGTTTGGCTTAAGGTGCAAGTGTAGGCGTAGATGGGGGTAATGAGCATGCAGGGAATGGCATAGCATAGGGCATGAGTGTGCTTAGATCAGGTACCTAACCTACTTGCAGGTTGTATTTTGTTATACGATGTTAGGGTAAGGGGAATAATGACTTATAATTCGATCACACGCGATACCACGTTTCGTTGCATTTCGATCCCTTTTGCTAGACTTTTCAGTATTCACCATACATGACAAAATATTGGATATATCTTGGACTTAGAAAGGGGTCACAAGCTACTTGTAACGTAGCTAAAAAACAAAAAAAAAGAAAGAAAGAAAGCCCGCACCATCTTGAAGTCGTGCTTGGTACCTGATATACGACTTTCTAAGTCTAGTCTTATGTGATATTAACGAGCGAATCGTTACTTATCAGCTCGGCCCCAAGCTTCCTAGCTTTAGCTACGATCTAAAAGCTCAATGCGTTATACTGATAGCCTCAGTAAGGCTATACATAAGATTAGATATTGCCCCACATTCGGTGCTCCATTGCTTTTACTTGCATATTCCGTAGGAAAAGAGAAAGAAAAAAAAAGTTCGAGATAACAACCCTTGTAATTCGCAACGTTGAACAAGATCGCAACCATGGCAGACAGTGGCTTGCTTCTGAACTTCGACATAGGCGATGCTCCACTGAAGAAGCAGGTCAAATTCACAGGCGGCCGCTGGAGAGATCGAGTTCACGCCCAAAGAAGCGCCAGACGGAATCGAGACGGTCCCCCAGGCACAAGCAATGTCAACGCCACCCCGCTATCAAACGATCGCCGTGATCGCAAAGTCGCAGAATCTCACGATGCTTACGACGAAAGGCCGACGAAGCGACTGAAGACCTTTGGCGACTCGAACGGCCGACACGGTACCAATGCCACATCCGATAGATCAGGCAACAGTGCGCACGCCAAACCTGGTGGTGTCACTTCGAGGCTATTTACCTCCAACCCGACGCCCAGAACTGTGTTCCAGGAACCAGCCGAGGAAGCGGAACCAGCGAAACCGTCCAATGCTCCTTTATCCGATGAAGCTGAGAACTTCCATGCCCTGGGCCTGTCACGGCGCATCGCGCAACATCTGTCTTCCAAGCTCGAGATGAAGGCTCCCACATCCATACAAAAGAACGCCATCCCGCCGATGATAAAGGAGGACAGCGATGCTTTCCTGCAGGCCGAAACGGGTTCCGGAAAGACTCTAGCATATCTGCTGCCTATCGTGCAACGGATAATATCCCTGAGTTGTCATGAAGACGGCACTAGCAATGGGACCAAAATACACCGGGACTCGGGCTTATTTGCCATTGTCCTCGCTCCAACGCGAGAGTTGTGTAAGCAGATTGCGGCGGTGTTGGACAAGGTGCTGCGCTGCGCGCCTTGGATCGTTAGCACCACCGTGATAGGTGGAGAGAGCAAGAAGTCGGAAAAGGCTCGACTGAGGAAAGGCGTCAACATATTGATCGCCACCCCTGGCCGCCTTGCCGACCACCTCGACAACACCAAGGTTCTAGACGTTGGCACGGTGAGGTGGCTTATCCTCGACGAGGGTGATAGGCTAATGGAGATGGGTTTTGAGGAAGAGCTCAAGAGCATCGTGGCCAAGATTCGCCAAGAGAAACTGAAGGAGACGAATAAGGAGGGCGCTAGCCTTATTGCCCTACCGCAACGTCGTGTCACCGTTCTCTGCTCGGCAACGATGAAGATGAACGTGCAGAAGCTGGGTGAAATCAGTTTACAGGATGCTATCCATGTGACCGCTTCCAAAGCAGAGAATGAGAATGATGGTACGGTCGAGACAAACGACGCCGTCTTCAGCGCGCCATCACAACTCAAGCAAACCTACGTCGTCGTACCAGCCAAGTTACGGCTGGTGACGCTAATAGCGCTTCTCAAGTCGGCCTTTGCTCGGAGAGGATCGGTCATGAAAGCTATCGTATTTATATCTTGTGCCGATTCAGTCGACTTCCACTTCGACCTGCTCCGCTCCTCAATATCCCAGTCTGCGTCGACGGATGATGCTTCATCCCTCACCAAGGACACCGTAGCCGACGCTGCATACATCACATCGCCAGCAAACCCCAAGATCCACCTCCTCAAGCTCCATGGGTCGCTCCAGCAGCCCGTGCGCACGTCGACGCTCGCCTCGTTCCGGGACTCGAAGGACCCGTGCGTGCTCGTCACGACCGACATTGCGTCGCGCGGCCTCGACGTGCCCGCCGTCGACCTCGTCGTCGAGTACGACCCGGCCTTCAGCGTCGACGACCACGTCCACCGCGTCGGCCGCACGGCGCGCGCCGGCCGCTCCGGCAAGGCCGCGCTCTTCCTCCAGCCCGGCTGCGAGGAGGGCTACGTCGACCTGCTGTCCAAGGCGGCGTCGGCGTCTGCGCTCGCGCCCCAGTCCTTCGACGCCACGCTGCAGAAGGGCTTCGTGACGCCCATCGTCCTGCCGAAGTCCGACGACGACAACGAGCCCCAGACCCTCGTCTCCGACCGGCAGACGCCCAACTCGCGCGCCGAGGCCCTGCAGCTGCACCTCGAGCAGCGGCTGCTGGCGTCCGAAAAGTCGGAGGGAAGCACCAGCGGCAGCAGTAACGTCAAGCTCCTCGACGCCGCGCGCCACGCGTTCCGCTCCCACGTGCGCGCGTACGCGACCCACGTGCGCGACGAGCGCGTCTACTTCGACCTCACGCAGCTGCACCTCGGCCACGCCGCCAAGAGCTTCGCCCTGCGCGAGGCCCC
This sequence comes from Hypoxylon sp. FL1284, assembly GCA_022432365.1. Taxonomy (NCBI): domain Eukaryota; kingdom Fungi; phylum Ascomycota; class Sordariomycetes; order Xylariales; family Hypoxylaceae; genus Hypoxylon; species Hypoxylon sp. FL1284. The sequence continues at coordinate 977,731 of JAJJXE010000005.1, read as the reverse complement.
CGCGGGCATCGGCGCCGGGCCCTCGGCACGCCGGGCCTTCAAGGGGGGCGCTGCTGGGCAGAAGCAGCAGCAGCACGGCAAGAGGAAGAGTGGTGATAGCGACGGAGAAGAAGGGGCCGCCGCCGCCGATGAGGACGCGGCTAGGCGCATGAGGATGCGGATGAAGGAGGTTATGAGTGCGGCTGGCGAGTTTAATATTGGGTGAGCGGGTGTATACGCGTTGAGTGGGAGGGGGAATGCTTCTGGTGGTATCATTTAGGGGTTTTATATGAGTTGATGAGACATTGCAGGCGCAGACGGCGGACATAGATAAAAGAGAAAAGTATGGCATTACTTGATCAAGCATTGCTTTTGCTAAGGCGCACTGTTGCTGATTCCAAGTCTTCTCGGGTGTCGGTTGTGTTTTGAGATCTGCTATATTCCATATGAGAGGGCGTACTGGTTTACCCATGTCACCTTATACTGTGAACCCTTAGAATGAATGGTTTGAGATGCTTGCCGACAACATAAGAGCCACCCGGTATTTACAAGGGTTCCATATTCGAGGCACATTTCACATATCTAACAGACGAAAAAAAGTTGATGGAGCACTTCCGTAGTATTTGTTTGGGTCTATCATACAAGACAGCAGGACCGCTACACGCGTAGCGTAGCCTTGGATCCATCCGTCATCCGCTGTATCATCCTAGAACGCCGCCGTCTTATATCTCGCGGGGCCGGCTGTCGCCGAAGCCCAGGGTAAGGGCGAGCCTCCTTGTTCCGCACCGCCCGTCCAAACCCGTCCTCTAGAGAAATTCCCAACATCTTCCCTTCTTTCTTCTTTTTCTCGCAGGTATATGCAGAGTGGTGATTGTCTAAAAACCGACATGCTAGCCGATGCCCCCCTTTCCCCTAATGCCGTAAACCGTTTAAACCCCTTTTGCTCATGCAGTCCGTAAAACGCCAGGTCCAGCTCGGACGGCCTCGTTTTACGCCGAGGCCGTCTCGAATTAGTATATAAAGAAAAATCGTAAATGCCCTCCGCTTCATACGACCACCCCGATGTAAATCATATCAACCTCTCGCAATAAAGCACGGGGTATCGCATAAAAGCAGAGAACAAAGGAAAAAAAGGAGACGAATAAAGGAAATATTTCATTATGGATGATGATTCGCAGTTGGCTCTTACGCGACAACTGCTTCTTCACTGCTGCCACCACCGAGAAGCTCCAAGACCTTGTTGACGACGGCGCTGGGGTAGCCTCGCGAGAGCATCTCGGTCACCACTGACTTGGCACGCTCGCGATCTTCCACAGCAAGGAAAGCACGGGTCATCGCCTCATACGTGCTAGGTTCTCGCTTGCTGCGGCCGACGCTGTTGTAGATTGAAGTGGCTTTGTCAATGTTCTTCTCGCTGGCCCATCCGTGAATGAGGGTGTTGGCAATGTACGGCGTCAGTTCGACACGCTTCTGCCTCATCAAGGACAAGATCGACTCGGTATCGGCAACGTGGTGGTTGGCGACCATAGCCTCGAAGAGTGACTGGAAGAGACAGGCGTTGGGCGGAATGCTCGGGTCACTCATGACCGAATCGAAGATCTTCCTCGCGCCTTGCATGTCATGAAGAACGCAGCCTCGGGCGTGGATCAGAGAAGCGTAGTGCACAGATTCGGGCTTCTGGCCCGAAGCACGGATCATGTCCAAGATAGCTTCAGCAGCTGTCATGTTGACCGGCTCGAGTGTAGCGTGGGTGTCGACGAGAAGCTTGTAGGTGTGAGCGGTCGGTGCGATTCCCTTAGCTTGCATTCGGTCGTAGTAGGCCAGAACCTTGGTCTTGTCACGCTTGGTAGTAAGGAAGAACTGCATCATGCTGTTGTACGGAGCGGGGCGAGCCTTGTAGTTGGGCATCGACTCCATCTCATCGAACAGCTCTTCGGCAAACTTCTCATCGCTAACACGGCACAGAGCGTTGACAATCGTACCGTATGTAACGCTGGTCGGCTTGATACCAAGAGCACGCATCTCGGCGAAGTAGAACAAGCAGTCATCAATACGGCGAGCCTTGCCAAGCTTGCCAATCAGCGCATTGTACAAGAAGGAAGAGGGCTCAACACCCTCGGCCTTGGCGCGGTGGAAGATCTTGACAGCTTCGGAAGCCTCATCGAACGTCTTAGTTGATTCCTTAAGGGTGGTGATGTAGAGACCAAAGGTATTTGCTGAGGGAGCAGCGCCCATTTCGAGAAGTTCCTGGTGATACTGCTCCGCCAGGACGCGATCGCCAAGGGTCAAACAGGCACCAACCATGGCATCTAAGATCGAAGACCATCCGTAACGAACAATGGAGTACTGTGGGAGGAAAGGCATATCAATTCGCGCCATGGCCAGGATATCATGGCAGAGATCCATCTTGCTATCTCGCGCCGCGGCGGAAATCATCTTCGCGTACGTGATGTACCTAGGATGACGTCCTGCCCGTCGAATGTTGCGGAAACGCGTGAGCGCCTCGTTGAGTCGGGGGCCCTTGCGCCCATGTGCTCCTTCGAGCTCATCCGAGATGATGGACGATCCCTTGAAGTCGGTATTGTGGGCGTATGGGTCGAAGCTGTCCTCATAGCTAGAGACGGTAGGCGTTGACGGGAAAGGCGACGCAGAGAGTGTTTGCGCGGCGAAGCTCGTCTGAGATGCAATTTCACGAGGGTCGGCGATACCACGAGTAGTCATGAACTGGGAGATGAAGTCAACACCCTCCTCCAGCTCATCGGCAAGATGCGGTCTGGTTTCGCTTTCGACGGCACGGATTCGCTGGAACATCAGCTCAGACTCAGCTAAACCCTCGGCAACCTGACCGGAGCCAATCATCGCAACGGCATACATGGCCGTCGGCTCGATGAAAGACGCATTGACATGGATTTCGGGGTTGCTCAATACATGCCAATACCTTGCAGCAGCTGCAACATCACCTTGGCGAACGCTGAGGGCTAACAGTGCCATCGCGGGTGTCGTAATGCCTTGGAATATGGTGGGGATGTGAGCAAAGGCAGTAACAGCAGTCTGTCGGTCCCCAGAGTCGGCCGCCGCGGTTGCAACGCTAGCTATGGCACCGAACCGAATGTCGTTCTCGATTTGCTGAGCCCATTGGAGAGCTTCGTGGTAGATACCCCTCGCGGTGAAGCCCTTGACAAAACCCCCGCTGATGATAGCATCCTTTATCTCGGCAGCACGAACTCCGTAAGACTTGACAAGCTTCTCGTAAAAGTTCTTGGCACCTTCCAGCTTGTCGTTAATCACATAAGCGTTGATCACAGAGGCGTAAACTTGCGAGTCGAGTCGATCGTTCAACGTGTAGTTACCGCCGTCATGGGCAACGGCAAGGTCCTTGTACTCGTTGTAGCACTCGACAGCGCTAGCTAGATCGCCCGTGTTGGCAAAGGCGGTGATCATAGAGGGGAAGGTGGCCGCGAATGGGACGGCACCACTCAGCTCCATATGCTCGAATAGACGGAGCATATCAGAGACACGGCCTGCCTGCGCACATGCCGAGATAAGTTCATGGTAAGTTTCCGAGGAGTAGTTAGCCTTGCCCGTCAGCACGGACGTCTCAAAGAGTCTGAGGGCAAAGTCAAGCCTGTCGTCCTCGGAAAGAATAGCGTGTTCCAGCTCATTCGAGGCGAACATGAATTTCCCGGGCTCATACATGCCACCAAAGCGAAGGCGCTTATCCTCGAGGCCTTTCTGGAGGGCGGATACCTCCAGGCATCGCGCAGCCAGCAGACCAACCAGGATGTTATACGTATCGCTATCGGGTGAAACCTTTCGTCGCATCATGTCGGCGTAAACGTCCAAAGCCTTCGAAACTACCTCGATCTTCTCCGTAGGGATCTGTATCGCGGCAACCAGTAGGGCGTTGTAGGATGCGGCAATGGGCTTGATACCCGCGACCAGCATGGCCTCGAAGACGGCCGGGATCTCAGCGTAGCGGCCATCTTCGGAAAGCTTGGTGAGATGATCGGCGTAGCTTTGTGACTGCGAATCGACCGGCGGCGTCAGGGAGCGGGCAACGCTAGCAGGAGTTGCGGTTCTCTCGACAATGGGAGATGGAGCTCGAGATACGACGCCATCGGTGGCGCTGAAAGTGGCCTCTCTGGGAGAACGCGCAACATTGTCCTCGAGAGCTTCTCGTAACTCGCGAACCTCAATCTCCTTTTCGATAGCAGCGTCGATACGCGCCAAGGCCGCTTCGATGTCAACGGGTTCCGGTAAGCTCTCGGCTCCATTCTCGTTGACAATGGCCGCCTCGGCAACACTCGTACTCTGCGCCTGAGCCTCGGGACCTTCTAGGATGGACGACGCCTCGGGTCTCCATTCTATAGGCTTGGGAAACTGAAACTGTGTCCACTCCTTCTCGACCTCGTCGGTATCTTGCTGCTTCTTCAGAGCCTCAAAGTAGGCGTCTAAGTTCCCATTGCTGGACGTGTGTCTGTCGTGCCAAAGCTCATGTTGAGCAGCGTTCGAAGAGCTGTGGAAAGCACTCTGAAGCTGGAGACTGGCAAGACGGCCGACGCGTTGACTGTTACGTCGCCCGAAGGACGGGCGGTTCTGCGAGTTTAGAACATGGGGATGTGTGGCGGCTACGACGGATTGCGCGTAACCGTGGGTGAAAGACTTTGCAAATCCTTGACGGATGAAGTTCTGGTACAAGGACGAATAGATAGTGGGCATTTAGATGACGCCAGAAGGGGAGGGTGACTAGTTGAAGCAAGAGATTATGCTGTTAGTGTAGACTCTATTTGATGTTCGACAGTGAGTGAGAAGGAAGAAGAATGCGACTTGATTCATGATCATCGCCGAGTCAACGTGGGTATTCTTGACTTTGCGGCTGGGACCAGATAAAAAAATCAACCGAGTCGCAAACTTCGGACCACAGATCAGATCAATGACGACTTACATAGAGAAAGGAGAAAATGGGTCGTTGCAGGTTCATTTGACAGCACCTTAGCCGTCAAACAAACGCGCGATATTCTATTAAAAATTGAATTGGAATGAAGGTAAAAAGCGAAGAGAGAGAATTCCCGACGAAAATGGTTTTTTTTTGTGTTTTTGGCTGAGGATGGGAATTGGTGGGTGATGTTCGATTTTCTATGGCATTGGATCGGTTTACAGGGGGGTCACAGTACACAGTTACCTACGGCTGCTAGGACAGTACCTGGAGCGGGCAAGTAAGCGACTGCTGGGCGACTGCTGGGCGATGGAAGCTTGACGGATGTAATGCATGCATTAGCCCTATGCCGGTGCTGGCTGGTGCTGACAGTTCGCTACCTTACAGGGACATAGCTGCTATTTGGGTTACATTTTCCATGGATTTCCAACTCTCTCAGTGGAGCTCGGGGATAAAGAAAAAAATTGATGAACCGGAGACCGCATTTCTAGCCACTCATTCAATGTCAAACGCTACGGAAATCGGTTTCGTTTCTTGAGGTTCGTTTAGCCCTCGGCCCTGAGCAGGACAGGTCCCCGCCACCCGTCTGGTAAAACGCCGACGAGGAACAATACGGTGGCCATCTACAAACAGTAACGGCACGACCTTCTGTGACTCAGCCCGCAAGGTCGCATATACAACACAACCAGGCAACCCAAAGCAGGCTGCCGGATATTAGAGTTGCAGTTTTATTTCACCTGCTGTCACCGTGCTGCCGTATTCTTCAACGGTTGCTGAATAATGCCTATGATGCGAAGTGGATTACGACATACGAAAGGAGCTGTACCAGCAGGCTGCTATGTACATAGTAAGCATTGCAAGCACTGGAAGAGACCTACGTCGAATACAGGTTTAGGTCAACTAATGGATATACCGTAGTAATTCCTAAAGCCGAGCTAGCAATACGTTTTCCGCCGTCGTCATTGACTGTTGGATATCCACCGCCCGGCCGACCTAACCTAGCGTATTCCCTTACTTTGTCCGGCCAGAGGCCAGATCGTCACCGAATCCTGAGGGCTCCCTCGCCTTCTCACTGACGAGGCCCTGCTACTGCCTAGAAAATGCTCGGCGTCAGTATGTGCCGCAAGCTACTCGAAATAGCGGACACGGGAAGAAAAGCGTGCCAGGCGTACCTAGCTAAGAGAACAAACCGGGACGGCTAGCACGCGTACCACCCCCCCGGTCGACGGGAGAGGACCCTGATTCGTCAAGGTGTGGCCGCGGTACCCAATGGGGGAAACGCCCACACCCTGCACGATGGGTGAAGCCGGAACCGCAATCCCAGGCTGTCGGGATTCACCGCAGATGACCGTCCGCCTCTTGTCAGTTGTGCATCGTCATACAGATCTTCCGCCTCCCAGCTGCCAGCCTTCTCCATATACCGTAGTGCTGAAGCTAGATACGGCGAAGGAGTCGAAAGGGCATGATTCCCCAGATTCTTGTCCCTAGCATCACCACTTGGCGGTGGCGAGAAACAGGACCCCCGAGACCCTTAAAGGATGGCCAGGTCGCTACCGCAGCGCTCAGCTCGCCGACGTCTAACCCCTTACGGCCACAAGATGGCTGGTAATCTCACCAAGATTCATGCTAAAGGAACAAGCGAATTTATTTTTCAATCGAATTTCAAAAGAAATCCACCAGACAGCCCGGGCGAACAGGCTAGAAACTTTTTCAGGGTCCTTTAAAACTTAGAATATATACCTCATCGATTCTATCCACTGTGTCACTTCTAGGAGCCCGCAATATTTTTTCACTTGATGATATCACAAGAGGCGACGCGCGACGTTGCCTCGATTGCTACACACAACACAACACCTTAATTCGCCAATTCACCTTAAAGTACTTCAAGCAGGCCCTAAGTTACCTGCTAACACTGTGAATAGCGACATCCGGTCAACCGGCCGGCTCGAGTGCCGCGGGATGCCAAGGTGGGGGTTTACATTCGAAGGGCCGCATATGTGCAAGCATTACAAGCTCACGGGGTCAACTTAATCTTTTCCCTTCTCCTGCAACGAAAATGCCCCGCGATCGTGGTAGGGCTCGGTAGGTTAAAGCAGAAAAAGAATCGGTGCCTAGCACGCTGCTACGGTACCGCGTTGCACTGCCTCGTGTGGCCTTGATCGACACCTCTTTCGGTGCCTGGCCCGCACCCCGAGTCCGAAGCCCGTACGCCGTCGGCCTCGACATTCCTCCGTGAAGCCAAAGAAATTCCGCTTGTGTCAACTGTCCTTTTCATAAGTTCCCGGCGGTTCGAACAGCCGCAAACGTCTTATATCCCTTATGCCAATGTTGCTTGACCCCTTTCAGGCTCGCTTATGTGTCTAAGGTAATCCTACAGCCACACTACACTACTCAGCTCATAGCTGGCCTTCCTCCAACTTGAAGTTCCCTTGCTCGTGAATGCCACTCCAGGCGCGTCCGCATGTGCGTAAGCAAATTGCATGCGCATGACTCACGCGCATGCTTTCGGTAACGGTTCCGTCCCTCTCGCAGGTTTGGTTCCCCATGTCGCGGATCGTCGATTCCGTCCCTTCTTACCAGGTAGGCAGATATAATTTTAGGATCTGTTATCAGATGCAAACGTGCAGATGCGAATGCGGCCGCTCTCCTATTACGTATGATACCCAATTGGTGTGTAGACAAATCTATGTTGGCTGGAGTATACGCGTCGTAGAGAATAGGCAACATTCATCACAGGTTCCTAACATGATGAGATGCGGAAAGGGGTGTTACGTTGGAAACCCAGAATAGATGTCCCTCGTCAGCTTCCATGAGGCTTGTCACGCAGGATCGAGGGTGTCTTAAGGCATATTATTGTGCTTACGTAGCTCGTATAATTATGACAATAGCTGAACAATGCCAGCTCTGGGGCTATCTTATATTCTAGGTATAATGCGTCGTGCTCACTTCTTTGAGAAAAATGACATGATGTTGCCCTGGCCTTTGCCGGCCGCCTTCTTCGGCTTCGCAGCAGGTTCCGACTTGACTGGCTGGGACTTCAGTTTGGATGACGGAGGAGCCTCTTCTTCCGAGAACGACTCCCAACCCTGCTCCTGGATCGTCACCAGGTACCCCTTATCATCCATGACCTGCTTCTTGCGCGTCACCCGTCGTCGTCCCCTTCGCCTACCGTCACCCGTGCTCGAGACTTCCTCGGCCGGTTCTTCTGCCTTAGGCTCCGGCTCGGGTGGGGGCGCCTCCTCTTCCATGGGTTCCTCGGCCGGGCTCTCGGGCTTCTCGGGCTCCTCGTCGTCGCTCTCCTCCATCATACGACGCAGATCGGCCTCCCGGTCGAGCCTTGACTGTCTCGCGCTGCTCGATTCTTGGTTTACCTGAGGCATTGGTTCTGAATCGTCTTCTCCGTCATCAGACATGGCCATTTTTTGGTCTTCCTCGGCAGCGGCAGCAGCCTTGGCAGCGGGCTTCTTGGGTCTAGCCGCTGCTTTCGCGAACATTTGTCCGATGCCACCTGAGGAGCCTTGCCGCTTCAACGAAGCAGTAGCCGCAGGCTTCTTGGCGGGTGCGGATGAGGTCAATCCCTTTGCAGGGGCTTGAGAAGCTGCCTTTGGTTCTTCCTTGGCTACAGGAGGCTTAACATCTTCCTTGACCTCCTGTTTGCTTTGGGATTTCGGTTCGACCTTGGGTGTACTTGTAATGGGTTTCGGTGCTTGGCCCCGGCGTTCCCGTTTGTGCACATGGGGATTGCTAATCGAGCCGAAGGCCTTGCTCACTGCCGGAACCTTGCCAGTGGTCGACAAATCCATAACCTGCCGGGCCGGGTCGGCCAGGAGCTGGAGGTCTTTGACCGGATGGGGACCGACACTGTACACATGGATTGACGTGACTTCATCGTATTCCGCGAGTGCCGCTACTCTCCTTCAGTAAGTTTACGCAAATCGGAGTACATATAACCGACCTTGAAGTTGTGCCTCTCTGATCAGAGATAGCGTATAAGTGGGGACCTCGTCGGAAAAGGAGGCGCCTGGCCGAGAGTCCGCCATTTCCACATCGCCATCCTGTTCTGCAGACTTCTCTGCCCTCCCTTTAGTGCCGTACACGAGGTAGGTGGCGTGGAGAGTTCCCGGGCGTTTGTCATTCTGCCATTTGTGGAAATCGTAGAGCATCCTAGGATATCTATTAGCAGTTTCTAAATTTATATCATTGATGAGACATACTCTTTGGCAGTATTGACATGTGCATTGAGAGCCCGGCTCAGAGAGCGATATGCGACCTATGAGAGACATGTCAATACTCTGCTGATGAGAAAATTGGCAATGTCGTAACTCACAACCTGGTCCTCAGTCAGGATTTTTTGGGCTAGAAACTGTCTGTAGTCCTCCATCTTTTGATGAGGTACCAAACAGAATGAGGCAAGAAAGACTTCTACGTCTCAGTCGAGCTGTGACGGATTTATTTCAGCCCTTGAACGAAGCAGTCGAAGTGCAAGATCAACTGGTTGGCAAGGCTGAAAGGTCGATATCAATGTGAAAGCTAGAGAAAGTGGTTAGGCCAGTCGCGTCCTCTACAAAGTACGACGCGTTAAGTGGTGGGGAGGGCTGCCAGATGACGAACAGCTGTGGCTACCCTTGACAGCTGAGTAGACTCGAATTTCAAGTGGTAGTATCCCGGTCAAGTGGCAGGTAAGCCGCAAGCGCGTCAAACCGGATCAGGTCGCGACTGAAGAGAATGATCTCATGAGAGAGATACGTATCGTGTTCCACTCTAGCTGTCAATTTTCTTTGTTCCCCGGCATTGTACAGATATAGCAGATACGATCCTACTGTATGCTCACACTCGGCTGCCATCGAATACCATTGGCATTGGCGCTTCCAGGAGACAGCTCGGTCTATTAATAAGCCAGAAGCGACATAGCAAAGGGACCTAGCCACCTACCGACATTCTTGCCCATCGACTCGATGAACGACATAACCATCCTCGAGCAGTTCGACGATGTCAGCGACTCTACCGACTGGCTGAAGACGCCGTTACCCGGCCTCGCCGCCGTCGAAGCCTCCCTACGATGTCAAGTCTGCAAAGACTTCTACAAAACGCCTATGCTGACCTCCTGCAATCACACATTCTGTTCCATATGCATCCGTCGCGCCCTCTCCAACGACGGCCGTTGCCCTCTATGCCGAGCTTCCGAGCAAGAAGTAAAGCTGCGGAGCAACTGGTCACTGGAGGAGGTTGTCGCGGCCTTCACAAAAACCCGACCCGACCTTCTTCTCTTCGCGATGAGGAATACGGACGCCGACTCCGAGGCCGGGTCATCCAAGAGAAAGATGGACGAGAGGGACGACATGAACGCAGCGGGACAGCCCCTGGGCAAGCGGCTGCGCTCTTCGGAAAGGCTGAGCAAGTCCAAGAGTATGGAGACGACGGCGGAGATGGCCTGCCTCGAAGCAGACCCCGACGGCACGCCCGAGCAAGAAGAACCGCCGATGTACGAGCCCGACGACGGCCTCGTCGAGTGTCCCATCTGCCTGCAGCGCATGAAGCACACCCTCGTGAACCGACACCTCGACACTTCGTGTCCAGGGGAGCCGCAACCGCGGCGCCAGAAGTCGCCGACAAGAACGACAACACAGCAGCAACAGCACCCGCGAGCACTAAGCACGCCGGCGACCTTCCCGTCATCCTCCGCGGCCCCGAAGCAGCCGCCGGCTCGGGTGCAGGAGCGGCTGCCGGCGATCAACTACTCGATGCTCAAGGAGCCGCAGCTCAAGAAGCGGCTGGCGGAGCTGGGCATCTCGGCGGCGGGCAACCGGCAGATGCTGGAGCGGCGGCACCGCGAGTGGATGACCATCTGGAACGCCAACTGCGATGCGCTGCGGCCGCGGCGCCGCGCCGACCTCCAGCGCGATCTCGACGTCTGGGAGCGCACCCTCGGCTCCCGCGCCCCCGCCGCCTCCAAGGCCCTCGCCGCCGGCGCCCACATCCGCGACAAGGACTTCGACCCCGCCGCCTGGGCCCTCCGCCACGACGCCTCCTTCAAGAAGCTCGTCGCCACCGCCCAGAATACCGGAAAGGCCGGGGTCGGGCAGGCTAGCGAGGACGGGAAGGAAGGGGAGGACGCCGATGGCGGTGGCGATGGCGGCGGCGCGGGTGCCGGGGCCGAACCGGAGCCCCAGGCGGATACCGAGATGCTGGCTTCGCTGGACGGCTCCGGGGATGAGGAGCCACGGGAGCCGGTCGACCGCGATAGACACGCGCCGAGGATAATCGATCTGACGGGCGAGCCTGCTCCGTCAGATGCGTTAGGTGTAGCGTTACCGAGCAGGGAGGGCGGCGCAGTAGATCCAGACAATCCATCCAGAGCGACGCCGATACCGTGAAGACAGAGGTGATAGTACCGTAATTTGCTTGCTTATTCAAAGGACTATCTAGACACCTAGGTTTACAGTATCCCGTCGCTGCTCGCTACTAGTTACCTAAAAATCATTCAGCCATTTGCGCCGTTCTCTCTCCCTCCGTAGTGGTAGTAGTATCAGTATCTATGTGCATCTCGTCCAGTTCGTTTGCCGTGGCAGTGACGGGCGTGATAGGTCTCGCCTCCTTTTCTCCCGTCTGGCTAGGCACAGGTAAGGGGGCGAGCTTCTCCAGCTCGGCCAGCTTTCGCCTCGTCTCGTCGGCCTCTTTTGCCTTCTGGGCTTCCCGCTTGACCCTTTCTGCCTCCTCTTCCTTCTTCCGCTCCTCTGCCATCATGGCCTCGAACTCGTCGTCCACCTCGGCCTCGTCGACGGTGACCGCTCCTCCCTCGGCGATGATGTTGCCCACTTCGTCCACTTCGCCCATCTCCTGCCGCAGATTGTCCAATACCTCGTCGACCTTGTCAGCACCGCCGACTTGGGCGTTGAGATTCCGTAAGGCGACAGTGCTCGACTGCATCACCTTGACCAGTTGCACATTGTCAGTCGCCTGCTGGATCTTGGCCGCCACGTCTTCGAGCTGGCTGAGGGTGGTGTGGCGCTTCGACAGGTCCGTCTCGGCTAGCCTTTTGGATTTTAGAGCGGCCATCGCAGAGATGCGGTTCTTCTTGCGCACGGCGTCCTGCGCGGCGATGTTGAGCTCGTCGATACGCCGGTTCAGCGCCTCGGCCTGGCGCGTCAGGTCCTCCATAAGCTCTTTCAGCGACGCGATCGCCGAGTCTTCCTCCGTGATCGACACATTCTCGGCCTGTGAGGATTTCCGAATCTTAATCGTGTTCCCGTCCGTGACCAACACGTTCTTGTCCCGCGACAGAAACTTGACTAGAACCTCGAGATCCGTCTCAGATAGCCGCTGTTTCTCTAGGATGCCGTCCGCAAACGTCCGCTGGAAGTGAGCCTTGGAGAAAGTACGCTCGAATGGTGAGGCGCGGTCGGCCGTGGCCTCGCTAAACGCCCTTGAAACGATATCGAGGTTTTGGAGCATCACAAACTGGCCCTTGGGTATGTTATCGCCGGGCCCTCTTATACCGACCTGTCTCAACCCCCACGACATAACGGTCCACGGCAGAGTACCCCACGACCTGTGGTATATGCTCTCCTTGGCCTTCAAGAACTGCTGAAGCGGCATCATTTCCTCGTTCGCGAGCGCGTCCTGTAGCGCGGTGCCCAGCGCTAGTGGACGTCCAAATTGCTTCGTCTCGAGAGATTGCAACAGGGAGTCGCCGTCGAGGTCGAGGGTCAGGTGGTTTCGAGTCGTCGACTTGGAAGGTACGTGGCCAGCGAGGGTAGCGGAGGAAAGCCCTCTCTTCCATGCTGCAACGTTGGCTGTGAAGCCATCGGGATTTAGGGTACGCTGGGAACGAAAGTCAGAGTAGAGGGCAGGAAGGCGAGCTCTATCAACAGAGACTTGTTAGAACGTAACCCCTTGGGAACCGACGTAGAATGACAGAATACTATATTCATACCTTCGAAAGCTCTCATCATTCTGTACTAAGTAGTTTAGAAGTTCGCTCATATTGGTAGGCGGATGTGTCTAGCCGGGATCGCTTCCCCGGTCTTGATCTCGATGTGAATAACGTGTGACACGAGATGATGTTCCTCGGGATTTGCTTGCAGATTGATGACACTAGAGGGGCAAGAAAGGTTTCATGATTAACATGCCCTTGCCAGGTAGATTTCGGGATCGAGACACAAACTACAGCCGAGTTCTAGTGTAAATGGCGACAGTATGGCAATGATAAAGTGGTGTCTTTTGGAAGCCTAGGGCGTCAAGGCGTGACGACGTGCAGGGATAGGCGCATCTTCCAGGGTAGCTCGGGCTTATCAGCGCGACGTCACTCTGTCGATAAGCCCTGTGGCAGCTGTGGAGACCTCCATTTCAGGGGTCTAAGCCCGCTACGTCTTTTCATCTCGATTTCTCACTTCATATCATCCCATCCAACTACCAACCTCTACATGTAGGCATATTTCGTGAACATCCCAGTTCGCAATATCGAGTCTCCAAAGTTGCCTGTCACGACTTTTGGTGCGGGAACTCTATATATTCCTCAATAATCGACTGAGTCGAGTTGGGTAATACGCTGCTCAGCCTGATATCTCGAGGCCGTTGTCATTACCACGTCCAACCACATCCCGAATCCCCTCCAACTTGGATTATGCTTCATGTGCTCCTTTCGATAACTGATGTTTAGCGAATGATTTCTCTTTTCTCTTTTTTTCTTTTTCTTTTTCTCTCTTTCAAATATTAATGACTCCATATTCGTGTAGTCCGCTTCAAAAATGACTTTATCCTCGACGTCCCCTCCAACTCCCCCACGGGTGTGCCGTGAATCTCGACGGGAAGCAGTTTGCCGTCCAGCTCGAAGACCGGCGCCGGCGTCTCTAACTCGCTCCCCGCCGGGTATCCGTCTGCCTCCACCGTCGGCGGAGTAGATGGTCTCTCCTCTGCAGCCTCCAAGGGGCTTTCGTCTCCTGATTTGGTAGCCTGGGCGGGCTTAGATGTCAAGTATCGCCGCACAACGACGCTCGTTATGCCTGCTATCACTATGATAAGAAGCGGCACGCCTATGCTGACGCTGATGATAACAATAGACGATGCGTTCAGGCCGGTATCTGGTGTGCTTGAGGTTGTACTGGTCCCGGATGCCGTTGAACCGGACAGCAGTGATGACGTACGACTCGATGACGGCAGTGCCATGCCTTTTATTGACGATGTTGAAAGCGGTAGCGATAAACTACTGCCCAACACTGCTGATGATTGATCGCTCGACGGCGCCAGTGGTAGCGTTACTTGTGTTAGCGATGGTATTGGCGATGGTGTCAGCAGTTGTGCAGACTCTGTTGTTGTAGGCCCTGTTGGTGCGGGTGCGAGTGCATTTATCATTACAACAGACGTCGACGTATCCGTCGGGGGTGGATTGGACACTACAGGATGAGAAGCCAAAGCGGCTAGACGTTGCCAGGTAGGTTAGCATCATTCAGGTATAGTAGCAGAAGAAGCTTACTGCGGTTACAGTCGTATCTTTGGTTGCAATCTAGGCCATCGGCGCTGAATGATCTGCCCGACTGTTGCCAACACGTAAAATCGGCCTGACCATCACTTGCAGTGCCGGCGATATCTCCCTCGGTACCCAACGGTCCCAGCTTGGCCGTGAAGTTAGTGTTGTCTTCCGGAAAATATGCCCACACATTAAGATTCTCCAATCTTGTGCCGACGCCACCGTTGGGGCCTACGATGACAGCCGTGTGTCGGGGGCTTGCTTCGTTATAACTCTGATAGTATCCAGCTTGAGACACCCAGCCGCAATCTGCCAGTACCACATCTGTCCAGTGATAGCAAGATCAGCATCGCTGGAGGAGTTCGAAAGGCAGGGTCATTTTCAGAGAAATTACTTACGATCATCTGGTATTCCCATACCAGAACCGGAATGGGATCCAATGACGAGTAGCAAAGATTGTGAGCTGATTATGAGGAGAAGAATTTGGGAGATAAGCATTTGATAGTGCGCCGTTGGAAGCACTATTGTGTTCCAATAAGCCAGAGTTGTTAGGTAGATAAAGGTCTACCGCAATTACATACGAAGACCCGATAGACACAGAGAAATCCAAGTCCATTCGAGCATCTCAAGGGAGGAGCCCCTTAAGAAGTGCAAAAAGAGTAGGCTACCTAAAACAACATAAAGGCGGACCTGGCAAGCCAGCTGAAGTTGCTCTAATACAGGAAGTAGAGGTTAGATCCAGGGCCTATGAAGCTGTGACGAGCAACAACTTGCGAGACAGATCATATACAACGAGCAACACCGTACCAATTCGAGCATCAAGTAGCACAGCTGAGACGGAGCTGGTAATAGCTAGATGGTCTTGGACGGTTACCAACCGGTCCTGAGACACAGTCCGGAACAGAACGCCTCCGGCAACGTTGGCCGATATTGTGACCCCGAACTCGGCGCGGGGAAGTTGAGAAACCAGTGAGCATACACCAGAGCTGTTAGGAAACCATCTAGAGAAGTGGATTTACGCCAAGATTGTCAGTGTGCGCCTCATGTTCGTCATGTTCTCCCCACGGCGGCCAGCTTATCCGACCCTATTCTTGACGAGCAGATGCGGCAAGTCATAACCTTAGGGAATAGAGTCAAATAAGCGCGCTCGTCATCCCTTTGCGTATCATACGCTTGATCCGGATGCAGCTTTTCTGAACGCACCTATTCAAGGCTGGCTCAGGTTGGCCTGGCCTATGTCATACTCAAAAAGGAGGTGAGGCTTATTGTTTCTTCATGGTATGATCGAGCCCCCATTCATACCTAGCTGTAACTATATCCCAACGGTGCAGAATGCATACACTGCCCAGACTTTTCGATGCCTTTTTAGATCTCCAATATCCTAATCCAGCCCTGACAAAGTAACCCATCGCTGATGCCAAGCTTCCCAACCCAACCCGATTTGCTATAATCCCTTCTAAAATACATACATAAGGAGGTAAGATACAGAGTCAAGGTCTTCGTCCGTCGACCCCTTGGTGTCAGTGATTACTTACACTTCACCAGCTTGGTAATCGTGTAAAAGACTGGGACTTGATCAAAGACAGCAAAAAGAAAGAAAAGAGGGAAAAAAAAAAAAAGCCACCGTGTATACCTGCCTCTAGAGATGTTCATGAACAGTCCCGTATCCAAATACGACATACATATCCCGTCCCTTTTCGACATGGTCCATACTTTATATACATAGTCCTTTTAAGGACCTTCTTCGGCCTTTCATTGTTTTAACTCGTCGTCTCAGAGAAGCCCCTGAGAATTGTAAGTCTTCGATCGAGATGGAGGTTCATACCAGTTTTGATATGGGTGGTTTGGGAGGCTGAAATCGGCGAAGCTCAGCGGGTTGACATGTGCCGGTGGAGGGGCTGCCCGCTGCTGCTGCGCCCCCAGCTGTGAAACAGGAGGCATCATCTGGTTATGCGGCGGGGTCGTCGCCTGTCGCCCGTTGAGCGACCCTCTCTGTTGCTGTTGATGCTGCTGCTGCTGATGCTGCTGCTGTTGATGATGGTGCTGTTGCTGCAGTTGATGCTGCTTTGCCAACCCTCCTGCCGGAGCCTTGTCGCCGGCGGACCAGGGCAGGAGTTGCGTCGCGAGCCCCGTCTGGGCCATCTTCTCCCAGCCCCAGATCTTCTTGAGGTTCTGGATCACGCCCGTGAGCTTCCAGCCCGTCTCGCGGTCGATCTTCTCGAGGATGGCGAGCACCTCGCGCTGCTCGGCGGCGTCCGTCAGGATCTCGGCCACGATGGCCAGCGACCGGATCGACACGCTGAAGACGCCGCGGTCCTCGATGTGCGCCACGATCCCGCAGACCTGGTGCGCGTGGTGCTGCTGCACCCGCCGCGCCTCCTCCGAGTCCTTGGGCAGGATCGGGTTGATCTGCGCGAGCAGGCACTGCGCCGTGTGGTAGAACAGCCTCCCGATGATGGCCGCGCGCTTGATGAGCCTAGAAAAGAAATGGTTATTTTTACTATGATCTACGCTTGAGCAAGGAGCGGGAAAGCGACGGAGAGACGACGTACCACACGTTAGGGAACAGCGACTTGTTGGCGCCGGTCTGCTGGGAGGGGTACAGGTAGCCGTACGGGTGCATGGGGCGCGGGCAGCAGGTGTTCCAGCAGTCGCACATGTTCTTGAGGCGCTGCCACTCGGCGTAGCGGCCCTGGAGGCGGACCTGCTCGTCGCGGGGGCTGGGCTCCTGGAACTTGGGGATGCTGGCGCGGAAGTTTGCGATCTTGGCGACGATGTAGAAGATGGCGTGGACCCAGGCCTCCTCCTCGTCGGCGGGGGCGTCCTTGTCGGCGATGAAGGCGATGTCGATGCCCCACTGGTCGGGCTCCCAGGCCGTCTGCCAGTTGAAGGCCAGGCACGAGAGCAGCTCCATGCCGACGTTGAGCCAGAAGCAGGCGGCGCCGAGGCCCTCGCTCTTGGCGTTCCAGCCGCACTCGCGGATCAGCGCGCGCGCGCCCGCGATGTGGCTCATGCGCTGCGTCGGCTTCTCGCTCATGATCTCGTACACGTTGAGCACGACCGCCGTCGTCGCGCACTCGGCCGTGTTGCGCTCCGGGTTCTGCAGGCTGCGCAGCAGCTGCGTCGTCGCCGTGTCGTAGTAGAAGAGCGCCTTGTCGTCGTTGTACTTCTGCGTCAGCGTCAGGTACTTGACCCCGCACGCCAGCAGCGCGTTCAGCAGCATCGGGCACTTGAGCGCGTGGTACGGGATCATCCGCGAGAAGTGCTTGTCCTTGTCTAGGCTGTCCATCCAGATCCCCACCTCCGACACGAACACCTGCATGAACCGCAACTCGTCCGCCGAGTTGATGTACTCCCGCTCCGCCGAGTTCTCGCTCGACGGCGTCATCAGACCGGCCTCCACGTCTGACTCGGCGCTGCTGCCCCCCGTGCCTCCTCGAAAGGTCGATGGCGGCCCGATGCCGGTGAATCCGCCCATCGACGTTGCAACGGACATCTCGCTGCCCTTGTATCCGTTATGGGAGGGAGCGCGGCTGCCATCGTCTTTCATAGAACCGAACGGATCCGAGGCCATGCTACCATATCCGGTCGGATGGGTAGAGCCAAGTGGAGCCATGAAAGAAGCATCACTGCTCCTCCGCGAGTGAGTTCGGGTGTCGCCTACGAAGGTCGAATGTGTCTGGCTCCGGTCATCATAGTATATCGGCTGCAGTGAAGAAGTCAATATCCTGGGTTTCCTGTCAACCCTCGCCTGTGAATCTGCATTTTCAAAGACGTGCGAGTGCCGTCGAGGAAGAGGGAGAGGGTTAAGGTCGGGTTCCGTCTGCGGAGTGGCGGCCTGACTGTCGCTGTCGGTATACCGACCCAGCCCTCCCTGATATTCCGAAGCAATCAGACGTGACTCGTCTTGAAATTGCACTGCATCTAGAGTTAGATTTGGTATGAAAATCCCTCCCCTATTTCTGTAGGGGCCAACATACCTGCCCACTCTTCTGTCGGAGGCATATAAGGGGGTTCCTTGCATGTCATGTCGATGAAGTTAAGCCGCACGCCTCTCTTGCAGTCCCTATTGCTCTTCCGGCAGTTCAAGCAGTCGGGTATGCCCTCATCGCACTTGAGGTGTCGTTCTCTGCACGTCAAGCAGCCCGTCCTTACTCTCCTACTCTTGGCAGGCACCGCGTCCGAAGAAGTCATATCGGCGGCCGTTCTGGACTCAGCGAGTGCACTATTCTTTGAGCTGAGGGAAGCAGAGCTAGAGAGCCTTCGGTGGTTTGAGTTTGGGTGATAAGAACGAGTCTTAGAGAAGCCGCTGTCGACGGTGCACTGTGGTAAAAACTGCTCGGCATAGTGGTGCCTCGATGGCGCAGGGACGCCGTCAGGGTAGCCCTCTACAAGGACGCTCGACAGGGCGACGCCGAGTGCCGCCAGGATTACGGAGGAAGAGCTGAGGTCAAAAGTTGAGGCCTATCTACCTAGGCAGGCTAAGGGAGTGGTAGAGGGATAGGACGGTTAGATAAAGACACCTTTAAACGCTTTCGGCTTTAGGCTTTAGTAGGGAAGCCAGATGGACGAGGTCAGAGTAAAGTATCCGACTCTAGTGACTATGAGATCAAACTGTCTTCTATCTCTGCTGCTGCCGGGCATTCCGCTGACAAGCGTCAAGATGTAATGGCTAACTCCCAAGTACTTTGGTAGGAGGCTAGTGGCCAAATATTGTTGTCGAAGGGGTCCGACGGCGGGGGGATTCAGCGGTGTCTTAACATGGCCCGAACCCTTCGGTATGGGACGGTGTGTGTGTCTCTGTATGCAGGTAGCCGCTTATCCTAAAAGAACCGGCCCCTGGGCAAGCACAGGATCTGGAGAAGGGCGCCAAATGTCTCGGGTTCTGCCTATGATGACACCAAGTGATTGGAAGCTCCCAAACAGGCAAAGGCTGTGTGTGGTGTGTGGTGTGGTGTGCCGTACTGCTGTGCGTTTACGCGTGCCAGACCGAGATAGAATTGCTGGATGGCCTTCTATCTTCTCTTCTCTTCTCTTTGCGGCGTAAATCTTTTATGGGAAGATGAAAAAGAGAAGAAAAAGAAGAAGAAAGTCACCTTCAACCAGAACACGTTGGAGACCTGAGTGCCAGTATAAGTAGCTAGAAAGCTGTACTACCTCGAGTTAAGTAGGATGACGGCCGGGCTGGACTAGCTCAAGATGGCTTCATTAGCGTGCCGAGCGGGCAGGCCATAAGAGGTATGCACGTCGACGTCCAGGTAGGAGGAGGCTCTGGCAAGATTACCATGCCAGGCTATGTTATACATGGTTATCTAAGTTGTATGTACATAAGTAAGGCTATTAAGAAACAAGGAAAACGGGGGCAGAAGAGATACAGTCCCGTGATTAGTGATGACCTACAATCTCGTCGAATAACCTGATGCAGATCTGACGGGGGGTGGCGGCGTGGCT
The DNA here is from genome assembly GCA_022432365.1 of Hypoxylon sp. FL1284. Taxonomy (NCBI): domain Eukaryota; kingdom Fungi; phylum Ascomycota; class Sordariomycetes; order Xylariales; family Hypoxylaceae; genus Hypoxylon; species Hypoxylon sp. FL1284. Next base: position 957,899 of record JAJJXE010000005.1, on the reverse strand, counting down.
GACCAACCGTATAAGTCAGAATAAACTGCTCCCCACGATCCGTGCCTCTTCGCTGCTTCAGCGTCTCCACCGCCCCAGAGTTACGGTAGCATCCCGCGCTCCGTGTCGAGTGCGTCTTGTCAGAGAAGTGCTTCGGCTTGAGTTGCTTCCAGGAGCTTGGGCGGTGCCGAGAAATCCAGGGGTCGCTAGCGGATATCGTCCCAGCAGAAGTCCGAGCCGAGAATGCCTGCAGGCTGCAGCAAATCCATCCCTGTCGCCCTGCCAAGCTTTAAGAGACTACCGAGACTACATCATCAAAGCCTCTGATGGTGAAAGGCTATTACCGTACACCATCAACGTAGTAATAGGATGCCAGGGTAGGCATAGAGGCCGAGAAGGAGAATATACCTTGTAAAATCTAGATGTCCCTTTTTTACAAGTACCGATAGAAACCTTATATTTCCCCGGCTTCGCTTCTTCGCTTTTTGCTATTGTGCCGTCGTGTACAGTTTAGAGGTTGACGTTTCGAGGCTGAGTGGCTGTGAAGCCTCCATCCTGTTTGATCGTCTTAGTGCTGTTGAGCCCGGACGGATGCGAGCGTCCTGCTTTGCAACCCTATCGAATCAGGATTTTGGGGATATAAGTCCTTTCATTTTAGAACCCTAACATATCTAAAGTACTCGAGGCCGGAAATGTGAGTTGTGATAAGGATGAGAATAGAGTCAGAAGAGTCTAGACGTGCCGCATCTGAGAGAAAAGAAAACGAAAATAGTCTTGGCAGACTTGGCATACAAGACCAAAAGATTATGTTTATTCGCTCTAATGGTGAAAGATGAAAGACTAATAAATATTCGATATAGTTGAAGTGTCTAACGTGTTAGCTCGCAGCCTCAGAACTCAGCTACGTATGAGCTTACTGGGGTTGGACTATGGAACGAAGGTCTTTTGCAAACTCCTAGTTCTCGCCGTCTTGCCTCGCAGCATGTATGTCTATTAAGGAAGTTGTGTTCACGGATAGTTATTTCGCTAAGTGGCGGAGTAGATTTAGTGTCGAGTGGCCGAGTTTCGGCTCGCGGTGCGAGAAATTCATCTTCCGGTTTCCCGCGGAATAAGCAACCCCGGAACCTAGATCCAACCTTGGGAAGCCTTCCAGGCCGGCCTCGCGGTAATCCGATAACCGATATACCCCCCCCACTCGCCAGGCAGCCGGCCAAAATAGGGGATGTTTCAAGGCAATGCTTAACTCCTCTATGTTATCTTGGTTGTTTCCTACAGTCTATTCCGTACACCTATCTAATCTAGTCGGATGCCAAGCATTTCCTGGCCGTGACATATATGAGCGAAGAGCCGACGTCGATCACTAGCCGCCCATACGATGTCATTTGTTTCCGTGGAGATGCGAGGACAGGTATGACGCGCGTTCTTCACATTGGACACGAGCCAGAGCGATATCTCGTCCGTGTTCGACCTTCCCGACAGGAGTATCGATGCTTGGGGGCGGTGAGGAGGGGGCGAGGGAAAGGAATGAGTGCCATGTATCACTGGGCTTGTTGGTGATACGATGCCGCCCTGGAAACGGGAATAAAACCGACCGCGGATCCTGTGCCGGACTTCAGACAGTGTCTGCATACCCGCTACGTCCCTATATAGCTACAGGCAGCTTCTGTCAAGACTTGATATGTTGGGAACGCTCGCTGCTACGGTGCTGATTAATTCTACGATGCAGATTCGGGACCGAGGAGATCTTGATCTTATAGAGTGACTAAGCCTCCATGTATTTATGCCGCATTAATGAATATCGCAGGTATGTACATATGTACCTAGGTGGGAAAGCAATATCTGCTAAATGCATTCATTATGTGCATACAAAACTTGTAGTTACAACATCTCGTCATTTTTTACGGCTCCCTTTCAGTCTGTTCAACGACAAATTCCATTTGCTCAGGTTCCGAAACTGATATATAAAAGCTTCTAGAGACATCTAGATGGTTTCGCATGCACCGCAGAGGCCATGATGCACACAGGGTGTAGACATTGCGTGCCAGTCGTATCTCCGAAGTCCACGCTCTCTTCGACCAGCTACTATCACAATCATGTCTCAAAATCGTCCTGCACAGCCCAAGTCTGTTCTTCGAGGCCACCGCGCTCAGGTGCACGCTGCTGCATTCGTCAGGAGAAATCAGAGGTTAGCGTCTGGAGATGCGGACGGCTTCGTGGTACTCTGGGACCTGACCATTATGCGACCTCGAGCGGTCTGGCGCGCTCACACAAACGCCATTCTCGGCATCGCCGACTGGGAAGACGACAGGATCATCACGTAGGTTGAACTTCTTCCTCACCGCTTTTACGTTTACCTGTCGGACAACTGAGAAGCATCCCTCAGACACGGCAGAGACAATCGCTTGGTTGTTTGGAAACTCGGTCCTCAAGATGAGATGGCCATGAGCACAGCACTTCCCCTTGACGAATCTGCACCTGATCGAGCTCAACCATGGATCCTGCATATACTAGAAGTAAATACCATGAACTTCTGCTCCTTCGCAGCTTGCGCTACTGAACCGGATAGCACTTGTCACGAGCTCCTCATCGCGGTTCCTAATACCTTAGACACCGAGGCAGTAAGTCTAGATACTGGTTGTTTCTCGTAGCACAACTCCGCCGTGATTACCGCTCACTCTTGTAGGTCGACATCTTCCAGCTCCCAAGCCAGAATCGTCAGTATACCGTCAGCCTGGGAAGCAAGGCGGAAAAGAAGGGCATGGCCATGTCGCTGGATCTATTCTGGCTCCAAGGAAATCTAGCTCTCGTCGCTGCCTACGAGTCTGGTCTCGTAATAGTGGCACGACTCGGAAGAAATGAAACGTGGGACGTGTTATATACAGCGAAAGTGCACGGCCAACCTGTGCTCTCGCTCGACGTGTCTCCGCAGAAAGACTTTCTTCTCACATCTGGTGCTGACGCTGTCATCGCGAAACACCCAATTCCTACTCCCGCTGCTTCCCTTGAGGGGCCACAACATCCAAGACAGACAGACAACAGCAGCGCCACCGCCCCGAGCCTGTCCTTGCTTTCTGCTGCGCTGTCGTCCGAAACGAAGCACACGACGTCCTCAAGGCAGCCAAATCCGGTAGTTGAGACGCAGCCCCTGAAGACAATCAACACTAAACACTCGGGACAGCAAAGCTTGCGCATCCGGTCTGATGGAAAGATTTTTGCGACAGCGGGATGGGACTCGAAAGTGCGCGTCTATTCGGCCAAGACCATGACCGAGCTAGCAGTGCTGAAGTGGCACGAAGTCGGCTGCTATGCTATTGCCTTTGCAGCAGTGACTGGCGAACAAGCATCGTATCCCATAAACACCAGTCTAGCCAACGCAGAGGCCCGTAGTGACGCACGCAGCGAGAATGCATCTACAGTAGCCGTGCCAAAACTTGGCCAGCTGAGTGTCAAGGATAGGAGGATCAAGACGGCCAAGGAGGCACATTGGCTAGCCGCGGGGAGTAAAGATGGAAAAATCAGCTTATGGGATATTTATTAATGATTCCCTCGACTGAACATGATTAGCTGGGATTCGCTCTGCCGTGCTAGGTGTAGACGTCCACCAGCGCTGATGGCTACACGTGAGGTATGTAACTACCCCTGAGGCAAGCAGGCGTATAGTTCTGGCTGGTATCGTATAGAAACCATATGAGTGAATGACGGCTCTAGCGAGATGAGGATTGGTATAAGAATCAAACGAATTTCGGCTTACGGTGTCACAAACTAACTTGTATAGGTATCTATTCTATGTAATCTTTAGATCAATGCCCTCGGACACCCAAGTATTTATGCTGATGTGCTCTTGGTGTCTTGGGCAATCAACCCGCCGTCAGAGTTCACCTGCATAGACGGATCCAACTCTGCTTCAGCAGGCGGTATTACGATGCCGTATTTCTCGTACGGGAAATTGGTCAGATCAGGGTAGTAATCCGCCCATCCGTCGTCGATCTCTCCCAGTTGGTGGACGTCAACGTCGCCTGCTTCACCCATGCGCCCAGCCAGGATTTCCGGCTCTCGGCCGGCGAACTCCTTCTTCAGCATGGGATGAGGACACCACACCACCCTCATGCCCGCGCGTCTCCCGGACTCTACACCGGGGACGCTGTCCTCGAAGACCAGACATTCCTCGGGCGTAATCGGCTTCTCGCCATCCTCGAGGCTGTCGTTGATGGTCTTGAGCGCGAGCAAGTAGATGTCCGGGAGCGGCTTCCCCCGGCCGCTCTGGATACGTTTATCGTCGCCCAGCACTCTCCGGTGCGATTCGAAGACGGAGAACAGATCGGCCCACTTGGTGGTCTTGACGGAAAAGTTGTTCGCGTTGCTGCTCGTCGCCAGCGCGATGTGCACTCTCTGCGCCTTGTTCCCCTTGCTGCCGCCTTTCTCGCCGTTCCTCGCGCCGCTCTGGTCCTTGAGGTCCCACCACCTCGTCCTTCCTAAGCTACCGAGAAGCTTCTCGACGCCGGGCAACGGCTTCGTGGTCGGGAAGTGCTCCCGCTGGAGCGCGCTGAGCTCGGTGACGAAGTCGGAGTTGGAGATGGGTAGTTGAGCCCATTCGTGGAAGACGGCGTTCGCTTGCGGCCCGGGTCGTCCCTGCATCTTGGCCTTTATGGACCAGGGGAGCGATGCTTTGCCATACTTCTCGAGTACCAGGTTTATGCAGAGTGTATATAGGTCCTCGGTGTCTAGCAGCAGGCCGTCCATGTCGAATAGACAGGCCCTTACCGGCAGGAAGCTTCAAGAAAAGAGGCCCAAGGTTAGCTTCGGAACATGGCAGGGGTACAATTAGGGTACTTACTCCGTGCGAGGCGCCATTATGGGTATTCTAAGAGGTCTTCAAGTCGTAGCTAGACGGGCTTCCGTGAAATTGCAAACAGATGAGACAACAAAAGTGAAGCCGGATCGGAGAGCTAGACTGACTACCTCTCTAACTGAATATATGGCGGGGTAGTTTTGACGCGGGGTAAACCGTGACTGCAGGCTTCATGATGCGTAATCATACTCGTAGGTGCATATCGCACTACTTGCATCTGGAGCTGGAGAGGATGAGCTAGAAAGCGAGATTCAGCTTACATCTCAACTACATCAGGGTTTCCGGCACCCTATCGCTTAGTAAATCTATGCTGAATGCATGAAAAGAGACCTGCCTTTTGTCTTTGGTCATATGCGATAGTGTTTACTTCGGCACTATGACCGAACAACAAAATACGAGGGAACCCGAGCCTAACCAGGTAAAGGTTGACGCAGACGCTACAAATCAAGACGATCCCGAAGAGTCAAAAGCACCCGAGAGGTTCCCCCCGGAAGAGGAAGCGGTATGCACCGAAAACCCTGCTTACTTATATGTTAAAACCCGCTTCATATTAATGTGCGTTATAGAGCCTCTTAGAAGAGTCCAACGACAAGAAGTCAGAGGCCAATGCCTTGTTCTCTTCAGCAAAGTACGAAAACGCCATCACCAAGTACGAAGAGGCCGCTTCTATTTGTCCACATTATCTCGACTACGAGCTTGCAGTTCTGAGGTCTAACATCGCTGCATGCCACTTAAAGCTGGAGCAGTGGAAGGAAGCCATCAAGACATCTACTGACTCTCTTGATGGGTTGAAACGGCTGGAGAAATCTGAGACAAGTCAAGAACAAAGCGAAAAGGACGAGAAGAAAGAAGATGCTGAAGAGGATGACGCCGAGGAGGAGATTGTTAGCTCTGGGGCCCAGAAGAGCGCCCCTGCACCAAAGCAGGAAAGCGCCTCTGATATCGCGCGGCGCAAGCGACAAGAGGACATTCTCAGGATTCGGGCTAAAGCACTCATGAGACGAGCGAGGGCGAGAAGTGAACTTGGGGGCTGGTCCAATCTCTCTGGCGCTGAGGAGGACTATAAAGTCTTGTCGACTATGACAAACCTCAGCCCCGCGGACAGGAAGATCGTGCAGACGCAGCTACGAACCCTTCCTCCGAGGACCAAGGCGGCACAAGAAAAAGAGATGTCCGAGATGTGGGGGAAACTAAAGGACGTAAGTTGTCATCATAGAGCAGGGGCATGCCTTGACGCTAAACGCCATTGCTAATTCTTATTACACAGCTTGGGAACGGGATACTGAAGCCTTTTGGCCTCAGCACAGATAATTTCCAGATGACGAAAGACGAGAAGACTGGTGGCTATAGCATGAACTTTTCACAGAACGGCCCAAGTTAGTAGTCGTTATCCGAGCCGAGGTCACAACTATAGAAATGGGCACCAAAACCCACGTGGGACTACTTTCCAAGTCGCCAACAACACACAATGCATAATCGTGGCAGTTGATCATCTCTCTTGTTACTCTATCTGCCTAAGTGATCATATCTATTCACACTAGCACATTCCAGTTATGTAATGGCTCGGTTCTTTCATGTTGCCTCTTATCGTATCAAATAGGGATCCATACCTGATCTGGGTTCACCTTGTTGGCAAATCACTTCAGCTAAGTACCTGCTCAGATATGTCTACTATGTATACTTGACTTGCTTAACATACATACATGTTTCATCTAGGAAAAAGCATGGAATAAAGGCAGAGTTGAGGTGGTAATATAATGCGAGTAGGTAATCATGGGTGCTGCGGCCGGATTGCAGAATAAGCCGGCGCCCCGGATGCTGTGCCGTGCGGTCCCGGTCTCCTGCATGAAACATAGCATATCACGAAGCACGACGGTGTGACGTCGAGAAGCCACCTGCCGATGCTGACAAACCCATTGAATGGGTCATATATCCCCCGCGTGGGACATTTCACTGTCTTATCAGATGCAACACAGCTATCTGATCTCCATCTATAGATATCGGAGGGTAGTAGTGACCACTCGCCTCATAGTCCGTGATAGCCTACCATCCTCACTCGACTCATAGCAACCAGCTTGAAACTGTCCCATACCGTCAGCATGGCTCCCGCAACCGTCACGATCGCCAACGGGGCAACATGGCAGGACGTCGCGGCTGACCGCCAACGACACAGAGACGCCACCATCGCGGAGGTCCGGCCGCCGGTACCGGAGTTGCGTCCGGAAGACGTACCCCTCAATACGACGGAGCTGCCGAAGCAGCTGCTGGCCGAGGAAGAGATCAAGATCACCGGCACGGACGTCGAGGTCCTGGCCCAGAAGATAGCTGCCGGAGAATGGAGCTCGACGGCCGTCGCCAACGCTTTCCTGCGCCGAGCAGGCCTAGCCCAGAAGCTCACGAACTGTATCACGGAGCTGCTGCCCAAGCGAGCTCTGGACAAGGCAGCCGAGCTTGACAAGTACCTGGCTGCCAATGGCAAGCCAGTGGGCCCGCTTCACGGGATCCCAATCAGCGTCAAGGAGCATATCGGCATCAAGGACGAAGACTTGAACGCGGGCTATATTGCTTGGGTTGGCCGAACCACTGAGGAGGACGCCCTGCTCGTTCAATACCTATGTAATGCTGGAGCGGTCATCTACGCGAGGACCACGCAACCCCAGACACTAATGCAGATAGAATCAGTCTCAAACATACACGGGTGAGTAGAAAGTGGCTTAACGTTGGCTGACGAATTTCAAAGAAGCAGCCGCGAGAGGTCTCTTCTTTTTTATATTACCAGAAGCTAATAACGACTGCAGCACAACCACGAACCCTTACAACACCACTCTGACCGCGGGCGGGTCGTCGGGTGGCGAAGGGGCTCTGGTCGGGCTCCGCGGCTCGATTCTCGGGATCGGGACTGACATCGGCGGGTCGATCCGGGTGCCGGCGGCGCACACCGGCGTCTTCGGGTTCAAGCCGACGACGAACCGGCTGCCGACGGCGGGCCAGTCGATCGCGATGGCGGGCGCCGAGTCGATCCTGGGCACCATCGGGCCGCTGTCGACCAGCCTCGAGGGCGCGCGGCTCTTCGCCAAGGCCGTCGTCGACCAGCAGCCGTGGCTGCGGCAGCCGAGCCTCGTCGCCATGGACTGGCGGGATCCCGCGCCGTTCTTCCCCGACAGGAAAGTCCGGGTTGGCGTCCTCTACGACGACGAGGTCGTCAGGCCCCACCCGCCTGTCCTGCGGGCCATGACGGAGCTCGTGGAGAAGCTGAAGGGAAGCCCTAACGTCGAGCTCGTGGACTGGAAGCCCTGGAAGCACGACCTCGCGTGGTCTATCATTGTACTTTCCGCCCACCCCCTTGTCCAGACCCAGCCCAGCACCTCTTGCGCCTTTGTACGGTAGATAGCTAACAGACTCCATCACAGGCAAAGCTGTACTTCCCCGACGGCGGCGCGGAGGACATAGCCGAGGTAGACTCGTCGGGCGAGCCGTGGACGCCGCTGGCCAAGTTCATCCTGCGGGAGAACCCGCACGTGGAGGCGCTGACGATCCCGAAGCTGTGGGAGGCGGTGCAGGCGCGCGACGCGTACCGGACGCGGTACGCGCAGCTGTGGCAGGAGACGGGGGCCGTCGACGTCGTGCTGTGCCCGGCCGGGCCCGGCGTCGCCTCCAAGCACGGCACCAGTCGCTACTGGCCCTACACCGCCCACTGGAACCTGCTCGACTACCCGGCCATCGTGTTCCCTACCCACGACGCCGTCGCCGACCCCGGACGCGAGGCCCAGGCCCCCTACGCTTACCCCGACGGCTACCAGCCCCGGGGTGACGCTGATAAGTACTCCTACGACCTCTGGCGGGAGCACGGCGCACAGGGGTACAAGGACGCGCCTATTTCGTTGCAGCTCGTCGCGCGGAGGTGAGTTGATAGTTGTTGCGATCGTTCCTTTTATGTTCGGAGGCTTGGGGAGAACGATGAGCTGACGCGTGTGCATTCTAGGTACGACGACGAGAAGCTCTTCAAGGCTATGCAGATTCTGCTGGAGGAGGCTGGCTTGCCGGCGGCTGTGCCCGCTTGAATGGGACTATGCCTTGGAGACTGGGAGTGACTCGTGGCAAGACATCGCTTTGCTGTTTCGAGGCTGGCGACGTTGGCCGTGCCAGAGTGAAGACTCGGGCTTGTTGCTGATACCAAACCTTTTAGGGTGCGACGATGTACCGCGTGTTGTATCTTTTCGGGTTCCCCTTGTGTCTTCCTCTTATGCCTTTGATCTTGATTTGGGCCAGCTTTGTTCAGATATCTGGCGGTGTAACGATTTATGATACTCATGAGCATTCCCGTTATCGAGACCAAGAAAGGGAGCTTCTTGACGAGGCGGTATATCGAGTGTGTTGCTATTTCGCGATGCGTTTCATCTCGTCAATGGATGTTGATGTGCTCGTGTAGCTTGTCATCAGCCCGTCGTATGGTGTAATTGCCATTAGGACGAAATAGTCGATTTATGAAACATCGACTCCTTAGTTCTAGAGATTCTTCAAATAGTGCGCCTTGAACTTCTTGTTTGCGCGATCTGCCGATCGATACTGGAACTGGTCGCCGTGTATCTCGAAGCTAAACGGCTTGCGCTCCTTGTCATCAGCTGCGGCGGCAGCATTCTCCTGCGGCACGGGTACGGGGACGTCGACGCGGAACAGGGTCCCTTCCTTGGGCACGGTCTTGACCTGGTTTCGCTTGGTGATGACCTCGAAGACGAAGCGCGAGTCCTTGATGACGATGCCGCGGATGCCCACGCGGCTGGGGCACCCGCTCCGCGACACCTCGACCTCGGCGCCGTGGAAGTCGGCCGCGCTGAGCTTGGCGGCGGCGCCCTGGCCCCCGCCGTATACCTCGTTCCCCAAAATCTCGCGGATGTAGCCGAGCCACAGCCGGTTCAGCGGCTCGAAGACGGCGTACTTGCGCCCTTCCTTCGGCACGTCGTAGAGCCCCAGTATGCGCCGCTCCCTCGACGACAGGGGCTTCGGCTTCAGGGTTTTCGCGCGCCGCTGCTTTTCTATGCGGACCTTGCGCCGTGCGTCGCGCGCAGTGGACGATGGGGGCGGCGAGGTCGGCTTGAGGAATAGCGGCCGGTGCTGGATCTTGTCGGAGTAGATGCGATTCGTGCTGTCGGGACTGTGGGCTCGCGCGAGTATCTCGTGTGTCAAGGATTTCTCCTTGCTATTGTTTGAGGCCATCTTGTATTCTGTGAAGCGAGGAGAGCATATGTCACATTTTAGTTCTGCTGTGAAGAATTCGGCGACCTCAATTTTTGTCGCGGTCTGCTGTTTACTAACATGACGAAATTCAGTAATATGCGCTTATCGATACAATGGTGACCCAGGTTTAAGCTGCCGGACTGCTGAGTCAGCGCCTTTATTCACATGCCCGAAACCTCGGCATTAGACGGCTCTACTATACGCCATGATTATAAGCTGTTTTTGTTCTGGCAAGTGCCTTTGCCATATCCTCACCAAGAACTTACTCCAATAGAAGAGTTTTTTCAGATGGAGTACTAGATCTTCTTGGATAGAATCATCAAATAATCATCTTCAGTCTCGTTTGCGTCTGCCCTTGAGAATATGCTCCCAGGATCCAATGCCTCTAGCCCACTAAGATACCCTCTGCCGTAGCGAACGCGACAAGTGCCTACCTCTTAAACCCAAACCTTCCTCAGGTCCTCGTTTTTCGATCTCGTAGCCGCTTTATCATAGACGAAAACATGGCGCAAGACGACGATCCCACGCGCGACTCTGCGCCCGATCTGCAGATTCTGGGGGACCAGATTACTCTGCAGCCTAGAAGCTATATCGAATCCCGCCGCCAGGATGACCAGGAGCCCTTGATGCATAATATGGCCCATTTCCGCTCCGAGCCTCTGCAGTATGCCATCGGCGTTCTTGCTATTACCTCGCTATTGATATAGGAGGCATCTACTAATACGTAGCCTCTTCTCTGTTAGGTTCCTTCGCGAAGTTTCCCTCTACGTTTCCGGCACCGGATGGCGAGCTTACAACAATGTCATCGGCCAACCGATCTACTATTCCGGCTTCTCTGAGCAAATGAGGAATGCTGTCGTGTCTGCGCCGCTCTTGCAAACCCGAATATCCCAACTAGCAGACAAACGGCTTGAGATCGAAGAGAAGGAAGGCTGGCTGAGAAGGGATGACAAAGACTTCGTAAGCAAAAAGGCGCAACGACGGGCTATCATAGAATCGGGCATCCAGGAAGCCGCAGAAAAGATGACCAACGACATGATCTGCAAGTTTGAGAGCAAAACGTTCATAAGAGGCGCATATTACTTGGTTACACAACTGGTCACAAGAGCCTATCATCAGGGTAGGTGTTTTGGTGGCGTAGTGGCTTGTAATCCGGACGTCTACTGACCCGAGGCGCAGGAATACACGTTTCTAGCGAGGAGGTGTTGCGGTTGAGAAAGGTCGCCGAGGTGGCAGAGAAGAAGAAGCAGAGTATTATATTTCTACCCTCACATCGATCCCATGTCGACTACGTGTCTATGCAGTTGATATGCTACCGGCTGGGATTGGCTCTCCCAGTTGTTGTAGCGGGAGATAATCTCAATTTTCCGGTTGTTGGGAGCTTTTTGCAGCATGCCGGTAAGCGCTCAACCTCTACATCCCTTTCTATCTATTTGGCTGACAGACTATCGAAGGCGCAATGTGGATCAGACGGTCTTTCGGAAACGACACACTGTACACGACTCTTGTACAAGCCTATATAGACACCTTATTACAGGGAGGATATAACTTCGAATGCTTTATCGAGGGTGGTCGGTCGAGAACAGGAAAGCTACTCTCCCCCAAGTTCGGTATCCTGAGCTTCATCCTCGACAGTTTACTATCGGGACGGGTCGAGGACGCCGTTATTTGCCCGGTGAGCACGCAGTACGACAAAGTCATCGAGACGGAAGGCTACGTTACGGAGCTCCTGGGTGTTCCGAAGAAAAAGGAAAACCTCGCAGATTTCCTAAGTGGTGGTTCTTCCGTGTTATCTCTGAAGCTGGGCAGGGTAGACGTTCGTTTCCATGAGCCCTGGAGCTTGCGCGCGTACATTGACGAGCAGCTGACAAAAATCACCAAAAATCCCGAGACGCTGAAGCTCGATATCAGGTCCCCGGAGAGCGCTGCAATCAAACAAAAGTTGCTACGGACAATGGGATACAAGGTCCTCTCCGACATTAATGACGTGTCTGTGGTGATGCCTACCGCGCTTATTGGGACGGTATTGCTCACACTTAGAGGCCGAGGCGTTGGCAAGTCGGAACTCATGCGGAGGGTCGAGTGGCTTATTGCCAGAGTTGGAGCAAAAGGGGGTCGTGTTGCTCATTTTGGGAACGCTCCCCTATCTGAAGTTGTGGAGCGAGGCTTGGATGTCCTCGGAAAGGATCTCGTCGGCGTCGTGCAAGATCTAGCAGAACCGACGTACTATGCTGTGGATCGATTCCAGCTCTCGTTCTACCGTAACATGACAATTCACCTTTTCATCACGGAGGCACTTGTGAGCGCGAGTATATACACTCGTGTGAAGCTAGGTGGCGGACCAGCTCACCAAGAAATCTCCTATTCTACCCTACGGGACCAAGTACTGTTTCTCTCATCCCTATTCCGCGGAGAGTTCATCTTCCCAGGCGAAGGCTTGGTTGCAAATTTGGAGAAAACGTTAGTAGGATTGGAGGATGATCATATTCTCGACCTCAAGAGAGACGGGCGAGGCAATATCCTGAGTATTGGTCTCGCGGATGAAGAAAGGACAGCCGGTCGAGAAAACTACGACTTCTACTGTTTTCTCATCTGGCCATTCATCGAGTCGACCTGGCTCGCTGCTGTGTCGCTGATGGGTCTTACGCCTCCTCTGGAACAGACATACGACGTCTGGGTTAAAGTTGCGAAGGCGCATAATACTGCGCAACTGGTATGCTCTTTCAAGTTACTATCTCAAAGGATAAGAAATACAAATGATGAGACATGGAGGCTAACAATACGAACAGCTTGGGAAGACACTTTACCACCAAGGCGACTTGAGCTATTTCGAGGCGGTGAACAAAGAGACGCTGAAGAACTCGTACCAACGCTTTGAGGAGGAAGGTATCATCTACGTCGTGAAATCCAAGGATTCCAAAGTCCCTCCTCGACTAAAGCTCTCGTCCGAGTGGCGGCCGTCTCGCGACCCGTCAAAAGACGGCGCTTTGCAGCCGTCGGGCAGGCTGTGGAACTTCATCGAGCGTATTGCGTCCAGCAGGCGTGAGGGCAAGAACCGGAGAGACGGCGCGACGGTCAGCACGCGGGTGCTACGGCTTGCGGACCAGCTGGGTGCGAAGCTCTTCGAGGATGCTACCCACCCTGAGAGACAATCGGATGCCAGGCTAAGCGACGAAGAGGCGGCTGACGTGAAGAAAGCCGTCAAGTCGGAAAGACGAAGGAGGAGACTGGAGGGGAGGGCACACTTGTGATAGGGTCATTACTTTGTATACATCAACTGTCTGCCTATACTGTTTGACATTAACTGCTACGATACTCGCTACCTATTGCCAATCTGAAATACCCGACACACACAACTCTAGGAAGGCAGGCGAATAAGGGCAAAGCAAATCGCAGCCAACACGCGAGCAATTTGTTTTCACATCCGAAAGCGGCGGCATGGTATGCAATTGCCAAATTCTAAGCTTAAAAGCTAAGACGGAATGATCTCGTGATGTAGGGAGCATAGAGACGCGGCATACGGAACGACTCCGATGCGGTTGTGTGGGTATCCAGACCACCGGCACCGGATCGCATGTGAAGAATGAGGAGGCTGGGACGATGCGGGGAGAATCAGTTGCTTCGACCTAAACAGTTTAGGTCTTACTTGCGCCCTTCTCGGCGCAAGCACCCACGCGGAGCCTGTACTCCCAGGCCTTATTATATTAAGGTTCCTATCATACAGAGGTGGAGAGGAGGCGACGAATTTAGGAGGTAAACATCCTCCTATTCCTCAATCTTCTCAGCGAAGCTTATGCTTAGAACAAAACAGATAGGAGTTCAGAACAACAGTCCGGACGAAGATGGCTTCCTCCACAGCAGTCCACCCGTACTTCGCACCGCGATATGTCTTGGCATCCGTCGCCGTCTCGCTAGGCGGGCTGATCAACGGACTCGACACCGGGTCCATCGGCGCCATCACGCAGATGCCCCAGTTCGCCGAGTCCGTGGGACAGCTGTCGGCGACGATGCTGGGCATCACGGTCGCGACGATCATGCTGACGGGTACCCTGCCGTCTCTGTTCGCCGGCCACCTCGCCGACAAGTTCGGCCGCTTAGCCGCCATCATCCCCGGGGCGCTGTTGTTCGGCGTCGGAGCGCTTCTGCAGTGTCTGGCTCGCGGGCTGGCGCAGTTCGTCGCGGGCCGCGCCGTCGCCGGGTTTGGCCAGGGCATCTTCATGAGCAACGTGTCGGTGTACATCTGCGAGATCGCGCCGCTCCGCCACCGCGGCACGCTCGCCGGGTTGCCGCAGTTCATGTCCACCGCCGGCGTCTGCCTCGGCTACTTCACCTGCTACGGCACCGTGAGAATCCAGTCCGACGTCGCCTGGCGCACCCCCTACATCGTCCAGTGCCTCAGTTGCGCTGTCCTCACCTGGGCTTGCCTTATCCTCCCGGACTCCCCCCGCTGGCTCATGCTCAAGGGTAGGCCGGCCGACGCCCGCCAGGCCCTGCTCAAGCTCGACTACCCCATGGCCGAGGCCGAGCGCGACTTCCTCGCGTCCGCCGAGCAACCCCTCAGCCTCTCGCTGTGGCAGAGCTTCATAATACTCTTCCGAAGGGGCTACCGCGCCCGCACGATCCTGGCCCTGTTCATCCTCGGGATGGTGCAGCTGTCGGGTATCGACGCGGTTGTCTACGTGAGTTGCCCATCACATCTAAGCACCGACACATGTCGAAGTTCGTTGTAGGTGCTGACTGATATGCCTTTACCAGTACGCCCCTGTTCTATTCGAACAAGCCGGCCTCTCTTCGTCCAACGCGTCGTTCCTGGCCTCCGGCCTCTCGTCGATCCTGATGCTGGCCATCTCGGTGCCGGCCTTCCTGCTGGCGGACCGGTGGGGCCGGCGCACGTCGGCCATCAGCGGCGGGCTCGTGCTGGCGGGCTGCATGTTCCTGCTGGGGGGCCTGTACGCGGGGGGCGCGGTGCAGCCGCAGGGGGCGGCGCGGTGGGCCGCCGTCGCCGCCGTCTTCGTCTTCGGGCTCTGCTACTGCGCCACCTGGGGCATCGTCGGCAAGATGTACGCCAGCGAGATCCAGCCCGCGCACACCCGCGCCGCCGCCAGCTGCGCCGCCACCGGCCTCTGCTTCGCCACCAACTTCGTCGTCGCCGTCGCTACCCCCGCGCTCCTCCAGGCCTCCGCTTTCGGCGCTTACTTCCTCTTCGGCGCCCTCGCCCTCGGCACCGTCGCTGTCCTCGCCGCTTGCATGCCCGAGACCCGCGGCCGCTCTCTTGAGAGCATTCAGCAGGCTTTCCGCGCCCCTGCTGCTGCCTCCGGCACCGGACGTCTCGCTCGCCTGCTTCTCGGGCGTGCTAGGCCGACCAGGCGCAGACCCCATCAGACGCAGACGCCTCGCGAGCAGCAGGCCGCTGGTGAAGAGGAGATCGAGTTGGAGCCCCGCGGTGATATAGCGACTGAAGCGGTCGCGGCTAGTGCTATCTCGGTTGAGGCGGTACCCGTGGCCCTGAGACTCGAGGTCTCAGTCTAAGGCTTGTATCCGCGGACGGACGTTTATCAATTGTCATCACTCAATATTGGTACTGTGATGTGATACAGCTCTCACTCACACTTTTAATGTGTGTGCTTTGCCCAATTGACGACGTTGTTGTCGTGATGGCTTTCTGATATATGTATCTCGGCTATTATACTATCGGTAGACTTATAAACAAGCATTCCCATCGTCGATTTTGAGGACAGCCTTCTTTTTACACCCTGAATATTACTATAGCGTCCTTGACATATACAGAAATCCCAAGATTCAAGATCCTTGGGTCCCTAGCCTTAAGTAGCGTATCACTGGAGCAGATTCCACAGCGCTAAAATAGCCCCGGAGAGCGGCATTATCAAGCGGATGGCGCTCAGCTTGGACCACTGCACCATGAGCGACCTGACGACGCTCTCGCTGAGCGGCTTGCCGGTACCTGAGACCGCGCCGAGCAGCTTGCTGTTGGTGGAGTTGATGACAACCAAGGTGAAGGGAGCCATCATGAGGTTGGCGACGGCGGCGGCGGCGTAGCCCCTCCACTCGAGGCCCAGCGCCTGGTGCCGGTACGCCAGGTAGATGTAGTTGACGCCGATGGCCGCGGCCGTCGTCGGGATGTGCGCCAGCCCCCGCGAGAACTGCAGGTGCCATCCCCTCAGCAGCCCGTCCGCCGTCGTCCCGCACTGCAGCAGCGCCGGGATCGCGCAGATGGAGAGCGATGCGAGGCTGCCTATGAGGCGTAGAAGGGTTAATAAGAAGACGGGAAACTTTGAGGTAGAAAAGCTTACCTGAGACCCAGGCAGAGCCGAGGATGCCACCAGAGGCGGCTAGTGTTAAGGGGGTCAACAGGAAGGGCATTTTTGAGGTATCTGGCGCGAAACGGGTATGAGGACGGTATCTCGAAATCTTCGATGTTCTGCTATGGTTCTTCGGTGAAAATTTCAGCTGGGAATTCCAGACACTATGCCCATGGAAGTTTTGGCCATTTTTATAGTACAAATTCGGCCGAGAGCTATTCAGCTCGGTCGCGAGCTATGGACTTTTAGTCCTCTAGCTGCGGACCCCGGGCCTGTTGAAAATTCCGAGTCTGGGGGTCGAATCACAATAAATCATCATCGGCTATAGGAAACCAGTAAGTAAGCACAATCAGATCATTCACGGCCTAATTGGGAATCCGACTGCAGATGAACCGTTGACCCAGACCGAGTGAGATTGGATGATCTCGTCTGCGCGGGTGAACATGATATGATTGGTAGCAAATATAGTAACAGATTTTCAGGCACCTTGCCTACCTGAGGTACATTAGTCGAGCGCTTATCACAGCTAATCTCTTTGATCCTCAAAAGTTCAGATGCTCTCGAAGCCAGGAGTCGAAATAGAAGGTAACAGGCAGGTAAGTAGCTGGTTAGCTACGGAAGGTAGGTATACAACAGATACAAGAGAATACCGCCCCCTATAGTAAGTAACACGAAGATACCCTCCTCCATCTACACCTTGTTCAGCGTAACCCGCAGCGACGGCGACGTGACGCTGACGACATTACCATCAGCGTCGAGGTTGAAGACGAGCTCGTCGACAGACACAGAGCCGTAGATGACGGACTCGACGGTGACCCAGGAGCCGCACTCGGTGGAGAACATCTTGTCGTCGCGGCGGACGCCGTCGGCGTCCTCGAACATGACCTTGAAGCCGACGCGCTTTCCCGAGGCACCGGCGGCGGGCGGGCCCTCGAGCCCGCTGGGGTACAGCCGCACGCGCGGCGTCACCGGCAGATAGCCGACCTGCAGCACCGTCGCCGCCCACGCGAAGTCGGTGCCGTTGCTGAACCACTGCGAGATGCTCAGCCCCGGCAGCTCGTCCGTCGTGATCGTCATCGACGAGTTCACCCCCTCGTTGGCCGCCGCGTAGTGCCCGCTGTATACCGCCCCCGCCTCCGCCCGCGCCGCCTTCTCGATCGCCGGCACGATCTGGTCGCCGATGATGTCTGTTGAACTCGTCAGCTATTTCTTGCCTTTTACTTCTTTCACGATCCCCCCCCGTCTTATACGTATATCACGGCACACGTACCGGTAAGGCTGAAGTCCAGGTTGCCTGGAATGTCACCGGCTGAGAGGATGGAGATGCCGATGTCGAAGTCGGGCAGGATCGCCATGAGAGCGCTGTAGTCGCCAATGCTGCCGGCTTTGTTGAAGGCCGTCGTCCATCGGTAGGTGTCTTCGATCTGGATCCGCCTCGCACCCCACGGCATTCCCACCATGGCCTTCGGGTCCGATGAGAAGGCGAATGGCTTGAGCCACCGCCTCGTCATCACCGGCGAGAGCAGCTTGTTGCCCAGAATGGCCCGACCCGCGTTAGACAGATCTTTTACCGATGTGTACATGTTGCCAGTCCTATTTTTCGGCAAAGTTAGCTCTGGTCCAGTACTATCAGGGTGGCCGAGGAGGCACTTACGGTGCAGATTCGCCAATGTCAAATGCCCACGTCGTCTTGTAACGATCTCCGGGAATGACACCTAGGGAGTCGTTCGGCGCTCGGACGAAGGTGTTGGTCAGTCCCAAGGGCCCCAGGACGGATTCCTCCATTATCGCCTGGAATGGTTTGCCTGTGATGGTTTCGAGGGCGTAGCCGCTACACGTTTCTCCTTGTTTAGTAACGAACTAATATGATGGACTTCAGGTGCCCTTACAGTAACTGGAACGCAACATTGGAGTATGCCGGCGTCTGGTAAGGGGCTAGGGACGGATGGAACCGTCCAATTCCCCTGAAGAACTCTGGAGAGATCTGTTAGAGTCATTCTCGGTCTATGCAGAATATCTACAGAACTTACGCTCTCGAGAACATGTTGGTTTCACACCGCACTAGGAGGTTTTGGTTTAGAAATCAGTGAACCATAGAGCAAGTAAGCCTGATATACTCACTGGTGGTGTCTCGTCTTCAGTTAGAGGCGGAAATCCGAGCTGCGCAATCTGGTCTTTCGTATCGGCTGACTGCGTCAACTCCCCCAGCAACGCATCTGCTTCCCATCAGCTAGAGCTTATGTCGGACTTTCATAATGTACGAACATTCGCGCGGGATTCCAGTTAGCTGTGTCGCGAGACCTCCGAGTGTTACGTCTTCCCAGGCCGTGAAGTCCACCGGATCCGATCGGTTCGTCAGCTCCCGCAACTCAGGCACGTACTTGGTGATGGGATCATTCCAGAGCGTGTCGCCAGCGTTTACCAGCCAGGCGTAGATGGTGAAGATCTTGGTCAGACTCCCGAGCCGAAAGACGGTGTTCTCGTCCACGGTTTTCACACCAGTCGTGTTACTTGGGAGGGTTGGCGCGGTGTGATACAGCTCCCATATGGGCGCTGGCTCGTGCACGGAGTATACTTGTATGGACAAGGAATAGTTCTGCGCTCCCGCAGTGATGTTGGCGAATTGTTCGTTCAGGGTTGCTACGGCCGCCTTGATGTCCTCGTTCTCGGAAGGCCGCAACGGCTTGGTGAAGACGGGGCCGTCAAGCGGGCATACCGGGATCGCGACCACAGTCGAGACGATCCAGCCCAGCAGCGCGCCGACCTTGTAGACGAGCATCTTTAGAGGCACGATATAGGCTTGACGTAACCAGTAATGACAGGACACTATGCTCGGCGGGCGAGGTGCTGGTCTTGGCTGTCCCGATCTCCTGGGGCGAGAGAAAGTCCCGAGAGAAGTGTAGGAGGGCTGAAGCAGGGGCTTTTACGTCAAGGAAACGATGGATGGCGCGCCCAGTCTGCTGGTATCTTATACGTAACGCGGCATACAGAGAGACATTACCGGTTGAAACCTACCTAGGTAGGTAGCGAGGTAAAAATCATTCCGTGGCTAAAAGCGTGCCTCCGTGTTCTAGGAAGGAAACCCAGCGTCGCAGTCCTATCATACCTAGACAACCCCGAGGCGACGGGGGTCTAGATTATAACATGAAGGCATCGTCCCGCCTGTGGCTTTCAATTATCTGTTTAAGAGTGAGATGGGCGTCGGTGCGTCTGGTTGAGGTTACAATATCTGCGAGTATACATGCGAGTACGCATGTTCCTCGAAGACCCCTAATTTAGCTTATCTCTCCTATGAGACATGCTCATTATACACCATGCATGGCTGAGGAGTGCTTATATGATTCAAGGCACATATCCCAATGTACGGCCATGGCATCATCTAATATGCTTGAATGCTTGGACTGAAGTATTTCCCGGTCGAAGATGAGGATGCCACGCAGTATTCCTGAGCTTCGCGATCACCAGCACGCTACGCTCGTCCCTGGCTCACTGGACACGGTACGGTACGGTTAAAGTCGCACGCGTCTGGCTATACAGCCACGATGCAATCCGCCATCTTGGCACCTGGACTGCAACGTACAACTGCCCACAGCATGCAGAGCACTGCCGGAAGGGGGCCTAATTAAACAATCTTATATTAAGACAACCAATTTTGGTCGAGGCTTTGGAAAACTAACTGGAGTCAGCATGGTCCGTATGTCTCAGGCTGTCGTGCAACCCCGAATGCGGGATGGGCCTATGATTTTCTCCTTTCTTTTGTTTTTGGCTAACGAACGCCACTTGATTTGGGCATAGTGTTATACCTATATCACGAGGTTCCGCCTTGCGATTAGGTATGTTTTACATATCTCATATCTATATGTTACACAGGACATGGGTAGCTTTTCAGAGCACATTGAGATACAGATTTGTATACAACCCAGGATTGAGAGAAACCAGAGTCTTAGCATGTCAGATGCTGGTGCGAGGGACTGTGCCTGAAAAAAGAAATGGACTATTCGAATACTTGAGGTGCTCTGAACTAAGATCTCCAGGTTACCTCTCATTGTTAACATAGGAAGCTCGAGTTTCGTAGATATCTATGGGTACTGTAGCCACCACTATCTCCTCGTCTATGGGCCAAATTAAGAGCGTAGACTGAGTAAACTGTCACCTTGATTTTGAGGCTTTTATGGCTCTAAAGCCCAATGCGTAGTTGACTGTATGGAATGCCTCGTGCATATGAATAGGCGTGTTGGTCGAATGATGAAGTCCTATTATCTCTATCTGAGTTTTTGCGCGAGGAAGGAAAAAGAATCTATCTCTATGAAGGCAATGAAGTCGGTTGCTCGTTTGCCATCTGGCTGGCTCTGGGCATAAGACAAGCGTTTCTGTTTGATTTCTGCTATTTCTGCAACTATCCACAGTCCTTGATGACTGGATGACTATCAAAATAGTCCCAATTATGCTCCCCGTTCAGACGCTACTAATGCCTACACCCGTATATGACTTCATGGCAGTCAGGAAAGCAAACACAAGAGCTGGGGAAAGGAAAGGGCACACATGGCAGTACTACGTAAGCTCCCGTGTGCGACTCGGCTGACTGGCGCTGGTTGCAGATCTAGATGCATGTGACTTCAATCCCCTCGGTGCCTGGCTAGGCAAGTCGAGACAGTCCGCATGCGACGATTGGTCTGGTGCATCCTGTGCGTCCTGTTTGGGAAAGTGATTCACCTCCCAGTCAACCTTTTCCCAAGCAAGCTTTTGCTTCCCCGCGATACGGTTGAGATCTAGGTAATCCCAAAATTTAAATATGAGTGACTCTGCTCTTGAGATGCAAGTATCTAGGTAGTATCTATCCTACATGAAACTTTCTAGTCATCGCATATACCTGTGGAACACATGCGGGACACTTCAGCGCAGACAGGATGAAGATGCATCTAGTCAATTTCATCGCCCTAGCTCTTCTCGGCGTCTCTAGTCTAGGGGCGGCAGCCCGGCTCCCGGGCATCGACGGAGAGTTCACCAGACACACGGTCGCGTACAGGGACAGCGAGAACGTCGACGTGTACGTGCGGGACTCGTACCGGTCCGGGGCAGAGACACTCTCGAAGCGCTTCTACCAAACGTACCACAACGACAGCCAGCGGTTCGAGATCTGCGCCGAGACCAACTTCGTCGACACGTACGCGACGGACGGCGCGCTCGGCGCCGACTGCGAGGCCATCATGGCCGGGCTCGACGCGAGCCCGGGCTTCTTCGAGACGGGCGGCTACGCCGGCTCCCAGTACAACTACCTCGCCGTGTCCGGCACCTGCGCCTTCGGCGTCTACCGCCTCGACGGCTCCGACTCCGAGGTTAGCATCGGCAGCAAGGACGTCGTCGATAACCTCAACTCGGCCCTCATCAGGTTCCAGCGGCAGGGGCACGTCGGCGCCGAGGGCAACTTTACCTGTAGCGACTCGGTCCCGATTAGCTGGGCGATACTGAAACCGACTTGAGTTGAAGGGAACATAAGAGCATGGGAGTTGGCGCCCCTTCTGCTTGGTGGTTGAGTAGAAAGGCGTAGATATTGTCCCAAGAGGACCACGAGTCACCGAATTATCAGCTTCAAGAAACTTTTGGCCAAAGCAAGATGTGATTCACGTATTGATCCTAAGTTAGTAGGCAGGGAGTGAGATGAGATGATCATAGCTAGAGGGAAGACATGTCCAAACTTACCCCCTTTTACCCTCAACGAAGTTGCCTCAATTCACTGCTGACCGGAAATGCCCATATGAAAGCAAGCATGAGCATCAGATGAAGTCTAGGATAATCCACCTAGATTCTGTAGTTGCATCGCTCTCCAAACTTGTAGTGAGGCAGAGCTATTCCCTACTACTTGCTTAGTAGAGGCAGCATTTTATATGTGATTCGCAGAGCTGTCTATCTACAACATGATCCCCAACCGGACTTGGTCGTAGGTGCACCCCATAGCGATATGGGTCTGCTTCTTCAAGACATCCGTCATCCAAACCTAGGTATGGAGAATGAACGTTGTGTTCCTTGTTTATTCGAACTACCACTTGGCCTCCTTGCGGGCCTGGAACCCCTTCAGTATGCCAACAATCTTCTCCAGCGCGGCGAGGTAAACCCGCAGTTCGGAGGCGACCTGGGCCTCGTCGGCTCCCAGCTTGGGGTAGAAGTCTTTGCGGTACGGGCAGGCGCTCATGGCAGCGGAGAAGACGGGCTTGATGAGGATGCCGTGGTGAGGCTTGAGGGTCGAGCCGTACGCGTTTCGGAACGAGACGGAGAGCTCTTCGGCTTCCTTGGCCACGTTCTGGCTCAGCGCAATGCAGGTAAAGTCCAAGCCCCTGAAAGTAGAGAAGAGAAGCGGTCTATTAGTTGAAAGTCATCGTATAGGCAGGTTTCGGGGGCAATCTCGTACCGGTTCAGCCACAGAAGGCCCTCGGCAGCGGTGTGCTTCTTCGTCTTGAGCTCGTTCATAACGAGGGCCTGTAGGTTCTCGGATTCGGCAGGGGCAGCAAGCTGGCGTTCGCGAAGTTTCTTGCAAGGGTAGAAGAGTCAGTACCGTATGCTAGACGCCGGTCTGGTATCTACACTTACCTTGACGTTGCCCAGCATGTCGCTCTTGACGGGGGAGAAAGCAACTGATCCGAGAACGTCTACGTGGAGTCAACTGTAAGCTACGGACAACCATACAGCTTCATGGTAAACGGGACGCACCAAACATGGTGGTTAGGGACTCGGCGGCATCGAGGAACTCGGTGGTAGAGATGGCATTGTCGTTGTCGGCGTCGATCGGTACGTCGACGAAGGACTTCTTGAAGGTTTGAAGCAGAGTGCTTCCAGCAGGGACCACGGGAGCAGACATGGTTACGGTGTTGGCTGTTCTTTTCTCTTTCTTTTCTAGTAGAGAACTAAAGACGAGGACAGGAGTGTATGCAGACAGAATATGAATAGGAGGTAGCTATTTCGAGTCGACGAGTACGAGTCAAAAGTTAGGGGTATGGCGGTCAAACAATGCTCAGATGTACGTGTTAGGGAGGTAAAGTGGGTATGCAAGATATCTTAGTAACCAATCTTTACTTCTGCTTCGTTTGGTACTGCGTATGTACAATGCGAGGCCGCGCTTGGTGAGGGGTCAGGGGGAGGAGGGGAAAAGGTGAAGGGGATGTAAAAGGGGGGGGGGGGGGGGGGGGGTTCGAATATGGAGGGGGCGGGGTTGTCGGTGACGCGGTGGCCCTGCAGCCGTTCTCAATCAGCTATCAGATCTCCCCTCCTCCCAAGTTTCGAGTGGAGTGGAAGAGTGGAAGATTTGACGATTGGTGTAAACTACTCGACCACCAAGGCGAGCTGGGGCGAGTTGGCGACATTGGCTAGCCGGCGGGTTGGATGAGTGAATGGAACATTGGAGGTTTCTCTTTGAAACCTGTGGAATTGCATTGATCGTGCTCCCCATTTCTCGTTCCTGGAAGTTCGCATGACGTCACATGTTTTACCCAAGCCCGTTTCTCACATACTACCTGCCAGGTAGGCATGTAGAGCTGAGCAAACCGAAGATCTGCATCGGCCCGTCGCCGAATGGTAGCCTGCTTGACTTGCTCCCTTTGATTCCGTTCGGCTTGGAAGAAAACTAACAGACACGAATTTATACCAGGTATTTACCTGGTCAATACCGCGCGAGGGCACGTAAGCTTGTCACGAGCTCGCCTCAAGCTCACAAAGGAAAAGTCGCAAGATCGGTCCCATCCGAGCTGGACACAGCTAAGCTAAGCTAAGCCTGTGTAGGCCTCGCATCCTGCCAAAGTCTTGGCTGACAGAGTCTTGGCTCGGACGTATCCAAGTAAATTAGGGCTGGCGAGACTCCCTTCAGCTACCCGCACACATGGTGGACGGGATCAACGCAGTAGACGTGTGCCGCATTTCCGTGATGGTCTGGTTTCAACCTGGAATGCGGTCATGCCATTCTTTATCTACCACGGCAGATGCCACGAAAACGATGGCTACAGCACGAGACGATCGTGGCTCTAGGTAGGTCTACTTATAGATATAGGCATAGATAGACCTGCCCTGGAAAAAGAACCTGCTTTTGACCTCGGACAAATTACCCAAGCTCTCCCTGCCTGTGAGACAGTAAACCAGCCACCTATGACGACGTCTTTTTCCCCAATCCTCCTAGTCACCTTGATCGTGGTAACATAACAGGCGTCTTTCTTCATAATCCCACCAACGTCAGCAGTTTAGGAGTATCTTACTTTTATTCCCTCTGCATCTTATCCTTCTCCTTCACCTTCCACTCACTAAATCGCCGCGCTTGGAGCTGTCTAGTGCGCCCCTCCGCTCCACAGCCCACGCGATCACTTACTCTATCCGTCGATATACCAAGTTCTCTATGTAGAACAGCCACCGTCCGGCTTTCATCCGCTTGTGTCTCGGGTCCTATCCGACGTTGTGTGCCTCTCAAATTCTTGTTGATGAGATAGTAGCGAAATACACCATGGGTAGTTCGCATAGCCAAAATGGAGAGGAGCAACACTCTGACCTAGTCGATAAACTGAAGCATCCCTTCCATGAACTAAAGGAAAAGCTGAAGGATACGCATCTGCACGATGCTAAAATCAGCCTCATCCACAAAAAGTATGTCACCAGTCCCAAGTGGAACAATTCATAGAATCAAGGCGTTAACCTATACTCTGCTTAGACACCAAATTGGAAAATTCGCAAACCTGGTAGGCTTCCTATGCGTATAGTGATGCCATCGATCCTCAGAATGGTTACTTACAGCACACCTCGAAATGTAGTTCAACCCAGAACACCGTCACGATGAAGAGCATGAGAAGGCTTGTGATGAAAAGCGCAACGGGATTTCCGAAGAGCACCGTTTCCAGTCATATTTCCCTGAGCATGACGGGAATCTAATCAAGTGGTATGTTGACGGAAGAAATTACTTCTGGGTGAGTTTTCCCGTCGAGATAAGATGATTCTTCTGCAGGCTGGCTTATACGCTTCGATAGGCTGTGTCAGAAGCGCTGGAGCAGGCCAAGGAGACCATCTACATTGCCGACTGGTGGCTTTCGCCCGAGCTCTTCCTCCGTAGATCTCCCTACTACAATCAAGAATGGCGTTTGGATAAGGTCTTAAAGCGCCGTGCCGAAGCGGGGGTCAAGATCTTCGTTATTGTCTACCGAGAAGTCGAGGCTGCCATTACGTGCAACTCGGAGCACACCAAGCACGCGCTGCAGAGCCTTTGTCCCGAGGGTTCTCCAGGTTACGGCAACATCAAAGTCATGCGGCACCCTGACCACAATGTTCTAGAAAACGCCGCAGACATGACCTTTTACTGGGCACACCACGAAAAATTCATCGTCATCGACTATGCGATGGCCTTCATCGGAGGTCTAGATCTGTGCTTTGGCCGCTGGGATGACCACCAGCATATCCTGGCTGACGTGCACCCGGAAGGTGTTGCTAACGAAATTTGGCCGGGTCAGGACTTCAACAACAACCGGGTAATGGACTTTAAGAACGTCCAGGACTGGAAGCAGAATGAGTTGAGCAAGGCAGAATATGGGCGTATGCCGTGGCACGACGTGGCTATGGGCGTCATCGGACCTTGCGTCTACGATATCGCCGAGCACTTTGTCCTGCGCTGGAATTTCGTCAAACGAGACAAGTATAAGCGTGACCAAAGGTTTGACTGGCTAATGCTCAGTGGCCGCGAAGGTGAAAACGAGGATCTCGTGGGTGTGCAACGCCCCAAGCATCCTGTTGGGGAGTATATTCTCCATCCCCTTACGCCACTGGAGACCAAGGACCTCAGTAATCGAGGAACTGTCCACGCCCAAATCGTTCGAAGTAGCGCCGACTGGTCTAGTGGCATACTGACGGACCATACCATTCAAAATGCGTATTCAGAGGTCATCCGCAACGCGCAGCACTTTGTCTACATCGAGAACCAGTTCTTCATCACCGCCACCGGTGAGGAGCAGTCTCCCGTCCACAATACCATCGGAAGAGCAATTGTAGATGCTTGTGTGAGAGCCGGCAAGGAAGGCAGGAAGTTCAGGGTCATCATCATCATCCCTGCTATCCCGGGGTTTGCCGGTGACTTGAGGGACGACGCGGCGACAGGAACACGTGCCATCATGGACTACCAGTACAAGTCGATCTGCCGCGGCGAGCACTCCATCTTTGAGCAGATCCGCGCACAGGGCGTGGATCCCACAAACCACATATTCATCTTCAACCTGCGTTCGTACGATCGCTTGAACAAGACGCCCGCCATTGCGAAACAGGAAGAGGCATCCGGAGTCAAGTATCAAGAAGTCCAACGTGCCGAGGCAGAGGAGGTCATGGGTGAAGGTATCCACGGCAGCGCAGACGTCGAAGGCGAGCGGGACGAGCACATGGGAAAAAGGGAAGAGCAGAAGGAGATAGACGAGAACACGAAGAGCAACGAGGCTAAGGACCGGTTTGAGGCTGCGAGGCAAGAGGGTCTTGGGACCAAGTCGGCTTCTAGTGTAGCTCATCACGCCATGGCCAACACGGGTAAGCTGTCAGACGAGCTCTGGGAGGGTGAACCCCAAGACGAAGTCGGTAACTGGATACAAGAGGAGCTATACGTCCATGCCAAACTCCTCATTGTAGACGACCGCATTGTCATCTGCGGCTCGAGCAACCTGAATGACCGCAGTCAGCAGGGCAACCATGACAGCGAGTTGTCCATCGTGATGGAGGACACGGATAGGATACAAAGTGTCATGGATGGGCAAGCGTTTGAGGCGGGAAGGCACGCGGCCACATTACGGCGATATCTTTGGCGTGAACACCTAGGCTTACTTCCTCCGCAACCCCACGATGCGAGCAATGACCCGAATGCCCAGCCGCCAGGGGAGAACTCACCTAACGACATTTGGGATAGAGATGACAGCTACAAATTTGTCGAGGACCCCATGAGCGACCAGCTCTGGGACATGTGGACCAACAATGCGACGACCAATACGGAAATTTTCCGACATCTGTTCCATGCGGACCCCGATGACCATGGTAGGTTCCAAAGTAACCCCAGATATTAATCTAGATAGAGTAAGGCTGACCAAGATGTAGTGAAAACGTTCGATGACTACAATACCTTCCTGCCGCCAAAGGGGGTAAAAGCGGGACATATCTTCGATAGATTCCTACCCCCTGACGACATCCGCACGAAGCTCGACCAGATCAAAGGGCATCTCGTATGGATGCCGCTGGACTACCTCAAGGACGCCAACATGGCCGAAACGGGGCTGCAGGTCAACTCGTGGACCGAAAGCGTATATACCTAACATCCCTTCGTCTCTTCGTTTCTCGGTGCCGGAAGCAGTAGCGAAAGCCGACGAATATGGGTAGCGTCCGGCGTCGCCGACGGGGTTCCGACGGAGTTTTGATGAGAGGTTTGGGGCTTTGCATATGGCGTCAATGCGGCTGTTTCCGGGCCTCGCTAGTATTGCTTAATCGGACGTTTATTGGTATCTATAGTTACGAACTAATGTAACTCGATGATCGGTTCTTTTGGAAGCTGTGGAAGCTTGCCACGTTTACGAGACGGGGAGCTTCGTGATGCTCCTGGGCCGCAATCGTGACAAATCCAGCCCATCTTAGGATTCGGCTGAGCATAAAGGTTTGACCTCGGCGCTACTTGGGTTTTGCAGTTCTAATTTGGGGGCTGTGCGACTCTGGTACGTATACCACTGGTTGGCCCCCAGTTCCCCTGAATATCTGACCCCGTACCCCTCAAAGTCCGCCTTGAAGCTATGAGCATGAAACTTGACACATGTCTACCAGCGATCGCACATTCACCTAGGTAATGCCCGACTGCCACAAGATGCCGCATCAGACCAAGAGCGATACCGAGACCAAAAACGTAGGAATAAGCAATCAAAATACGCCTTTTTCTTCGACATCGTCGATGATACCTGGAGTTTGAGCAGCGATGTTGGGCCGCTGGAGAAGCGACCCTTCAGGTCCCTTCATCTCGAATACCTCCGGCCACGACTTTGCGTCTTCTTTGTCGAGACATAACAAGATAGCCATGGCGGCACTGTATATCTATAGGGCTGAATGCCAGGCATGTCTCGGATCCGTCCTACTCGCCTCGGTATCTTCGTCGTGCACCTACCCGCCTCGACGTGCAGACGAAATCGCCAAGCACAACAAACCCAAATCAGACAAGACGGCGAGCACGAAGGCCTCTTTACCATGCGGCCCAGCTTCGCTGTAAGACAGTGTGCTGGCGCGCCCAAACATAGCAGCAGCAGTGGCACGGAACACATGAACGCGGCGCTTACAGCCTCGGTCGTCCTCCCGCACCCGCCGGCGGACCCGGAACTGGCGACTGGGGTCTTCGTGGCGCTCTGCATCTTCGGCACCGCGTGCGCCCTCGGGCTTGCCGTCCTAGCCGCGTGCTGCCTCTGGCAGCGGATCCAGCAGCTGCGCAGGACGCGGAGAGCGGCGGCGGCGGCGAGGAAGAGGAACGCGCACTACTTCTACCTCGGCATGCCGCCGGCGCAGTACCCCGGGTTCGAGCACCGCCGGGGCTATGTCGACAGCGGCGGCGGCGAGGGCGGCGGCATCTCCTCACATTTGTTCTCCAGATCGGCGACTGGTAACAGCGCTAATACCGGCAATACCGGCGGTGCTAGCGATGCGCCGGATGCCTGCAACTCGGCGACGGCATACGATCCTGTGGAGCTACCGGTCGACTCGGCGGCTGTTGAGCTGGCGACTTATTTGTATCGCCATCGGGGATGAAGATAATCTGAGCCGGGACGAAGAACGGAGAACGGGCGGGTGGTCTCTACCGAGGTGCGACGATACGCCGTGCTGTGTATAATATGTATAATATGGAGGCAGAGGACCGACGATTTGAGCGTGGGGTTGAGGTGTATTGTTGCGTGTGAGGTGCATCATAGCCAAGTGCCCCCCATTTGGAAGGCCATTAGGGATGACGAGCGAACAGTATCTCCTGTACAATATGTCGTGTAGGTTTAAAGGATCATGAGCACGCACGAAGACACCACGCTGCCCCGCTGCCCCCCCCCCCCCCCCCCTTCCAAAAACCCTACCTCATCTCCCGCGAAATGCGCTCTCGGCAATGGGCAGCCATGGCTGATGTCACCGGCTGAATCAAATCCGGGGAAGAGATATCCTGGCAGCTCGCCGAACCCTAGCAAAAGCGAGCCAATAGGGTGGTATAGTGGCCAGTATCATACCTCGGGCTATGCTATCGCGAGCAGTTGACAGCAGTGTCACGATGGAGACCTGTCCTGCAGCCCGCCGGATAAGGAGCTATCCTTGGCCTGTACCTACTCGGCGTTAGCCCAGCTTGGTTACGGGAAGTCGAGGGGTTGGAGGAGGAAACAAACAGGAAAGATATATATCTGGATGTATAATCCAGCAGATATTGTTTTGAAGGTTTGATGGCGTACCCCAGACGAGAGAGTAGGCAGCCTCGAATTTTACTCTTATTTAATAGTTATTAATCACATCAAACTCTTTTCTCGTTGCTTTGAATAACATCCTCTTAGCCATGCTCCGTCTCGTGTTCGGGATCACGGCTCTAGCTGCCGCGGCGGCAGGACATCCGATGGAGGAGTGCTCCACCAAGCCCCCGACGTTCTTCCTGGCGGGCGACTCCACGACGGCCGTCGACGGCGGCTGGGGCGACGGCCTGCTGGCGACGCTGAAGGACCCGGCGTGGGGCGTCAACATCGGGAAGAGCGGTGCCACCACGGCGTCGTTCCGCGCCGGAGGCTACTGGGCCAACGTCACGCAGCATCTCAAGGACAACGTCGACAAGTTTGACAGCTACGTGACTATCAGTGTAAGGGGGTTCCAGTTGGGGGAGAGCGAGAACGGTCCCTAGCTAGGAGGATGGTGAAGGGAGTCCGAGCTGACGGTTTGTAGTTTGGACATAACGATCAGAAAGAGACCAGCGGCGTCACGTTCGAGCAGTATCAAGCCAATCTGATCGAGTTTGCCAATGAAGTCAAGGATCTAGGTGGTATACCGGTATGTGTTCCTCGTGTCTGTCTCGAGAGGGGGAGTGTCTGGATAGGAGAGCAAGGGAGAAAGAAAAGCGGACTAAAAGGAAGAGAGAGAAACCATCAAATATAACACAGAACCAGTCAAAAGAGACTAACAAACATACACTCAGCTTCTCACATCATCGCTCACTCGCCGAGCCTTCCCCAAGGGGCAAGACCACAATGCGACGGACTCGCTGCACGACCAGCGACTCGCAGCCATCGAAGCGGCCGAGGAGACGGACTCGGCCATCGTCGACCTCAACGAGGCAAGCCTAGCGTACGTCGACACGATCGGGAAGCAGGCCGCCTACGAGTATAACTTAGACCCGACGGACACGACGCACCTCAACGAGCACGGCGCCACGGTCTTCGGCCGCATGGTGGCTGACCTGATCATCCGCGCCGAGCCGTGCCTTGAGAGCTACTTCGTCCCCAACGAGACGTTGAGCAACGCTATCTGGAACAACCTACCGGCATGAGGAACCCGGATAGGGTTGCAAGGTTGGGCAAGTTAGTTTGGTAATGGACTGTCGTAACGCTTGTTGGATTTACTGGCTAAGGGGCCTGACTCTTCGAGCCGGATATCTCTCCTATCTGAGATTACACATGACTTTGCCATACAGCTTTACCAGTATATGTATATCCTCGCCACTATCTGTAGCTTCCATAACCCCCGTGTTCCTAGTCGAAGTTGAAGCCGTGACACCGAAGATTGTTGAAAAAGAAATAGGAAATGATCCTCCAAGCCATTTTGATCACAGCCATCTGTTTTGTTGCATTTTATTCTTCTTTCCGATCTACCACCCCCTGCCGGCCATCTTCTGCTCGGGCCGCATGCTGCTGACGCAGATGCCGACCATGGCCTCGCCGAGGCCCTCGCTGCACTCGGCGAGGACCTGGGGGTCGCGGTGGTGGGTGGTGGCGCGGACGATGGCCTTGGCGCGGCGCGCGGCGTCGCCTGACTTGAAGATGCCGCTGCCGACGAAGACGCCGTCGCAGCCGAGCTGCATCATGAGGGCGGCGTCGGCGGGGGTGGCGACGCCGCCCGCCGCAAAGTTGACGACGGGCAGGCGGCCCAGCTCGGCCGTCTGCCGCAGCAGCGCGGCGTCGACGCCGAGCTCGCGCGCGAGGGCGCGCACCGCGAGGTCGCCGCCGTCGCGCAGCGCGGCCTGGGCGCGCGCTATGTCGCGGCTCACCTGGCGCATGTGCTTGACGGCCTCGACGACGTCGCCGGTGCCGGCCTCGCCCTTGGTGCGGATCATGGCGGCGCCCTCGGCGACGCGGCGCAGGGCCTCGCCGAGGTCGCGGCAGCCGCAGACGAAGGGGACGCGGAAGGGCGCCTTGTCGACGTGGAAGGCGTCGTCGGCCGGGGTCAGGACCTCGCTCTCGTCGATGTAGTCGACGCCCAGCGCCTCGAGGATCTGGCACTCGACGAAGTGCCCGATGCGCGCCTTGGCCATGACCGGGATCGTCACCGCCGCCTGGATCTCCTTGATCTTGCCCGGGTCCGACATGCGCGCCACGCCCCCCTCGGCCCGGATGTCGGCCGGCACCCGCTCCAGCGCCATGACGGCGCACGCCCCCGCCTCCTCGGCGATGCGCGCCTGCGCTGCGTCCGTCACGTCCATGATGACGCCGCCCTTGAGCATCTGCGCCAGCCCGGCCTTAACGACGAAGTCGGTCTTGGACGAGGAGGCGCCCGGTATCGTCGTGCCGTTGGTGGCGGCGCCGTCGTTGTTCGTCATGGCTGCTTCGGTAGGTGGGTAGGTTTTATGAGAGGTGCTTGTCGCTCTTTTTCCAAACGCCTGAGGTAGTTATTGGGTTCTCTAGGTGGACAGTAGATCGGATGCTGTGACAGGAGACAAGCTAGATACACACAGTCGGAAGAGAATAGAGGATCAAGATACGAAGAGAGGTGGAATTTCGGGGGGTGACGAGGTAGGTGAAGATATCAAGTTCTCGAGGTCAGTTTTTTTTCTCTTTCTTTCTTTTGTTTGTTACTCATACATGGTCCGCTATTCGCCAATGGCGACAGGTAGTCTGGTACTTAGGATGTAGCCGAATGCCGTCCATATCCGTCTCTCGTCCCTTAGGGCAGGTCCCGGCGTCTTCAGGGTCCGGTCTGCATCTACTTCGCTGCGAGTGACATACTGGAACAGATTTCTCTTACCAATCAGCTCACTGCCCAGGTCTCAGATGGATCCATAAGTTTCCCCAGATGGACTTAGCTTTTAAGCTTAAGAGTCTTAAGAGACACTCGGCCGGGAAATGGTTGAAGAAAATTTTTCTTTCTTTGTAGCGAGAAGGGCGAAAGGGCGAAGTATGCACCCGCACTTCGGACGGGATGACGCACACGGAACCGCCGGTCTCGGGGCGCTGTTTGCTCCTGCTACGAGCATGTGCTAAGGCATTGTTAGTTCGATGAGCCTTTTTTTCTCAATGCCAAGGACAAGGAGATTAAGTATGCTGCCGATAGATCATATTCCTACTTGGCATGTCCCGTTGATTGCCCTACATATCGAGGATAAGAAGAAAAAAAGCAACAGAGCAAAAAGTACAAAGGGAGAAGTATCTCTTACCTAAGGTCCCCAACACCGAAACTCCGTACCCATTTTTACTCCGGCCCGCAATCATATCCCGGCGAGTCTTGCCGCTTCTGCCCGTTGCGCTGAAGAGAAAAGAAGGTGCTCATAAGATTGCGAGACGAGACACGAAGGCGCGTGTAGAGTAACTATATCTAATACGGAGAGAATATGGTGACCGTTGGTGTCCTTGCACTCCAGGGAGGCTTCGCAGAACATCTCGGTTCGCTTCGAAAAGCGGCAGCACATATCTCTTCTCGCTCATCGTCAACGCCTAGTGTCAACTTCGTCGAAGTGCGGACGCCAGAACAGCTAGCCAGATGTGATGCTCTGGTCATACCTGGAGGCGAGAGTACGACCTTGTCTCTTGTAGCGGCACAGTCCGGGCTGATAGAACCCCTGCGGCAGTTCGTCAAGTAAGTCTGACTCAAGCCCATGCCTCGTCGAGAAAAGGGGCGCTGATTACCAAACTTCTTCATGGGCATCAGGGTCACCAAGAAGCCGACTTGGGGCACGTGTGCTGGTCTCATCTTCCTTTCGGAGCAAGCCAGCGCAACTAAGAGAGGAGGTCAGGAGCTGATCGGGGGACTCGACGTCAAGGTCCATCGCAACCATTTCGGTCGACAGATCGAAAGTTTCGTGACCGATCTGGAGCTTCCTTTCCTATCTCAAAAGGAGAACGGTATCCAGGGTGCTCCTTTTCCCGCTGTCTTCATTCGAGCTCCCGTTGTGGATCATGTCTTGACAACTGAAATTGGGTCAATTGATGACAAGATGGAGAGCACAATTCCGAAGATTGCGGTGCCGGCTGTCGAAAACAAGGTAGAAAGCTCGAAGGGGAAAGTCGAGATCCTAGCGACTCTGCCCGGACGTCACGCCTCAAATAAGAAAGCCGCAGTGGCGGCGACGACGAACGGTGCCAACATCGAACCGGTGTCTCCAAAAGGGGCGGGAGATATTATAGCTTTAAGGCAAGGGAATGTATTTGGAACCAGTTTCCACCCAGAACTGACCGACGATATTCGAATTCACGTCTGGTGGTTAGAGCAAATAGTTGGCCAGGCAGGTGAGTAGAGGAGATGTGAATGGATGGGTGCAGCATTCGAAGGCAGGACGCACAGGATATGGCATTATTCCAGACACACTCGCTGCATATGCAGAGCGAATCGAATCAGCCAGGACCGCCACGCTATAAAGTTATTCGAGTCTGGTTCACTCTAGTGATGAACCCTTAGATGGCATTTAGACACGATGACACATTTATAAGACAGCTAATGGAATATCATCAACTAGCTGAATGGCGTTTTGTCAGGTGCAATATCCACGTCTTAGGTAGGAGTCACATAATTCAAATTACACAAAGCTACGATACATGATAAGTGAATGTGCTAATGCAGGCAAAGACGCTCCGAGGGGTAGAAGTGATACCGGCTTGCGGGGTATATGGATCAAGAATGGGGGGCTCATGTCTCTCGGGGTCGATCTCCTTATCATGGCTACCTGCAGTGACGTATCATTTACAGTTCCCGATAGATGCACCTTAAGCCTACTAGAGCCAGCTTGTGAGGAGTCTCAGCCTGACCACCGGGTATCAATCGGAGTTGAACACTGTCATCAGGTAAAGGTTAGACTGCTAGGTGAAGTCACTTGAACATCACCCTCGTAGAGTCATCATGGGAAAGAAGAAGGTCCTCGTTGGGTGAGTACCCCTCTCTTATAAATGCTTGAAAATACCGGCTAACAAGTCTATTCCAGGTACGGCGTAGACATTGATGCCGTAGCCGGGTGGCTTGGCTCGTATGGAGGCGAGGATAGCACCAGCGACATCAGTAGAGGTTAGCATCGCCCGATGTGAATCTGCTGCCCCTTTGCGAGACAGCTCGGTCAAAGCTGACAGCTGTTCTTTTCTTCTCTAACCAGGAATCTGGGCTGGCACGATTGGAACCCGCCGCGTACTAAAGCTGTTCGACAAGTACAACATCAAGGCGTCGTGGTTCATCCCGGGCCACTCGCTCGAGACCTTCCCGGAAGAGTGCGCGATGGTGAGGGACGCCGGCCACGAGATCGGCCTCCACGGGTACTCGCACGAGAACCCGGTCGACATGACGCTCGAGCAGCAGCGGGATGTGCTCGACAAGACCTTCCGGCTCCTCACCGACTTCTGCGGCAAGCCGCCGAGGGGCAGCGTCGCGCCCTGGTGGGAGACCAGCAAGGAGGGCACCGAGCTCATGCTCTCCTACGGCATCGAGTACGACCACTCCATGTCCCACGAGGACTGCCAGATGTACTGGCTACGGACGGGAGATACCTGGACTAAGGTGAGTGCGATGAGAACCTGATGCGCAAGTGATGGTCTTGATATTTTTCATTTGGGCGTGTCTATATACCTAAGCTAACTGAGCTGCAGTATGCCATGTTTCGTTGACATACCCTCGGTTTCACAGAAAGACGATGCCCGTAGAATTTCTATTTCAATCATTCTAATGCGTACTAGGATCGATTATTCAAAGAAAGCCGAGGAGTGGATGAAGCCGCTCGTCCAGGGCCAGCCCACGGGCATGGTTGAAATACCCGGCTCGTGGTACATTGACGACCTGCCTCCCATGATGTTCATGAAAAACTCACCCAACTCCCACGGCTGGGTGAACCCGAGGTTTGTGGGATGATCTGAGTTAGAGTCGATGGACTGCCAGACTGACATGTTAACATAGGGATGTCGAGGATATCTGGCGGGACCATTTCGATTACTTTTACCGCGAGTACGACGAGTTCATCTTCCCGATGACGATCCACCCTGATGTGTCGGGTCGGCCGCACGTTTTGTTGATGCATGAGAGGTTGATCGAGCATATCAACAAGCACGAAGGAGTTGAATGGATGACATTTGCTGAGGTATGCCTATCGCCCGCTCTTTAACCTCATTCAGCAGTAACTCACATTCATCGCAGATGTGCGACTACTTCAAGAGCAAGAACAAGCCGCCTGAGGGGGCTATGATGCCCGCGGCCCCAGGTGAGATCCTTAAGAAATCGAAGGAGTAGGTCAAACGATGGATTAAAGGGATAGGATACTTTGAGGAACTCGTCAATTGACTTTTATGTCGAAATATCGAGAATAAGAGTAAAAGAAAAACAATCGTAATTCGTGAAACGACCTACGGTATTAAGCATGGCGAATAGTCTATTAGGGTACCTACTACCGATCCTACGGGACTTCTAAGACGCAAGCTCCCTTAATTAAGCAGCTCATCCACGATGGAAGCGATCGCCAGAACCTTCTCTTCCTCAAGCTTCCTTCCAACTATTTGCACGCCGACGGGCAGGCCGAGCTCGCCCATCTGTTCTCCGGCCTGCTTCCACAGCGCCAGATTATGTTCGTCTAGTGCGTTCCTCGGTGCGTAGTCCCACGTCGCTTCTCTGTCGACAGACGTGACTTTGCCGGCGGGAATGACCAGCGCCGTGTAGTCGAGCACGTTCCATATCTTGGTATATCCTACCCACCGGCAAGAGCGATGCGGAACAGCCGTGTGCGGCATAGGCGGCATTAGCACGATGTCGACCTGGTTGCCGGTCTTCGGGGACCGAATGCCGTTCCACTTGTTGAGATAGGCTTGCTGAAGCATTACTTTCCGTCTGTTCAGTTGCCAGTAGTCGTAGACGGAGATGGGCTGGCCTTTGTTGACTAGCGCTTCCACGTGAGGTATGAAGGGCTCTCCGCCGGCGAGGACGTCACGGCGGATGTCCTCGCCGCCGTCTGCTGTGTAGAACTCATCCTGACCGCAGAGAGAACATGTTAGACACTTGCATGACCTCACGTAGGAAATGAAGACAGCTCACCATGACCTGGATGCACTCGGCGTGAAGGTCTGCATTCCACTCGACGATGTCGTGGCCAGCTTCTCGAAGCTTTTCCACGAGTGAAAGCAGTACTCGGCTCAGGGGTGGATGCGGCCGAACCACTCCGTCGTCGGCAAGGACGCCGATGGTCAGCGGCTTGGATTTGAACTCGTTGAATACCTCATTCCTCCACGGGACCGGGGCACATCGCGCGTCTAGCTTCCAAGGTTCCAACTGGATCAGCTCTTTCATGACTAAGGTCAGAGATGGCAAGCTCCGCGCCAGCGGCCCGACCGACGACGGCACGTGTTCCTGTCCCTCGGTAGATACGGGCACTCCGTGATACGGAAGACGGGCATACTAGCAAACTGTCAGGTCAAGACCCACTCGAGAGCATCTGCAGGTGCTTCTTACACTTGGCTTCAACCCATACAGATCCATCATAGAGGAAGGTATGCGGACGCTGCCGCCTAAGTCGGTACCCCAGCCAAGGAGACTGCCATGCAGATTCAAGAGCGCCGCTTCGCCGCCCGTCGAACCCCCCGGGGTGTAGTCACTGCACAGAGGATTGGTCGTGAGCCCCCAGAGAGGATTGTCGGTCTCACACCACTAACGGCCCGTAACGGTTAGCAGACGCATCCTACTCGGAATAATAGAAAGGGGATGCTATAAGAGGCGGCCCCACCATGATACTCTGGGGAAGATTCGTCTTGGCTAGCACGACAGCGCCCAGCTTCTTGAGCATCTGAGCTAGAACGGCATCTTCGGTCGCGGGGTTGAAGGTGCGGCTGACGTACCCCAGAGTCGTGTCATATCCGCTGATGTTGAACTGGTCCTTCAGGGTGACGGGGATCCCATGTAAGGGCCCGACCACGCTCCCGTTCTTTTCTCGGTATTCGTCGAGCTGACGAGCCTGCGCCAGAGCATCTTGGAAGAGGACTTCAGTGAAACTACACCCAGCATTAGTCGGCCATCTGGTATGCGGGTGTATATAAAACGGGAAACTTACCAGTTCGTCTGTCACGCGATCCCAGAGTGTCAGTAGTAGCCTTGCAGGGATGAGTTCACATATGAGTTTACCTGATTGTGTGCTTTGATGGCCCTATAACATATTATTAAGAATTAGTCACGTTAGAGCGGCGATTGAGTAGGATTCCGCGAATCTAATAAAATAAACACTAAACCTGTCTATATATGCTTTCGTCACATCTTCCGATCTCAGCTCGCCAGAGGCGATGCGGCGAGCCAGGGTCGAGATGTCGTCGACGTCTACCACGGACAGGTCAAGCCCCTGAAGCTGTTCTCGCCAAGCAGATAAATTTAGCAAATCGTTACTCAAGAATCAAGAAGTGACAGTAATAATGGCAATAGTAAATAATAAACAAAGCCCCGCTGGCTGTGACAAGAAAACGGCATCGTTACACATACATCCGTACTCGCAGCGGCGGCTAATGCTTTGGCCTGAGCCTCGCGCTTCAGGCGAACCTTCTCCTGCCAGCCGCCTGAGACTCCGGCCATCATGAGATGTCTGTACCCCTTGTTTCCGACCGGGTGTGTCGGGGAGGGGTGGGCGTAGGCGAAACACGGATTGGAAACCAAGATCACTTTGTTTCTTAGTCTCCTGTAGGGCTGGGGTGCGACACGTGGTTATTAACAGGCGCCGGCTCAACGGGCACCCGTTAGCGGCGAGCTACGGCGACTGACCTACCGGTCTACGGAGACGCTTGGCTGGGTCGCAGCGGGAAGAGGAGGCCGAACATAGGAGATAGGCTCACGTAGGAGATAAGTTCGAGACGGGACCAAGATGACCCAAGATATCCCGGGATGGTGGGTCTGTTTTGCCTTGGTTATGCCACATCCAGATTCGCATACATATCCGCTTCTTAAGATCTCGTCTGATCCGTCCAATCTTGTCGGCCTGCTGCTATTGTAAAGGTACATTATCAGACTATCTCTACTAGCACTACCTGTCGGTGCCTGCTAGTACCTAAGGTTCGAAGTAGCCAGTCTCGTCAGTGTTACCAAGCGACGCTGGGATCGTCCGAATATATAAAAGTGGTGTGATATCTGACAGGGGTATCCCTTAGGTTTACTACGGCTCTTGCGTAAGAGAGTGGGATTGTCAGACTTGTCAGCCGGTACGATGATTCCTTACGTGCATTTCGTGATAGATGCCATGGCACATCACTCTATGCGAAGTTGGCAGATAGGAAGAATGGGGGAGGGGCAGTCAGTGTGCCTGTACGAAGTAGTCAGCGGTACGGAGGGGAAGTGGTCGTACAAAGGAAAAAGATAAAAAAAAAAAAAAAAACACAAGTGGGGGTTGGTACGCGCCCCCCCCCCCCCCCATCCCGCCATCCCGTCCCCTAATTCCTAAGGGTCCCCGGACAAGTCTGACCGTCAGACAGGGTCGGTAAGAGACGATCACGGCCATGACTGGGCGTCGACGAGGAGTTAACTGGGTGTGGTGACGGGAACGGCAAATCTAGAACAAGTCGAAACAAGTCCACTACTACCGCTTCACACGTAGTCCAGGCAAACCCACACTTGGCTGCCAGCCTGCCAGTCAGGTTAGAGGAGACGCCCTCGCCTCGCTCGTCTCTTCTCGCAGTTCAGGGATCGGAGTGGTTCGAGAATGGTGCCAGGGTTGCCAAACCACCTGATAATGGCCTGAGCACAGTGCGACACCGCCATCCACCTCCTCTGCATCTCTACATGGCACTCGGTCGAACCGTCGACCTTCTATCTATTCAAACCCAGCCCGCGCCTATGCACGCCTCTCCTCTCTGACTGACCTGGCTAATGTACGACATACGACTACGACTCTCCCAGCTCAGCCAGCCCAAGTCACCGACACGGAACGCTGGTCGCCGGTGAATACACAGTACAGTGCCAGCGGCCCACGCATGCTCTCTCCAATTCCAGCAAATCAGTCAACCCATGATTCAGCCCATCCTTGATCGGGCCAACCCTTCAACAACGAACCATCCCAGCCTTGCCTCGTCCCTGGTTACTTCTTGCTACCCCTAAAAAAGAAACAAGTCACCTCTGCTATTTATTGTGTTTCTGGCTGCGAAGAAGAAAACCGGTCTCGACCTTACTCGCATGATCCAGACAGCCCCGGACACTCCATCGGCACCATGATCGTAGATGAGGTAAACGGTGTGCAACAGAACGGCGACACCAACGAAGCAAACAGCCATGGCCCAGCCAAGCGCCGTGAAACCAGCCGATCTCGACACAGCTCCGAGGTATGCGTCGTCGGTGCAGGACCCGCGGGTCTGATGCTGGCGTAAGTCTTATTTTCTTCGTCGTTTATCATTTTCATTTCCTGTAAATTTCTCTCATTTTTTGTGCTCTCTCGTATTGCGCGAGGGAGGTCACATCTCGATACTACCGACCTCTCTTCCGGCTTCCGTGCTTATGCTCATGTCATGCAGCGTCCTATTGGCCAGGTACGGCATCTCAGTAGAGGTGATAGATGAGAGGGCCGACCAGACGCAAGCTGGTCGCGCCGATGGATTGCAGCCCAAGACGATAGAGACCCTGCGTCAACTGAGGCTGGCAGACGGTCTCTTGCAACGAGGCGCCAAGGTGTTTGACATCTGCTTCTGGGAAGCTACGTCAAACCGCCGGTTACGGCGCTTGGGCCGTGAGATTCACTATCCGGCCTTGGTAGTCGATCTGCTCGACGACTACATCCTCCTTGTCCATCAGGGGGTGGTGGAAGGGGTCTTCATAGAGGATCTGCGAAAGCGGGGTATCGAGGTGAAGCGAAGTCACCAGTTCCAGTCTTTCAAGCAAAAGGAGGACGAGGAAGGCTTATTAGAGATCGAGTCCAAACTCACGACTTCAGGCGAAAAGGATACGTTGATATCTAAATACGTAGTGGGATGTAAGCATACGACCGAGCATCCCCGATCAAGAACACCCCTGACTGACTAACTGGCCGACCCAGGCGATGGCGCCCGCTCCAAAGTACGGGGCTGCATACCGGACACGTACTCGGTGGGCAAGTCTCACGAGTCGGTATGGGCTGTGCTTGACGGAGAGCTCATCTCCGACTTCCCCGACCTCTGGTCCAAGACGGTCGTCTACAGCGAGGTGCACGGTTCCATTCTCATCGTCCCGCGGGAACGGGGCACGACCCGGTTCTACGTCGAGATCAAACCCGATGTCGAGTCGGGCAACTTACGAGAGCTCGGTCAGGAGTTCGTCATGCAGCGTGCCAAGCAGATTTTGGCGCCCTACTCTGTCGAGTGGCGTACGGTAGAATGGTTCGGGAATTACCAGATCGGACAGCGAATAGCCAACAAGTTCACCGATCCGCATCTGCAGGCCTTCATTGCCGGAGATGCGAGTCACACGCATTCGCCCAAGGCTGCTCAGGGTATGAACACGAGTATGCACGACAGCTGGAACCTGGCGTGGAAGTTGAACCTGGCAACGAGAGGCTTGGCCAAGCCCATTCTGCTCGAGTCCTACGAGATGGAACGTAGGAAGATTGCGCACGATCTGATCAACTTTGACTACGAGCACGCCAACAAGATGGCTGGCGGTGATGCCAAATCCCTCGCCGAGAACTTCCGCACGAATGTCCGATTTATCTCGGGCGTCGGTGTCGAATACGACCATAACGTGCTTAACCAGGCATCCAAGCGCAGCGGAGGGGAATTGAGGCCCGGCTGCCTCGTTCCGCCTGCGCGGGTAACGCGATACGTCGATGCGAACCCGATCGACGTCCAGCTGGACATCCCCATGCTGGGTCAGTTCAGGGTGTACTTTTTCGTGCCGGATATTCACAACAGCATGCCGTTCCTCCAGATGTTCTGCAACGGCTTGACGAGGCAAGACTCTCTGTTTAGGAAACTGAGCCAGGCTGCCGCGGCAAGCTACGCAGAAAAACCACGGACTCCGACGGCCGAAGACGTTTACGTGCGTTCCGAGAGATACACGAGCGTCAGCGAGATCACCACGTTTAGTCTTATCAGTAAGTCCACCACGATACACTACGTGTCATTTGTACATCTATTAGGGGATCAGTAATGGCTAACCTAGATACAGCTACTATGGACAAATCTAGAGTTGAGATCCAGGATCTGCCCCCGCTCTTCGCTCGCAGCGCCTGGACGTTCTATCTGGATAACGTCCCGTACCTGGACACGCGCAGGCAGACGTGTACGAGCAAGTGGGTAGGAACTCTGCAGAAGGACGAGGTGTCCATCGTCATCGTGCGACCCGACGGCTACGTAGGATCCATCAGCAGATGGGATTCTCTCGGCGCAACCGCCGGCACGACGGCCGCCGACTGGCTCAACTCGTACTACGACGGATTCCTCAAGGTTCCGGATGACATTCGAAAATAGACTAGGTACCTAATATTTTGGTCGGCGAATACCTCGCTTGGGATGGGACGTGACATGGCATGTATGGAATTTTTGCATGACTTAGCGAGCGTATGGATCTCCTTGTTCATGACCGGGGAAAGTTGTACGGCATAGTCGAGAGCTTTACGAGAATCCTGCTAGGCAGGACGGGGGGACACTGGCTTGACGAATTCGGCTCTTAGTTTTCTTGGAGCGCCGCATCATTTCGAAAGGGGGGATATTGTAGCTACATTGCTAGCATGGGCTTATCATGGCGGTCGTATGTATCGGGGACGAGGTGGGATCGAACGTCGCTACTCACAAAGACTAGCTGCTCGACTCCAATCATTATATTTATCCTCTACGTTTCCATTTGCTTCGTGACTCATGACTCGTATCTGATACATTATGCGTCTACGTCTCACTATCCGCAGAGTGCTAAAAGACTGCGCGAAACGGTCGGCGTCAAGTAGCGACATCCTCAAACTGCCCAATAACACGCCGCGGCACCAGGCCCTTCAGGACCTCGACGCCCTCGCGCACGATGCCCCAGCGCACGCGGCCGAGGGCCTCGGCGACGACCCAGACAAGGCCGCCGGCGCGCGCGAGGCCCCGCAGCGCCGGGAGCCCGCCCGCGCCCGCCCGCGCCATCGACTCCACCACCGAACGCATCGAGGCCCGCGGATCCCACACCAGCTCGCTGTCATCGTCGTGGGAGGCGGCGGCGGCGGCGGGCGAGGCCGTGTGGTGGTACGCCCAGATCGTCAGCGTCGCGAGGTACACGCACCACGGCACGTGGAACAGGCCCGCCGAGTCGACGTCGATGAGCGTGGCTGACGAGGAGGAGGATAAGGATGTCTGGAGGAGTAGGGACGCGTGCCAGGCGGCGGTGGATGCGTCGTCGTCGGCGTATTCGCTGTTGTTGTTTGGGGCCTCGGTTGCAGCAGTGGCAACTTCCGCCTGTCGCCGACGGCCCCGGCCGGACGTGGCGGCCCATCGCTTGACGACCTTCTCGGACCGCATAAAGTCGGAGCGCTGGACCGAGCGGCCAAGGATGTGGTGGGCTCCGGCGAAGATCTGGATGTCGAGGAACTCGGAGTGCAGCAGCACGTGCGCCGCGTGGTAGACGGCCACGTAGGCGGCGCGCCATGCCTCGAGCTCGGGTGCGGCGGCAGCTGCGTGTTTGGTGGTTGTTGTGGTGCTACCCCGAGCCATCAACAGACGTGTCTGCCGCTCGCAGAAGTCGTCGAAGTCGGCCTTCCACGCCGCGTACGCGTCGCCGATGCGCGTCTGCCAACGAGCTCCGCCGCCGTCCGGCGCGGCCACGACGCCGAGGCTCGTCTGGTCGCGGCGCCGCATGTCCCAGAAGACGG
The DNA here is from genome assembly GCA_022432365.1 of Hypoxylon sp. FL1284. Lineage (NCBI taxonomy): Eukaryota > Fungi > Ascomycota > Sordariomycetes > Xylariales > Hypoxylaceae > Hypoxylon > Hypoxylon sp. FL1284. Next base: position 914,314 of record JAJJXE010000005.1, on the reverse strand, counting down.
ACATCAGCCCGTGGAGGACGAGAACGCGCGAGAGGCCGTTCAAGCGCGGTGGCACCGGCACCGCCCGCCGGTGCCGCGCATTTTCGTCCTCGTCGGCGTTGTTGTGGTTGTGGTTGTGGTCGCTTGCCGCGATGTACGCCTTGAGCGCGAGCAGGTACATGGGCTCCGGGGGCGCGGCGGCCGAGAGCCGGGCCCACTCGGGCGCCGCGGACGCCTCCCACAGCGCCTGGCTGCAGGGCAGCGGGAGCCGCAGCTCGAAGGCGGACATGCACAGCGACTGGCAGAAGAGCACGGCGTGCTGGGTGTCCCACATGAAGCACAGCAGTGCGAGCCTGTTTGGGGGAGTTAGGTTCAGCGTACGAAGACCCGAAATCCGAAATTTTTGTTTTCCGTCTTTTTGGTGCAGCGCAAGAAGGGTGTGTGGGAAGGGAACGGTGTGTCGGCCAGTACGAACCTCTTCTTCTCCTCGGCCTCCACCCACCGCCTCCAGCCGTGTTCGAGCTCAGCTCCCACGCCGTCTCCCACGCTTCCGTCACCCGGGCCTGGGCGCGAGGGCCGCACGGACTGGCAGTCGGAGCGCCGGATCAGGTTGATTAGCATGCCGTGGAACAGGTGGCTCATGTCGTGCTGCTTCTGGCCCGCGCGGCTCTTGCCGAAACACTCGACCAGCAGGATCGTCTGCAGCATCCAGAGGTCGGGCTTGGCGTTGAAGCTCGCGTGGGAAAATACTGCAGAGTACGTAAGTCAGCCGATGTGATACGCTTGATTAAGTCAGAGGAAAGATCCAGCGAGAAACTCGACTCGCACGTTGCAGCCCTGGTTTGGTAGTAAAAGGGGTAGGGAGGGGAACAGGCATGGTGACTTACTCGCTGGTCGGATTACATCGTGCATACAGACGGCGAGCTGATGCGCATCCTTCTCGGCGTCTATGGCCAGTTAGCTATGAAAAGAACTTGAAAACGATAAAGAAAAAGGTACAGTCACAGCTCATATCACGGTTTAGAGACTGGGGAGGAAATGGGCACTCACAAGTTGCTCCAAGTAAAATGATGGACAAGAGCAAAAGGATTTCCTTCTGAGATGGTTCGAATGTGGCTTGATGAATCAACGGATACGCAGTATTAAACTTTGTAAAATACAGGTCACAGTATGATTGTAACGACAGACGTGATAATAAGGGGTGGTTAATGTCTAGAAAGGAGCCGTTCGGAACTAGCGGTCGTGCGGATTTGACGGTGTCTAGAATTCGAGTGTAAGTGAACTCGTCTATAGATGGCAAGTGGTTGTTTGACCGAAGGGTAGCCAGAGGGCGCTCGAATTCTACCTCTTGCATTCCTTCAGAACCTTCAGGAGAAGTCTGCTTCGCGACTGGGGGGAGGCTAGGCGTTACCCCGTCTGAGATGCTGGGACTTGTCGTGTTCTGCGTGCTGGCTCTCGAGCGAGAGTAGTCAAGCGATACCATGGATGTTAACGGGCTCTCAGTCGTGCTGCTGTCATAATGACCGTGTCCGGGCGAGAGCTCGGTTCTGCCCAAAGCCATGGGCGGAGGCTGCTGCTGCATGTCGCATGAGTAGGATGCTAAGGAGGTGGCGGGGACGTAAGGGTCCTGCGGAGCGGCAGATCCCGAGAAATTGGTATTGAAACTGAAAAGCCAGTCATAGTTGACTTGTGTCGTGTATGGCATGTTGAAGGAGCTCGCGGTGTCCGGTTGGAAAACTTCGTCGTAGTTGATATCGAAGTAAGGGGACTCGATGGTCCGGGGATTGGGCGCCTCGGGCGGAATCCAGTAGCCAGTAGGACCCTGCGAGTTGTATTGGCCACTTGAAAGTGTGTAGTTTTCTAAGATGCTGTGCTCGTTGACGAATGAAGCCTGAGTCGGGTCGCCGTCGCTCGGTATTTCCGAGTTCTGGGACGACACAGGGGGTGAGATAGGTGCTTCTGTGCTGGGTGCAAAAGGTGCTCCCGCGTTGTTATTATCAAGAGTTTGATGTTCTACGGGCTTCTTCTGGACAATCCGGCCGTCGTGGTCCTTCCACATGCGTTTGCGCGTGTTCAAGGTGCCAGAGCCTTCGCCGCCAGCTTCTTCATCCTTTTGCTTGTGCCGGCTCATATGCCTTTCTAAGCATCTAATGTCAGCCCTTACAAGTCTGAAGTGGGTTCCAGCAAACAGTCTCTCTTACCGAGCAAGTCCTGACGCTTGAAGTGGGCGCGACATCTTGGGCACGTCGCGTTCCCATCCGTATGGTTCTTCTGATGGCGATGGAGGTGCTCTGATCTCGAAAACGATTTGCCGCAGTCGTCATGGGTGCATGTGAAAAGCCGCCGGGTGCCGTCGCCATCCCGGACCCTTCGCTTGGATCGCTGCATCTTGGCCTGGATGTGTCACCGATATTACCACGGTAACTCGACCTCATTCACCACTCTTAGGAGAGACAGTCTCGTGTGGAGCTTCTCACCCCCATTCTCTCACGAGAATAGCAAAAGGAGAGGAAGTAGAAAAGAGGAGAAAAGCAAACGTAATGTCAATAACACGGGACACGGGAAGGCTGCAGAGATTCATTTGCTAAGACAGGCTAGATTGTATTGTCGCCGTCGAGTAACAGCAGTATAGTAGTACCTCAGGCAGCTAGAAAAGCAGCCAGTCAGCTTTTGGTAGCTGAACACAGGGCTTTCGGCTTGAGGCAGATGTCCGATGATGGTCGACTCCTCACATTCCCCCATTCCCCCACTCCTGCTATCTCGATGTGCAGTATGCAGCATCGAGAGTGGGGGTTCAGCAGAAGCACTACTACCGCGCAACGTGCCGTGTTGGAGATAAGCCGGGATCCTCGTCTACCTATCCTTATATCGAAGGTAACCGGCTGCCCGCATGTCTGCGTGATATTGTAACCCGTCGAGAGTACCTCTAGGTAGTTCCCAGCTGCGTTACGGTAACGAGCGTTGGTTTGAGCTGAAATACCGGCAGTCTGATTTACTCACTTCTCGACTCACTTCACCATGGCTCAATTCATCTGATTTATCGAGACGCTCAATCATGTTCTGATTCATGAGTTGTTTCGAGTAGTCATGTCTTGGTCTATGAGCAGGCAATGTCGATATCCTTTTTCTCCTTTTAAGAGCTTGGGCAATAGCATGCCGACATAGTTGGTTCTCTATCATCGCCTGATATATCATATATAAAGACCAGAGTGCAACGACGATATCTTCAGTGAAAAAGAAAATGTCTACCAGATCTCCTCCCAAGGTACTGGAAAAGGCCGACAGGGATTCCTCGAGTCGGTTACATGTGAGTGAAATTTCTGTGCCTCGCTTGAATCTATCAGATATTGAGTGTTATCATAGATTATAATTGTCGGAGCTGGACTCGGTGGTCTCGGTGCGGCGATTGCTATACTTTTAGCAGGCCACAATGTGACAGTCCTCGAGAGCGCGTCTGAGATCGGCGAGATCGGTGCCGGCATCCAAGTCCTGCCTAACTCGTCGAGAATCCTGATCTCCTGGGGGCTAGAGGGCAAGCTCGTGAAGCATGCGACGACGCCTCACTATGCGAATATGATCGGCTGGAAAGGCAATTTCCTGTCGAGGATGGACCTCCATGCCTATGCGGAGGCATTGGGAACGCCATTCTGGGATTTTCACAGAGCCAACCTGCATCGTTGCCTCTTGGACCGAGCGATCGAACTTGGAGCAAAGCTTCACGTCAGGTCGAGGGTCCAAGCCATCGAGTATGCCCAGGATGGGCTTACAGCGAGTGCTGTACTAAGCGACGGAAGAGCCGTGTCTGCAGACTTAATTATCGGCGCAGACGGAATCTCGTCTCATTTACGGGAGGTTCTCTTGGGAAAGCCAGATCCCCCTATACCTACAGGAGACCTCGCATACAGGCTACTCATCAACGCCGAGGACATGCTGGCCGATCCCGAACTCCGGCACTTCATCCAAGACCCTCAAGTCAACTATTGGATGGGGCCCGACGCGCACGCTGTCAATTATGTCCTAAGAGGTGGCCAGTTATTCAACATGGTCCTTCTGGTCCCGGATGACATGCCTGCAGCCTCGATGACTGTGGATGGGAACGTCGAGGAGATGCAAGCGCTATACAAGGACTGGGACCCGAAGATAGGCAAGATCTTGCGTCTTTGTCAATCAGTGCAGAAGTGGAAACTCTGTATCCGACCGACTTTAGAACAATGGACACACGAATCGGGGACATTTACGCTACTGGGCGATGCAGTTCATGCGACTCTTCCGTACCTCGCGAGTAAGTCACCATTTCCCTCCAATATGTATTTAGTGAGACGACTAACGTATCTCAGGCGGCTGCGGTATGGCATTAGAAGACGCTGCGGCCTTGGGTCTCTGTCTGGGCAAGTTGACAGATAAGTCTCCGGAGCAGAAAATAAAGGCGTTGAAGGTATATGAAGACTGCCGAAAGGAGAGGACGGAAATGGTTGTCGAGAGGGGCAACTACCAGCAGTACATGTACCACATCCACGACGGCGAGGAACAGAGGGACAGAGACAAGAGACTGAAGGCGTTTGGGGATGTCGACCGAGAGTTGTTCAAGAACCCAGAATCCCTTACGCGGCCGACCGAAGCATCAGGAGATGACCCGTTACCTTGGAGGTATCATGGCGTCGGAGGTTGGCTCTTGACGTATAATCTCGAGAAGGATGTTGAGCATAGGTGGGTACAGGCGTTCCAGGGCGATGCGAGGTCGAATTTATAGTATTCGATGTTCTATATAGATCTCATAGCTATTTTGGACGTAACCTATTGAGATGAGAGGTCTCAATTCTCATTACCCAAGACACCTGAGGTCTAATAGCATCATGACAGCACGTTGACTAAGATAGTAGGATTGCCGTGTTCATGGGAAAATTGAAAAGTGCATGACACCAAGTTAGATGCAAAACTTTCCATTTCTATTCACGGCGTTTTAATCTACTATAACTAGGGTGTATTTAAAGTAGCCTAGAAGGCATCTATAGAAAGACTCATGTCACATCAGGCATGATAGGGATAATCCGTATAACCCTTGGACGGAGGTTCTGCGCCGTAGAAGGTCGCCCGGTCGTACGGGTTAAGAGGGATTCCCTCGGCGAGCCTCTTTGGCAGATCCGGGTTCGCGATGTACCACCGGCCGAAGCAGATGATATCTGCGGCGCCTTCCTTCAGCTTCGGCGCCGCGTTGTCCCAGTTGAAGCAGCCGGCGGCCAGGAATACGATGTTGCCCTTTAGGAGGATCTCCCGGAATGGCGTCAGCGAGATTTCGGGTGCCTTGTCCTTCTGCTCAAGTTGCTTGATCTTCTCCTGCTCGTCTAGGCCCTCGTCAAAGCGAGCCTCGATCCTATGATACATATTAGCATGGGTTCTGACTCGGCCTGGACAGCTACTCTTTATCGTACATGTGGACGTAGATGGGTCTGTTGCTGACCGGCAGCGCAGCTATCTGCTCGCAAAGGTAGGACCAGTGTCCTAGCCTGTCGCTGTCCATAGTGTCTTGGAAATAACCCCAAGGAGTCAGTCGGATGCCGACCTTGTCGGACCCAATCGCGTCGGTGACGGCCTTTATGACCTCCAGGGGAAATCTGCATCGCTTCTCTATGGAGCCGCCGTACTCGTCGGTACGGTCGTTGATGTTGTCGTTTATAAACTGGTCTAGAAGGTAACCGTTGGCGCCTGCAAGTCGTTAGTGAGTTACAAGAGTGTCCTTTTACCCTTTCTTGACGGGGGCGATATGCAGCATACTGTGAATTTCTACTCCGTCGAAGCCGGCCTCGACGGCGTTCTTGGCAGCCTGCGCGAAGTCTTGAGTGACGGCGTGGATCTCGTCGACGGTCATGGGGGTGGGCGGGAAGGCTTCGCAGGCGGTGCCGTCAACCCAGGAGCCGCCCATGGGGTGGGTGCTTGCGCTGACGGGCAGCTTGCCGCCGCGGAAGGACGGGGGCGAGGCGCGGCCCGTGTGCCAGATCTGCAGGAAGATGTAGCCGCCCTTGGCGTGGACGGCATCCGTGACCTTCTTCCAAGCGGCGGTCTGGGACGACGAGTAGATGCCCGTGGCGCCCGGGTAGCCCGAGGCGTAGTGGGCGATGTCGGTGGCCTCTGTAATCAGCAGACCGCCCTTGCATGCGCGCTGGCCGTAGTACTCGACCATCAGGTCGTCGGGCACGTGGACGCCGTCGCTCTCCTTGATGCCGCGCAGACGGGTACACGGCGCCATGGCCACGCGATGCTCGAGCTGCATGTTGCCCAGCTTGAGAGGGCTGAACAACCTAGTGTCCTTGAGTGGTGAAAACGTCGGATTCGACATGATGTGATGATGGTATATGTCTTGTTTTTTTCTCTGTTTCAAGAACTTGCTGGCGACGAGAATACTGAGGATCTACTGTAGACGATATTCGCTAAGAACAGCAGAGCTAGAAACGGCAGAAAATATAGACCGCGAGTTACCGTGTCCGGGGCCGCATTGTGCCGTCCTCGGCCGTGACACAGCCCGCAAATATCTGTGAGACTGCCTAACAAATCACACCATCGGCGTTAATCATCGGAGATGCGGTTGGTAACGTTGGTGAGTGGGATAGCACACGCATATCCATGGACATCCATGGACATTCAATAATACGATAGTGGGGGCGGGGCTTACGTGGTGTGGTACAATACATGCGGACTGTACCGGACTGACAAGTCGAAAGGAGGCATGTACGGGCAAGGAGATGCAGACAGGGGTGACTGCGGTTATCATCAGCACTGGTACGCTTACTGGCTTGCTGCTTGTCCTCGTAGTCGCAGCCAGCCAGGGCCTGCCACTTAGGTCTACCCTATAAAGCCCGGGCTGCATGGTACAGAGGCTTATCAGTGCATCTTTTCCCACTCTGAACCGCCTCCAAGAGGCTCTGAGGCGACTATACTTTGGTAGGTACGCTCGGCTTCGTCGTAAACATACTCAATCATGACATATCCATATCAAAGTGGGGGAGGCGAATGCATATGCTCATCCGAAGCTGCCAAAGTCCAGGTGCTATCGACATATTATCTACCTGGGGGTAGTTATTCACCTGTAGGACCGTTTCACGAATTGTCCCAATACTCTCGTAATACACTCGGCTCATCAACAGCTCGAGACACATGTCGACATATTCATATTCACCTTGCACCTGTTGACTCCGGCCAAGTCTGTGAACCTGTGACTTTGCCTTGACCACCTCCTAGTGCAAGGTTCAGGTACATAACTTGGTACCCAGGTGCCATATATGAGTTGCAACACCAAAGAAATACACAAGGCATAGATGCTATCGCCTGTAACCAATAATCGACCGACAAATCGAGTATATTCCGGTCTTGCAGGACGATGGCGTCAGCAGCTGTCCTTCCAAAGCTACCCCTCGTCGGTCAGCTACCCGAGTCTCGATCTCGTCCAGCTCCGTCTGCCGCCGAAGCCCTCACGCCCCTAATTCAGTCGACATATAGAACGTCGGAGCTTCGCTTCTTCGTAAATGGACGTCGGGTAACTGTTTCTAATCCAAATCCCGACTGGGTTCTCCTCGACTGGATTCGCGCCCAGGACAATCTAAAGGGAACTAAACTTGGGTGCGGCGAAGGAGGATGTGGTGCTTGTACTGTTGTTCTTCAAACCGTCGAAAAGGGGAGGCGGCTGAGACATACGGCGGTAAACGCCTGCCTCTTCCCCTTGGTCGGTGTTAATGGGAAGAGCCTGATAACTGTCGAGGGTCTGGGCACTGTTGATCACCCGCATCCCTTACAAGAACGGATGGCAAAAATGCAGTAAGTAAACACCTGCACCTCATCTAGTCCAGCACACCAAGTTCATCCGTAACGACGACTGACCTGGCGCTGTAACTCAGTGGTTCGCAGTGCGGCTTCTGTACCCCTGGAATAGTTATGAGTCTGTACGCACTGATTAGAAACTCATATCGTGACGGAAAATTCCGACTTTCCGGCTCAGATGTCGAGTTACAGGGGCACTTGGACGGCAATCTTTGTAGATGCGTATGCATTCCTCCGATCTTCAGGCACGGTGTATGCTGATTCTCTTCTCTTAGACTGGATATAAGCCAATTCTCGAGGCGGCCAAGACGTTCATTGTGGAGGACTTGAAAGGCGACCTGGTTGAAGAACCCCCTTTTGATGTCGACAGCACTTCTGATACCCATTTACACCCACCGACGAGTGGAAACGGATGCGGTACTGCGACGACTGGTTCTTGCGGACGTCCAGGGGGGTGCTGCCGTGACCCGCCAACCTCGTCATCTAGTAGCAGCGCCGGCGAAAGGTCATCTTCACAAGAGTCAGCCATCACTAGAGCCACATCTGTGGATTCTGGTAAAAGCACAAGCATACCCAGTCCGTTCACCCCGTACAATCCCACAGCAGAACTTATCTTTCCACCGTCTCTCTGGAAGTATGAGCAGCAGCCCATCTGCTATGGGGATGAGAGGAAGATTTGGTTCAGGCCCACGACTATTACGCAGCTCATCGAACTGAAAGATGCCTGGCCCTCGGCTAAGATCGTGGGAGGCGCAAGTGAAACACAGGTATGGCCACACCGGTGTCAAACATTTTCGTTAAGAAAGCAACTCACACTATAGTAGATTGAGGTTCGTTTCAAGAAGTCCGAGTATCAAGTATGCATATATGCATCAGATATCGGAGAATTGAGCAATTTCCACGAGCTCGAAAACGATGCCGCAATACACTCCTTATCAGAAGTGTGTATTCCGGGCAACATGCCGCTCACTAAGGTAGAAGAGCTGTGCGCTACGCTGACCCTTAAACTCGGTGCGAGGGCAAGTGCCCTTGAGGCACTCAGAAAGCAACTCAGATATTTTGGAGGTCGTCAGATTCGAAACGTCGCCAGCTTAGCTGGGAATTTGGCAACTGCAAGTCCCATATCGGATGCCGCTCCGGCATTGATAGCAGCAGGATCAGCGATCACAATAAGAAACAAAAAGGAGGGTTCCTATGACGTGCCGCTGTCAACGTTTTTCGTGAAGTACCGAACGACTCAGCTCCCCAGCGATGGGGTCATTACGCACATAAAGATACCGATACCGCCTCCCGAGTCGCTAGAAGTTACGAAGGCATATAAGCAGGCCAAGAGAAAAGACGACGATATCGCGATTGTGACTGCTGGCTTCCGAGTACGGCTTGATAGACAGGGTGTCGTCCAGCAGGCAGCGTTCGCGTTTGGTGGTATGGCCCCAACAACCATTCTTAGCACCTCCGCGCAGAAAGCCGTTATAGGAAAGCAGTGGGCGGATGATGATACGCGGGAGGAGGCCATCAATGCTCTTCTGAAAGATTTCGACTTGCCATTCGGTGTTCCAGGAGGAATGGCTGAATACAGGAAAGGTGAGTGGCCTAGCTCCAGGTGGGGGACGGCGGGTTGTTAACAAGTTCGATAGCCCTCACATTATCTCTATTCTTTCGGTTCTGGCACGAGAGCGTACAGGAACTTGAGATTAGCGGCGTGGGTTCGGACATCGTGGATGAAATTCACCGCGGAGTGTCTGCGGGAACCCGCGACCACGTCGCCACGTCGGGAGCCAAGGTTGTAGGTAAGGAGATCCCGCATCTCTCCGCCCTAAAGCACTGCACTGGGGAGGCGGAGTACGTCGACGATATGCCGCGTCAGAGAAACGAATTACACTGTGGCCTTGTCTTGTCGACCAAGGCACACGCAAAGATCCTCGCGGTCGACTGGAGCGTCGCACTGGAAATGCCAGGGGTTGTCGGTTACCTCGACAAGGATAGTGTACCCCGAGAGAGCAACAATTGGGGCCCCATCCGAGTCGACGAGCCCTTATTCGCCATGGACGAGGTGCATTCGCACGGTCAGACAATAGGACTAGTGTACGCCGAGACGGCCCTGCAAGCTCAAGCCGCAGCGACCAAAGTTCGAGTAACGTACGAAACGTTGCCGGCTATATTAACAATCGACCAAGCGATCAAGGCGGAGAGTTATTTCGAACATGGCAAGCAACTGAAGAAAGGGGCTGCTGTTCAAGGGTCTCTGAATGATGTCTTTGCCAAATGCGATCATATTTTCGAGGGGGTGACGAAGTTGGGCGGCCAAGAGCATTTCTACTTGGAGACCAACGCCGCATTAGCGATCCCACATGTGGAAGATGGTTCTATGGAAGTATATTCCTCCTCGCAGAACTTGGCAGAGAACCAGATCTTCGTCGCTAAGGTCCTCGGCGTGCCAATGAGTCACGTTAACATGAGAGTCAGGCGCCTCGGCGGTGCTTATGGCGGCAAGGAATCAAGGAGCACGCCGTTCACATGCTTGGTCGCCATCGCGGCTAAGAAGGAACGTCGTCCCATGAGGTTGATGCTGAACCGCGACGAAGACATCGCCCACAGTGGGCAGAGACACCCGATGCAGGTCAAGTGGAAGATCGGCACCAATGCAAAGGGCATGATCCAGTGTCTGGACGCGGATCTCTACGACAACGCCGGGTATTCTCTGGACATGTCCGGCGCCGTCATGGATCGAGCCTGCACCCATATCGACAACTGTTACAACATACCGCACGCCTGGATCCGCGGCTGGGTCTGCAAGACCAATACGGTATCGAATACCGCGTTCCGCGGCTTCGGTGGCCCACAGGCGATGTACATCACCGAGTCCTTCATGAGCGCCATAGCCGAGCGGCTGGAGATCGACATCGATGAGCTTCGTGCTAGAAATCTGTACAAGGAGGGCGACCTGACGCCATTTTTGCAGCCAATCGACATCGACTTCCACATCCCGACTATGTTGGAGCAGCTGAGTGTGAACGCAGATTATGACAACAGGAAGAGGGAAGTCAAGCTGTTCAACTCGAAGAACCGCTATAGGAAGAGAGGGATATGTAAGATTCCGACAAAATTCGGATTGAGGTACATCGTCATCTCAGAAGCTCGGGTTTTCAAGTTTGGCTAATTTTGTTAAATAGTTTTGCCACGGCTCTGCATTTAAACCAAGCTGGTGCGTACGTAAAGATCTACGAAGACGGCAGCATACTCCTCCATCACGGGGGGACGGAAATGGGACAGGGCCTTTACACCAAGATGTGCCAGGTCGCGGCTGAGGAGCTCGGCGTCAGCGTGGACCAGATCTTCAACAAAGACTCGCAGACCGACCAAGTCGCCAACCCGTCCCCTACGGCGGCCTCGTCGGGCAGCGACCTCAACGGCATGGCCGTCAAGAACGCCTGCGATCAGCTCAACGAGCGTCTGGCCCCGTACCGGAAGAAATTCGGGCCCGACACACCCATGACCGTGATCGCCCATGCCGCATACCGAGATCGCGTCAACCTTGCAGCCAACGGGCACTGGAAGATGCCGCGGATAGGTTAGTCTACTCCAATTCCCTCCAGCTAGTATCGTATACGGAATGAGTGACTGAACAGTTTGACAGGATACAAATGGGGAAACTACAAAGATCCCCTTCCGATGTACTATTACTTCACCCAGGGTGTTGCCATTACCGAAGTCGAGCTGGACGTCCTTACGGGTGACCACACTGTTCTGAGAACAGATATTATGATGGTAAGTTACACCTAGTGCAACTCTGAAGTGCCCTGCTAATTGGTACGTGCGTAGGATGTCGGCCGCTCTATCAATCCGTCGATCGATTACGGGCAAATCGAAGGGGCCTTCGTTCAGGGACAGGGTCTCTTCACGATGGAGGAGTCCTTATGGACACGAGAAGGAGAGTTGTTTACGCGAGGCCCTGGCACGTACAAGATACCAGGTAAGCTGCTGACGCGGGGAAGACAGGCCACTCGTATAGCATATGCTAACCGAAAGTACAAGGCTTCTCGGATATCCCTCAAATTTTCAACGTGTCGATGTTGAAGCACGACTCGAGCGGGAACGCCATAAGCTGGAAGCACCTGCGCTCCATCCAGAGCAGCAAGGGCATCGGGGAGCCGCCGCTGTTCCTGGGCTCCACCGTCTTCTTCGCGCTCAGGGAGGCCGTCAGGGCCGCGAGAGAGATGAACGGCGTGAAGGAGCCGTTGGTCTTGAATGCTCCGGCGACTGCGGAGAAACTGCGTCTCTCTATTGGCGACGACCTCGTGAAACGTGCTGCCGTGGTCCCGAAGGAGGGTGAGACCAACTTCTTCGTCCGCATCGAGGACTAGAATCCACCGTATTGTGCATATGCATTAGGAGATGGGACCCGACCTCGTCTACTTCGATATGGGTGTTAATATTCGTATCATGAGCAGTCTGCCCGATGGAGCGCCATCTTATGGTCGAAGGCACGAACTTTGGTAACTGCCGAGACATATTTACATGTAACCGGAATGTCCGGCTCTTTCGAGAGGGTATATATAAATTGATGCAAGAGGATATCGAAATAGCGTTCGATTCACGATACTGTATCTACCTAGATTACACTAGGTAGTATCTCCGAGGAGTTTGGTAATGGGCACCAGCTATCACCTGAGCATCTCTGCAGTAGCATGTAAAACGGAGTCGTAAACCATCATTGCCCTTGTTCCGTTCACTTCGAGGGAAGACGTATAGAGTTCCGAAGGAAGCCAACAAGGCTCTCGAAGAGCGCGTGGTCGTCGCCCTGCAGCCAGCGAGCGTCGATGGCGACATCCCCGTTCGACTCCGGACCGTCCCTGGAGACCCGCACGGACACGGCGAACCCGAAAGCGCACTGCTCTGGAGGTGACGGGTGCGACTTATCGGTTCCTCCCGCATCAGCTGCCGCCGCCGCCGCCCTGGCCTTCTCCCGCCGGTACGCCCGGCCCCACACATTGCGATCGGCGAACCCGGTGCCGCGGGACCGCGAACTGCCCCAGGACCAAGATGCGAGGTCAAGGGACTCGCAAACGTCGCGAAGCACACGCTCGATGCGGCCGCGTAAATCCACAACGTCACCCGACGCGGGCCAGGCGGCAACGGTAGCCTCAGTAGGAGGCGGCAGGAGGCTCCTCCCATTCGGGATATCAACACCTCCCCCGCGACACGCAGCGTCGCAGGGGCGGCGCTTCTCAAAGCTCCAAGCGAGGGCCCAGCGGCGGGTGCGCGCGCCGGGGGGGGCGAAGGCGGCGACGGCGTAGTTGTCGACGCGCGCGGCGCGCAGGTCGGCGACGAGGGCGTCGAGGCTGGCGCGGCGGCCCAGCATCGCCGTGTACCACTGGACGCGCACGCGCAGCGCGCGCGACTCGGCCAGCAGGCCGCGCGCGAAGCCGACTTCACCGCCGGCGCACACCATCTCGACGGGCGCGCCGGTGCACGCCGCGGCGGGCGGCGCCGCCTTGGCGCGCGCGAGGGCCGCGAGCTCGGCGGCAGACGCGTAGAACGGCGGGTTCGTCATGCAAAAGTCGGCGCGCGCGAGGCCGAGATCGTCGAGCGGGAGGAGCGGCGCGGTGTCGGAGGTGGGGCGGGAGACGATCCGGATCCGGGGCGCGAGGTTGTTGCGCGCGGCGTTGGCGCGCGCGTGGGCGAGCGATACCGCGTCGATGTCGGTCGCGACGAAGGACCAGCCGGCGCGCTGCGCGCACCCGAGGAGCGGGTACACGAGGCTGGCGCCGGTGCCGACGTCGATGCCGACGACGGCGCGGTCGGGGTCGTACGCGTCGGCGAAGGAGGGCGCGGAGGTGTCGAGCAGCGCCTTGAGCCAGAGGATGTAGGCGTGCCGGTTCGGCACCGGCGGGCACAGCCGGTCCGTTGGTAGCTCTACCCGCAGCCCGAAGTCGAGACGCAGCAGCGTCTGGGTCAGCTGCACGAGCGCCGCCGGGTCCGCGAGGTCGAGGCGCCCGCCGCGGCGCTGGAGGACGGCTTGGAACGCGGGGTCCCGCCGGCCGAGGGCGGCGTAGTCCGTCTCTGAGGTGTAAAGCGCCTTGAAGTAGGCATCGTCTCTGGGCCTCGACGGCGTCGAGCCAGGGATCGTGTCTGTGTCTGAAGTTGGCGCCGGGGGAGAGAGTCTAGGGTCTGCGGTAGCGATAAGCTTGGTGCTGGGACCTCTCATCTCCTCGGATTCATCTCCGTCGTGCTTTCGTTTCGTGCCCCGGACGGAGCTGTCATCCTGACCCGAGTCCATCTCCATTTTTGTTCAAGTTGACAGGTCGAGTACATACTGATTTTATCAGTCCAAATCATGCCGTGGACGGATGGGCATCTATGTTGGTTGAAAAGGCTCGTCTATCGCAAACAGCTTTTCCAGGGTTGTTTCTGAAATTTCACTTGCGGCTGAAGGGTATTAGGAAAGTTATCCAATTATTCACATCTCTCCGTAGGCACGTGCACTTGCATAAAGTACGTAATTATACAACTACTTATGCAACGCTGAAAGCACAGCTCTACATGGACACAACACGGACAGCACTCCTATTCAGAATTCACTTTAGATAGCTAGAAACTGCTTCAGAGAGGTCATCGATATGCTTACAGACATATAAACCTTCCAGGCTGTCACGTCATATATAAGGAGTATATGTATGTAAGTAAATTATCAGATACTTAGGTACGCCTATTCCTCACAGCCTTCAGTGTTCTCAGACAACAGCACTTAAGAGGTGTACACAGAAAGACAATGGAGAAATACAGTTCACACACACAAGCCGTGACTTGTTAAGACAAATCCATCGCATTACCCGCGTGCTCGGCTACGTAGACGAGCAAAACCTCCTAGAATTACATGCTTTCTCGAAGCCGCCAACCCCTCAACCACCCGGCCACCGCCCTTGCGTAAGGTCTCTCCGTAATACAAGTGTAAAAGAGATAAAACCACCTGCCGACTCCATTTTTGATTGGCGTCATCAGCCCGCGTCCGATGGGTTTGCTCACGTATACGAAAAAGAGAGAAGATGTGGCCCTAGAGCGCAGCTACTCTCGGGGGGGGAATCACAGGTCTAAGTCCTTAGAGAAAAGGGAAGGGAAATAAGAGAGAAGAAATCAACGAGACAGCCCCTGCTCTGCCATTAGAGCCTCAACTCCTGAACGAAAATGACCTTGGATCATAACTCATTCGATCCTGTGCGGAACTTTTGGTATCTTCACGATTCGTTGATGCGGCTCATTGGTCGATGATAGTGACGGCGAAAGAGTTTGGTAGGTAAAAGTTGAATGTATGTCCACCGGAAGCAATCCGAGAACGCCGAAAAACGCCGGTTCATGATCCCCTTATTAACGTACAATTCTGCGGAAAGGCACTCCAGGGCGTTCGCATAGGATGCCAGGCCAATGGGTAAAGGCGAGTAATACAGACTTGGTATTCGAAAACGAATCGCAGGTAAGTTGCTCAAACGCCACCGCCCATAAACGCAGCCAGGTCATCCAATTCCAGCAGTTGACGCTCAAAAGCGACGCAGAGCTCGGCGGCGGTCATGTCGTTACCCGAAGCTTGTGCACCCTCGGCTGGCTGCCCGGATGACGAAGGGGCCGGCGAGTCCGATTTGGGCTGGGCCGGCGGAGGGCTTGCCGTCGCAGGCGTCGAAGCTCCAGCCGAACCGCCATTGATGGTGGTGAAACCAGACTTTCGCGGAGGCTCGCTACCTCTGCCCTCGGTCTGCTCTTGCGCGTTTGCCGATTGCGGGCGCTCATAATCCATGACCTCGCCGTTGTTGTCGGGCTGACTAGCCGTGTCTTCCTTGATCGAGGTCGCGGCAGGGTCGGCGTGCGGTCTCTGGGATGGCCGATCGCCGTTCTGCAGAACCTTGTTCATGACGGATAGATGGCGGGACCAGGGCATCGCGAGGACCCAGACGTGGGCGCCCTCCGAGAGGAAGCGCATACCATCGCGGACAATCGACTCCGCCGTCTCGTTAACATCAGCGGGCGTCAAGCCTTTGAGGCTAAACCAAGCCACGGTAGAGCAAGCCGTAAAGCATGAAAACAGCATGACGAGAGGGAAGTTGGTCGAGCTGTCCTTGTCGCCGTTGGCTTCGAGGGCCAAGAGGAGCGACACGACGCTATGGGCAGCCGCAAAAACCCGATCGACAGTCTGTAGGTGAACGTGCGGGACCATGCGCCACGTCTCATGGCTGAATCCGTCGGTGGTGACAAGCTGGAGAAGTCTGCGACGGTTGACCATGATGGTGGCGCAGTGGAGGAGACAGTGCAGCATCGCATATGTATATCCACTGCCCATGGTGATGTGGAGATTGACATGTCCAGGCTTGTCCATGAAGTGCATCGGCAAAGAGTTGCGAACGCCCTCGATGCCGGCTTCGAGAGCGGCGCATTCGTCTTCCGAGAACGAGTTGGTGGTGACGGTGGTGAGCATCTCGATGACGTTGCGCCAGGCCTGGGTTGCCATCACTATGTGACCAAACTCGCCGACCTCGGTCATAGGGGTGGACGGGTCCGGAAGAGTGGACGGCGGAGTGCCGGCCAGGGTGCGCACATAGACAGGAGTGCCGAAGTTGAAGCTCATGTCGGGGCACGGGAGGGCCACATCCTTGATGTCGTGGTGGGAGATGGCCGGCTGACGACCAGGGCTGCTGGTAAGGAAGCAGTCGAGGACGTAGATGAGCCACAGGGTGCGACGGAACGATTCTTCCTTAATGAACTGATCCGGATCTCCCCGGCTCTGGTGAACAGAGATTATCCGATACATCTGCGCCATTCGGGCGGCTTGTCCCAGGTAGACGTAAGCACGAATGGCGTTGCGGTTGCCCCATTCGTGGATGATCAGGAGGCAAAGAGCCTGAATATCCGCCAAGCTCGGGTTGTCGAGATTCTGCATGATTATATTGATGGTCTTGACGGCAAAATGCTCCGAGGCCGTGACAATGCCTCCCTGGCCGCCATAGCGACGGACCAACGCGGGAGAATTCCTGCGCGCGAAAAAAGAAATTAGATAAGCTCGTCTTTACTCAACCTGATACAAGGAGAATAGGCAAGTCCTTGCGTTATCGGGGACGGAACGAAGGGAGGCGGAGGGGAAGGATGTACGAGCACGTGGAATTATTGGCGAGCTAGGCGAGGTGCGAATGCACATCCGGGGACTGCTGCTGAACCATTCGCCCGGAATCCCTTCAGAAGTGGATAAAGCGGGATATCCGGGGGCTGGGCTGAGCAGGCAGAAAGCAGTCAAAGAAAAAAAGACCAAAAATAAAACAGACTATTTGCTTACCGTGCAGCACAAGTCAGAAGTCCGTTGATGATGCTGGCTTCCAGAGTGCCGTTCTTGAGCTTCTGCAGGAAGGAAGGCTTGTGAAAGGCGACACAAGACGGGATGGTCTTGTTGATGACCCGTTCGCATTCCGTAATAAGTTCCGGGTTGAGTCTGTGAGAAAGTACGTGTTAGTGGAGCCGATCAACGCGAAAGAAGTTTTGGGGGGGGGAGTGAGGGACAAGGATGTTGATTGAAGATGGGAGCGCGTGCTGGGGTGGCAGGGAGGCAGGGAGAGACGGAGCGAGGTGGGATGGCGAGCATGGGAAAGAGGCGTTGGAGTTCCCGAGGCGAGACGAGGCGACCGGCATCCCTTCTCGCTCATCCGCGGTCGCAGGCCGCCTAAAGGCCGCCAAAACGAGTAGGGTCATTGGAGGAAGGGTGTGGCCCACTGCGCTCCAGGCTTGACCGAGGCCAAGGAGGAGCACGGATCAATACCAAGACCAGTTCGGGGCGCGTCCACTGCAGTCGCCGTTGTCTTGGGTCAAAGGCCGAAGCACAATAGCGCCAACGCGGAGAGCGGCTAAGGCGAAGGAGGAGATGGCGGCAGAAAAAAGAAGACGAAAGGGAGAGGAAGCAGTAGAAAGGAATAGATGACGACTTACTTTTCACCGTTGGACTGCATGTTGCGCGGGAGAACGGCACCGGACGTGGCAGGCTGGCGATCGCTAGTTGCAGACACGCTTCGCTCACCAGGCAGGCTCTCTCGAGGGCGAGCAGGTCGAGTGGGAGTCTGGCCGTGATGGTGTGCCATGCTCTCCGAAGGCAGATAGCACTCGTGCATACCCTTAGCGCAGTTACGGCAGGGCGCGCGATTGTTCTCGTAGACGCACTTGGTCTTGCCCTTGCGACAGCGGACACAGGCGCCGCCGGCTCTCAGCGACGTGCCGCGAACAACGGACGTCATGGTAGATCAAGTTGACGGAAGAGAAAGAATGCGACGACGATGATTGAAATGTTCAAGATGATGCTGTTCCGAACCGTAGCGCGATGCTCCGAAGGGAGGTCCGGTAGAGGATGAGAGAGTTGTGTGAAGAAGAGAAGAATAGACGGAGAAGACGGGAGGCGGTGGATGTTCGGGTGCGGGAGATGGGAAATTTTTTTTGTTGGATAAGTATCGGTCGGAGTGGAGGTTTCAAGGGGGGGGTGGGAAGGGGGAAAGGGGGGCGTCCCAGAAGTGTGGGAAATTAGGAGAAGCGAAGAAGAGAAGAGGAAGAGCAAGTGGGAATAAAAGAGTCGAGAGGGAAAAAAAAAAAAAAAAAGAACAGATTAGGTTAGTTAAACAAACTGACGGCGACGGCGATGGCGTTTCTGGCGCAGGTGCGAGATGCGGCAGACACAGTGAGAGAGCAAGGAAGGAAGAGAGTGTTCGTTGCTGGGACGGGCGCGACGGACGGGGGAGACCAGGACAAGAAATTAGGGAAACGGACGAGACTCGGGGGGTGTTTGGTTCGCCAGGCTTAGGCTCTAGGGTTCGGGCTTCTCAAGGCTCAGAGCTCCTAGCGCGTGCGCGTGCTGATGCTTAGCGCGAAGCCCCAGAGTCTCCCCAGCACCCGTAGTATTGTGCGATTCCAGTACCCGAGCGCCGAGCGTCTCCCACCGCTAGCGGGCTTTGGCCTTAGCGGCTTAGTACCTTAGGTGCTGTGGCACTGATGATCGCCCCGAACTGCGCTGCGAATGGCGATGTCCACACAAGGGCGGTAAACGGTGCTTGAACGGCCTGGTCCGGCTTTCTTCGTCCTATGCGGTTTCGCGATCCGAGTCTCCCTATAGCCTCGTCTTCGCTTCTCTTTTCTTCGGCTTTCTTCTTTCTCTTTTCGTCTTTATCTCCTCTCGTGATTTACCGAGAGATTCTTGTTTTATTTTGTTGTGTAGTGAGACCTACGGCCGAGAATTGCCAGACCTCAGGTAAACCGTGTCGTCAAAGTCTGCGTGTATATCCGTGCACGCGCCGGAGTCGTAGGAATGTAAGACTGAGGCAGTCGAGTCGTAGTCAAAGGTGAAGAAAGGGAAAAAGAAGTGAAAAAAGAAAGGAGTTGGCTTTCGAGCCTTCGAGCCTCGTGCACAGTTGGTCGATCGGAGGCAGATTGGGAATTCCTAAACTGAACCTTTTTTGGGGGGGGGGGGGAAGGTTTCGGCTCCACGGGTCCCGGGCTGGTCGTTCGCTTTCGCGTGGGAATTTACAGATTTGGCTAGGCAATGGTACGGGGCCATTCCGTGTGTTCATGTACTGTACAACTCGAGACGGCACAGAAGTCGCCTGTGCACGCGTACTTTGTAACCCGTTCGCTTCCGTATTAATATTTCTTTTTCTCGCTTTGCCCTGTTCAAAGTATGGTATTCGAGGATTAGTATTTATTGTTATTTTTTTCTGTTTAAATCTTCAAACAAACTTCTTTACTCTTGTCCAACTCTGTTCCATTCCGTCTCCTTGGCAAGGTGCTCGTTGCGGGCCGTCTTGCTAGCTAGACCGAAGCAAAAACCCATTTTCGTCACTCGAGGCCCGGGATGGGCGGGATCACGGGTTTGTACATATTCTCCTCGTCCTTCCTGCCAAGTATCCTCTCCTACCCTCAGCGACTCGGCCGCCCGACCGGCTCTCTCATCCAATACCTCGTCTCAATTTACCGGACTGCGAAAGGCCACCGCAACAGAATACCCAGTCGACAGTCGCATAGCGCCCGGGATGCGGT
Organism: Hypoxylon sp. FL1284; assembly: GCA_022432365.1. Taxonomy (NCBI): domain Eukaryota; kingdom Fungi; phylum Ascomycota; class Sordariomycetes; order Xylariales; family Hypoxylaceae; genus Hypoxylon; species Hypoxylon sp. FL1284. The sequence goes on along the minus strand of JAJJXE010000005.1, from coordinate 894,478 downwards.
CAGGGCTCGAGCTATACGTGCCCAAAGTAAGAAGAGTACCTGGTGTACCTGGCACTGTGAGTGCGACTGCGGACACGGGGTCTAGAGCGGCGGATGAACTGGGCTCTTCGGAGTGTCGGTCCCTATTTTACTACCTACAGATGACAGCCTACTTACCGAGCCACGAGCCCACAAGCCCACGAGCCCACGAGCCAACCTGTCGACGGGTAGCGCCATGCCATGCCATGTCATGCTCTCTCTACCCTACGGGGTACGGCTACCGGTACGGCTTTTCGGCTCCATTCAGATGCGCACACAATCTCTTCCTCACTCTCTCTTACCGGAGTTGTCTATACCAGTATACTGTATAGGTAGAGATACGATACGAATGCCTCGCATTCCAAAGGATGGAAATCCAAATAACGGATGCTGATATGCTCATCTTTCTTCAGCAAGCCCTTCTGCATACTGGCGATTATGCCTCGAGCTCGGAAATTTTTCCCACCTGTCGTTCCAAGATCGCCAAAGTTCGGGTGCGCAGATATCACGGAAATCACTCGAGTGTGGATATTGCATTGCAGCATTTCTTCGATAAAGTGCCGCAGCCTCCGAGATGCCACATCCGCACCCCCTTCCAATATTTCGTCTCACTCACCCTCATTTTCTTTTCTCTTTGCCTACCTCCCTACCTACCTCTGACTCTCTCTCTCTCTCTCTTATACGTACAGCGATCTAGGAGACAGGTATGCCTGATATATATGTCATGTGCGATGTGTGATGTGTGATATACGGCACGTATGATGTGGATGATATACGTACCCCCATACGGGGTATGCGCCGGCATCCGTGCCCATAATATGGTAAAGAAGACGGTATTATGGTAAAAAAGCTCTGGGGCGCTGCCCGTCGGCTGACGAGGCCATGGACGAATGAGTCGGTTAGCCGGGGCTGACTCGATGCAACCTCAGCCAGGCAACCCAGCCCCGCCACGTTGGTTGCTTCAGAACTCCGCCGGCCGTAGGCCATGCTCGTGTAGCCTGGCCTGCTGGCGCGTCGCAGGCCTGCCACTCAGACAAGACGGAACGGAAGGGCTCCCACTTTTGGCCATCGCCCAACCTTGGCTGACCGAAATGGGCCCGCTTCGCCGTCGCCGATGCAATAAGAAAGCCAAATACATAAATATAGGATTCGTCCCCGACCAAATAGGGCGAGCACCACCGTCTGAACCGGTCATCATGATACCACGTCGAACGAAGAAAGAGGGAGGCCCAGCCCCCTAGCAGATCCGACTATTGAACGAATCTATGCTCGATACGGCGGACCTAGAACGCTGCCTAGAGGCGGCGGATAGTCCGAGACGGAGATATGGGCTGGGTAACACTAAGCTGCAGTACCATGTGCGCGAAATCGTCATCATCCCTTGGATGTCGGCACCGGACTCCTTTGGTGCAATCTTCCGTCCGGCCTTACTAACACTGCGCTGCGTGAGCAGAACAAAGGGGGTAAAATGCTTACGGGTATTACAGATATGTACAGATGAATAGTAACGGATTATATATATATATTACCTAGTATGACCTAGGTATATACGAAAAAGAGTGTTTCGTCATGTTTCCGTGACATGTCCATCAATACCACGCGGCAGTTTTTCATTATGGTGCGACCTATCTTACGCGTAATGCTATAGTTCGGGAGAGGGAGGAGGTATTGTTGGCTTGCTATGTTGGCCCGATACCCTTTCGTCTGCTCGTCTATATGCCAAGTAATAGAAAAGAGAAATAAAAAAAAAAAAAAGTTACCCGACCGATGAGCATCCCGCACCGTTTACGACCTTGTCAGGATGCTCGTTACCGCCGAAATTCGCCAAATCCTGATGGGGATGGATGGGCTCCGATACCCGCTGATCGGACAACTTCTCCTTTCCGCCGTCTTCTAAGCCCATTTATCATTCGGGAGGCAATGAGGCTTTCTTATTTCCATCACCGCCCCAACCCCGACTTGTACATAGTCTGGTACTCGACTGCGGCCCGAGAGGCAAAGTCGCAAGCGCACAAGGTGCGAAAGCGCGGAATGACTCAAGAGAGCCTCATCCGAAGGCGAAAGAATGCCACTCACGGCCATAGGGTACGGTAACGATACATTGACACGTTCCCAGGTGGACGGCAACGCCCTATCTTCCCTCGTCATTTACGCGCATGCGCGTGTGCGACTCGATGACGGCGCAGCCATCCATGGATTCGAACGATCCCGTACCGGAGCTAGAAAATGAATCACCCTGCCAGGCCTGTCCAACCAGGGCCCGCCAACCTGCCAGCCATCCAGCTTTGATCGGATGGAGTGGAGCCACCGATGGGTTTGCTAGGGGGTGGGAGATCGCCTACAACACGGGGGCGCCCCCCTGTTCCTCTTTTCCTCCGAGCACTGGCAGCTCGTAGTAAGATGAACAGAACCGTAATTCGGGGGCTGGACAGATCGCCGAGGACACGAACGCACCTAGCAATATAAAGGAATTAAAAAAAAGAAAGAAAAAGGAAAAAGAATCCGTAATCGAACGCGTCCATCCTGCCGCCGTCACGTTCTACACGGTCTGCACGGTTCCTCTCCCGTTCTATAAATAGGCAGGTAATATATGCGCCCGAGGGCCACGATCGCCAATGAAACGACAAGAAGAGCATTAGACACGTTTTGATTTATTTCTGTTATTCTAGGTAACGGCCTTGCCTGTTATCCCATACATGAGACGTAAGAGGTGAGACGTGAGATGGCGAACTCCGTATTCGACAGCCAGGATAGCCCGCACTGTGCGCCGGCCGAAGATATGGAGATAGGCAAGTATTTGATCCCGTCAGCCCGCCCGCGCCGCCTCGTCCAAGGAGGTACTCGTCATGAGCCCGGCTCCCCCTCTGAATATCTAGGTACGCTAGACAAAGGCCTAGCTGGGCGGCGCTCTGTCATTTGACGATTTACTGACACCATCACATCGGATGGTCGTTGCGCATACAGCGCTGTATGTATCGACGTATCTGTGCGTGCCCGTCCCGCCGGGATACCCGAAGGTAGCAATATAGAATCAGATATCAGCATCCATCATAGGATTGACCTCCCCGGCCCCCTCGCGTATATACACGCATACAATAGGTCACGTACCTACCTCTTTCGACCTAACCTCGTCCAGGTGCTACGGCGCTATTCAAAGGGAGCCGCGAACGTCAGTCCCGGCGGCAATTTAGAAAAAAAGGGGAGGGGGGGGGCCGGGTCGGGTCGTCTGTACTTAAACTCATAGGTGGCCCCTAGCTCTTCGAATCCGCCAACCTGACAGAAAGAAAAGAGTACCGTGCAGGCAGGTAGGCAGGCAGGCCGTGCCACTACGGCCCCAGAGTTGGAATTTTACAAAGGTTACAGCGGCAATGCCTCGTGTCTGTGCCTCTCTCCCCCCCCCGACTCCAAGTATCGCAACGGACCGAGTTCAGAAACCGGCGGTCAGATTACCGAACCATGTACACCTAACGACTGGAGGCCTTACCGCCAGACGCACATGCTGGAGAAGCCCCAGCCAGATCTACATATGACGAGTCACGCGCGGAACGGCCGCCAAGACTCGCGGCCGCATCACCCATACATACGGCCATACCTATGCCCATTCAGCCATTTATGCCCCTTGCCTCGTTGCTTGCCTGCCTGTCCGCCAGCCAGCTTGCTTGCTTGTCTCCCGACCTGCCTTACAGCCACCATGCCTCTCTGCCTGTCTGCCCATCGGCTGTCTTGGCTACCTACCTGTAGGTGCATAGCAATAGATCCTTCGCCCGCCCTTCCCTCTTCTCCAACGGCATGGGATGATCTCCAGGCGACGGCAGACGCAGCTGATGCGGTCCATCCTGTCTCGTCTGCTGATGGTCACGTGTTCCCACACCACGGGACAGGCGCGGAGAGGAGCAGAGAGATGCGATACCGTCCCATCCGGCCAGGACACGTTCGGGAGACGGCAAACAGAAAAACACTGTCTGCGAATTGATTTGATTTCGCGCAATTGTGTGCGAAGTAGTCTCCCTTTTAAGACGTCGCCAACAAAGCCAGATAGGCCGCATGAGCTCTTCCACGTTGATCAGAGGACATGCAGAGGTACCTGCCTGCTGTAGGTACAGATTAGGTGCCTACCCCCCGTGTCTTCCGGTACCCCCGTTGGTGGCCCCCTCCCTGCAAACTCCCGTGCTTCCGTCAGCGACGCGTCGGTAGGTCGGCAAAGAAAAAAAAAAAAAAAAAAGAAAATCCTGCATCTTACCTCACTACAAAATCTACTACCGATCCTACCCCTAAACACACGCTTCGCGGCTCGCACGTGTTAATTCCATTCTCTTCACGGGGGCGGCGGCGAAATAATTCGTCTTTTTTTATATTTTCTATTTTCGCGCATACAGGTTGATGGCGTCATTACCTGACGGCTGTAAGTCGGGTCTTCTCGGCCGAAATTCATTGGTATGCCCGCTCCCGGACATCGACGTCGGACATCTACATTGTGCATTGTGTTTCAAAACTCCTTCAGGTGCATCTCGGCCTTCAGGTAGAAAGACCGCCTCGTACTCCAATGTTTCATAAGTATTTGCATATTGCTCGGTTGATCGTTATTTGGCCCTTCCGACAGACGGGAGACGCGTCAAGATAGACTCGATAAACCTCGTGAATTGTACTGGTGCCTCGTAGCTCTCTATAGCAATGCCAGTACTGCGTCCGTGGCATTCACTGTGGCCTCTAGTTATCAATATTGTCACATGTCTTTTCTCATACAGCGCTGCTAAAGACTGACGCTATCACGATCAAGTATGACTCTGCAGCTATGCTACCTACGAAATAGTTACGAGCTCAACGCTCAGACGTGATATCACGCACGGTTCGTATAACACCAAGATCTTAGCTAGTTTGAATCTTACTTTATGTCATTCCTAATAGGCAATCCCGAGTATCATTGCCATACGTAATACCTCACTTCGTCTGACCCGGCCCGGGCCCGGACAAGTTAAAACGATTGAAATCCGATCAGGGTATACTTGTCAATAACGATACCCGGGATTATCGTATCCAACAATGCGTCGAGAGCTTGAAACACTGGCAGCCTGGTAACGGCACAGCGGTATGTGGCCTATCTCAGAAAGGGGTTCATGCAGCTACTGCATTGACCATATACCACATGCGTCGTTGATGGGCCCGGCTGCTCCGTTGTCAACCTTGCACGGCGGGCGCGCAACTTGGTTGGATGATGCGACGGGCTCACATTCCAAGCTCTCCCGACCCTGGCCAGCTTTGCCGAGCCTGTCTCGTCGAGCCAAAACTTACCCCGCGAGAATCCCTCCCAGCCACCGTCATTAAGACACGATACGCGAATGCGAACCGTCAGCAAAAGTGCGGAAAAACTGAAAGAGAATAATAAACGGTTAGAACATTAGCAACCCTCCCGTGAGAATTTAGTCCGTCAACCTAGCGCCTTGGGTTGGATCGACTCAAGACACTCAAGACTTCAGAGGGTCGTATTCATAGGTAAGTCAATCCCCATACACATCAACGTAGCAAGCTCCACCTCACACCCTCGACTAGCACTCGCGCCGTCCAGCCAAGAGCAAGACATCCCGATGGAGTACCAGCCCGCGCCTCCGCCGACCTACGGGGGCCCGGCGATGGCAGCCGCAGCCACGGCAGCGCCGATGCTATCAGGCGGCGCGGGGCCCGCGGACCCGCGCCTGGGGGACCCGCGGCCGGTGGCGGCGGCTGCCAACCCGTTCGTCGGCACGGACGTGCGGTCGATCCGGACGGCGTGCGAGTTCTCGCTGGGCGAGTACGTGACGCTGCAGAAGCGCGCGCGCTACGACGACCCGGCCGGCGAGCGCCGCCTCCGCACCCAGCAGGGCATCGTCCTCAGCGACCTCCAGGCCCTGCGCGCCGAGGTCGCCGGGCTCGCCCGCGACGCCGAGGAGCACCGGTGGCGCAAGTGGTTGGTCGGCGGTGTGGTGTAAGTGTTTTACCTTTCATTATTATATCGCATGGTTGTTCTGTATGGTGGTATGGCCCTCATCATGGGATCCCTTTTCACCGCTCTTATTACCCCCTCCCCCTGAATCCCGAAAAAGAAAAGAGATATACCCCTCGCAACGCACAACCACCGCTCACCCCCTCCCGCAGCGCAGCCTTCATCCCGGCGGTCCGGCGCATCTTCCGGCGGTCGTCGGCGGACCGGGAGGCCAACGACACCGAGTACGCGTTCAAGCGGAGCAAGGGCCTGATCGCGCGCATCCTGAGCTCCGTCCACGGCAAGAGCCGGATCGCCTCCGTCGCCTTCTTCGTCCTCTCCATCCTCTACGTCTTCCAGAGCGAGGTCACCCTCCGCGTCGCCCGCACCGTCTCCAAGCGCCTCAAGCGCCTCGCCGCCAAGGTCGAGCGCGGCGACCAGGACATCGCCCCCGACGACCTCAAGCTCCTCAGCGGCTGGCGCTGGCGGGTCCTGCTGTGGTGAGCCTTTCGGTCTTTTGCAAGCTGGGTAACGAGCGAGCGAGCGAGCTATTGTGTTATAAAATGGTCTGGTCCTTTCCGTTTCGTCCATCTTTCCTTCACAGGCGCCCAAATATAGCAACAAATATCCATGGTAGACAAAAATGAAGAAGGATCATAATGGGTAGAAGACGACATTCTTTGAAATTAGGATATCAGGTCCACCCCCTATTTTTTGTCTGGGTATCTTACGTAGTTACACTATCGAACACTGAACATCTACCGAATAGCCATCCTATTGCCTAGTAGACGCCATTACGATCACCGTTATTACCGATGAAATTGCCCAGTTGCAGTTGCGTCATGCCTTCTCTGGCGCCCGCAACATCGCTGGCCACCTTTAAGATGCCCTGCTGTAATTCCCGAAGCACCATGGCAAGTTCCTGCGCTTTCTCGTTGGGACCAGCTGCCGCTCCGTTCTTGTTGGCCATCATCTTCTGCAGCTGTTCGACGAGGCCATCCGAGACACCGTGCATGTGCATCTCGATCTCGGTCATGTTGCCTTCGTACCTCTTGACCTGATCCTCCATGTCGTCAGCTGACTTGGAGAAGAACCCGACGAGGTCCTGTCCGTCTGCTTCCGTGTTCGCCGTGCCCGCAGGTTGCTGCCTAGGCGACCATATGCCGGCTGTGTGATACTGTTCCGGAAGCTTGAGGTTGTCGATGGCGCGGAAGCTCAGCCGCGCGTGGTCTACGTCCTGCCCGACCAAGCCTCGGGCTGCCTCGATAGACTGTGCGGCGGATGCTAGGGCGCCGTGGGCCGTCTCATATTTCTTGGCGACGAAGCTGACATCGCTGGGGAGGCTTTCGACCATGCCTCTATGGCCGGGTATGAATGAATCCACCTCTTCTTTGTTGCGCATCTGCTGCTGGATGAACACATCAACGCGCTCGATCTGCTTCTGCAAGTCCTCCTGGAGATCGTTGAACCGCGTCGTGCCCTTCAGGTTGCTAACGTCTATACGTACGCCGGGGACAGCTTGTTGTGTCGACGACTGACCCATAGTCAGGCCCAGACCAAGGGATCCGCCTAAGCTTAAACCGGGCTGCTGCTGTGGTTGCGACTGGGCGAGGGGGTTTGCCTGAGGTTGGGCAGTTTGGCTAGGTTGGCCGAGAGTACCACTATAGCTAGAATTAGCTGCCGCTGTGAAGAAGAGACAAGGTGAAAATTAACTGACAAAAAACTTGATCTCTGCTGCTGGGGTGCTTGGCCAAAGACGCCCGTCCCAGTAGCATTAGCCGCTGGCTGTGAAGTGTTGGTAGAGCCACCGAACAAGCCCCCTAAACCTCCTGTTCCCGTAGCTGATGGTTGGCTGCCCGTGTTACCGCCGAAGATACCACCAGCGCTTGGCGTTTGCGTCTGCGTTTGAAAGGCGCCGCCCGTCTGCTGGGGTTGGGTAGTTGTTGTATTGGCACCCCCAAATAGGTTGCTGGATTGCAGTGGTTGCGTCGTCGCCGCGGAAGATGCCCCAAAAAGCCCGGTCGACTGTTGCGGCTGCGAGGCGGGGGTGGATGATGGTTGGGCACCGCCGAACATTGAGGGTTTAGGAGTCGACGACGTGTTCCCAAAGGCGCTCGAGCCGGTCGTAGTTTGTGCATTGGATGTGGCCCCAAAGAGGGCACCGGCAGCGGGAGGCTGACCGCTGCTCGATCCGCTAGCCAATTGTGTCAGAAGCCTTAGCTGGTCTTGGAAGGACATCATGATGAAGATGAGGAGTTGCCATATAAGGCGTATCAGGTGAGAGACGTGGGAGGGCCGTAAGGGCATGGAGAAGGGGTGATGAAGGGTAGAGAGCACCTACAATAAGTTGGCGGATGAAGTGTTGATACTTAGGCCGCCAGGACCGCTCGCCGACCGCGAGAGAGACATGGCTGGCAAGGGAGTACGGAATGCTTTGATCTACTTGGATACACGTTGTTAGTGATCTCTTTGTGAGTACAAGTTGGGTGTAGCATACCTCAGAGGGGAGTAGGGAAGGGAGGTGGCATAGAAAAGTGAGACAGGAATGCGAATATGATATGCGATTTATGTTGTTTTTCTTTTTCTTGGCAGGCCAAAAGCAAAGCTGCCCAAGTTTCGCGTTCAGTGCTACGTTAGCGCGCAGGTACAGCATTTCTAGTGACAACAGCATACAAATTCAGGTACCCCAGCTGTCCAGCTACCCTGTTTGCCTGTCAGCTGGGGCTGTCTTGCACCTAACCGCTAGTGGAGGTTAGCGGCAGTAGCCAGCCGCATTGCGCCCCCGATTGTACCTTATCGTACAGGTACCCACAGTTACCTCTAGCTACGACGAGCTTCTCAGTTCCTCCGTGCATGACTTCACTTTTCCATCCACCAAAGCACCCATAATCCGCAGCCTTAGCACTCGCAACTTTGCTACAATTCGAGCATATACGTCAAAGCACTCAATTAAAAAATGGACATTGACGACGACGACGACTTTTACGCTCCTGACGAGCCCCTAGGAGAAAACAATGCTGCTGTCTCCGCCAGCACTGCTACTGCAGCAGCAGCCCAAACTCAGCAACAACAGCAGCAGCAACAGCCACAGGCACAACCGGACGATGGAGATCTAGAGGAAGGGGAGGAAGAGGACGAAGAAGCCGATATGGATGAAGACGATTCCGATATCGACATCATTACAGAGCGAAAAGACGGCACCAATGCCCCTCCTCCGACGTACGTCTTGCTCTTCTCTTTGCCTGACACAACCTCTGCTAACATGTCTTGCAGCCAATCTCGGTATAGTGACATACGAAACATACCACAACGGTCCGCTTCGAGCGACGTCACCACCAAGCCCGCTGCTGTCAAGAAGGAAGATGCGCCGTCGCGAGCCATAGCCAGCCAATCAAGCTCCAACTTGCCCGCCGTCTCGACGTCCAAGGTAGACGTCAATGCAACACCGGTCTACAAGCCAGTGGGAAAGCCCATCACGCAAGTCAACATCGACGAAGGTTGGCCAAAACCGCACTTCTGTTTGCTCCTTTGCTCCCTAGTACTAACGCTCATCGCGCTCTAAGATCTGCCCGAAAATGACAAGCCCTGGAGGAAGCCCGGTACCGACATAAGTGACTACTTCAACTACGGCTTCGACGAGTTTACCTGGGCTCTCTACGCCGCCAAGCAAGACAACATCCGCAGCGAGTACTCTGACGCCAGTAAGAAAATGATGGAGGACATGCAACAGATGTTCATGATGGGCGGCATGCCGGGCATGAGCGGCACAGGCGCGGCGAGCGCCATGCCCAACATGCCCGGGATGGATGGCATGCCCCCGGAGATGCAGGCCATGATGCAACAGATGATGGCCTCGGGCATGGACCCGAGCCAGATGGACGCCTCTACCATGTCTAGCATGTTCGCCGGTATGCAGAATGCCGGAGGCGGCGGCGCCGGAGGCCAGGGCGGACAGAACTCTAACTTCGGCGGCGGCGCTCAGGGCTTCGGCGGTAACCAAGGACAGAACTTTGGCTACGATCAAGGCATGGGACGGGGCGGAGGCGGCGGCTTCGGCGGTCGTGGTCGCGGCGGGCGTAGGAATTGGTAGGCGGACGCGCAAAGCTTTTCTTCCCTTCTGTACTTTATACGGATAACCTCTCTCGACTTCGATGTCAGGGAGAGCGTACCTGGGACCTGGGTGAATCCGGCACTCCGCCCACCCATCGATCTCACGATACCCACAATAAGAAACGATTATTGCCTTGCTATACATGGGCGTCGTGTCCCTTCCGACATAGTGGTATCTTCTAAACCATCATCCAGCGCTAAAGGTCAAGAGCAAAGTCATGTTGCTATAAAGAAGTAATTTAAGCGCATGGGCGTGTTTAACATCGAACGGAAGACCCCTTGACTGACTAGATGAAAGAGAAGAGTAGCCGAGACGAAGGAAGCATGCTCTGGTCGTTTTCCAACATACCTCCTAAGGTAATCCATATAGTCACCTTGCTTTCTCAAGACAATCTAGAAGCAGACGCATCTTCTCCGTAATTTCCTTTCTCACGCCGGTATCGAAGAGGCTTCCCATCCGATATGATCCCATGATATCTCGCATCCACGCCCCCGTTATCCGGTGCCGGCCTTTCACGTTACAGAGCCGCAGGACCAATCAGCGGCCGAGCCCCAGCACGTTCCGGGCAATTGGCATTCTTCCCCTTGCCGCGGGGTGATCTACGAGCCTAGACGTCCGAGACGGGATTCCCAAGACGAGTCGACAAGAGGAGGACGAGAAACACAACTAACAGACTCCCTACTAGCTAGGTCGATATTCACAAGCACTCAAGGGCAAAAAGGCGAGTTCGGGTTACTGATTCCGGAAACGCCAGGGTCTTCTTCCTGGATCGGTTGATAAGCCGGATGCGCACATGGGCTCAGGCGGCGAAGAAAAGGAGACGCCGGTCAGCCATTAGCCGCCCGCGGTCTGCTTTGGACTATTTTCCTACTCCAACGTGGGAGCTCACGGCCAACGACGAGGTACACGTGGATTTCTCGTTGCAATGCATTGGCATCGGGAGAGGCCAGTCTAGTATAGTCTAACTCTATGATATGCGGGTACACACCTGTGCCATTGGAGACGGCGACTGCGCCGTTAGACGTTCCATCGCATAATCGACTCTATAGAAACGAGCATCTAGAACCCTGCGTCTGTCCCTGTGAGCAGGAGTAGTCTGCATGCAATGGTCGGTTGCACAGCGTCCCTCCTCCATGCCACACTCTCCGATGTTCTGCATCTGCCCCGTCTGAGACACACATGCATTCCTTCCGACAGCGAGACCGTACTTAAACGAACGTCTTCCTCTAGACGACGTCTAATGAGTTCTTGGACTTGCTGTCACCGGCAAGGACGAGTGGAGCAGCGAGAATCCGGACGACCAGCAGCAATGGGTCTTTCCAAAGTGGCCATTATCGCCGCTCCGACTAAGGAGCCACGAGCGGTAGTCTACGCGAGCTCCGGTATAGTCGCCATCTTAGCGCCCACATTGGCGGTTGTCCTCCGGTTTCAACACTTGTTCACTGCGGCATCTCTTTTCCTTGGGATCCGAGCTAGCTGGCTGGCCTGGCAAGTCCTCTTCGTGGGCCGGATCCTCACTTGCCAACTACACACGGCTTTGGAGTTGTCAGTTGGCATAGGAAAAGCGATATGGAAAACAAGAACCATGCGGCGACTGAAGAAAAAGATTGTCTTCGAATTCGCCACGTTGCTCCTTGGATCAAGCGGTAACACTCTTTTTCTGATGCTATTTTGGCCGGGGTGGTTGGTGGTTGGATTCATTATATTGGTGGTTCGTTTCTGTACCGGTTGATATTCGAAGAGTCCCTCTCAGTAAGCGATCTCCGTACATGATCACTATGCAGCTTGGCTAACTAGCAGTGTTAGCAAGCGACTAACACTACTAATGATTCATTTGTTGCGCAAACGATGCGCGAAACGGGTCGTGAAACGGCCGAAGTGATGTCAAGGAACATCTGCAGAGTTTCAGGAGTAGAAGAACGTGTTTCCGCCGAGATCGCGGCGCACTTCCTTCTGATAATCCCTTTCCGGGTCGAACTCCTGCCAGACGCTGGCGGGATAGATGTGCTTATTCCGCTCATACCATCGGCGGTCAACCACCTTGGTGAAAGTCGGGTCATCAGTGGCACCTTCTAGGTCGCCGATACTTGGCTGTGTTTTGGCTGATTTCAATACCTGGCTCGTCGACTGAGGCTGGCCATTCTCAGGAGAATCAGACGCCGCCGGGGTGGGGACTTCGGAGAGGTAGTCGAAGAGAAGTTTGCCAGCAGGCCCGACGGTTTTGTTCATGATGAAGAACAAGAAATCGTAATGCTGTAGTCTAGTCAGCACTTTCCCCCTCCCGGGGTATCTTTGAGAGAAACCAGAAGATAAGAAATCAACATACGTGAGGAATGATGATATTTCCGCGGACCATCATTAGATCATCCACTCCGACTCGCGCCCACTCTCTCCTTGCGTTCGATTTCTCGCCCACGCCGAGATCTGCGCCGACTTTTCTGCTCTTGTCTAAGAAGACCCAGGTGAAGTCACCCTTCTTGACTCGAACGACGCCTCCGGGGATATCGGTTCCGTCATAGAAGACAAAGGGGACGGCAATCTCAGTCGCCTTCACCGCCTCTTGCCGCGCCAGAAACTCGCGACGCAGGGTCTCCCTCTCGGTAGCCTCGCGGCGGAGAGCGGCCTTGGTTACGGAGCGGGGGACGACCGACACGGACGAGTTGGCCTTGAACTTGAATTTCTTGTCGCTTTTGCCCTGCTTGCCATTGGCCGGGGCATCTCTGTCGTCACCATTCTCTGCGTCTTCGTCGTCATCTCCGAACGAAAGCTTAGCTCCTCCGACCTTAGCTGCTTTCTTATCCTTCTTCTTTTTCTTTCGAGGATTTGAGACGTCACTCGTCTCGTCGGCTGTGGCGGGGGTGCCAGTGCGCGAGCGATCGGGGGTGTCTAAGGATGAGCTGCTGATGATGGCCTCACGGGCTTCGCGCTCCTGCTGCTCGAGAACCTCGGCGCGTCGCTTGCGGAAGTCGGAGAGAGCAACAAGGCCAACGGTATTAGTCGACAGGCGTTGCTGCGTCGTCGTGTTCTGTGACGTGAAGCGAGAGTCGGACGAGGCCATTATGCAGGAAATTGACTGTGCGTATTGCCTGCCTACCCGCCCGCTCGGAAGTCTGACGTGGTAGTGCAGTGTAGTATGTTGACGATAAATCGGGATAAGGATGGGAATAATTTTCATCGGACGGAAGAGGGCGCCACACTTCCGTACCGCCAGTTTGGGGTGGAGTGTGAACTGTGGCTGTGCCAGCACGGGTTTTGTACAAACATAATGCGAATAACGGGTGGTTTTTATCTTCAGGTTACTGTTACTCCTATCATTCGTTGTGCTAGAAAATTACAAAATCACATGGGTAATTGTTATTATATATGCCAAGAGATAAAGTAGACTCATCTGAGACTCTAACCAGTTGCTAGCATCCTCACATGTATAAGCAGCAAGAAGGCATACCAACAGTTGGGTATCAGAGCCAGTGGCGATGTAACTTGGCAGAACCGGCAGACAGTGACAGGCTTCGTGTTTGTCATTTGATGCATATAAACGGACCTGAGTAGTTTATAATATGGAGTTGCTGTCCAGGCTGGGCAAAGATGTGCGATAAGAAAAGCCTCACTGCACTAGAGCTCCCCGACAAAAAAAAATATCTGCAATATGTGAGTGTCAGAATGTGAAAACATGGCTAAAACACGCACGCATCTCACACCGCCTGCTAAGTAAGGGCATGGAATAGAGCAATTATCCAAATTTTTACTACCCCTCCCCCCACATTGCCCCTCCATCGGTGCCGTTCCTGCACCACAACCCCACCGTATTGCGAGATTCACTGGTGACTTTTTTATAATATTTTTCGAAATTTCTGCTGATTCTTGTCTCTTCTCTACCGTCTCTCGGTCCGCCCTTCTCTCCCCCTTTCAGTAGGGTACCGTACCCGACACAACCTGTCGGCGTCTCGTCTGCCTCCAAGTCCATACCAGCAAAATCATACTCCAATCCAGTCAAGATGGGCGGCTATGATACCTACCAAACCCCTCTAGACTCCCGCTATTCCAGCGAGGAGATGAAGAGGCTGTTTGGTCGAAGGAGTAGACATGGAACTTGGGTAGCCACCGTCGCCATAAATCTATTTCAGGTCAATCTGATGCTGATATCGAAAATAGAGAAAACTTTGGCTCTGGCTAGCTGAATCTGAGAAACAATGCGGCCTCGACATCTCAGATGAGGCAATTTCGCAGCTGTCTTCTCACCTTGAGGTCACGGACGAGGACTTCGAACTTGCTGCCGAGGAGGAGAAGCGTCGCCGTCACGATGGTAGTAACTTGTACCTTTTCGCTATGGAACACATGTTGATATAAGAACAGTCATGAGCCACGTACACGTCTACGGCCTATCGGCGCCGGCGGCTGCTGGTATCATCCATGCCGGTGCTACGTCTTGCTATATCACTGACAACACCGAACTCATCCTCATGAAGGATGGCCTGGATCTTCTGCTCCCCAAGCTTGCTCGAGTTATTCATGTGCTGTCCGAGTTTGCCATCAAATGGCGATACGAACCTACCCTGGGATATACGCATTATCAACCTGGTTTGTAGTCCTATCTTAAGTACACATATCCTCTCCTACCGAAGCTAATGTGAACGCCGTAGCGCAAATGGTCACGGTTGGGAAGCGCGCAGCTGGTTGGATACAAGACGTAAGTATCACGTAACTCTACCTCTCACTTTACTAACACGGATCGCAATAGCTCATGATGGACCTTGAAGACATTGAGAGGGTCCGCAAAGACTTGAAGTTCCGTGGTGCTCAAGGTACGCTACAACTTGTTATATATGAGAAGAAGCAGACGGCAGCTAACTGCATTCTAGGCACCACGGGTACGCACGCATCTTTCATGGAGCTCTTCAACGGCGACGAAGCCAAGGTCGACAAGCTCAACAAGCTCCTATGTGATAAGGCGGGCTTCAAGGAGTGCTACGCAGGTATGGATCACTTAATCTAGATTGCATTACGATCCAACTTTATGAAAGACTAATCTCTTATATCAATCAGTTTCCACGCAAACATACACTCGCAAGGTTGATCTTCGTCTCGCAAATGCCATAAGTGGCCGTAAGTAGCATCGTGTCTCATTTTCCTTTGATCTAATTCTTCCCATGGTCATTTTATGGGGTCTTACCCCCTACTACTCCAAATTTTCCTCTCATACGAAGACCACGATTAACTCTATTTACCGGCAGTCGGCGCAACTGTGCAGCGTTTAACCTCGGACAGTGAGTATACTTCCTATCTAAAAACGGAGGTAGAAACTGACCGCTAGCAGTTCGTCACTTGGCCAATATGAAAGAGATCGAAGAGCCTTTTGAGAAGGACCAAATTGGCAGTAAGTTAGAGCTTCTACATAATAATATGCATGGCGTTCCATTTCAGCTTCCGAACCTACATGCCGTTCACTCTGCATCATATATATTCTGTTCGGTGCTGGCAGTAAAGCATATCCATTTTCTGTACTGACGATAATCTACCAGGTTCCGCGATGGCGTACAAGAGAAATCCTATGCGGTCAGTTTCAACCATTTTCATTTATATCTTTGTTGAGCGCGTGCTTACTTTTTACTACAGCTCTGAACGACTTTGTAGCCTTGGCCGTAAGCTTGCAAGTTTGCCAGTGAACTTCACCAACACGTACACAAGTCAGTGGCTGGAAAGATCGCTAGATGACAGGTAAGTTCGCACTGTTTTTACTCTACCTTGGGATTGTCAACTCCTTTCCAGAATCTACCTAGGAGACATCTGACGTCTCGCCTTATCATCTTCTTGGGAAAATCGCTAACTCATACTTCATAGTGGTATGTTTCCTGTGACCCTAGAAAAGTGAAATGCTAATAGCCCTGGACATGTAGCTATTCGGAGAATCGATATGTAAGCCGTTGATACCTCTTCATGCTGGTACTCTTGTTTTTCTAACAACCTCATAGACCTGAAATGTTCCTCCTCGCGGATGCCATTCTTCTCGGGCTAGAAAACGTCGCGAATGGACTTGTCGTCTACCCCAAGCGTATCGATGCCCACAATGTATGATTTGCGCCCAGGCTTCTCATTTGTTTGAACCGTTTCATGATTCCGAAGAAAATATTCTATTTGTTCTTTCTTTGTCACTAACTTTAGATGCTACAGAGAGGAGAACTGCCGTTCATGATAACTGAGAATGTTATCATGAAACTCGTGTCTAAGGGAGGCAACCGCCAAGAAGGTATTCTAATTTTCCCAAGTCCTGTTGATCTAAGGATATAGTTCGCTGACTTGAGCCGCCTGAAGCTCATGAAAAGGTGCGAGTTCTTTCGCACCAAGCCGGTCACGTTGTGAAGAACGAGGGTGGCCAAAATGATCTTATCGAGAGGATCAAGAAAGACGAGTATTGTAAGTCAGAATCAGGTCTCAATCTCGGGCGAATCTAGCTAATACCCTTCTAGTCAAGCCAGTTTGGGGCGAGCTGGATGAGATGATGGACCCTAAGTTGTACATCGGCCGTAGCGCCGCTATTGTCGAAAGGTTTTGCGGTCAAGGCAGCGCCGTTCAGCAGCGACTCGTGCCCTACAAGTCCTATATCTCGAAAGCGGTGACGGCTGAGCTCAAAGTCTGAGACGAGCATCATGGAATCGGACCTACTCGTATTGCCTTCACACTTGACAAGGTCATAGGGACCCCGAAAAAGATTGCTGGGATATGAGTACGAAAGAAAATAATTGAAATCAAAAAGAAATCCGTGTCTTTCTAATTTGAGAATGCTCAAGGATGTAATAGTTAATACACGAGGATGTGTCGATGCGAGAAGGTTTCTGCCAAAGTCAAGTACTTTCGAGAATCCACGTCCCAGATAAGACACTACCTATACAAGTTACTGACATAACCATTATGTTAGTCTATGCTTGAAGCTGCTTGAAGCCATAGAAGAAAAGCTACGAGAAAAATCGTGACGAGTAACATGGTAGCTTGCACTCCTCTAACCCTGGAAGATCTAGAAGAAAGCAACGACATCGATTTGAATTGTTTTTTTTTTTTCGGTCTTCACTATCACTGTTGTAAGTTCTGTTGGTTCTATTACCATCTCCTAGAAAGTAAAAACAGTGTACTAGGCACCCCTTTGGTAGTCTTGAAGATACAAGACTGGTTATGGGAGGAGAAAGAAGAATACTTGAGCAAGGCTTCTCATTATATAAGACTCACCTTGGACATCCATACTAGGCAGCCATGCAATCAAAAGAAGCAACCCTTTATGACTTTCAGTTAAACCTATAGACAATATGACTTCGAGTACAGTAAGACAGCTCAGGGTCGCTGTTATTGGAGCAGGGGTGTCTGGTCTCAGCGCCGCAAAGTGCGTTCCTTGGACCCGAATCTACTCGATCATAGGGACCATCATTCTACCTAGTCCGTCTTTTCCTCTCATCATGCTAACAGTTGCGGTAGACGTCTTGAAGCGGAAGGACTCAAGGTCACAGTCTACGAAAGACAGCCTGGGCCGGGAGGCGTATGGAAGTTCACCGAAAACGCGAGCGAGCTCTTTGCGTCTCCAGTATACGGAAGCCTAGTGACCAACTTTCCCAAGCAGCTCATGGAATTCGCCGACAAGCCATGGGACGACAGCGTCCCGATGTTCCCTAAGCGAGATGCGGTCGAGAAGTACCTACGGAAATACAGTAAGGGCGTCAACGTAGAATACGGCACCGAAGTGGTGAGAGTGCACCACCGCAGCCCACGGCAACCGACAGAATGGAAACTTATCACGAGGCGTGTCAAGTCGGGCAAAGAAACGACGAGATATTTCGAGTTTATCGTCGTGGCTACGGGCGCGTTTGACAGGCCGTTCGTGCCAAGATATAAAGGCATGCGCACATGGCTAAAGGCGCACCCGAATAGCATGTCTCATTCCAACACCTACAGAGACGCGGGGGATTTTCAGGGCAAGGTAAGCTATTCCGTAGGCGGCATCTGGCCTGTAATTGCTAATGATCGACAGAGAGTCGTTGTGGTAGGAAACTCGGCCTCTGGCTGGGATCTATCTGCCCAGTTGGCATCAACGGCCAAGAAAGTCTGGGTGGCGTCAACGAGGTCTGTTCCCCGGAGCCACAGAAAAGCGATAGCCGTGAAAGAGATCGAGCGCCTAGTACCCGAGGAGCGACGAATCGAGTTCGAGGGCGGCACGGTCGCAGAAAGGGTCGATCATATTATATTCTGCACGGGATATTTGTACTCGTCAACATTCCTGAAGAAAAACGGCAAAACCTCGGAGCCGCTGTTCCCGGAGGGGTTCTTGGTCGACGACCTGTACGAGCACATATTCTGGACGGGGCGGGCGACTTTGGCCTTCGTCGGAATCCCCAAGGAGAGCCCGACGTGGCTGGTCTCGCAGGCGCAGAGCGCGATCGTCGCCAGAGCTTTCTCACGGCGCATAGGGTACCTACCGATTCTGACCGACATGGCCGGGTGGGTGAAGGACGAGAGGTCGAAATGGAACAAGAAGAGGAAGCGCGGCGAGGCGGGCAAGACGTCCTTCCACAGCCTGAGATACCCTGCTTGCAAGGATTACATCGACGGCCTCGAGCGATGGTGCCTGGCGCAGGACGAGCGAGCTAGAGAGGGAGCGCCCGAAGGTAACAAGCCATTCAGGTGGAGCGACAGGTTAGATTGGGTGATGCGGAACAGGAGGGAGATCCGAGAGGCTTTCGAGAAGCGGAAATCTGATGGGCAGATTTACCCCACTCCCGAGTCCCTTGGACTGAGTCCGAACTGCTAGTCAAGACGGAGTAAATTAAAACATTATGCATAGATGAGTTTCGGGTGGGCTCGAGTAAGGGAGGAGAGAGAGAGAGGCTCGGAGTTTGGGAAGTGGCAAGATATCTCGACGGTGAAAGAAGGTGTGTGTGCGTGTTCGTGTGAATATGTCTGTATGTGTACATACCATCCATTCTCGTACCATATCCTGCCATACATAGTAGGTCCTCGATAAACCGTATCGACAGGTGATCGGGAGTCGGTCGAAAAGCCGGGTCGTGGATAGCACGGTAGCATTGTGGGAGCATTGTTTGCATCATTTCCCACAGCTGTTCCCATCTTCACGTGAATCAGTCGCACTGTCCTGACAGCACGCTAGACGGAGATTCCGTACAGGGCTTGCGTTAGGCATGTTAGGTGCTAGCAGCATAGATCGACCCTCGCAATTATGCGAAAACAGGCGCTTGGCTGAGCTGGGCAGCGCTAACGTCAACTAATTCGAGCGAGGGGATTGGGCTCGAATGGGCTCGGATGGGAAAGGGCATAGCGTGCTGGCATAGTGCGCTGCGCCGGACCGTACACGGCCCGCATGAGTTGTCAATGGCTCAGTGGACGCAAATCTCCTGCAACAGCCAATTTTGAATCACCACAGCGACCAACCAAGGCCGCAACCCACCAGCCCTAATCCAGGCCAGCCACCGCTAAGTCCTGACCGCTAGATAGCACCGGCCCCTCCTGCCCCTCGGCCCCTCCAACCCCCCCCCTCGCCCCCCCTGTAGCTTAGGGAGGGAAAGGAAAAAAATATTTTTTTTTTATTGGACTGCCAAATTTATTCGACTGCCAAACAGCTCTCGTCGCCTTCACCCAATAACTATTCCTACCTTACCGCCGAACCTATCGCATCTTTCTTTTTCCCTCCTCTTCCACTCCTGCTTCACATGTCGTGCATGCATCATTGATTGATACCTTCTCTTTTTCAATTCTGTTATTTGATTGCTCACGATACCCCAAACGCAGTGCCAGAGCGACAAACTGCTGCAAGTTGACGAGCACACGAACGCATTGCATTCTCCAATAACGCACCTCAAATCAGAGCTCGCATCACATTTCCCCTCACATTACAAACCACCACAAAAAGACGCCATGGGTAACGTACTGTCCGCCTTCTCCAGCGCCTCCGCTCTCGCCAAGGAAGAGAGGGAAGCCATAGAAAAGAAGATCACCGAGAGAGAAGATAACATCGCCTCTCTCGAGAAGGACCTAGCCACCAAGGAAGAGGAGCTCTCGGAAGCTAAGAAGGATCTCACCAAGACCTCCGAAGAAGCAGACGAGCTCCGCAAGAAGATTTCCGAGCTAGAGGACCAGACCACGTCGTCCAAGCGAGACAGCCTCGACCAGATTACCAAGCTACAGAATGACCTGAAGCAGGCCAGCGACAGCTCTACCGAGAAGCACTCCGCCCTCGAGGAAGCTGCCTCTGCCCAGGCCAAGGAGCTGGACCAGGCACGCGAACAGCTTGCCGAGCTCGAGGGGAAGGCCAGCGCTCTAGAGCAGGCCAAGTCGTCTTTGACCGAAGAGCTGTCGGCTGTTAAGCAAGAGCTTGCCGATGCCGTCGAGCAGCGAGAATCTCTCGAATCTGAACTGGAGACCGTGAAGGAGCAGCTAGCCGTCGCGAGCCAGAAGCACGATGACCTACGAAGCGACCACAGCAAGCTCGAGGAAGAGCTTGCTTCCGTCAAGTCTCGCGGAGGCGAACAGGACGATGCCCTCGCCAAGTCCCAGAGCGAGCACAAGGCCCTCGCCGAGGTGCTCGAGCAGCTCAAGACGTCTTCTGCCGAAGAACTCACCTCGGTCAAGCAGCTCTTGACGGATTCCCAGCAGAAGCACGAAGACCTGCAGCAGTCACACAACAAGCTGATAGTCGATTCCGACGAGAAGGTTGCCGCCGCGGAGAAGGACTCGGCTGAGTGGAAGCAGAAGCACGAGGCGTTGCAGGGAGACTACGACCAGCTTACCAAGGAAGCGACCTCGGCGAAGCAGGGCGCTGCTGATGGCGAAGACAAGCTCAAGGCGCTCGAGAAGGCGCACAAATCCGAGCTGGAGAAGCTCCGCGCCGAGGCAGAGAAGCTCCAGGAGAACATAACGTCTTTGGAGGAAGGCCAAGGCAGCATGAAGACCGAGCACGCCGCGGCACTCGAGAGCGCCAAGCAGGAAGCCGCCGAGCTGCAGAGCAAGATCGAATCTGTCCAAGAAGAGGCCGAGAAGTTGCAGAAGCTGCACGACGAGCAGACTGCCAAGATCTCTACTCTTGGAGATGAGGTTGAGGAGGCCAAGGCCGAGGCTGCCAAGTCCGAGGAGGAGCTCAAGGCCGCTCAATCTGTAAGAAACCCCTGCATTATTCTTAACTCATCTATCCAACAGAACTCGGGCTAACTGTCATTTTAGGAGAAATCTACCCTCGAAGCCAAGGTCAGCGAGCTGGAGTCTGGCAAGGAGCAGGACCAGAAGACTCAGTCTGACCTGAGCGCCAAGCTGGAGGAAGCTCTGGCTGCCGTCGCCCGCCTGGAGGCCGAGAAGAAGGAAGAGTCGGAGAAGGCCGACGCTTTCGAGAAGGAAGTCGAGCAGCTGAAGGAGGCGGCCTCGGCACCTAAGACAAACGGTGTCGCCGAGACGAACGGCGTTTCCGAGGGCAAGGAGATCAAGGCTGCTGCTGAGGAGGTTGCCGCCGCTTAAACCTCTGGGGTGGTTGTCTGACCGATGCCATTTCCGCCCGGATGCTTTTTCTACGATTCAAGATGCCAACGGCAATGATGATAATGCCCGGTATGACGATGGGATTTTTTTTTTTTTTAATGTTAATACCAACCCAACCCGACTTTGTTCAGAATGCCTTGTAACGTTACACTTTTTCTTTTTACGCCAATCGTTTATAGAATGCCTCGACGGGCTTGCTGGGGCTCAAGGTTAGGTACACCTAGAGCTCAAGCAAGCCCTGTAGCTTCGGCTGTGAATAACGGATGGAATAATGGAAAGGGTGAAGAGGATTACTGGTCTAGGCAAGGTCCTGAGGAGGCGATGTTTTTAACGAGACTGGGTTGATGAAAGCTACGAGATACCAAATGGAAACAGACGTTCGATTGCATACCAGGTCACGTAAATTTGTTGAAGCCGAGCATAGAGTGACGAGCCGAAGCATGATTGAATGAGATGCCGCTCTTTCATAGACCATTCGGGCTACACGAGTGAAGTACGTGATGCGTAACTATTACTTATCTTCTGCCCTAACGAGCCTCTATTCACCCGCACGCAGGCTCATCTGCCGCAGGATTCGAGGCCTCTTGACCGGACATCCCGCCGTACGCCCCGCCGTCGAGGATCACGGCCTCGTTATTATCAAGGTCGTCCTGGACCCTCCTCCAGCGCGTGGCGCCGGGCTTTCGGCCCTCGAGCTGTGCGCCCTTGCCCTTGGCGTCGAAGACGGGCTTGATGAGCGAGCCCAGTAGGGGGTTTTTACTAAAGGCACCGGTGTTGGTGGTCGCGCCGCCCCGTCCGCGGTTCGCGCTGATCTCTTCCAGAGCAGACACACCACCACCCTGCTGCTCGAGATCATCATCGATCTCTTCCACCACCTCCTCTTCGTCGGGGCTCCCGGGCCGCTCGACGGCGGCCATCTTGCGCACGACCCGGCCGCCGACGAGGTCGATGCTGACGACCTGGCGGCGCTTCTCGTACTCGGGCCGCGCGTTCCACTCCATCTCGCGCAGCAGCTTCTGCTGGCGCTTGAGCTCGCGCGCGCGCTCCTCGGGCGTCGCCCACATGCTTCCGCCGCCGCCACCACCCACCATGCCGACGTCGAAGTCAGCAGCCTCGTCGCGCACCGTCGTGCGCCGCGCGTTCTGTGCCTGGAACCCGAGAAGACGGTCGCGGTGCTCGAGGGCCTTGGCCTGTGCCTCGTCGCCGTCTGACACTCCCCCTCCGCCGTCTCGCGGTTTCGAAAAGGGCGCGGGAGTCCGCGCGACGTCGGCCTTGCGGTGCGCGTTCCGGTCGGCGGCCATGCGCTCGCGGCCGCGCTCGGCGCGCAGCTCGCGGATCATGGACTGGACGTCGGCGGGGGCGAGCAGGGGGACGCCGCAGAAGGAGCAGGGCCCGAGGCCCTCGCGCACGCACACCACCTTGCCGCACCGCAGGCAGTTGGGCGCGGCGGCGAGCAGCGGGTGCCGCGCCGCGACGCAGTTGCAGCGGCGTCGGTTTGAGGCTAGCGACGGGTTGGTGGTTGTTTCGAGCACTCGGATCGCGTCGTCCAGGTCCGCGAGCGCCGTCGACGCCCCGTGCATCGCCGTGCCCCCCGCGATCTGCACCTTGGCCGCGGCCGGCGCTGCGGGTGCTGGGGTCGAGGACCGCGAGGTGGATGGCGTCGACCGGGGCTGCTTTTTGGACGGCTTGCTGCTGCTGCGCACGTCTGAGATCAGGTGGCCGGCTGCGGAGGGCGGCAGCTTGGGTTGCTGATGCGGAGGAGGTGGTGTGGCGGAGGCTTTCTGGACCGGCGAAGATCGTGCTGGGGTCCCGGATCCGCTGTGTGTGGCGGGGCTCCCTCGCCGCGGGATGTAGTCGCTCTCGACGTCTTTGCTGTACGCCGTGCCCGGCGCGGGACCGGCGTCGGCGACACGGCGTGGCGCCGGCACGTGCAGCTGCGCCTTGGCTTTTTTGGGGGCTCGCGTCGACTTGGGCACGGGAGCGATTCCGGACGAGGGTCTGCCGCTACCGCTGGACGACGCCGCTGCCGTGGCGGCGAAAGAGGACGAGGCCTTAGGATCCTGCCGCCTGGAGTTGAAGCTGGCGATGAAGTCGACGGCCTCCGGCGACTCGCCAAGTAGGTTGCGGAAGTGCTCGGCGGCTTCCGGCTTCGACAGCGTGGCCGCGTAATCAAGGACCTGCTTCAGCTCGCTGTCCGGAAGGGGCAGTAACCTAGAGAGCTGCGAGACCGACATGACTGCTTCAGATGAGCCAGAGCGAAGGGAATTCGCGGTTTGGGGAAAGATGCTGGATGTTGAAAGTGACAAGATCGATATGAAAACCGCAAACGGGAGAGATGATGACATAAGGCACGGTAAGCCGGCCAGTGAGTCATTGCAGGTGAGGACAGCTGTTATTTGTTCTCTGCCAGCTGGTGCTGATAGTCATCACCGAAATCCGAGTTGCTACACCTCTCTATGACAGAATTATCTACTCGTACGACTTCTCGATACTATGCAATGTAACCTCGAGTTGGTCACAGATGGACGAGAGAGAGGTCCAGACTCACCCCCGACATGCTGATTATAGCATCACCGGATCGTATCCGAACAACCCTCCGAGCTACATCCCCGGCCCCGAGCTACGCTGTTTGAGGAAAGAGAAAACAAATGTTGGCAATGTCGTGATATCTAGGTTACCATGGTCGTAGACGGCGCCGTCACAGAGGTTACACACCGGCGAGTTGGAGTAGGAGCAAAATCAAGATATGCTCGGTGAGAATAAGCAATCAGCCATCACGAGCGACTTAAGCTCCATGTCTCACTACCCTTCCCCAGACATGCGGGGAGGTCATTCCCATGACGGCCCGCGCATGACTAGACTCTCTTCGGCCACATGAGGCTTTCGTCTACAAGGCCGACTTACTCTACGCAATGAACTTCGAGCTTCTATATCAGAGTATCGTTGGAGATCTAGAGAGCTAGTAGGGCTACATAAAGATGGGTCGTTGGCTCTCCCTAGACAGGTCTGAGGCCGTCGTTTAGAAAATGGTTCGAGATTGGTCCAACAACGCAGATCTTTCATATTAGCTACCACCACGAGCACTATATCAGATATTACCGTCTAGTTGGCCTTTCATTTACCCAAGTCAACTTCACTGGTAGGGAATTACCTAATAAATTTCCCCTATTCAAAACATACAAAAGGCATATGACCAGATAACAATACCGGATATTCCTTGGCTCTACCTGGTATCACCCTGTCAGCTGGGCCAGGCAAGACAAATAGGGCTGAAGCTGAAGCTTTCCCCGCAATCCCTTCTGAAGTTCGGGGTACCTTGACTGCCCGACATCCCCTAGCGCTCCCTATTGCTAGGCCCCCAGCCACTCCTTGTAGCGACGTCACCAGCTTACCAACCCACCAACGGCACGCCGACGGGCTTATGCACGTCTCGCCTTGGGATATTTATTAACTTTTAAGATTCATCTCAATTCTCCAAACCGTCGGGATTCTGCCATCAATTAGCTTTGGCGGAGTTAATGCAGGGCCGGATAGGTCACGTACGAGGTAACCCTACCTTGGTACCGTCCGTTACCAGAGGTGGGAAACGCTGTTGAAATGGCGCGACCATCATACAACACCTTCCCTTCCTTCTCGGCTGGTCTGGGGGAATCCAAGTCAGGCCAGGTCGACTCGCTGCCGCAGCATTATAGTTCTGGCAAACATGGCAGCCATAGCTCTACGAGGGAGAAACGAGATGGCCGGCCTTCTACTGCCGACTACCTTCTACTCAAGGTAGCTACTTTCATCTCGGCCGTCGGGGTTTTAGCTGTATTCGTCTACACGGTCTTCGGTCCAGAATTTCTCTCCCATCCTGACGGGAGTATCATCAACATACCGTCTCGTCCCAAGAACGACGCTGTAAAGGGTACATCGTTTTTAGACCACGACAAGCCCATCAAGGCGTTTTCGGGAAAGACGTTCTTAAAGCACAATATTCCCTTCATCGACATCCCCGATTCGCTTGTTCAGGATGTTTACTATTACAGATGGACTACTATTCAGCGCAATCTCCGATACATCAAGGCGGGAACGGGGTATATGTGCACTGAATTTGTTCAGCCTGTCGGTTATGCCCAAGCTTTTGGGTCCATCGATGCTGCGGCCGGCCACCAGATTGATGAGTCAAGATGGCTAAAAGACACGTTCTACGGCGATGACTATATTCATCTCTATACTCGAGGGCCGGCCGATGCGCTGCAGTATACCCAATGGATTCTCGACGCAGCCAGCCGTCGCGCCATGGTTACCGGAGATCCTGACTACTTCGCCACCCAGCTCGACGACATGGTTCGCATCTGGCATCAATGGGATAGTGTCTATGACGATGCCGCCGGCTTGTACTATTACCAGCCAGTATGGGACGCGCAAGAATTGTCTCTACCTGGTTTCATCGCCGACCCGAATAACACTAACTGGGACCTAAGAAAGGACGGCCCCAATACGTATAGACCGAGCCACAATGCGTATATGGTAGCGAATGCGAGAGCAATTGCCAGGGCTGCTAATCTGGCACGAGATGGACTGCTCGAAGTTCAATTTTCTAAGCTGGCTGATGACCTGGAGAAGGCAATGTATAAACGGATGTGGGCGCCTGAACAGGAATTCTTCATGGATATTATTCGTCCTAATAACCCAAACTTGACGCGTCTCACCGGAAGAGAGCAGGTTGGGTTGTTCCCATATCGCTTCGGTATTGGGTTGAATACTTCCTACGCTCAGCCAGCTGTCGACTCCATGTTCGACCCTGAAGGCTTCTTGTCCACTTATGGTCCAACAACATTGGAGATTCGAGATCCGTGGTTTTATTCTGTCAAGCCAGATGATTACTGTAAGCTGAACGCAGTCATACAACTCTCATGTCTGAATTGCTTTTATAAACTTTTACTGACGATCACCCTAGGTTGTTATTGGAATGGCATGTCCTGGCCATATTCAACAGGCCACACCCTCAAGTCACTGGCGGAGATTTATCGCTCTATGACTACCAATGTCACCGCCGAGCAATACTTCCAATACTTAAAGATGTATGCAGAAACACAGCAGAAGGACGGACAGCCCTACGTCGCAGAGTCCCACTATCCTTTCCTAGACAGCTGGAGTGCTGATAGCTGGAACCACTCGGAGCATTACGATCATTCGACCAACAATGACGATGTCATCACTGGCCTCTTTGGCATTATACCGCAGCAGGATAATACGTTGAAGATTTCTCCTATTGTACCCTCCAACTGGACTTATTTTGCCCTTGAAAACTTATCATACCACGGCCACTTGGTAACCGTACTGTACGACAAATATGGTCGAAGATACAAAACCGGGAAAGGCCTGACCGTCTTCGTCGACGGCATTAAGGTACATCATGGTGGTAAAAAGAGTGCATCTGTTAAGTTGCCTCCACCAATCCTGCCAGACGAGGCATGGATTAATATTGCAGGTTAGTAAAAGAGCTCTGCTCAGACTCTAGCTTTCCCAATCGGTTCCAACAGACTCTGTTAGATGACTGAGAACGATACGGCGACTAATGTAGCTTCAAATAGCGAACCCCACCGGACCAGGTCAATACCCTGCGATCAATGCGACGTATACCAATTCGGGAGACTTCCACTACAAAGCTATCGACGGCGTGCTGTTCTACGATACGATCCCGGATAATAGGTGGACGAATTACGGATCTCCTCATTTAAACGATACTCTGACGGTCACATTTGCACGGCCGAGAAACATATCTTCTGTCACGCTCGCGTTATACTCGGACATCGCGAGAGGAGGTGCGATTGATTTGCCAGCCCGTATAGAAATCTACGGATCCAGAGGCCTGCTTGCCGTAGTCGATGATTCCTCTAGCATAACCTTGCTGCCAAATGACCTTAACGAAGTGAGCTTTGATCCAGTCGAAACCAGCGTTATTTACGTCAACATGTATCGCAAATCCCGCAAGGTCTACGTGGGAGTCTGCGAACTAGAAGTCTGGACTCCTCCGGTCTCCGGACCGACGTACTACGCCGTGGATGCCTACCTTACTGGACAGGAAACCAGCATCGTGCTCGACGAAGCCTCGGTCCTTACAACCAATGGCGCTGTAGTAGGAGGGTTGACGTCGGACAGCAATGTAGCCTTCTCTGGCATCGTGTCGAGCGGAGGCTCAACTTCCCTGACGCTCAGCTACTCGAACGCTGGTTACTCGACAGTCGAGCTGAGCGTCGAAGTCAACCAAGTGGCCCAGACGAGCCTGAGCTTGCTCCCAAGCAGGGGCAAGTATGTTGATACCAAGTCTTCCGTCACATTGGCCAAGGGGAAGAATTATATCAGCTTAAGAGGTGGCTCGGATAACGTGAATGTAAAGCTGGAGACATTGAAGTTGGTATGATCTATATAGATATGCATACGTAACTACCTAGGCACATAAGGGGTATATAATGGGCAGTCAGCTATTCAGATGTATATAGAGGCCTTTGAATCACATACCGCAGTTGTGACCTTGATTTTACCCAGGAAAATAGAGACCTCGGCTAACATTCATGACAACTTCTCTCCATATAATGTGTCTTAGTGCTCTTGTACGACTCATGGCATAGGCTATGCCCTCGCCTCGTAGCGGCGGAAATACTCTTTGCACTTGAGGTGGATACTCGTCGAAGCAATCCCACAATCCTGAGGTCATTGTCTTCAGGCTCAGACGCCATTTCCATAGCTACCGTCATCGACACGTACATGCTGATGAGAGATGCTAGAGAATTTGTATATGATGTGGCCGAAAAGATCAATACTAGCATGTTTGAGCTCACGTTCTTAAGAGAATCCCCGTGGTTTCATTGACCAATTATTAGACAGCCAACATGCTTCAAGACGAACTAGCTCAACACTTGGCAAACCGTATCGTTCTACATCACCAAAAGATCCCCTTCGAGAGCGATGGCAGGCAGCGGGTAAAGCGATGTCTCGTCGCGCTCGCCGGCGGACCCGGTAGCGGCAAGTCGACCATCGCCGCCATCATCGCCGACAAGGTGTCAGAGCAGCACGTCAAGTGCCAGGTGGTATCGATCGAGGGGTTCATGAAGCCCCAGCGCGAGCTCTCGGAGGAGCAGATGACGAGGCGGGTGGCGATCGAAACCTTCGACGGCGAGGCGGTGCTGGACATGTTCCGGACGCTGCGAGCGCGGGGGCCGGGCCAGGAGCTGCGGGCGCCGAGCTTCGACGAGGAGGCGCGAGAGCCGGTGGCGGACGACCAGCGCATCGAGCCCGACACCGAGGCCCTCATCTTCGAGGGCATCTACCTGCTCGCGGACCGCGACCCCTGGCGCCGCATCGAGCGGCTCGTCGACGAGAAGTGGTTCGTCCACGTCCGGCCCGACCTGAGCAGGGATAGAGTCGCCGGCAGGAGAACCGACAAAGGAATCTGCGAGACTAGGGAAGAGGCCCTGAGACAGTACGATGAGTCCGACGGTCTCAATAATGAGTTCATTGCGAAGAATCGGTATCATACTGACATCATCATCGAGAACAACGAGGAGATGTCGCTGCGAGAGCCGGATGGCAAGGAGATTAGGTAGACAGTCACCCTGACAGTGACGAATGAAAAAATGTTATCTGAGTATTGGATAGTGATAGTACTTCCATCTCATGACAAGTGATTGGATCTTCCGCGAAGCCTTATCGAAGATGGGAAAGTCAAGATCTAAAACCGGTGATTATAACTTCCAGGTGGCGGTATGCTTAACAATGTGTTAGGATTCATCGCCTAACCTTACTCAAATCGTCTATCTTGACTTACGATATGACACATAGTGGTAGTCAGACCAAGGGGGTTTTACATCTTAGCCAGGCGATTAGCTCTCAGCAAGGACTGGGACCGTGTTTTCTCCGCCTGAAAAGTCCCCGCGAGTGGGCCACGATGAGATACGAAGGCAGTATTCGAGCGTGCAACACCGTTAGCATCGTGTCTCGCGCATTGTCGTTGACATCGTCAAGTCGGTGAGCTTAACATCAAGTTGGATTTCCACGTATAGTAGATACCTACCAAAGTAGGTAGTTTGGTAGGTAGTAAAGAAAGTATATATCTCTTTGTGGCCGTCGCCATTCCCATCATATCAAACACGACACCATACAGTAGATCTACCATCTTCGCAGCTTGTCGAGGTTCCTACAGAGGCATACGGGAGAGCTGGTCAGCCACGATACACATACACTAAATCTCACCACCTTACGGTACAGACCGTCGGATAATCAAGTCAGTCTGCTGTCTCACGCCATGGCCGACTATCCCCCAGCGCCGCCGCCGACCCCGGAGCCATCTCCTCCGCCGTCGCCGCAAATTCGGCCGCGTGCTCCACCTCCGCCTCCTCCCAACACGCCGGAGCCTCCGTCTACCCCCTAGATACTCAGCTGATCATATAATGCTGAGATGTCTTGAGGGTCATCTTATTATCTACCGCTCAGCGGATTCGAACCATCAACGCGGACGGACTGAACGAGTGATGAGAGACTGGGAGTAGTTAGACGTGGAATCAGGATATTGAGACAAGTAGACTTTGGCGAGCATTTGAGAAGGGTTTGGAAACCAGAAAATGAGTCCTGTTGGATCACAATAATACATAATTCGGACCATTCATAAGCATACCATGCTAGATGTGAACGACAGGAAGTGATATGAAGCTCCGTGAAAGTTCCAGTCCAAAAGTCCGTATCTGTATCGATAAGAATCTTCAGCTGCTTATCTAATAGCTTGACCTACCAGGGCTGCCAGCGCTGCAGGGATAAGCTGACCGGCTGTGGGCACCTGGCCAGGCTATGCGTTGCCACACGTCACTACGGATTTCCACAATTTTATGCTACAACCTGTAAGGGACCCTTTTTAACAACTAAACGCCGAATGATCGTGACTCTCTCTTAAGTCCTTTTCTAACCGCACAAGATTCCGAGAGAGGGGAAAAGGTGTATTATTTCTTCTCATCCTCGGAACGACTCTTATGGGATCGTCCAGGAGCCTAGTTTCACCATGGCCCTCGTCGACAATCCCCAGATCAAGAGCGCCGAGCTGCTCAAGCCGCTCCCCGTCTACTTTCACACCTACGTCGCGCCTTTTGCCATAATATGGCCCGTCTTCGCCCGATACTTCTACACCCCCCAGCTGTATGACAAGCACATCGGCTCCTCAGAATGGACTTTCGTCTGGTGCGGCTCTATCATCACTCTGCAGAGCTTGGTCTGGCTAAGCACGAACTGGAGTGTCGATCTCAAAGCCCTCTTCACTGCGAGGAAGGCGAGCAAAATCGAAGATGCTCAGCTCATCAAGGTCATTCCTATCGCGAATGCCGGTACGGCCGACATCTGCGAGCTCGAGCGCGAGAGAGTAGGTTTTTTTCGGATTTATTCTTTTCTTGTTCACCTCCCCCTCCCAACTTTGACTTTGCCACGGTTTCCTCTTGATAATAATACTGATATCCTTGCACCATCCAGGTTGGCGATAAGACAAACCTCTCGTTCCTGTTCCAGAAGCGCCGATTCTTATACGACCCTGCCAAGAAATCCTTCAGTCCCCTGACCTACGAAATTGATGCCGAACCCAAGCCAAAGCTCGAGAAGTTTCAGAAGTCCAAAGGCATCAGCTCACAGGCTGAGCTCACGAAACTTGAGCAGTACTATGGCACGAATACCTTCGACATTCCTGTTCCTACCTTCACCGAACTTTTCCGAGAGCATGCCGTCGCCCCGTTCTTCGTCTTCCAGGTCTTCTGTGTTGGTCTTTGGATGCTTGACGAGTATTGGTACTACTCCCTGTTTACTCTCTTCATGCTCGTCGCCTTCGAGAGCACTGTCGTCTGGCAACGACAACGAACACTGAACGAGTTCCGGGGAATGAGCATTAAGCCGTACGACATGTGGGTTTATCGCGTCGGCAACTGGATTGAGATCCAAAGCGACAAGCTTTTACCGGGGGACCTCGTTTCCGTTGGTCGGACTAAAGAGGACAGTGGCGTCGCGTGTGACATGCTTTTGGTCGAGGGCACTGCCATTGTCAACGAAGCAATGCTCTCAGGCGAGAGCACGCCGCTGCTGAAAGATTCTGTACAACTGCGGCCCGGGGATGCTTCCATCGATAACGAAGGTCTTGACAAGAATGCTTTCCTCTGGGGTGGTACTAAGGTGTTGCAGATCACGCATGGCAACACTGACGAAGAGAGGCCCAAGCTTGCCTCCAGTGTCCCAGCGCCTCCCGACAACGGTGCTATGGCTATTGTGATAAAAACGGGCTTCGAGACGTCTCAGGGCAGCCTGGTTCGAACTATGATCTACTCGACGGAGCGCGTCTCGGCAAACAACATGGAGGCCTTATTTTTCATCCTTTTCTTGCTGATATTCGCACTGGCTGCCTCCTGGTATGTGTGGGATGAGGGTGTGAAGAAGGACCGCAAGAGATCCAAGCTGCTGCTTGACTGTGTCTTGATCGTCACTAGTGTCGTGCCCCCCGAACTTCCTATGGAGCTTAGCCTGGCAGTCAATACTAGTCTGGCAGCCCTAGCCAAGTTTGCCATATTCTGTACCGAGCCTTTCCGTATTCCGTTCGCTGGCCGTATCGACGTGGCCTGCTTTGACAAGACCGGGACGCTCACAGGGGAAGATCTAGTGGTCGAGGGCATTGCCGGGCTTGGACTTGGTCACACCGGGACACACACTCCTCGCGAATCTGATGGTGCTCATAGCCAGTTGACTACCGTCAAGGCTGCGGGGATGGAAACGACTCTCGTTCTTGCTAGCGCACATGCTCTAGTTAAACTCGAAGATGGCGAGATTGTGGGTGACCCGATGGAGAAGGCCACTCTCACGGCATTGGGCTGGGCTTTGGGCAAAAACGACATGCTCGCAGCGAAAACCTCGGTCACAGCCGCAGGCGGCATCGCTGGTACTGTCCACGTCAAACGCCGATTCCAGTTCTCGTCCGCCTTGAAGCGTCAAAGCTCCGTTGCCACCGTACACGCTGCTGACCCGAAGACTGGGGATAAGATTCGCGGTACCTTCGTGGGCGTGAAGGGTGCGCCCGAGACCATTATGAAGATGCTTGTTACCGTTCCTAAGGACTACGAAGAGACCTTCAAGTACTTTACCCGTCGTGGGTCTCGTGTGCTCGCCCTCGCTTATAAGCAGTTGACCTACAATGACGAGCTTGGCTCTGGCAAGATCAACGATCTGAAGCGCGAGAACGTCGAGGCTGACCTTACCTTTGCCGGCTTCCTGGTCCTTCAGTGTCCCCTTAAAGATGACGCAAAGCAGGCGGTGCAGATGTTGAACGAAAGCAGCCACCGCGTCGTCATGATCACCGGAGACAACCCGCTCACTGCCGTACATGTAGCCAGAGAGGTCGAGATCGTTGATCGTGACGTCCTTATTCTCGACGCCCCCGAACAAAATGATGGCGGAGAGAACCTAGTTTGGCGCAGCGTGGACGACAAGGTCAACATCGAGGTCGACGCGTCGAAGCCGATCGACCCCGAGATTATCAAGACCAAGGATATTTGCGTGACTGGATATGCGTTGGCCAAGTTCAAGGACAACACTATCGCTTGGCGATCGCTCCTGCGCCACACCTGGGTATACGCTCGTGTTTCGCCAAAGCAGAAGGAAGAAATTCTCCTTGGTATGAAGGATATGGGCTATTTTACTCTCATGGCCGGAGACGGCACGAACGACGTCGGCGCCCTGAAGCAGGCTCACATCGGCATTGCTCTTCTCAACGGTACCCAGGAAGACTTGACGAGAATTGCCGAGCATTCTCGCAACACCAAGATGAAGGAGTTATACCAGAAGCAGGTTGATCTTATGAAGAGATTTAACCAGCCCGCACCACCCGTACCGGCCATGATTGCTCACCTTTACCCCCCTGGGCCCTCTAACCCTCACTACGAGAAGGCGATGGACCGAGAGGCGCAGAAGAAGGGCATCACCAAAGACGAACTTGCCAAACTCAACGGAACGAATATAGAGACGGTGACGACCCCGGCAGCCCAGCAGTTGCTGAACCAAGACCCCCGGGCCGTCAGACAGAGAGAGCAAGCGGCCAAGGCTGCTAGCTTCGCCGACAAGATGACAAGCACAATGATGGAGCAGGAGCTGGGCGACGACGAGCCTCCTACCCTCAAGCTAGGAGACGCATCGGTAGCCGCACCATTCACAAGCAAGCTGCGAAACGTCATTGCAGTGCCCAACATTATTCGACAAGGCCGTTGTACGCTGGTCGCTTTGATTCAGATGTACAAGATTTTGGCCCTCAACTGCCTGATTAGTGCCTACAGTCTGAGTGTTCTGTACCTGGAAGGAATCAAATTTGGTGACGGACAGATCACCATCAGCGGAATGCTTATGAGCGTCTGCTTCCTTTCTATCTCTCGTGCCAAATCCGTTGAAGGCTTGTCCAAGGAAAGGCCTCAGCCGAATATCTTCAACTTCTACATTATCGGCTCAATTCTTGGCCAATTTGCGATTCACATCGTCACTCTCATCTACATCGCCCGACTCTGCGACAGAATCGAACCGTAAGTGCTTATGCATAGCCTATATATCATTCGGAATGAATTGCTGACCCGTTTAGACGATCCGAAATGGTGGACCTCGAAGCTGAATTCTCACCGTCGCTGCTCAATAGCGCTGTGTATCTCCTGCAGCTGATTCAGCAAATCTCGACGTTCGCGGTGAACTACCAGGGCAGACCATTCCGAGAGTCGCTATCGGAGAACCGAGGCATGTACTGGGGTATAATTGGTGTCACGGGTATCGCCTTCGCCTGCTCGACCGAGTTCATCCCAGAACTCAACGAACAGATGAGACTCGTGAAGTTTACGGACGAATTCAAGTTTACCATGACCACGGTCATGATCCTTGACTATGTCGGCTGCTGGGTCATCGAAGTAGTACTGAAGCGTCTATTTAGCGACTTCCGTCCTCGCGACATCGCTACTCGTCGCCCAGAGCAGAACGAGCGGGAGAGGGTGAGGAAGGAGGCGGAAAAGATGATCAAGGACGCTGAAGACGAGAAGAAGCGCCTGGAGAAGGTGGCGGAGTTCGAGAGGAAGGTAGAGGAGCGAAGACGGAAGATCCAGGAATGGGGTCAAGCCCGTCAGCAGGCAAGATAGTTTATCTTGCCGTCCCCATAGTCCGGGAAACGTCACTGGGGTAGGAAGATAGGACAGGGAGTGGGCGTAAAACGCGATTGCATAAGTGCTTTAGACTTCGAGGTGCTTTAGACTAGGTACTTGCCTAGAGATAGATATGGATTCGGAACGAGTCTTAGAGAGATCAAGCTATCACATCTCCCCTTTTCCAAGATCGAAGACTCGGTGCTCTCCTCTCAGGCTGGCTGATATCATATGTGTGAGTGAGGTTTCTCTATCTTTCTCATGCCTACGATCCTACACGTAAGTACCAAGGATATCTAGTGAGAGACAGCTGAATACAAGACTCCCTTCTCGATTTGCGTTCACATCGGCATGAGATCGGGAAAACCTCGGGATGAGCGAATCTCCTTTGTATCTTTCACCACCTGTCATCATCTCCACTACTTTCTTTCGCTGCTTATTTTCTTTACCTCGATGCCATGCCGAAGGTGCCTGCAACTCGGCTCGTATTAGCCATTGTACTCCAGCCTAGCCTGATAGGGATAGCCCGACAAGTCCACATTCGGCATCATGTCATGCCTTGGTTGACTTCGTATACGATAGGCATCTCGCGTACGTGACCGTGAAAATTAACGGACAGCGAACGTCTAGTAGCGTAGTGTTACTGGCTTATGATCGAGATATAATATGAACCTGATATGATACCTCGTCCTCGATAATTCAACACCTCTGGCCTTGATACTACTGTTCGGTGCACATCCACGACATGGATGCGCCTCGACCCCGGGGCATCGTCGTCTTCGGAGGTGGGACGGCAACCAACAGCCTGGTCGACGTTTTCGAGACCATCCGAGAGAGTCGAAAATGCTCTCTCAGCTACGTTATCCCCATCAGTGACAACGGCGGTAGCTCCTCGGAGCTGATTCGCGTATTTGGCGGTCCCGGTACTTTCTCCACCCCCTTTCTCCTATGCTCCTCCTGGTTCCGGCTAGGCTAATGGTAATGTACAGGTATCGGTGATATTCGGAGTAAGTCTATATCGGACCTGTAGCTTGCCGAGTATACAAGCTCTCGCTGATCACGAGACTTGCAGGCCGGCTGGTGCGCCTGATTCCGGGCTCGGACACGGACGCGGAGCGGGCATCCATCAAGGACCTGTTCAACCACAGGCTGTCGTCCGACCCGCTGCAGGCGCGGCTTCAGTGGCTGGACATAGTCGAGGGCCGTGACGAGCTCTGGGCCAACATATCGAGCGAAAAGCGCGAGCTCATCCGTTCCGTCTTCAACCTCGTCAACCTCGAGATCGTCAAGAGGGCCCGGCCCAGCTCCGTCTTTAACTTTTCCAAGGCGAGCATCGGTAATCTGTTCCTGACTGGGTATGACGCTGATCTCCTTTTTTCTTCCTAAGTACTAGAAAGAAGAAAGCCTGCCGGCGATTCACATCTATGTAAAGAAAGCCCGTGCTAATATAGACAAGGGCCCGCGTCTTCACCGGCTCGCTCGAGTCGGCCATCTACCTGCTCTCCACCATATGCTGCATCCCGCCGACGGTCTCGACGCTGCCGGCCATCAACACCAACTTCACGCACCACATCTCGGCGGGGCTTGCCGACGGCACGCAGATCGCGGGCCAGAACGCCATCTCGCACCCGTCGGCGCCCACGTCGCTGCCGGACTGGTCATCGTCCCCGGACGGCGCCGGGGGCGGCGAAGATGACGAGCTGCTGCGGCTGCGGCGCGAAATGGAGGCGCACGACCTGATCGAGGACGCGACGCTGCCCGGCTCGCTGCCGACGCTGCGGCGGCCGTACATCGACTTCGACAAGGGGGGCGGCTCGAGCTCCGACAACAATAACAACAACAGCAGCAACAACGAAGATAGCAATAACACCAGTCACGACGACGACCTCCCGGCGCGCATCGACCGCATCTGGTACATCAACCCGTACGGGCACGAGATCTGGCCGGCGGCGAACCCCAAGGTGGCGGCGGCGGTGCGCGCGGCCCGCGCCGTCGTCTACAGCGTCGGCAGCCTCTACACCTCCATCGTGCCGAGCCTCGTGCCGCGCGGCGTCGGCGCCGCCCTCGCCGAGCCCGACGGCGACGCCCTCGGCCACCCCCGCGCCCGCTACCGCGTCCTCGTCCTCAACCCCGCCACCGACCGCGAGACCGGGCCCCGCGCCCAGCCCTTGACCGCCGCGGACTTCGTCAGGGCCGTCGTGCGCGCCGCTTCCGGGAACGCTGCTGTCGGCCCTGACAAGGAGGGTGACAAGAGCGACAAGAAGGAGAATAGGACGAACGGCAATGACCCCTCAGAAGCCGACGTCGTCAGGCGCTACGTGACGCACCTGGTGTACCTCGAGGGCGAGGGCGCGCCGCGCGTCGACCGCGACGAGCTGGCGGCGCTGGGCGTCGACTGCATCCGCGTCTACGGCCGCCGCGTCGACGGCATGCTGCGGTACGACGAGGCCGGCTTGACGCGCGCGCTCGAGGCCGTCATTGGCAAGCCCGAGATGCTGCGGAGCCGGAGGAATACTAGCGGGCAGTGATATGGGCGTTCTGGTGCTTGTATGTAGTACTATTATCTCGGGATAGGATCTGGGATGAGTGAAGGGCAACTACTTTATGCGGCTTTATCTGGCTGTATCTACCCCTATTCAAGTTTAGGTCGACGTAGATTAGAAATTTCTACATCGTGTCACTCACGGCTTGCTAATGGCGTTCATATAAGTTGAGGAGGTATCGTAAAAGATCATGATTTTTTGGTATTTAGTATCGTACAACCCCCCTAAGGCCCCAGTCTATTTGTGTTATAAACAAACCCCCCGCCGAATAAGCACGCCCAAGTCAAACCAGCTCAAGACTTTCTTTCTATGCTCAACACATAGCTCGCACTCGTCCGATCCGGCTGAAACTCCTGACTGATTGCTTCTTTCTTTGCGGTTACTTGTTCTTTTTCTTTCTCAGCGCGCTCTGCTCTCGTCATTGCACGCACAAGATCGGGTTCCGGGACTGATACCCGCCTCTAGGTTGGTAGGTGAGGCACTTATTTGGGAGGGTTGGAGGCGACAAAGGCGACGCCCTTCTCGATGTTCTTCTTGAGGTCGCCCAGGCAGGCCTCGATGAGCTTCTGCTCGTTGGCGTCGACCTCGCCGATGGGCAGGATCTTCTCAACGCCGTTGGGGCCCAGCTCGACCTTGGAGGAGAAGAAGTCGATGCCCTGGTCCTTGTACAGCGGGCTGTCGACGAAGGTGGGCTCGATGACGCCCTTCTCGCCCTGGGAGGCGCGGATGAGCGACTCGGCCATGCGGGCACCAGCCATAGCCATGGACAGCGTGGCGGAGCCAGCGCCGTCCTTAGCCTTGACGACCTCGTCGCCGCCGAACTGGACGCGCTTGATGAGGTCGGCGTTGGAGGTCAGGTCGGGGTAGCCGCTCTGGCTGAAGAGGGGCACGATAGTGACACCCGAGTGGCCACCGACGACGGTGATCTTCTCGTCCTTGGGGTCGGTGCTCTTGAGCTCGCTGACGAAGCGGCTGGCGCGGACGACGTCGAGGGTGGTGACGCCGAAGAGCCGCTTGGGGTTGTAGACGCCGCGGGCCTTGAAGACCTCGGCGCAGATGGGCACGGTGGAGTTGACGGGGTTCGAGATGACGAGCAGGTTGGCCTCGGGGCTCGACTCGGCGGCGGCCTTGGCCAGGTCGCGGACGATGGAGGCGTTGGTGTTGAACAGGTCGTCACGGGTCATGCCGGGCTTGCGGGGCACGCCGGCGGGGATGAGGACGACATCGCTGCCCTTCAGGGCATTGGCGAGGCCGGTGGGCGTGGGGTCGTAGCCCGTGACCTTGCTCTTGGTGTTGATGTGAGAGATATCGGCAGCGACACCTTTAATGCGTCAATTATAGGTCAGCCAGATAGCACACACACACGCTCGGGCCAGCGCCAATGCGGGAATTGACAGGCTGGAGAGTGCGCTAATTGATCAAGACTAACGTACCGGGACCGCCACGGATATCGTACAGAGCAAGCTCGGTCACTCTGGGGTTGAGCTTGAGGAGGAGGGACAGCGGCTGGCCGATACCACCGGCGGCACCGAGGACGGTCACCTTGGAGAGCTGGAGAGGGGAAACAAATTAGCAATTGGCCTTGAGACCATCTCGTCGACTTCATTGCTCGTCTTCTTTACACCATACCAAGACCACAGATGGGTGTTGAGCGAGCAAAGAGGTAGGAAACTGACGCAGAGCAAAAACTCACGTTTTGCGCCGTAGCCGAGAAAGCCCGGCGTTGGATACCACCGAAGACAGATCGTGCAGCGGGAATCATTTTTGCTTTTTTTGTGTTCCTCTGGATTATATTACTACTAGGAGGAGAGCGACGATATCGTTAGTGGAGAATTGGACAATAAATAGAACAGGACTCGCCGGGTTCTAGGGAAAAGGAAGTTGTAGGTAAGAGCGGATTGATGTCGAGAAGAGATGGAGCTGGAAAAAAATAATGCGGTCTTTCGGCGAAAAAAAAAAGAAGAGAAAGGATCTTCGGCCAGTTCCTGTTCCCCGTCCCAGCTCTCTCGTTGGCCGGGCCAATGCCGGGGTTACCTGGGCGCTACCCTAGCAGCCCTAGTAAGCCTAGCCCGAGATCCGCTACCGTCCGCTGTAGGCCTGCTGCAGTCCATTCAGGC
Organism: Hypoxylon sp. FL1284; assembly: GCA_022432365.1. Lineage (NCBI taxonomy): Eukaryota > Fungi > Ascomycota > Sordariomycetes > Xylariales > Hypoxylaceae > Hypoxylon > Hypoxylon sp. FL1284. Next base: position 855,044 of record JAJJXE010000005.1, on the reverse strand, counting down.
GCTGTACGTCGGTGAAAGCTCGGTTTGAATATCGACGTACATCTTGGAATTTCCATCTACATGTATTTTATACCTCATATCTGATACTGGACGCCTTCACGCTTTCACGTCCTCACATCTTGACATCTTTATACGTTCACATACAGTATACTCTTTGTCAAAAAAAAAAAAAAAAAAAAAAAGGTAAGAGACATATTGACAACAGCAAGCTTGTATCTATTTCACGGGCGTTATATCGAGGATCAGATATAAGGGCTTATAGGTAGGTGCCGACGTAGGTATTTACATGTGTTCCACGGCGACTGAAAGTTGGTCGACGAGAGCTCGCCGAGGAGGAAAGCGAGCACACAAAAGAAGATGTATTCAATCGATCTTTCTGCTTTTTTACTTTTGCTTTCATCCAGCATCCCACCTACCTTTCTGTCTCGTGTCTCTCACTGCACCGCTGGCTCTTCCATTGCCTAGCTGTGACTGTATTCATTCCACAACATCCAGCACCGGATAAGGAACAATAGAACGACAACTCAAGAGGTATTCGTCAAAGTACACTCGAAGATGCCCCCTACGATCGAAGAGTGGTTAGGTGGCGACGCCCTACCTCCCGATAACGCATCAGATTGTGGAAGCCATAGTCGATGCCCTTCGAATGAGTCCTTGTTCGGGGCACCCTCAGAAACGGGCGCGAGAGAGGACTCGACCGAGTCATCTCTTTGGCCCATTCCGGCGGGACCTATTGTCCCTCATCTCCCTCATCATGACGACCCAGAGCACGGCTTGAAATGGGGTACCGATGGCCACCCCTGCTCAGTTATGCCTCGATGGACTGTTCAACCGACTATCGACGACATAATCTTGACTCTCGCGAATACCATCAGTCCGAACAAGCAGTACGAGGTCGAACACTGCTGGGACGGTGTATTCAACAAAATCTACAACGTTACCTATGACAAAGATCGCTATATCCTGCGCGTCTCGTTGCCTGTCTTTCCGCGGTTCAAAACGGAAAGCGAGGTGGCAACGCTCAGATGGATTGACAGCAACACTAGGCTCCCCGTCCCGAAAGTCAAATACTACGACGCCTCGCGCGACAATGCCATAGGTTTCGAATGGATATTGATGGACCGCATGGAGGGCTCGCCCCTTTCCCTGATCTGGGATGACATCAGCTTAGGCGCCAAGGAACGAATCGTCAAGCAAATTGCCGCCTATGCCGCTGCTGCTTTCGAGCGACAATTTGCGGGCATCGGTAACCTGTATCCAGCAGAGCCCGACAACCCTGCCGCTCCGCCGCGCCTAGGCAAGATGGTAGCACCGGCGCTCTTCTAGGGCATGCGCGCCAGTATATACCGCCATGAAAGTCCGTTCCATACTACGCGCGAGTGGACTAAAGAGCGTCTCCGTCTTGTTCGGTCAGATATTCTGGACAAATGGGATTTGGCTAGCGCAGCTCACCGTCCAAGTCTTGCTCGGATGTCGAACATCGCCAGTCGCCTTGAGAGACTAGCAGAAAGGCTGGGAGACAGATTCTTCCAAGTTCCCGTGGGCGGGCAGACCGGTCAGAATAGAGAGCCTGCCGAGAATGTCGAGCGCCGCCCAGAACCGACAATGCTTTGGCATGACAACATTTCCCTCGACAACATTCTTGTTGACGAAGACGGAATCCTCCGTGGTATCATCGGCTGGGAGTGCGTCTCGTGTCTCCCCCTCTTCGAGGCCTGCCAACTCCCGGCGTTCTTGCAGCAATCGCACGATACACTCACCCAACCGCCAGATCTACATACCATCGCCTGGACAAAGGCTGATGGCAGCCAAGATCACAAGGCGTACCAGATGGAACTGAAAAGGTATCACACGACCTGGATGCGCCTGGTATTCCTTAAAGAGATGATGGACATTTGTCCCGCTTGGACCGAGGTATTTCAATCCGTTGCGCAACTAAAAGATTTCGAGGCCGCAGTACAGCACTGCGACAACGAGTTTGCGTATGAAACGGTTGAAAGATGGCTTAATGATGTAGAAGGCTCTGGAAATTCCTGGGTCTTCTGCTTGCACGAAGCTCTCATGAGTTAAGGGATGATAAGGAACTGCTTTCCGGCACGAGATTTCAGCTACGAGCACTGGGTACAAAAGGATATGTGTACTAGAAGCAGCAGTCTCTTAGTCTTTTCAAGAATAGTAACATCGTATTCATTATTATCGTCTTTTTTCTTCTTTTTTTTTATAATTCTTCTAACGAGCCTGTGGGGGATCCGTATCTCAAACTAGCAGCACAATGCACTCACTCACCATCCAAGCCGCAAGTTTCTAGGACCTACCAGGCGAATTCTTGGGGGTGAAATACGACCACAGCTTTCCCACGACGCCCGCCTTCTTCCTCTGGCTCTCCTCCATCTGCTTCTGGCGCATGATGCCCTCGCGGAACTGCCGCAGGCCCTCCATGCAGTCCTCATGGCCCATGTTGACGTAGCGCTCCTGCACGCCGCCGAACCGGTCGCCGCCCGGGCCGAGCCCCGGCGACAGCACGATCTCGGGCATCCCGTCGCTGCCGGTCTCGGCCACGGCCCTGGCCGCGTACGTGGGCTTCGGGAACTCCAGCTCGCTCATGTTGACACGGCCCGCGGCGTACCCCATGATCTTGCTGCTGATCGTCCCTGCGGTGGTCGCCGTGAATTCGCTGCTGACACTTCTACCCGTCGTCGGCGTGGAGTCCCCAGCAGTGCTGGGGCTGTTGTCATCACCCGCCAGATGCCCCATCGGCGGCATCGAGCCGCCCTTGCGCCCCATGTCCGCCACATCCGCCTCGCCTGCGCTGTGGCCTCCGCCGCCTAGCGCGCTGCACCGGCCTGGGCTCAGCGGGTCTTGCACTGCGACCGCGTCCGCGAAGATGTTTCCGAGGTGGGCCTCGGATTTGGACAGCTCCTCGTCAGGCCCGGGTACCTTGATGGGCTCGGGCTTGTTAGTAGGAGCTTCAGCCTTGGGAGCATCATGCATGTCAGGTTCCCTAGAGCTATTAGCAGACGTCTCATCAACACACACGCCTTCCTCAAGGACTTGAATCCGCTTGCCAGGGGTCGGACACGTCGGTTCCAGAGAGAGCGGCAGGATGTCGTCCATCTTCTCGCTGGCGCAGCCGGGCAGGGCGAAGAAGTGGCGCAGGCGGTCGCCGGTGTCGCACTCGCGGACGAACTCACGCGCGGCGGGGTCCTCGGCGCAGCACGCGGCGGAGCGGCCGTCCGGGGCGCCGCACGCGAACGGCAGGCCGCCGACGAGCAGCGTGGTGACGGCGTGGGCGCAGCCGCCGGCGCCGCACAGGAAGACGGCGCCCGCCGCCGCCCGGCACCCGCACGCGTGGTACAGCACGACGGCCTGGCACGCCGGCGCCGCCATCACCAGCGGCGTCGCCCACGCGAACGCCTTGGTGCCTAGCAGCTGCATCACCGGGTGCGGCTCGTACAGCGACGGCGACGAGGGGGTCGACGGAAACATGGCGTCCGACATCGTCGTTATGTCTGGTGGCAAACCTTGAGTTTTTCTTTTTTAACTCTGCAGAATTTATGTTAGCTGGATCTTCCGACCGGTTCGGCCTACTTTGGATCGGCTTGAGCAGAAACTCTGAACTTGGAAGAGAAAAGTAAGAAGAAGCTTCTCGCGATGGTCGAAGCGCTACCTCGACCTTATAAATATGTCTGGGTGGGGATTTATCATTGGGACCCTCGCGGAAGCTAGGCCGGGCTGCTGAACGTCAAAGCCGGAACTCCCTTTTTGTATATACAAAGTGGTAACAATCTCTTGTTTCGTTCTTTGAAGTGGCTCACAAATGCCTTGTTGTTCTTTATAATTAAGCCAACAGGGAGGTAACGTGGATTGTGTATTGTCTAACTGCCTTTGTTTCCCAATTCGCGATGCTATCTTGTCCGGCGATTTGTCTGTTCCAATGATTGGTGGAACGAGGACTCGATATTTGATCTCTTCTGGTTAAGTATTTCTAGGCTGGGATTCTTACAACCTACTTTACCTTCCGGCTGTTACATCCTTTAGGTACACAACATTTCGCTTTATCCAAGAGTGCGATAAGAGGCATATAGAGGGAAGAACAGCAATGGAACTATAGATGAGGAGATGACCCAGTATCTATATTGAGTCCCTGTTGTGTACCTAGGGAGTTAATTATTAGTATCTTTTCCAGTGACAATTATATCCTCAACTCAAAGTTGTCTTCTGGTACCTCCCACCAGAGCTGGATATCACGAACTGTCTAGTAGTATTATAGCAAGCAGTCCTATTTTTGTCACCCTTAGGCTAATCAAATTGGGATTCCTTGAGGCGGCTAGCATAGTTCACAACGATAGGTTCCTTTTTGGAAATTCAAGTCTATATCATCATAATGGTACGAGATAGCTCCCATCTTCCTGCTTGTAATCCTTAAGACCAAATCGTTTCGAGTTCATGAAAAATTCGAAGCAGCCGGTCTGAAACGTCTCAAACGCTTTGATGAACATTTCAACCTGCTCCTGAACGTTGGCATCATATTCGCGTCCCTTAGCTCGGAGCGAATCAGCTGCGGCATCGAATCTTTTCGCCGAAGCGTACATCTGCTCTATCAGCTCATGAACTACCGAGTCTAGTGACGCTCCTGATGTTGCAATCATGATCGGTACTAGATTGGTCGGGGTTCCTTCCATCTGTAGCCTCGATTAGCGTCTGATGGGATGCCCCTATTTAAAGGGGTAAGATGAAGTACATACCACTTCTTTCTTCAGTGAATACAAGTCATTACAGCTAGTCGAGTTGGTTAGAGCATATAACAAATAGAATAGAATCAGTCTGGTTCTTACGTGATGGGCTGAGCGCTAGCCTCAAGGCGCATGGTCTTCACTTCATCGCACCAGGCGAGATTACCGGGCAAACAGATGTCATTCACGTACTGGTGCGTAGTACAGTACGCAAACGAAGCTCCGACGCCGTGGCGATAAGTCCAGTATTCTTCGACGGTTGGCAGCTTTCCAGAGAGCCTGAAGGTTTGCTCTACCGCGTTCATCTCGATGAACTCCTGCATGTCGTCCGCAAACCGCTCAAGGTCGATCTGACCTGGCGGAGCCGCCTTCATCAGCGGTACGACGGGCTCAAAACTGGCAAACTCCTGTGGAATGCGAGGCGGCTCGTTGCCCGAGGTTGGCTTGGCGCAATCCTGGGACAGGTGGTATCGCGTGTAGTTGACGGACTCCTGTCTAAGCCTCGTGGCGGCGTTAAAGTCGGAGGCAAAATCAGGCGCCTCGTCGTCGATCTCCTTATCGATGGTATCGTCAAATATGAAAAATGTCATAGACACCAGGGCCATGGTCTTCAGCCGATCCATCTTTGCACTCGGATAGCACCTGATATGCTCGCATTGGTTAATAGAAGTGAGCCGGATACGCCGAGGACCACGACCTACAACGAGGTGAACCAACCGAGGTCGATGGCCTTCGTCTTGACCCTGTCCTTTTCAAGCTTGACATATCGGTCTATGTTATCGTCAACGAACGTCCTCAACTCGTCGCAGGAAGGGTTGAGCCCGGATGTCCAATTCGAGTAAATAGGCCTCAGATCGGGGATTCGAAGCAATTTTCCTTGTAGGCCCCTGAGAGCTGCTACACCTCTGCTCTCGAGCATCTTTTCCGTGATGAGCAGCAGAAAGCGGTCAAGAAATCCGACGGGATGGGCAGTGGCGGTAAGACTTAGACCTAGGGTTAGTGTCCGCTTTATCAGACCAGGCACATTACCCGTCCCAGCCGCCTGCTCGTCGGAAAGTCGCGTGGCAACCCTGGCATCTTGGTTGTTTCCTGTGCCAGTGTGTGTAGACGTCCCCTAAGCCCTCGGACGTTATTCGCAGATCATTCCTCTACTGGCGCTAGATGGTGCCCTGTATTCGGGTCGTACTATTCTCGAAGAGGCCGTCAAGCCTTTTGCCAGCACATTTGGTGGAGTTCCGGACATGGCGGACTAGCTATTCTCGGAGGCTCCGCGACGTGGCCCTGCATGCAGCATGGGCTGTTGGAAGCTCTACCGGAAAGAGATCGTAAGAACGACTGATATTAGGCATATGCCTGCGTGTGATAACGGTCGTCGATTGGCCGGAAGCGTACAACTTCTCGATAGAGCCCTTGCCATCCTTGCTGTATCCCACGCTGTTGGGTCCTCGCTGCTGGGGTCTTTGCTGAATTTGGCTGACGAGAATGCTGGGGGGAAAAAGCATGAGTTAAACTGGTTCAGAGCGGGGGTTGAGGGGGCTTACACGACTCTCCAATGCCACTCCAAGGCCTGCTCTCAGCCCGTTCCTAACTTTTGGTGATGATCTTGGAGCATTTAAGGATGTCTATATATGAATGTTGCTTTGACATTGCTACGTGTCATACGTGAGAAACCTACCTAGGTAGGTGGCTAATCTGTAAAAGGACATGGAGCCAGACCTTGAAAGATGTTACTCCAAATGTATCACCGGCTATAACGGACACGAACTCACCAGATTAGACCTAATGTGTGTTTTTTTGATGAGAGGCTTCCTAATTTCCTTGGACTCCAATCCTACGTTCCAATGGCGGTCGTATGCCTACCTCTTGGGTGCCTGGGTGCTGTCAGTGCAACTCTGTCCTTGACGCATCCTGCTACGAAGATAAGTGTAATCGAAGGTTCAAGATATCAAGGATTACCTGTAGGGAGCTTATACTGGATAATAGATAGCAATGTCTCACGTGGACGAGATGACGGCAGGCCATTGGCGACATGTCTCTCAAGGCTGAGCCGTTACCCGTTAGCCCATGACGAATGCGTCTGCACATCAGTGTCTGCATGCACGTAACCCTTCCGCCCTCCCAGACAGCCGGATGAGCTGAGGAGATAAGGGCGGAAATAGGCAGATGCCATGTTGCGGCTGTGAATTAGACAGAAATAATAAAATAACGTGAGCGGATAGACCCGCCAGATTTAGCATGGCAGATTTAGTAATTCGATGCCAAATGACTCGCGCGCCGGGTTTTGTGTAATACAGCGCGAATCCCGTTGGTAATCCTGACATCTGTCACTTTATTCTTCATCAAACACCACTGGCTGATCGGTGGTCGGCGCCTATGACACGCCGCGATTTCGTCCTTATTTACGGAAATGTGGCGTCAAGTGGCTTCTTGAAGAGGCTACTATTGGGCCGTCTAGCTGGCCATCGTCCCGTTTGGGAATCGCGACGCCGTCCGTCTCGGGCCCGAGCATCTTTAGTACGTTACACCGGTTCCGGTGTGTGTTGTAAGGAGCCTAAGCAGAATTAGCCCAGACGGGCAAAGGAATCGCCTGGTTTTGCCTGTGACGAACGAGCTGGTCCGTCACCTGTTTTCTTCACCACACACACCTCACATATACCAATCAATACTAATGTAGTAATCTCAGGCCCTTAGTCGAGATGCGTGTGCCCTGGTCGCTCAGTTTATATATGACCTTCGTGGCATCCGCTAGGCTGCATCTGAGACCTCTTGGATTCCTCTCTCCCAAGCCTTCTTACTTTCTCTTATCAACATAGCATTCCAGACCCGGGCGGGCGGTACCGGTCCCTGCATCTGTGAGACTCTCTTCGTACATATTTCTTGACCTCAACCTATCTGCACAACTTAACTTAACTTAACTGCGGCACATACCGAATCCGGAACCTTGTCGAACCACCTCAAGCCCACCCGGGTACTTACATAATATTGAAGAAGAAGTATAAAGAAAAGATACATATTAGAGGCATAGGGGCAAAATAGGGGCAATGTCGCAGCAGCAACATCAACAACAGCCGGGGCCGCCGTACGCCCCCAGAACCGCCGGCTTAGGTGGTCTTCCGGCCGTTATCCCCGATGTGCCCATCTGCGCCGTCCTGCTCGCCATCTACGTGTCCTTCGCGGCCACCAACATGACGATATACCAGCTCAACAATCGAAAGGGCCACAAGTTCATCCCGAGCGTCGCCCTCTTCGGTTTCTGCATGGCCCGCGTCACCACCCTCGTGCTGCGCATAGCCTGGGCCACGCGTCAGACCAACATCCGCCTCTCCATCGCCGCCAACATCCTCGTCAACGCCGGCATCCTCGCTGTTTATATCCTAAACCTCATCTTCGCCCAGCGCATCCTGCGCGCCAAGCAGCCGCGCGTCGGCTGGAGCATGGCTATCCGCGTCCTCTACCGCGCCCTCTACGTTGCGACAGCGGGCGCCCTCATCATGGTCATCACTGCCGTGACGCTGTCAGTATACACTCTCGACCCGTACACGCTGCAGGCTTGCCGTGACGTCCAGCTTGCATCCAGCACGTTCCTGCTCGTCCTCACCACCGTGCCCATCTTCGTGTTGGCAGCTGCCTACCTCCTGCCCAAATCCTCCGCTGAAGAGTCGTTTGGCACGGGAAGCATGCGGTCGAAGGCTTTGATCGTCTTCGTCGTCACCTGTCTCTGCATAACGAACTCGGGTTTCAGGTCGGGCACTGCCTGGATGCCCCCGCGACCCTCTAACGACCCGGCTTGGTACCACGGCAAGGCCCCGTTCTACGTCTTCAACTTCGTCCTCGAGATTCTCATCCTGTGTATCCTAGTCCCGTCCAGGATAGACAAGCGGTTCCATATCCCGAACGGAAGCAAGCAAGCGGGAGACTACTCGGGACGCCGCGTTCCTTCTTTCGACATAAGCGACAGGGACATCACCAGAGATGACGTCGCCATAGATGACATATCCAGAGATGTCACCACCGAGAAGGAGGTGAAGAGCAAGAATGGTAACGATACGAGTTCGACTCTTGTCTAATTGGGTATTCTGGATTCTGGACATATTGGACATATCTACAATCTCTACTTGGATATATGGGAAGGAGGCTACCAATGTAAATAAAAGGATATAATGATACCCCTAGAATGGCATATATGAGTTACACGTTTTCTCACTTGAATTCAAGTATTCGCAACCGTGAACACAAGTTGAGCATTACCATCCCATGTAGTAGGTTATCTCCGTCCTGCGTAGGTGTAGAGTAAGTGATATTGATAGTATTAACTCCGTAGCTTACTACTAGACATGCACGAGGCAGAGCGTTCTCCTTACGCCGATGCTGTCGGCGCCGTCGTCGCCGATAGTGACACATCTTTTCTACGTACCTGCTACTAAGCTCGCGGCGCGAGTCGGACATGAATCGCGTGCCGACAGGCCAAGTAGTCTACATTATCGGCACTATTGATTTCGGTCTTCCCTACTTCCCCCTATCCCTATTAATAGTAGCAGGGAGATAGGTACCCAGATATGCTTATCCCCGGCGGCCGTAGTATGCGCTCCACCAAGTCGTATCTCGGTATCTCCGTGCCTGTAGATGTGGACAATAGGAATAGGACAGTAACAATATCAATGACACTGCAAAAAGGCCAGAGTGAAACAGCTATCGACAATGAGATGTATGGCCGAGGCGTCGGTCGGTACCGGCCCCGCGGATTTGGGGTGGCTCGGGGGGCTTTCGGCCGAGATAAAGACGTCATTCGGACATAACGTTGCGGGCTATTTCTCCAGATTCATTCCAAACCACCAAAACCACCATGCCATTCGGTTTGTTGGTACACAACGAAACGCGACTACAAATCGAATTTCGTCTTAAGACTAATGATATGAAAGTGAGGCATCTGAAGCATACCTGGAGCCGCATATAAGGAACTTTTGTATTGCGCATATTGTGACCAAGGGGTTGATAAGGAGGCAGGGATTCATTGTCCCGAGTTGCTGGTTTGCGAAAGGTCCCTGCAGGTGCTTGATCCTACTGCTAATCAACGCCCATCCGTCTCTGCGTCCTGGGATCTCGAGGCTCTTCATACATTGATATATGCAAGAGCAATTTTCAATCTCTTATTCAGAACCCGTGAACAGTCGGCCTTATCGAGGAGGACCATCATCGGAGAGAAAGGCCAGAGCGAGTGAATATGTCGAGCATCTACGACGCCGTGTCCCAGGCTCGCAGATGGCCTACGTCCCAGTGGACGAGATTGGCAGCTTCCCACTCGACCTGCAAATAGCGGAGGACGCCCCAGACTTCGAAAAACTCGATATCGCTCTCCCCATGAATATCATAAGTGCGGTCGTATTTCCAGGAGCCGCGTTTCCACCTGCCGCCGTTCCGCCAGCTGAAGTGCAGAACACGGATAATGAAGCGCGCAGTATGTTGTTTGACACTCCAGCTGCTCTTGTCCGGCGCCGCGTCCTCCTTGTATGCCGGGTGCTCAAATACGTCCCACTCATCGCACAGCCGCGCCAGCTCCCCGGGCTGCGTTATTTCCTCGAGGTGTTCGCGCCCGTCCAGGTAATCCCTCTGGTACTCTTGGAAGAATGGCCGCACGAATGGACCCTGGAGCAGCTGCCGCGCGTAGCTTTGGGGGTCTTCTATGTCGTTGAAACACATGAGCATCTCGTCGAATAGCGCTTCCAGATCGGCTTGCCGCTCTTCCGGGATCGTGATCGTGTTTCTGCGCTCCATGATCTGGTAGCGTACGAGCGTGTATAACATTAACAGGATTTTGGTGCGAGCTGGGTAACTGACGTCAAGCTGCTGCTTGACTATGTTGTCGCGTAACTTATTGGGCAGTTCCCGGAGGTTGGCTATAAGACGCACCAGTTTGACTTGGGTTCCATTTCCTCCAACTCCATTTCTTAGTCCTGGAACAGTTGGGGACATTTATACTCTTCAAGTCGTCGATGTCTTGGGGCGAACAGAGCCGGTCGAGTGAGGGGTGGCCGTGGGCTCATAGAGCACAGCAGCTGCAAGATCGCGAGAGGCCATATTATTCGTATCACGTCGGAACTGGGAAACTCCAATCACCTCCTTGCTATGCAGCAAGATGAGAGTATCCGTTGATGAATACGGCATAACACGTTAGCTTCGGGATTGGAAGTCGGCAAACTCGAAAGTGTGCAGCCCTGGAACTGAACTTTGCCGGATGGTTGTCTGTGAAAGTGGTGGAGTGAGAAGTGGTGATATGAGAATGCTTGAATATTACTCCTAGTAAGCACGTACACGTTTTTTCTTGATATTAAAATATCCAGCTCATATTTTCACGCAGCTTTTCAAGCTTTCACCTTCAAAACTACCTACCTAGGTACCTAGGGTACTCAAATAAAAGATGATATTGTTTACGTATTATTCTGATAACCATAATATAAAATAGCTGCCCTATATAATCTCCCTATACAATCTTCCTAAGCGGCTTCATTTAATTGCTAGTTGTATGAACTCTCTTGACTGTTTAATCACCTACTTGAATACGATCACGTACTTGCAGGCACCCCATCAATGCCGATTTTTCTTAGTGTCCAGAACCTTACTTGTATGTCTCAGTTGGCGGTTCACGAGCAAAGAAAGTGCCTGGCGTAAGTCAACCGTAACAGCGGCTGTAGCACCAGCCGTTTGTCCTTTTTGAATCCACACTCTCCTCCTTCCTCTTCCAGCCATCTCGGGGTGCGCAAGGGAAACCTCGTTCTTCCTACAAGGCGGAAGCGCAGACAGCGTGATATCATTGAAATGTACCAGTTCGTTGGGATATAAACGTCCCGCTCAATTGTTCTCTTTGTCCTCCGGCACAATTGTGTTACGATACTACATGTCATACATGCAGAGGAAGCGGGGCATCTATTTTTGTTCGTCTCTCCAATCTTCAACTCTTAATCATCAACTTAGCCTGCTGTCCGTTTGGTACCCGAAACCAGCATGGAGGAGGATAACACTCTCGACGACGGCCGGGTGGAAAGGATTTTATCGGAGCTGGAAGACTACCAGATCTCTCATGGGTCGCTTCTCAAGTTCCCCCGTCGTGCGGATTTTGATTCCCAAATCGCCGAAGCCCAGCCGATCGGTGTCAGCATCATCCCAACGGGCTTTCCACGGTCTCGATTCGAGCAGGCCCAACGTATCCAGACGATATACAATGAACTCTACGTCAAGGTCGCTGAAGACGACGCTTGGCTTGAAACCGTTATCCGACCGCTGACACGCGCGGATGATTTTGTGGCCAAGCTGTGGTCAATTTGGGAAAGTGTGAGAGACGAAGGCGAAGTCCAGCAGCTGAGATGTGGAATTTTCAGGAGTGACTATATGCTCCATCACGACCTGGCGGGTAATATGGTGCACCATTGCGAACTGGCGCACATAATGGGTAGAGACCTCAAGCTGGACTTACGGCGAAGCCTAATAAACCCGGGTCTAAAACAAGTCGAATTCAATACGTATTCGTGTGCTGGAGCTGCACATGCCACAATAGTAGCCGACATGCACCGCTATCTCGCCAGGAAGGGCTACCACGGGGCGGTAGATATCCCCAGCAACAACGGGCTCAAGTCCATTACCGAGCTCCTCGCCGAAGCGCACAAGGAATATTTACCAACAGACGGAACAAGACAGACAGCTATTCTCATGACCGTTCAACCAAATAACGTCAATATCTGCGACGAACGACCTACAGAGTATGCACTGTCCGAATGCGACCCTCCCATCATATTATACCGCGTCGAATTTAGCGGCGAGGTAATGCGGTGCTGCAGTTTAGGTCCGAACCGCGAGCTGCTCTTCCAACCGCCCGAGGTGACCAAGCCTTTCGAAATTTCGGTCGTCTACCAGCGAGCAGGATACGAGCCGCAAGAATACGGCTCGCAAGGCATTCGCGCTCGGCTGATGCTTGAGAGGTCACGCGCGATCAAGTGCCCATCGATCTTATCTCATATCTCCGGCCTCAAAAAGGTGCAGCAGGAACTTACAAGACCAGGAACACTAGAGAAATACCTAGAACCTGAGAATGCTTTCCTCCTGCGTCAGACATTTATGACCCAGTACCCCATGGATGAATCCGAGGATGGGAGGAAAGCTCTGCAGCTAGCTTTGGACGAAAGGATTTGTGAGAACTACATCTTGAAACCCTCTCTTGAAGGCGGTGGTCACAATGTTTTCGGAGAAGACATCCCAGATTTCCTTGAAAGTATTACACCGCAAGAAAGGAGCAAGTTTATCCTGATGAGGAAAATCGACCCTCCCGAGAGTTACGGGGCCCTAGTATCCCCCACGAGAGTATTTCAGGGGCCAGTCGTCTCAGAGTTGGGTATTCTGGGGCTATGTCTCTGGCGCCGAAATGGGCAGGGCCATGAGAAAGCCGAGATTATGAAGAATTCGCGAGGCGGCTGGACATTCAAGACGAAACCTTACGGTGTCGCGGAAATGAGCGTCGTGAAGGGGTATGGATGCTTCGACTGTCCGTTCCTTTTCTGACGAGGCTTGGCTATGGCCGAAGGACCCTTGCGCTATGCATTCTAGCATACCCGTCGACCTGGGGTTATATAGGCTCCCCGCATTACGTCAAATATGCGACTTCACGGCAGGTCGCAGCATCATTTAGCCTGGAGACGTCGACGGGTATACAAGTGCTCTCCATGTGACAGATGACGTTGCATTTGGATTGGAAGCGGTGCTCCGGGACTCGGAATAAAGATTGTTGAGGCCCTCGAAAGCAAAACTCAAACATCAATGCCAAATATTATCCACAGTCGCACAGAGTCCTGTCTACTTCATAGGATCACGGAGGAAACATGAAATCCAGCATTTCCATTGCAGCTTGTCTGTTTGGCCAGGCATTGGCGCAGGCTACTTTCCCCGTGGATTTCAATAGCACATTCGCAACCGCGGGGACGCGAAATATCCGCATTGACACAGGAACGTATGGACCACCGGTGGAGGAAGTCCACTATTTCTATGATCAATGGCCGATTGGGCTTGCTGGTATGTACTATAGTCTTATTCGCAATACACTCATTCGATCACGAGATGAGTGCAACATCTTCCAATGGGATGTGTCGACTCTCTGCTACTCAGCAGGGCTCCGAGGATACCTGAACCATCGTCCAGGCCTAAAGCTAGCTTAAAGGCGGAAGACACTGATATGAGAATAGTCTCCAAGACTGGTCGGATATTTACTTGCTACACGCGAGGGGAATATACGTACACATTAGGCGAAGTGATTAACGAAACAGCCGAGGCGGCGTATCCTGATGAGCCCACGAACACACCCCCACAGGGGCTTTTCAGCGTAGTCAATGGTGTCACATTCGGTAGCAACGACGAGACTCACTTTATCAGCGTGCAGGCGCTGTACATGACACCGGACGACACGCTCTGGGTGCTTGACACTGGGCGGCCGACGGTTGAAAACATGGGAATGGCATATGCGGTGCCCGGAGGCCCCAAGCTGGTTGCTATCGACCTAGCAACGAACAGCATCAAGAAGACATACACTATACCCGCAAACGTTCACTACCCGGACTCGTACATGAACGACCTGCGATTTGATCTACGGCCGACGGCCACCGAATCCGGCGGCGGCATCGCTTACATCATCGACAGCACCAGCGAGGGTCGGCCGGGGTTCATCATGATCGACCTAGCCACGGGAGAGACCTGGAGGCAGCTCACCCAGCACCCCAGCACCCGCGGTACAGTCGAAGGCGTGTCGAGTTTTCAGGGATTGCCGTTTTACCTACGGCAGCCCGGACGTCCGCTAGGGTTTCAAGATGTGGGAAACGACGGCGGCGAGCTTGATCGATACGGCGATGTGAGAGTAGACCAGACGATCTTCGACTCACTCGAACAAAGAGGCTAATTCCTCGCAGGTCTTTTACTACTCGGCACTCACTGACGACTATCTCTACTCGATAGAGACCCGATACCTAAGAGCCAACCCGAACAAGGATCCGCTCGCGAACAAGCGCGCCTTCGACAATGTCAAGAACCTGGGGCAAAGGGGCGGGAACGCTAATGGGTTCTCTGGCGACAGTCTCGGCAACGTGTATATGCTGATGCCGGAGTACAATGCTATATTCATGTACAAGTACGCGATTAACTGCCCGATGGACTTGTAAAATGCAGAGAGCGCTAATAATTCCCAGTTCTACGACTAGTCTGACTATCCCGTATATCAGAGATCCTCGGATGATCTGGCCGGACAGCGCCAACATGGGTTGGGACGGCTACATCTACTTCACCATCAACCAGCTACCTTACCAACCCGGCTGGAACGACGGCGTCGACGGGCGGCAGTACCCCGGCCTGATACTACGAGCAAAGCTGCCCGACGGTGCTAGTAAGAACTTACTGCTGATGTAGTTCCAATTCACAACATGGCACACGGTCTCATAGCGGAATATGGCCATAGACAGGATCAATTGTACATACGCCTAGGCTATGCGGCCACTTCAAATATCAACGGCGTTTTCCGATTCCCTACTACCCCTTAATATACATGATGCATGGTAGCAGATCATCTCAGTTCTTGCTGCTGCGGCCGCCCTGTCCGCGGTCAGGACCCTGTGCTAGACCTTGGCTTTGGCCGCCACTGGCGGGCGTATCTGGCAGACCGGCGCCGTGCTCGTGCTCAGGAAGCTCTGCGGTCTTGTCTGCTCGTGCCACATGGGTGTCCTTTTCGTAGGCGTGTCGTTAGTGTGAATTTCAAAGTAAAATGCTACGCAATTAGACAGGCACACAACTTACCTTGGGCTCGTTTCCCGAGCCGTGGATGATGTTGTGATCCGTCTCGGGATAGAGGTCTTGGGCGTTGTGAGCGCGGCCGCTTCCGTCTCGAGGCATGTTGACTTGGCTGAATGGTATATTTCGATATAGTTGATTTAGTACGTGTCTTGCGATAGTACAATTGAAGTTGCTTGTTGTAATTCAAGCATAGATGGTCAATGGCCTATTTGTACTATGAGAAGACTTGATTATCATATTCTTGACGTCACCGAGGGCCGGATACAGACGTGGTGAGCTCAGTTGAACGTCATGTCGTAGGCAACTCGGCAGCATACTGCCTTATCTGCGCGCTATATGCAAAATAAGTCGCAGGGTGAATTGACCGCCAAAAAATATCAAAGAAAAAAACATCATGCATGGTCGGTGATAGCCTTAGAAAAGTGCCAGGCATACATGTGCCTACTTTGTCTGGAACATAAGACGCCGACGTTTCAGGATGCTTATTAATCCGACTCATTGATAATAGGACTAGATGTCAGGCAGGTAGGCTATAGCTCGGCCTTTCCAGATAATATCTCGGCGTCCGGCTGGGTAATCCATCCGCACCCCGCGAATTGGTAATCAACGCCTTATGCGGTGTAGTGTAACACGAATATAAAGAGCAGACGTACCATCTCGCACTCGCATACATCTTGTTTGGCTGCCTTGAAACTCCATAGATAGGTACATATGCTTAGACTCTCGAGGATACCTGGCGTACCTCGATCTTTCAACATACCACCCATACTATTCGGGCCTCTCTCGTCGGCCTATACTAGGTCCTTCGCTACGATGGCCGCCAAGATCAAGCTGTACACGAACCACAACTGCCCATGTACGTCCAGATGGGATCACAACCTACCTCTGACCTAGGATAAAGGCTGACTATCGCAAAGGGGCCCACCGCGCGCACATCTCCCTCGCGGAACTCCAGATCCCGTTCGAGGAGGAGATCATTGACCTGACGGTGCCGCGGACGGCCGAGTACCTCAAGATCAACCCGCGGGGCTTGGTGCCGTCGATAGAGTACAACGGCGAGATCCTGACCGAGTCGGGCATCATCTCGGACTTCCTGGCCGACGCCTTCCCGTCCCACCTGCTCCCTGCGTCCAACGCGCCCGGCGGCGCGCAGACCCGCGCCAAGATCGCCTTCTTCGTCGACACCTTCATGTCCAAGGCCATGGGCGGCTTCTACAAGGCCCAGATGGGCAGCACCGACGCCGAGAGGGAGGCCGCGGCCACGCAGATCGTCGACGCCATCGCCAAGGAGGTCGATCCCCTGCTCGCCAACGCCGCGCCCTTCTTCAACGGCAGCGACAAGCTCACGCAGGCAGAGGTAATCAGCACCGGCGTCTCGTTCTGGACACGAAGCTAATATTCATTGACACAGGTTCTGACGGGCTCCTTCATCGTCCGTCTCTTCACGCTGCCCAAGTACGGCGTGCTTTCCGAGAACCTCCTCAGCGACCTGGCTGCAAAGGCGCCTAACTTCTACCGCTGGGGAGAGGTCGTGTCCAAGCACCCCAGCGTGCTCTGTATCTACGACGAGAAGAGAGTCGCGGATGGCACCAAGGCCAGGGTGGCCAAGATGCGAGCGGCGGCGGCGGCCTGATGCCACATGGATCTTTCTCGAGCTGGTAGATCCCTTATGTAGGAATGCTGTCGTGACGCGGGCGGAATATGTTCTGCATGGCTCGGAGGTAGAATAAGTCGATAGCATGTCGAATCCTAGCCTCTTGCTAGTATAAGCGCCTTGTCGATCAGTCCATTTTACCCGTGATACGCGTGTCTTGTATGCTGATTGCGCTTAAATCTATCGTCTGCTAGAGACGTGAAGAATCGCACACCAACCTCCCTACAGGTAAGTGTCTGGGCATCTGATTTGCTTCTGTCAGGTGCCTGATTTGAGACGTAAGCTGACGGGCTGTCGGGCTGTTGGGCTGTTGGGCTGGCCAAGTCGTGAAAATCGCTATCAGACCGAGTAAGTAAGCTGCCCTGTTTGGTAGTCTATTGACCAACTAGTACCCTTTCAGCGACCCGCTCAGCTGGTGTGACCACCTCCAGCCCGTTGTCAACAAACCTGCATAGTAGATGGAGGAGACAGTGGCAAAAGACGGGATCAATGTGATGCATCGGCCGGGTACCTACCAAACCCCGTCTCTGGTTTCTGCCGAGCCGGTTCTGCCTTGAAAGTGAAGGCTCCAGGCTGTCATGTCCAGTGGCTATTGCCTGGAGTAACTAGGTAAAATCCCAGACTCGCCGGAGCACGCCGCTTCTGAGCTGGTAGGTGAGTCAGTACTTGAGCCGCACGGGGAACGGCGAATAGACCCGCCGCTATAGTTCCCCGGGCGGGATAGGTGCCAGCTACACGGGCCCGAGCGAGAGCCAGGGCGACCAATGTCAGGGCGTTCCCACTTTGTCACACTAGCATCATCGAGCCTGCTTTCGAGAGGGTCACACGAGTCTTTTCCCGGATATCGTACTCAGAATATAGTAGAGTTTAGTAGAAGAGGGTCCCATCTCATCGGCAGCGACACGTATATAATACTTAATGACGTTGCAGCAGCTTGGCGTTCGAGCTTGGATGCCCCTTGACGTCTGTGTGTCCTTTCGAATCTGCTGCGGGGATGCTACGGCTCTTATAAGAGGCAGTTAGCTCTTATAAGAGGCGGTTATTCGGCGTTCAAGGCAACCCGACATGACAGCTTGGCTGAGTAAACTCTTAAAGTACCTAGGTAGGTGGACGACTGCATTACTTAGCAATATGATTGCTAGTTGCCAGCGAGGCGGCGAGGCTCGATCGTGTCGGAGATCAGCGAGACACAAGGAGGATAAAATACCTATGCAGGGCGCAAGGGATTTTCTTTCGACAGCCAAATGACGTGTCGGATTTAAAGGAGTCGGAGATTATAGTCCTTCTGGCATCGTGATTGGCCTACGGCGTCTGCGTCCGTGGCTGACATTGTGAACTTGTGAGCTACGTTGCATTCATTATTAGCATCACTTATGCAAAGATCACGGCAATTCTCGTACGTACGCCGGAGAGGAGCGAGATGGCTACCTCCCAGATATATACTGGAGAAGAGAGGAGACGTCTGCAGCTTCATACCTACCACAGCAGTATATAACCTAGACGTCGAGCGAAGCGGGTAAGAAGAAGTCGGGGCGCCAGTGTATAAGTATGTGAGGTATCTTCAGCGCAAGTTGTGCACCGGCAACGGTAAAGAACAAATAGCTGACGCTCGACCCCTGAGCTCGCAAGACCCCTGCTCGGCTACCTCGACACAGCTCCAATCCCTCCCTCTCTTGGGCTTAGCAAGGCCACATTAAGCGCGCCAACCCACCAGCAAAAGCCCTCGTCTCCCCACCCAGGCCACCCTACGCGGGTTCTCGTCAATCAAAACCACTCCACTCCTCTTTTTCCCTGATTTACAAGCTACTTATCTTCTACCTGACACCGTCCTCGCCCACCAAAACGCCACCATTCCCGTCTCCCGCTGCGGTGCTACTCCAGAGGCTCGGCGCAATTCTCTGCTGTGAGCCCGGCTCCCCTGACTCGGGATCATGGGCTCCTTGCTGCCCGACCGCGTCTATATCGGCAATCGGTGAAGGTTGGCACGCTGACCCGGACAGCCCCCCCATATGGGCCAGCACGAGGCGCGAGTTGGGGACCCAGCCGCCATGAGCCGCGACCTCGTCCATCTGATGCGGAGAAGCCCTCAGCTGTCCCCCGAATCCGTAGACTCGGCCTCGAGCTCTCCCGGTTCTAGTCAAGAGGCGTCGCCGGCGCCGAGCGGGCTCCCCATCGCCCGCCCCGGCCTTCTATCATGGCCCGCCGAGCACCTGGTCCACACCCCCGGCTTCGTCGAGGAGCTCGAGTCGCCCGACGGCTCGGCGAACACTCCCTCCGGCCTGAAGCGCAGCCATCGCAAGAGAACGCATAACCCGGACGTGTGGGAGGCGCACAAGCCCGAGATCGCCCGGCTCTATCTGGAAGAGAACAAACGTCTCAAGGATGTAATGGAGATTATGGAAGGCCAGTGGGGATTTCGTGCCTCGTAAGCTCATCTCATGCGACCCCTCTCTGGGGTTTCTTCTTTTTTTGCGCTCGTTAGCTAAATGACCGTTTTCAAGTCAAAAAATGTACAAGACGAAACTCACGCAGTGGAAGTTCTTCAAGAATAACCGCCAAGCTGACGTGGCCAATCTGCTCTACTTGCAGCGCCACCGATTGGCCATCGGCAAGGAGAGCACTTTTCGTAGGAATGGCAAGCCCATTGACGTGGAGGCGTACATCAAGAGAAGGGGGATCAGCGCCTTCGACCTCGTCGAGGTAGCAGACTCGGGCGACTTGCCGCCGACTGTGAGATGTCGGACCCCGCCTTCGGTGCCCAGAATCCTTGACCCTCCTGACGACCTCCGCCTCAAGGAGAGATTTTTCCAATGGACGTCGCAGAAGTTTGTGAAGCCCCGTCCTATAGAGACGGGCTATCTCAAGAGACTAGACCTGCACCATCAGAGCAAGGCTCTCCATGCCGTCCAACTACTCACTCACGGATGCTGGCTCTTCTCGACCGGGCACAATAAGGAGGGCGGAGACTTTTGTCGGGGTGCGTTTGCTCTCTTACACCATATACTCGACACGTCCGCCTCCCTTTCCTTCTTCGAAATGATGATGGCCATTCGCCGGTATCCCAAATTAGAGATTATCAAGGAGCTTTGGAGCTACCTCTCGCGGTACGCGGCCGCGATCGACGGAGTGAACCAGCCGCTGCATCGGGTGCTGACGGCCTTCGCCGTCTTTTCACAACAGCACGCATTAGAGCACAACATCGTGATTCTGGACTGGGCCTTGCAGTGGGCATCGGCCCGGTTCAACAGCTCGTTCGACGGCAAGTCGTTCGACTACACCATGATCCAGCCCTGGGACCTCGTACCGGTCGGCGAGTCATATCATCGGTACTACCTGTGCCTCAACCACTGGGAGGTCGATTCGATCCCGACGGCCACCATACAGAGCCTGGCCAAGTTCGAGAACCCGTCGAACCTGCGGGCGGACCTGCTGCTCATCTTCGGCAACCAGTGCGGCTGGAGCGACGAGCGCATCCCCAAGGTGGCCCTCAAGGTGCTGGAGCAGAACCGGGCGTCGGCCAAGCCGTCCGACTACCTCGAGTTCGTGTGCCTGTACGTCACGGCCCAGCACAGCCGGAAGCGGTCCGGCACCGACGACCCGACGACGAGCATCGACCACAAGCTGGCCAGGGAGTACCTGCAGCTCGCCGCCGACCTCCAGGGCCGTGCCTGGCCGCCCGGCAAGAACTACTTCGAGACCCTGACGCTGCTCGAGGAATGGTATCGCGAGAGCGGCAACGGCGAGGCCGCCGACGACACGCGGAGGAAGCGCGACGAGTCCTGCACGAACGTCTTAGGAGAGTTACGCAAGTGAACGAGATAACATGATACCCCTAACCCGGGGGACGACTGGCGTTGTGGTGTGATCGGCATTGGTGTAGCGGGCGTTGTTGAACACGCGTGTCTGACCCGAGCCCGCGAAATTTGGCATAGCGCTTGAAGTTGTGTTTGATATTCAGAGACTGGTAACGGCGTTTGTGGTGTCGCGCGAGGGAGTCCCTGGCGAGATCTATTTTATACTCGTTCCTCGAGCCAAGCATCATCGAGCACCAGCCGTTGTAGATAAATAACAAAAAGTGACCATGTTTCTACTTGTTACCTGCTTCATAGGTTTGCAAAGCGAATACTTCTTTGGTTGTGTTTGCGAGCTGCTTCATCAGTTCGGTTTTACATATTGGCGGAGGGTTTGATCTGAGGTAGATATCAGAACTGTACAGTATAGATATTGTCTTCTCTTGATGGTAGACCATGTAGGCAGGCGTAGGCATTTCAATTATTCATAAATCCATCGCCAGTAGTACTACCCATCTAGACACCAATCATCACGGCCAGCTGTCTAAACGAGCTGAGGTCCGGGTGGAGTTTTGTCATAGCCGCCTCACCCTTAGCGACTATACGCACACGCTAGCTAGAACTTGCTCGGTGCATCGGCAAGTTTGTGGGGCAGATCGCCTATCACCGATCCATGTATCTCCAGTCCGGCGGCTTCAAAGGACGATATCGAAGTGGTGATAATAACAATCGCGACAGCGATGACGCGCTAAGAGCTTATGCGATGGCTTAGACGAACTGTCATCATGGGCAATAGCCGCCATCCTGGGCTGAACCCTTACAGCTTGAGGGTCGTAATAGGCTATCTCGCTCACAGTAGCCTTCTGGGTACTTGGCTCGCTTGGTACGTCGTGAAATGCCTCGGCCGCCGGCCCTACACCCAGTTGCAAGTCAACAGAAGCGAGCTAGATATCTCTCTAATCCTCGTACTTATTCTAATTCTACGGATTACTTGCCAGCTCACTCAGTAGCTGAGACCCGAGCGCCAGGAACACAGCCGGGGAGGGGACGGGGATTCCACAGATGATCGGCACGCGGAAGTATGTCTAAGCCACCAAAATAGAAACATCTGATTGTTCTTTTTAGTCTCCTGTATCCGGTTTTCGGCTTTCAGCTCGTCGTGCGCGCCGGGCATAATAAACATCGGCAGGCAAGGCCTGTATCTTGGTATTACCCACCTCGTAATCATATTTCTCGAAGAAAGGGGTCAAGTGTCGGGCCAATAAGGCTATTGTGCAAGCGTCAGCAACGTCGAGGCCATCCCTGCGGCCCCCGGTATCGTGAACTGATTATATATCGCACAAACTCCAACGTTCTCTGGAGTCGATATCCTGTTTTCTCAGCACCTCCTTCGCTTTGCAGTACGGTACACCATGCTGTCGCTTCCGCTCTCTCTGCTCACCCTGAGCTTCCTCGGCGGCTCTCTGGCCTCGCCCTACCATGTCGAGAAGCGCGCGAACGGCTGCGGCCAGTCGCCGCCCATGAAGAACGGCAACTTCAAGAACTATACCATGACGGACGGCCGCGAGTACCGAGTCTGGCTGCCGGGCACTTACGACTCCAGCAGGGCCACGCCGCTCGTCCTCAGCTACCACGGCGCCAACGGAGACATGACGCATCAGGTCAACCTGGACAAGCTGACCGACCCGTTCTTCAACACGGACTACATCATGGTGTACATGCAGGGCACCGCGGTAAGTCGTCGTCGCCCTTTACATTTTCCCCGCGATCACTGTTTCTCTACGTCCCTATCCATGTGTATAACATTGCTGACGCCCAACCTCAGGACGACCCGGACGACCCAACCCACACGACGTGGGAAGGCGCGCCGGGCAGCACGTCGAACGACATCAAGTACACGACCGAGGTGCTGGACGCGGTGACGGAGGAGCTGTGCGTGGACGAGAAGCGCATCTTCGCGACGGGCAAGTCGCAGGGGGGCGGGTTCGTGGGGCGGCTGGCGTGCGACGCGACGCTGTCGCGGCGGATCGCGGCGTTCGCGCCAGTGTCGGGGGCGTACTACATCAAGGAGGTGGACACGGAGGCGGCGTGCCACCCGGCGACGGTGCAGGTGCCGTGCGACGCGGGGCGTGCCGACGTGCCCGTCATGGCGTTCCACGGCGGCGCCGACACGACGATCCGGTACCACGGGGACTTCCGGTCCGGCGCGTGCCTGCCGGACGTGTCGTCGTGGGCGCGCCAGTGGGCCGCGCGCGACGGCCTCCCCACTACCCCGGATAACTCGAGCGTCCCCGGCTCCGACCACGGCGTCAACATGCGCTACGGCCCCCGCAGCCTCGTCACCCTCGTCTACGACGGCGACAATGTCGGCCACGATTGGCCCGCCACCGTGCCTAACTCGGATAATGATGGTGAGCGCATCGCCGCCTTCAACGCGAGCAAGCGCATCATGGACTTCTTCGGCGGGCACCCGCTGCCTTAGGTGCCTGGGCTGTGGCGGAGGGGGAAGATGGTTGAGACGGGGTAGATCGTTTCGGGATCTACGTCGTGTTATGTATATGTCTAGAGTTCGCACATACCTAAGTTACCTTCAATATTAGTTGCTGAGATCACTCTCGGCTTGCTTTCGAGACGAGTTACATGAATGCTCTTTACCAAGTGTAGCGTGATAGAGTGAAGCGCCTATTAAAACCGACGAGGGAACCAAGTCCACCTGACGCGAGTACGGCGAGCGGTCTACGCGATTCCTAGTTGTTGGTTGGCTTGACGGCCTCAAGACAAGTGTTAGCGCTCGAATTCATGACGGCTACACCGAATGATCATCTGGCTACAAGTAGAAAGGTAGTAAGCGGCGCTGTCTCAACTGAAACGTGCCCATTCAGCTGGGCCATCCGCAGTAAAGAAAGTAGTGCCCCTTGCTTCATAGCAATCTGGCTAGGCTAAGTAGGAATGAGACACTATCAGGAAGATCTAACACACGGCACGATAGTTCGCACGGCATCAGATCTTTGAGCCTGGACTTGGTCATGCAATTAGAAAATCGTATGGGCTCACGGGACCCGATTCACGGATATTTGGGATCCGGTCACCATCTCCGCTGTGTCGGTATGATATGACAAATTATAAGAGACATCTAATGATGAACCCCATAGTAGGTCTCACTAGGCGTTCAGGTGGAATTCCCTTCGGAATTCAGAACGAGACATAAATATTTGACAAGCCGGATCTCTGGAGACTCTAAACTGGTAGCTGATTAGGCGGATGGTGCTGCGCGTTCGTATGAGGATACCGGATGGCATAAACAAATACACCTCGCGTTTTGAAGGCTGACTTGATGTTTACCTACCTGCCTAGGTACATAGGAGGTATATAATAATACTTTCGACCTATCACGAGTTCAGATGGCGTTTCCTTCTTGACCGCGGTCTATTGACACAAGATACCGATATCCGAAAATGATGGCCCTAAAGCTCACCTGCTTGGCCGGGCTCATGGGAGCTTTGATGCCGGCCTACGCTGTTCCTCTTCAGCAGACCTCTCTTCCACTACCATCGAGGATCGTTACCCAAGCGGTTGCAAACGGCACCTACATCGAGAACATTGCGGTCCGCGCCAATGGCGATCTTCTCGTCACGCTCCTCCAACCATCTGCCTCGGTCTACACGGTGCGGGAGCCGTTCTCGCATTCCCCGTCCGTATCTCTCGTACACACTTTCGAAGGCGCCAATGGCCTAACCGGAATCTCCGAAACGAGCCCCGACACGTTTGTCGTTGCCGCGGCGCTTTATCCTGGGCTGGCAGCACCTTACCAGAACACGTCGACGTTATGGGAGATGAAACTGAGTTGCACAGGGGAGGCCACCGCTCGCAAAATTGTTCACATCCCCGAGGCGAAACTTCTCAACGGCATCGTAACGATTCCTAGCTATAGGGGTGCCGTGCTGGTCGGGGACAGCTTGTCAGGCGTCCTCTACCGGGTGGACGTGGCGACAGGCCGATACGATGTCGTGCTGGACATTCCCGAGCTCAAGCCCATCCCGGGAGGCCCGTTTGACCTTGGAGTTAACGGGGTTAAGATTCATGCCGGATACCTGTACTGGTCGAATACGGACCGAGACTTGATCTACCGCTTCCCAATAGACAGACTAGGGTATCCCATGCAAGGGGCCAAGGTTGAGACGATCGCGACCGTCAAGCACGCCTCGTACGTCGACGACTTCGCCATTGATAGACAGGGCAACATATGGGCCGCGACAGACTTCGATAACATGCTGATCAAGATAGGGACGGATGGTCGCGATACCGTGGTGCTTGGATCTCCTACCGAACTAACCGTAGCCGGAGATACGTCGGCAGCGTTTGGTAGAAATCCGCTGGATAAACATATTCTCTATGTCACGACGTCTGGAGCACCTGCTGTGCCCGTGAATGGCACGGTCAGCGAGCCGGGAAAGATAGTTGCTGTCGATACTAGGGGTCGGTTCTAGTTGATATATCCCAAGAGTATTCATTCTGTATATAGTCGCCGGTATATATAACATAATACCTAATACTAAAATGACTCCTTATCCATATGTTCCGCTTGCGTCAGAATGACCTATGTGGTAGAGCATGTGAAAGGAACGGCGGACTCGGATGCGATCGGACTCAACGGAGCACGGGGAAGGCAGGAGATTCCGGACCTAAGGGGGATTATACGTGGATAGGAGATGGGGGTAGAGTACCAAACAACAGTCGAGTCCGTTCTTACCAGTTGAATCGCAGCCCATACTGGATCTGGTGGCAATGGTCGCTTGTATCCATAATAATGCTTCGTCCAAAGGCGGCAGGCGGATGGAAATGATAACAAGGAATCGAGAATAGGGCATGGCATTTTACCTACCGACGCCCAATCTGCCAAGTCGGGAATGCCGTTTTCAAAACATGATCGCCGAAGGGCCTAGGCGGGATCGATGTGGTTGAACTTGGTAGGCTGGAAGGGCAATCAGACGGTCTGGGTTGTAGTCTGCGGGTCGTTTTTTTTTTTTTTTTTTGGTGATACCTCTATAGAGCAGTACATCTACCGAAGAGAACATGAATAAGAAATATGAATAAGAAATCAAGATGGTAAGACGGTCAGCTTTCGCTTGGGACGGACGTGTACGACTTCGATATGTCTGTTAACTGCCAGCTTGCCAGGCTGGAACACGGGGAAAAATTCTGGTGGGGAGAAGAAATTCATCTTCACCGCCTTCTTGCCCCTCGCCCCTTCACCCTTTTCCGCCTAGGTAGTACCTGATGGAGCTTAGCGTGGATTTCTAGTGATGCCTGTAGCAGAGAGCAACAAAGATAAGCATGAATCGTGCTGACCCTGATCAGCAGCCCAAGCCAATCAGAGTTCGAGTGCTGACCATCCTAACCCCGATGGAGCTGATGGTTAAGTCCTCCAAGTGCCCTGGCAGCGCTGAGCAAAGGCAATTCCAGGGGTTGGAGTAACCTTTTAGGTGTCATTTTGCCATTGGGAAGGGCTGGCGAGAACTGGGGGATTCACAGCCCCACTCCTAATCGATTACGGCGGGTGATCCCTGTAAATCCCCCCCTCCCCCTCGGCAGCCCACCTATCAGTGCCCCTCCACTGGCAGAAAAAAAAAATTTGGCCGCCAAAAAGTTTTTTCTTCTTCTATTAGACCCTTTTCTCCCTAAGGAACTCTGGCATTTCCTCTCAGGCCAACATAAAACCTTGCCCACAGCCTCCTTTCAACCCTTCTTCCACCTTTCCCAAATCCTTCCTCTTTTTTTTCTTTTTCCTTCTTCCTCCGAGAAGCAGTTCCTTCATTCCAGTCCTCTCTTTTCACGAAGAGTGACCTATCTGAGTCTCTCCAACTCAGAGTGTTCCCTCTTCCGACGAGAGACGTGTCCCGGTTTTCGGCCTAGACTGAAAATAGACGAGAGCCAGCATAGAGTAGATTTCTGATCTTTACTCGTCAGCATTTCTACGGGCTCAAGGCAAAAAGGCTACTTTTTCCTCGAATTTATCGTCTTCTAGACTTCTAGACTTACTAGACTACCGACGAGTTTCTACGACCAACATAGACGCCCCAGTCAAGAACTCGCCGTGCGAACACACAACTCGATTCCGATCGACCAACACATCTTAATTACACGACAAAACCCCAAACCTATCCATCATGTCGACCGCTCAAGAAAACGCACAGTCGGTCAAGGTCCTGGATGAGCTGATGCAGAAGCTCACTCTGTCCAAGGACGCTGCCGGCACCAAGGACGCCTCGAGCGCGCTGGCATCCTTTATTAACGGTCGCATCGAGGACCAAGAAGCCCCCACCAGGTAATATTTTTTTTTTCCCTTTCGCCACCCGTCCATTTTCTCTTGTCGAGTATTTTGGGCCTGTGTGCCCAAACCCCCACTCAACACACGTGCCCCCGGGAATACAACGCTATTGGCGTTTTCATATGGCATTGGTTTTTGCAGACAACGAGCGTATTTCGAAAGTTCCTTGCATTGGCAGGTAAAATTGGATTATGCGGCTAACGTGTATAATTACCCTAACAGAACCGTCGAGGCTTTGAAGAAGCAGCTTGCCAACAAGAAGGATGCCTCCGCTCGCGAGAAGGCTGCCTGCGCCATCCAGGCTATTGCCCAGCATTCCGAAATCTCATCCAACGTTGAGCCTTACCTAGTTACTCTTCTGCCTGCTGTCTTGTCCGCCATTGGCGACAAGATCACTGGTGTCAAGAATGCCGCCATCGCCGCTGCCACGGCCATCATCGAGGCCATCAACCCCAATGCCGTCAAGGCAGTCCTCCCTGCCATCATCAACTCCATCCTGACTGCCCAGAAGTGGCCCGAGAAGATCACGGCCCTCGACTGCATTGATATCCTCGTCAAGTCCTCTCCTGCCCAGCTGGCATTCCGCGTTCCTGACCTCATCCCCGTCATCTCCGAATCCATGTGGGACACCAAGAAGGAAGTCAAGGAGAGAGCCTACAAGACTATGGAGAAGCTCTGCGAGTTGATCGTCAACAGGGATATTGAGCGCTTCATTCCTGAGCTCATCAAGTGTATCGCCAAGCCTGAGAATGTGCCCGAGACGGTCCACTTGCTGGGTGCTACCACTTTCGTTACCGAGGTCCAGGAGCCTACCCTCGCTCTGATGGTTCCTCTTCTAGATCGTGGTCTTGCTGAGCGAGACACTGCCATCAAGCGAAAGGCCGCCGTTATTGTCGACAACATGTGCAAGCTCGTCGACGACCCCAACATTGTCGCCCCCTTTTTACCCAAGATGATGCCCGGCCTCCAGAAGAACTTCGACAACTTGGCTGACCCTGAGGCTCGTGAAAAGACCAAGCAGGCTCTTGACACCCTCATCCGTGTCGGCGATGTCAAGGATGGCAAGATCCCCGAGGCCCGCCACGATGGTGACATCCCCACCGTTCTCGGCCACCTCAAGGCTATCATTCCTAGCAAGCACGCCAAATCTGCCGAGAAGTTGACTCCAGTCATGGAGTACATCTCTGCCATCGGTGGTCAACTCGTTGACGAGAAGGAGACGGAGCCGTCCATCTGGGCCACCGCGGTGAAGCCCTTTGTCACGGTTGTCGTCGGTGACGTCGATGCTGAGAAGGTTGTCGAGACTCTCCGAAAGCGCTCTTCCTCTAGCGGTGAGGATGAAGCCGAAGAAGAGGCCGAGGATGACGACGGTGAAGACCTTTGCAACTGCACCTTCTCCCTTGCCTATGGTGCCAAGATCCTTCTCAACCAGACCCATCTCCGGCTCAAGCGTGGCCGCCGGTATGGTCTCTGCGGTCCCAACGGTTCGGGTAAATCTACTCTGATGCGTGCCATCAACAACGAGCAAGTTGAGGGTTTCCCCAAGCAGAGCGAGGTCAAGACTGTGTTCGTCGAGCACGACTTGGACTCTGCTGACACCGAGATGACGACCATTGACTGGACCATGAAGAAGCTTTCCGAGGCTGGTGTCACCACTGGCCAGGACGAAGTCGAGAAGCGACTTGAGGAGTTCGGCTTCACCCCGGCCATGACCAAGGGTGAGATTACTGCTCTGTCTGGTGGTTGGAAGATGAAGCTGGCCTTGTGCCGTGCCGTCTTTGAAGCTCCGGATATCCTGTTGCTCGACGAGCCCACCAACCACTTGGACGTGAAGAATGTTAAGTGGCTTGAGGATTACCTGATGAACTCCCCCTGCACTTCCATCATTGTCTCGCACGACAGTGGCTTCCTCGACAATGTCACCCAGTACATCATCCACTACGAGCGCTTCAAGCTGAGGAAGTACAAGGGTAACCTGAAGGAGTTTGTTCGCAAGAACCCGCATGCCAAGTCGTACTACGAGCTGGGTGAATCCGAGATTGAGTTCACCTTCCCCGAGCCCGGCTTCCTTGAGGGTGTCAAGACCAAGGCCAAGGCCATCCTGCGTGCCACCAAGATGAGCTTCCAGTACGCTGGTACTCCGAGCCCCCAACTTACCGACATCAGTTTCCAGTGCTCTCTCGGTTCCCGTATTGCCGTCATCGGTCCCAACGGTGCTGGCAAGTCGACGCTCATTAACGTCCTTACCGGTGAGCTTATCCCGACGGGCGGTGAGATCTACCAGCACGAGAACATCCGTATCGCCTACATCAAGCAGCACGCTTTCGCCCACATTGATAATCACCTGGACAAGACCCCCTCTGAGTACATCCAATGGCGATTCCAGACAGGTGAGGACAGAGAGACTATGGACCGTGCCAACAAGATCATCACCGAGGAAGATGAGAAGGCCATGGACAAGATCTTCAAGGTGGAAGGCACACAGCGACGTATCATCGGCATCCACAGCCGTAGAAAGTTCAAGAACAGCTACGAGTACGAGTGCTCGTTTGCTCTTGGTGAGAACGTCGGCATGAAGAACGAGCGCTGGGTTCCCATGATGACAGCCGACAATGCTTGGCTTCCGCGAACCGAGCTACTAGGTTCTCACCAGAAGATGGTGGCTGAGGTTGATATGAGGGAGGCTCTTGCCTCTGGTCAGTTCCGTCCTCTGGTCCGAAAGGAGATTGAGACCCACTGCGCCAACTTCGGCCTCGATGCCGAACTTGTGTCTCACTCGCGTATGCGTGGTCTCTCGGGTGGCCAGCGTGTCAAGGTTGTCCTTGCCGCCTGCTCGTGGCAGCGACCTCACTTGATCGTCCTGGACGAGCCCACCAACTATCTCGACCGTGACTCTCTGGGTGCTCTTTCTAAGGCGCTGAAGAAGTTCGAAGGTGGTGTCATCATCATTACGCACAGTGCCGAGTTCACCAAGGACTTGACTGAGGAAGTGTGGGCTGTCATGGACGGCAAGATGACGCCTTCGGGACACAACTGGGTCCAAGGCCAAGGCTCTGGCCCCCGGCTAAAGCAGGGCGACGACGATGAGGAGGAGAAATTCGACGCCATGGGCAATAAGATTGTGACGACGAAGAAGAAGACTAAGTTGACGAGCTCTGAGGCCAGAAAGAAGAAGAAGGGTAAGTGAACAGATCTCTCGTCTCTATGCATCTTGATGCGGAAGCTAACGTGATCTCCAGAACGTATGGCCCGCCGAAAGCGTGGTGAGGAGGTCTTCTCGGATGAGGACGACTAAAGTACCCGCCATCATCCTTTTACGCATGCCTAGACGACCTAATTCCGAATCACGAATATGATATTTACTATTCCCTTTGTTTAACATGAGCAGAAAAATCGGGGCGAGCATGGGTGGGTATTGTTTCTGTACCTGGAGCGTCTTAGAACGGCGCTCTCCACGTGGTCGAGCAGGAAGAATCAGGACAGGCACGATGCCTCTGGATTGGAGGCCTAGGGGTTAGCCCTTCGAATTCTTGACTGCGAGAATACCACGACGGGAGCAAGCTGGAGATGATCGACAAATAAAACTGATTCGCGCAGTATTATGCGAACAATCCACTGCTTTCTTTACCTCGTGACGTTTCTGTGACCATCTACACGTGTACTGGTTTCGGCCCAAGCTGGGCATGTTTTATAGCCCGAATTGGTGCCAGGTAGGCAAGCAAGTGAAAGCTGAATCGTTTATCCTTGCTACCCTCACTACCTACGTGTAGGTACCTTAGGTAGGTAGGTATCATTCTATTGTGAGCGTTGAGCAAATAGCTTGAAGCTTGGGCAACGACAATGAGCTCAAGAAGTAGGTACCAGCTGAAGCGACAAAACTCTTATGGCTAAAATGTCTTTTACAGCCGGTTTTATTTAGTCCGCAGATTCGTCGCATCCGGATGCAATGTCGAGATCGATAATGAGGCAGTCTTTGTGGGACCTTTGTCTTGTGCCCGTCTCGAACCCAAGTTCCGGGAACGGTGGCAGCTGAAACTGGGCAATAAAGGCATTCACAGAACACTAATGCTTTCTTTCACCAAGAACTCGAGATGGAGCTTAGAAACACGCCTGGGAACCTGACGGAGATCCTGATAATGGTGGTAAAAGTACCTTATCTGTAGGGAACTAGGTAGTCAGCACCGAATTACAAGTGTCGTGAGTCTCCACGTACGATGAACTAGAAATGGCGAATATTGACATTGTCGCGAACAGGAACCCTAGAAACAACCATGACTACTCGAGTGACCGACCAGGCCTTTATAGACGCGGCGAGGGAAAGAGGGGGGCCGGATCTAGGAGTGGTCACGGAACAGTTATTCGTAGCACTGTTACCGGTTATACCACTCAACTATGCCTTTGATTGGATGCCGGCGCTGAGGGCGTTCTGCGAGCAGAGCAGGACCATCGAGGCCTCTGACCGGTCTTTCATAAAACCCGCCGTCTCGGTGCCGGACGATATATACGAGAGCCAGGATGATTTTGGCTGGGACTCGAGCGGCCACCAAATCGACCTCAGAAAGATAGACAGGAGCAAGCTGAACCCGCGGCGGCCGGGCGAGGATGGAGGATACGACTTCGTGTGGTACGTGCCCGAGTGGAGCCACCCGGAGTTCGACCCGAGCATCCGGACGACATACAACGGCCTGCCATGGTTCCGGTGGGGCAAGGACGCCCTGAACACCCAGCGGCCGGCGCTTCGGCCGCAGGACCAGCTGCGGCAGCCGAGCGAGTGGGCGCGGCGCTTCGGCATCCACCCGGCCGAGCCGGGCGGGCGCAGCCGCATGAGCCCGACGCTGTCCCAGACGCGCGACCCGTTCCAGGACTACGCGAACCAAATCAACCTGCTGAACGACGACGAGCGCCGCTACGCCGTCGAGACGTCGCGCCAGGTGGCCGCGGGGGCGCAGCAGCAGGGCGGCGACTACATCGACCCGCGGGTGCTCGAGCAAATGATGGGCCGCGCCCGCAGGCTGACGGGCAACGAGCTGCGCGCCCTGCTCGAAGGGGAGCTCGGCCCGGACCGCCTCGGCAAGGCTAACCTCGACGTCCTCGCCAGGGCCCTTAACTCCAGGGAGCCCCTCGTCTACGAGGCCCACAAGACCTTCTTCACCAACGCGCTCGCCGACCAGGACTATCAGCGGCTTATACTGCGCGATATGACGACCGACGAGATGGTCTACGAAAACGCCCTCACCCTGTCCAACGAAGGCGCCGTCTGCGATCTGCAGAACGAAATTCACCCGTACGTTCTTTGCCGTTCTTTCAGCCCCTTCCCCCCCTTTCCCCCGTGAAATCACATGAGAATACCACGGCGACGAAGGCAGGTAGCTGGCTGACTTGTCTTCCTCTTTTCCACATCGATCTAGTCTGTTTCAAAGGCATCGCTGGCTAGCATCTGCACATAGGGGGGCCGTTAGATACGAGCCTCGAATGCTTTACAATCTCAACGGCAAGAGAGCGGATTGGAGTGCTGTGAGTAATATTCCTCGCCGAAATGGTAACTAGGAGGTTGGCGGTTGGATGGCCCGAGCGAATACGTGAATGAAGGGGAAGAAAAAGAAGCAGCGCTAACCTCCCGGAACGGCGGCAGAATACCAATGACGAGGTGTGGGAGGCGCTGCAACCCGCACTAAAGCTTGTTTCGAGGGTCCTGCAGAACGATCCGGAGGGAATGAGGGAGTTGGCAGACCTGTCGAACCGACGAAAGCTCGCGCCCGAGCTTGACAACCGATACCAATGGGGTCCGGGTGTCCCTCCCAACCTCGCGATATACGGCGAGTTTAAAGAAGGTGAGGCCGAGAAGTTCGAGGAGCTCGAATGGCTCGAGCAGCTGGGTTATGACTGGGTAGCCAACGCGTCTCGCGTGCTCCTGGAGCGCCTCGACTTGGACATCGGCTCCGGCTGGATAATACCGTGTCCGAGCAACGACCTCAAAGCGGTCGACGGCTGTCGGGAGAACGATGACTACTCGTACGGGACGTGCTGGTGGTTCGACCAAGGGATCGAAACCCGAATCATCATAACCCTTTCTAGCGAGGCCATCTGGCCGCTTCTGATACCCGACTACAGCCAATCCGAGAAGATGATGTGTTCGTTTGCAATCGCTTCCATCTTGCTGCACGAGCTCGGGGTAAGAGATATGTCCTGCACCCACAACCACTTTATCCTCTCCTCCCTTTCCCCGTCGTCCCCGAGGAAGAGGAAGAGATTAGATCTGCTGACGCAGCCCCGCTCTAGCATGCTGTCACTCACGCCCAATTACTAACTACATGTTTCGACCACATGCAACCGCCCGGCCAGAGCGCCGAGGTCACGACCCTGGTTCGGTCGCTAGGGAGCAAGCTATGGGACAACGTAAACCTCCACGGCGAGCACATCAAGAAGGGCCACATATCCCCGGAAAATGGCTTCGACGTCGAGAAATCCCTCTTCGGCATGGCCGCCTTCAACGTGATGTATACCCGCTTCACCAAGGGAAACAGACACCTGCTGTCGATGCCGAACATCCTGGGGTTCGTCCCTTATCCTCTCCGTGCGCAACCCCCCTTGCCGGGGGACAACTGGGGGGGATTTATCCTCGGAGCCCCGAATCCGATAGAGGACTACATGACGCCCGTCGCTATAGACCACGTGGCCCAGTTCTTCTCCGAGAACTGGTGGACCACGGTCTATCAGGAGTACGGCTCCGTGGCTTTCAAGTCGTCACCCACCTTCCCCGTGCGAAAGACGACGATGTACCCCCAATGGCTGAGCTACCAACACATGGTACAAGCCTTCGGCCCCGAGGAAGCCCAGTTCCTAAACCTGGCCAGCAAGATGTTTCGCATCAACACAAATCTCGTCATTGCATATTACATACGGGCCATGATCGAGCAGGCGATACGGCCGATGCACGCGATGGCCCGCTGGGACCTCGAGATCGAAGGCTGGGCCCTCGAGGCCATCATGCCCCTACGAAGCGAAGTCGACAAGATAAACCTGCTGTTCCGTCGCGCTACGAGGTTCAACAGGATGTTCCAGGAGATCCAGAGGGGCAACATAGAGTCGATCTACGCCAGATATCAGAGAGCGTTCCAAAACGTCAGGGCCTCGGGCGCCGATCCGGGGGGCAACAGGCCCTTGGGCCGCGACCGGTGGCAGTTTACGGTGACGTCGCTGTGGAGCGACATATTCCGGGTCGGCGGGCTGCTGATGCGGTCCGCGATGGAGGTCCAGGCCGTCATGGCGAGGGACGTCGCGTACCTGCAGCGGCTGGTGTTCGACTACTTCTCGCTGCACCCGATCGTCCGGGGCACGCTCTTCAGCGTCAGGCGCGGGAGCCTCGAGGCCGAGGGCACGTCGATGGAGAAGGCGTACCGGCGCATGGTGACGTACCGCGACGCGGCGCGCAACATCTGCGTGCAGCTCTTCGTCGCGTCCAACATCCCGCAGCTGTCCGCGGTCAAGCACCGGTGGACCGTCTGGGTGCACCTGTTCCGGCGCTTCTACATGCAGTACGCCGACCTCATCTCCATGATGGGCGAGAGCGCGCAGTTCGACCCGGCGGACCCGCGCTGGCGCAAGCGCTTCGCCACCGTGCCCTCGTCCTTCTGGAAGAGCAGCACCGACCGCCTGCGCATCCTCGCCCACCGCGAGTACGTCCGCATGGACCCCCGCCTCCGCAACCTCGTCGACGAGTGCGACCGCATCATCCGCCGCTACGACCCCGAGCAGGTCGCCCCCCTCAACGCCAACGAGACAGACCTCGACCAGGCCGCCCAGGTCCTCCAGCAGATGCAGGAACTCGGCAACAAGATGCCCGCCGAGTTCACCTCCCAGTTCGACTGGACCATGCCCGACTTGCCGCCTCGGCCCCCGCAGCAGCAGGGTGCCCCCGCGCCCTCGCAACAACAGGGTGCACAACAGGGTACCCCGGGGCCCGCTCAGCAGCAGCCACCCACACCGGCCGCGTCGCAGGGCGCACCCGGGCCCTCGCAACAAGGCGGCTCCGGCCCCTCGCAACAACAGAGTGCACCGGGGCCCGCTCAGCAGCAGGGTGACACGGGGCCTTCCCAGCCGCAGCAGCCGCCTACGCCAGCCGCGCCGGCCGCGCCGGCCGCGCAGCAAGGAGGCCCAGGGCCCGCGCAACAGCAGCAGGGCGGCCCCGGGCCTCAGCAACAGCAGGGCACCCCCAGACCCGCGCAACAGCAACAGCAGCAGCAGCCGGCCGTACCGGCTGCGCCGCAGGCAGCTCCTGGGTCCTCGCAGCAGGGCGCAGCCGCGCTCTCACAACAGGGCCTACCCCCGGCCCTACAACAGCCGCGCACGCCGCGCCCGCCGCCCCAGCCCGTCACCAACCCCAAGACGCCGTGGGGCGTCGTCTTCGGGCAGACAAACCAGATGGTGCCGGCGGCGGGGCCGCCGCGGCAGCCGAGCCAGGGCGCGGTCGGCACGAGCACGGCGCCGCGGCCGCCGAACCCGTTCCAGAACGCGCGGGGCGACAGCCCGTTCAACGCGCTGGCGGCGGGCGGGACGCGGCTGGACCGGTTCGGGCCCGGCGGGCCCCTCGACGCCGGGGGCTCCCGGCAGCAGACGGCGTTCCCGCCGGGGCCGCCGGGGCCGACGGCGCCGTTCCCCAACGCGTACTCGCTGTGGTCGACGACGAGCGAGGACGTGGCCGCGTTCGAGGAGGACCGCCTGACGCGCGAGACCGCCGCGCACCTCGTCGGCATGCAGGGCGGCGGGCCCGCGCCGTACAGCACGACCCAGTCGTGGCGCGAGGGCCAGCCGCAGGTGCCGGCGTCGCCCGAGGCGCCGCGCGCCGCGCGCCTGCCCGACCGGCTGCTCGAGAACATGGCGCGGTCGCCGCCGCCGCAACCACCGCAGCCGCAGCCGGTCGATCCCGTCGACGCCCTGCTGAGAGTCGACGGCTTCGACCCGGCCGACGTGCCGGCCGACTTCAACTTCGAGGCAGCCTTCGACGCGATCTTCCAGGACATCCTCGAGCTGCCCGAACCCGAGACCCCAGCCCCGGACCCCAGCCCGTACCCAGACCCCCCGGCACCGTACTAAGGCCCCGGGACCGCGGCTGCACATCTGAAAAGGGAGAAGAAAAAGAACCATGGCGAGGCGAGAGGGTGGATTCCGGGGGTGGGACAAATGAGAAATCGAGACGAGGGAGGAGAAAGTGGTTGCATATTGCAAATGTGTTAAGCTTTTTATCTTTTGTTTCTCTACTAGAATTATCTCGTGCATTCATCGTTTAGTTGATATTGTATAATAGTATAATCGTATTCTGCCCTGTTTATTCATTGCGTCGGTGCTCAAAGATCTCGTCGCGAGGCTCGTCTTTGCTAATCTTGTCGAACGAGAAACTATCGCGGCAAACATCTTGCCAGCATCTTAAATTCGAACTCGTCAGTCTTCATCTAGTTGTTTCAAGGTAGCTAACTCAGGGCCCCGATGAACTGTCAAGAGGTATTTCCAGGGCCTCACTTACAATGAAGACTCAAATTTCCAACGTCGGTGCATTGGTCTATTAAAGCAGTAGCTGTGACGAGTCGTACTTGGCACTCCTCACGAATTCCCATCGTCAACAGCGAAAACTTGGTATAATATTGGTATTGGGTATTCTAATATACGTGAAACTGGGGAAACAAAGGTCAAAGACCCTATTTGTCTTGCTTTATTTTGCAAGTCTTAAGCCTTCAAGCGCCCTCGCCCCTTCTAATGCTTCCTGCTGAGCCAATTCCCATCGCAGCTGGTCCGACGGGCTGGGGGTCTCGTAAGCAGCAGCAGCATCGACCTCTCTCGGCGGCTTCCTATAATTAGTAGTAGCGTAGCCCATCTTAAGAAGCGGATCGCTAAAAATCATTGGGTGGGTGGCCTGGCGCATGGAGAAGACTTGCGGCCGCATCGTCGGCGGCAGGTCGGCTAGGGGACTGCGCGGCGAGACATCCAGATTCGGCTCCAGAGGTACGATCTTGGCCGGCGGTGAACGCTCCCATCCTGGATGGAAAGGGGGTAGGATCGGTCCCTGAGAAAATGACTCGGGAGTCATCGAAATAGCTAGTTGACTCTGAGCTGTCGCCTCTCCTCGACCCCGAGGAAGAGGGCTTGGTAGCTTTTTCACCGACGCCGGTGCTTTGCCAACTGGGAAATCATCCAAGATCTTCCGTTTTCGATGGCGAGGACGGATCTTAACAGCGGCAGTAATAGAGCTAACTTCGTCGTCCGCGAGTGGCGTATCCTTCTCTTGAGGAGTTGCAACTGGATTTAGCTCAAGAAGCCTAGCTGGCGTTGGAGGTTTTCCAGTCCGTGCGAGTTCTTGCGCAGCCTTCGTATATCGAGCTTGACTCTTGGTTTTGATGAGAGGTTTAGACGTTGGAGGGGTTCCAACAGAGTTAAGGACAGCCGCCGGGGCGGACTGTCTCTCTTTCTTCGTCCTGGCAGCTCGACGGGGTCTAGGTGCAGTAGAGTTAGACTCGGGAAGATCCGCCGCAGGGTGAATAGAGCCAGGAGGTGGAGCGGCCGGCGGAGGTGCAGGAGGCGGCTCATAGCCCAGGTTGTCAAACGGACGGTCGCCGATCTTGGCTAGAGTTTGGAATATCTCCCAGACCACGTGCGCGCCGCATTGGTAATCGTTTCTCATCGAAGAAGGGTTCTTAGGCGGCGGTCGAGGTTTGTCTGCACCGATCGTATGTCGCCTCTTCTCTCCCAGGCTTTCGCGTTTCTTCTCGAGCATACTTTCGCGCTTCTTGGTCAGGCTTTCCTTCTTCTTCTCCGCCAAGGCCTCGCGTTTTTGTCTCTCGAACTCTACGATCTCGTCGGGTGATAGCCAGAGATGCGGTCTTCTGTCTTTCAAGTCATCGACCCAGGCGTCGCAGTCCCACTCGATCCAGTAGTCTATCATATCGCCCCAGGCACTCTCGGAAGGCTTTGTCAGGTTGATGAATACAACCTTTCCTCCCTTGTTATGCACAGCCCTGGCAAATTCCTTCACCATGACTTTGAGTCCATGCACCCTGAGACTTGTTCCCAGGATCAGTAAGAAATCCGGACCGGCAGACAGATCGTGCTGGACTATGGGCGATATTAGGTCGGACTGAGGATGTTCTTCCCCATAAAGAACAATATCTGGTCGAAGCTTGCCAACGCCCAAGGCCCTCTTACCCCTTTCCTGGCGTGCGGCGGTGGCCCCAGCGCAATGAGGACATTCGGGCTGCTCGCCAGACAAAGTACATGATTCTCGGCCGTCCTCGTCCCAGTCGCAGAGCTTTCCGCACACGAAGCAGCGTAGAGCGTGTAAAGATCCGTGGAGGAACACACATTCAACGCCTTTATCTTGAATTAAGACCGGGCGCACATTGCCTCGGCCAGATATTTCGGAACTTTGTGATCCTAGTGCTGTATCTGCACTGGTGTTGTTGAAATCATCTTCCCCTTTTGCTGGTTCGCGTGGTTCTTTTGAATCCTTCTCGGATTCTATTAACTGCTGCTTGGCAGATTTTCTCCTCTTATTGCCCGCGCCGCTATTTAGGTCAGTAGAAAGACCAATCTTCTTCTCGATTTCATCGATGTTCTGTGTATATACCCTTGCGAGCTTCCCAACATCGCGCAGCTGAGCGATGAAGCGGTGAGTCGTAGTGGGTTCAACTTCTTTCACCTTCTGCCTTAGGCTTGTAGCGAAACGATAGAAGACTGATGTCTTTAGCGGATCAGCCCATATATTACTATCGAAAAGGTCGCGTCCTTTCATGTTGCGCAAGCTGGTGTTACTTGTCTGGGAGGAGAATATGTCTAGGGAGATTTGTGTGTCTTCGGAATCGGAGGAATCGGACAATTCGGTAGTACCCTGTGAACTACCATCTGTACATGAATTGGTACGTTCGTAGGGGTCAAATAGAATTGGTGGCGGCGAAGAGAGGGGAGACGAGGTGAAAGTCGCATTGAAGGACGCCCTCGGAGTATCGCTTCCCATTAGAGAGTCTTTGGGATATTTCTCCGGGCAGGCAGCCGAGTCCTCGGTTTCGGATGAGGTAACTTGGGATGAACTGCTCGATAGTTGGGCGGGTCCCGAGAACAGTGATTCATGACTTAGGGAAGACTGTGCCGACGACTTCGTAGAGGACTGGGTCGCGTTCCGGAGCAATTGCGGACGTAATCCCGATTGTGATCGTGTGAGTCGTTGTGGTAGCTCGGATTTTGCTGGCACCTCTGCCTGTCCTGAAATATTCTCCTTGACATCATCGGCCGAGCCTTTAGACTCGCCCGAGTCTCTGTAGTTCTCTGGCGTACATGTTGATGTCGTTAGATCCGCGTGCTCGACAGAATCCTCCACTGGCTGCGATATTCTTCTTCTCTTAGCAGGACGTCCACTAGGAGGGAAGTCGGCAGCTTGTCCATCGGGCTCTTTAACGTTGCTAGCCTCGGCGCGTTCGAATTGTGCTTGAATGAGTGAGTAGAGCCCGTTCTCGGAGCGAAAATCCTGCGCAAACAGATTAATGGCTGAAGATATTAGATCATGATAGAGGGAGAAGGCATACAGGAATGCCGGAATTGGTACTTATTCCAGCACCGGTGATAATCACCACCTTTCTCGATTTCCCAAGGGAGTCGGCTACGTGCTGTAGAAGCTCCGAGGAAGTCGGGTTGACCTGTACAGTCGGCATACTGAACGGTCTGGAAGTAGGAAATGGATGCTGTTTATAGATCTTTAAGTGGCATCATTGTGTAGCTGGTCGGTATTTATAATGCCAGTAATTGGAATCGGAAGATAGAACAAGAAGCTCGACTTCATTGACGACACAATGGCGGCGAAACAGGAGCGAGATCGAGAACAAAGACGCGTCGGTACGCGTCTACTCGGGTTGGCCTTGCGCTGCCCTCGACGTTCTCTTCGAAAGGACGTGGATATCGACAGAAGAAATCGAGAATGTCAAAAGGCGCAAAAGTAAGCTTTGGTGTGTTGGTAGTCGGGCAAGCGTGTAGTCGCGTTGAGAGGCAGCCGTAATGTCGATATTCACCCGGCGGCGCTACACTGGTACCTCTACGTTATCGGAGGCGCAGAGTCCAAGTGACGAAAGGTGGCGCGGGAGAGGGACGGCAGGGAAAAGGGATTGCTAACGGATGAATGATCAGGTAGAAGAAATGGGAGCATCGACTTCACCTTGCCTGACCACCAGCGTCCAAGGTGTATGTATATACATGTATTGGTGAAGGTCTGACGGTAGGTGTGCATGTGCAGAGGCGTGTGCTATGTAGGCGCGGAGCTTAAGAGGTGTTGACCCATTGAAGACCGTTAATAAGGCGCGAATCATACCCTATAGCTATTGTGGAGTCGGTAAACACGCCCCGAAGAGCTACGTCGCATGGCTGCATGGGTCAGATGTACCAATCCAGTTTGAAGATGACTACAGCTACACGCGTTTACAGTGGATCTCAGGTGCTACCATGGTGCCGCACTCCTGTATATCCCCTGTAAATCCCCCGCCAGGCTGGCCTAGCAGCCTGGCTAACTGGCTGGCTGGGCTGGGGCTCGCTGTGCCGCATACCGCATATCGCATATCGGACATCGATTTAGAATAGG
Source organism: Hypoxylon sp. FL1284 (assembly GCA_022432365.1). NCBI lineage: Eukaryota > Fungi > Ascomycota > Sordariomycetes > Xylariales > Hypoxylaceae > Hypoxylon > Hypoxylon sp. FL1284. The sequence continues at coordinate 814,114 of JAJJXE010000005.1, read as the reverse complement.
ATAATGCAGGTGTAAAAGGAACACCTCGCACAGCCTTACAGTCTCGTGTCGCACACACCAAGACATTCAGCTCACGTCATCCTTAGTCCCAAGCTTTCCTCTGTCTTCTGTCTTCTGTCCTCTGTCCTCTGTAGTGCTTTATTTGGTGTTCACAGCCATGTTGTGACCACTCGAGCTCCAAATCCAACTAACCCACGCACACCTGCTTAGGCGAGATGAAATCTCCGTAGTGCTGCAGCATCTCGACAATGTTGACCATACCCTCGGCACCTTGACCGAGCTCACCCGTCAGATCGCCACGTGGCCCCGCTCTCATACCATACATCAGCAATCTACTCGTCTTCCGGAGCATGATGCCATCGCGAATCCGGCTCCCGCGCCCTGAGCCCTGAGCCTCCAGGGTACCTCCTGAAGCGGTCGGTTTTGATCAAGGTAGCGAGCGACTGTGTAGCTACCCGGCATCTATGGTCTTGGTCGGGTCATTGTTGCGCCAGTCCACTGATCCCCTTCTCGATTTTGATAATCCAGGAGAGGGTAGTGACAACGATGGACCATATACAGTTCGGGCACTCCAAGACCCGGAGGTGAGAGCTATATTAAAGCAGAAAGTAGACAAATTTCCATTCCATTCAGCCTGTCCAGAATTTTCGGATATTTCGACAGCGGTCCTGTCACCACTCCTGCCCGTCTGATGGTCGACCTTTTGTGGATGGATATCTTCGAAATATCAACACACGGACTGCTGTTTTTGACGAAACCGAACTGCGTCAAGCCAAAGATGTCCACGACAGTGATGACCACCCGCATGATGGAGGAGCATGGCCTTTGATTATGAATAATCTTGTTCTCTAACTTGGCCTGGAAATCCAAGCTGCACGTCTCCCCTACTCCAGCTCCTGCGGCATGCATGGATGATGGCATCTTGCCTCCCCTCTTGCGGAACTCGGACCGAGCTATTGGAAATCTCGACGCCTTTATCACACCTAGCCTAACCAATGCTAAGGCTCTCATAATTCTGGTATGCAGCCGTAGTTTTTCCCGTTCCCCTCTCGAGACTTAGCTTGCCAACGACTTTGGCCATAGACACTGGTTGCTCGTGAATTCTACCGTAATACCGTAGCCGAGAGGGTATGTCACGCTGCTTGCGAGGTCGGCCGCTCTGTTGGTCTCCATCGATCTAGGGGGCTTGTCGGGGTGAAAGAAGTAATGAGTACCCTAATTCTGAAAAGGAACGCGCGCGGCTCTTCCGAGTTCGCTACCGCATGGACAAGCAACGCGCGTTTTCATGACCGACTAGCTGTGCGATCTATACTCGTTCGATTCTGACCACCGGATGAGCTCCGATAGTCGTCACGACGAGACTAGCCATCCCATTAGCGATGCCTTCGATCACATGATGGCTATTTGGGAAGAGATGTACCTGACTTTGCGAGCTGCCAGTGCTGATACGGAATCACAACTTCGTCAGACGCAACTCGTGGCTAACTCCATAGAAGGCTTTATACAGAAACATGCTGAACCAATATATAGAACTTACATAGAACGCATAGCAGATATTGACCCTCTGCAGATAGAACTGACGTATGGATTCTGGGTGTCGCAAATCCTCCTTCTTCGATGCGATCAGGATAATGAGCAGAGTCAGGACAAGATGATCGAGTTCACACGTTCATGCGTAAGGCCCATAGTCGAAGTCGGGTGAGATCCTTAATACGAGTTCCTACACTTGGGCCAAGACCGGACGAATGTCCCTTACCGTATGTGTACGGACCGTTTATCACACGGGCGAATCTAAGTCGCGGGCGACGAACTCGCCAGAGAGACGGGAGATTATAAGGAGGTCCCTGTATGCCGTCTGACTGTATGGGAAATTCGTTGGCCGTCGGCGGCCTGATCCAACTCTTAGATGTCCCTGGAAGGAACGTTAGCTTGGGGCCAAGAGCAATGCTTGCCCGAAAACGGAGCGATGATATGCCGGCGGTCCAAACTACCGGGTACCTATTCGCCGCATCACATTGCTTACGTCCCTATTGATATCACCTCTTTCGTTGGTCTGATTTACGTTGTGTCTTCAGGATTGCAACTCCTGAGGAAGCGGATCGACTTCGCGCCGTATAGTCTTGTATATAAGCAGGTCGAGTCAGTCGTGATGAACAAGATCTTCTTCTCTTGTAAGTATATCGATCTTTTCGTCGATACTCATTCTCCTCTTGTTGTTGTTGAACGTTCTCTATATCCTGACATACCTAGGTACCTATACCTACCTCGGGTACTTAGAACCTAATAGGTAGCATCGCTTGATTCAAAGATGGTCGACCAGCAGCAACAGGTGCCCGAAAAGGCGCGCCCAACTGTCCACCGTTTCATTACGACTCATGACGCCGATGGAAAGGCCACGTTTGAGACGGGTGTGAAGGAGGAGATCGATTTCGAGCGCTCGCCTCTAGGCGCCGACATGTTTCTCGCATGGAGCGCCACTCAGTTTCCAGCTGCGCTCGACCAGGACTCGGACCTGGACACCTACAAGGCACACTGCGTTAAGAAGCCCGAGTCATTCATGATCCCCGGTGGCTTTCTCTCGCGCTACATTGACTACCATCCGGGCTGCGCGCCCCACTGGCATCGTACCATCACCATCGACTTCGGTGTTGTCATCGAGGGCCAGATCCAGCTGGAGCTCGAGAGCGGCGAGAACCGAATCCGTCAGTGCTTCTCCTTTCCCCTTTTCCTCCACACTCAACTGCTGGCTGGGCATATCCTCATTAAGAAAGGTTACTGACCCTTATCGGTAGTAAACAAAGGAGATGTGGCGGTCCAGCGGGCCACCAATCACGCCTGGAGCAACCCCAGCAAGACCGAGTTCGCGCGCGTCTTCTACGTCGCGCTCGATGCCGAAGTCCCCGTGGTTAATGGCCAGGAGCTATCCGAGTCTCTGGGTGCAGTTTCCCATAAATAGAGCTGTGAATAAGATCTTCGTTTCGTAGCACGATGCGGGGATAAAAAAAGAAGACAACCGGGATAAAATGATAAAGCGCGACTCTCCACATCTACCAAATACAGTGGCACAGAGGGCACTAGATGCAGCCGAAGGCCGCTATGTAGCCGAAGGAGCCGCTAGCCTCGGTGGCTTGCTAGCTCTCGTCCGAGATCCGTCATGGTTCTAGATGAGACAACATACGTGTACTTATATTGAAGCTTCATCTCCATCATTCTTCATGTAGCGGGCTTCCTTCCCTCCTACTCATGCGCGTGCATATACGCGAGTTACCTACTACCTAGAGAGACACTCCGATCGATCTGAAACATGGGCCTACTCCAAATTGTTGATTTTACGGGCCTTGCCATCGCCCTCGTTATCGCGGTAAGAGCTCCGGTGCACCCAATCGACGAGAAGCCGAAAGACTACTATGATGTATTGCAATTCTAACTCATCCTCGCCACATCTACGTAGACGGTCCTCTACATTGCTGGCAATGTCTTTTATAACCTCTTCCTTCACCCTCTGGCCTCTTTCCCTGGTCCCCTTCTCCGCCGCGCCAGCCGTCTGCCGTGGACTATTGCCTTATTACGCGGCAGAATAGTCTTCGATTCTCTGGAAATACACAACAAGTATGGGCCGGTCGTGCGTGTCGCTCCTAACGAGCTGGCATTTCTCGATCCAAAGGCCTGGCGAGATATCATGGGCGGCGGCACTACCGAGATTCCAAAGTGGTACGTTATGGCTATATGATTCTCTAATACTCGAGCACCCATTCTCTGACGACCTGCTGAACATGGCTATAGGGCTGGCATGGTAGGTGCTTTATGAACTGAAGCTTGTGTAGCGCTAAAGGGAAATCCCAGTATGGCGTCCCTGCATTCTTACCGCCACACATACAAAATACGCTCAGCAAAGACCATCACCGGGTTCTAAGGAGAACTCTCGCGCCAGGTTTCTCGGACGCCTCTCTGAGAGCACAGGAACCTATCATTACCGACTACGTGAACCTTATGATGCGGCGACTAAGGGAGAAGTGTCAAGACGGTCCCGTAAACCTAGACCTATGGTACCGATACGTCGTCTTCGACATCATCTGCGACCTCACAGTGGGCGAATCCTTCAAGTGCCTGGACGGCGACGGCTTGCACCCATGGATCGCGGCCATGGCCGAGTTCGGCAGGCCCATGGGCTTCCTGACGGCTATCAATATGTATCCCACTTTGTCCGCCGTCTTGAATTTCTTTATAGCCTTCGCAGCCAGGGGCCCAATGCATCTTCACGACGACTTGGTTAAGCCGATGGTAGCGAAGCGCCTAGAGATGGGCGACAGACCTGATCTGATCAACCCCCTCATACGTCTTCAAGGTAGCGAAGTAAGTTCGAAAAAAAAAAAAATACAGATTGGTTGAGAGAGCTAATTCCAGTCCCCTCGCCTCAGAAAACATCAATGTCGGATCTTATCATAAACACAAATGTCATTGTAGGCGCTGGGGCCGAGACAAGTGCTGGAACCCTTGCCGCTGTGACCTCGTTCCTCATCGACAACCCCGAGAAGCTCAAAAGTCTGCAGAAGGAAGTTCGCTCTGCTTTCAAAGACGAGGGTCAGATTACGGCCGACGCAGTCTCTCGCCTTCCTTACCTCATAGCTTGTATAGACGAGTCACTGCGGATCTTCCCTCAGACTGGATCTCCCTCTTTGAGATATACGGACAGAGATAGCGTCATCGCCGGGGTACCTGTACCGAAGGATGTAAGCCAAAATACCCCCAACGATAGCATATAGAGAAACAGTGGCTAGAATCGCTGACGCCATATACAGACTGTTGTTGGTATCTGGCCGTGGGCTATATACCGCGCCCCGAATTTGTGGACTGACCCCGAAGGTTTCCATCCAGAACGCTTCTTGGGCGACCCGAAATTCTCCAATGATGCGCGTGAGGCTTTCAAACCCTTCTTTACAGGATCGAGAGACTGCATCGGACAAAAGTCAGTATATAACTCTTCCGCAAATGATGGAATAATCACAAAAAGGGCAACAGAACTAACTTGGGCTATAGCTTGGCTCTAATCGAAATGCGGATTGTCCTGGCGCACATGATTTTCAATTTCGATATGGAGCGTTCAAGCGATCCAAATAGCCACGACTGGGCCAGAAAGCAGAAGAATCTCTTTATAGTCTGGGACAAGAAACCGCTGAATGTTAAACTGATTCCAGTCCAGTGAATCCCCATGGTGGATGGTGGTGCTATGGTCATGGCTTTCCCCTAACCCATATCTCTTCAGGGGTAAAACAGAAGGAATAGATAATAAGGTCATGGTCTGCCCTATGGATTAAGAATCGTATTCTAAGCTCAATATTAATATAAAACAGAGTTGCCGTTCATCCTATACCGGTGCTTAACCATACAAGGCAAGCTTCGCTCATCTTACCACTATCAGCAACCATTACAGCACAAACTTCTCGCCGATCAGTTCCTCGCTCAAGCCCCACAGGCGCTCGGCAGTGATAGAGTTCTGGGCAAATTCCGCGCATGGATAGAATTGGCAGTCGGCCAAGTAGAGGCCACTCCGCGCTAAGACTATATGTTAGAGACAGTTGTGAGATGTCCAAGGACCATATGAGCTTACTGTCTAATGCCGGATCTAAAGCCGCCACCAGCGTTGTTGAACCGCCTTGGTCGGAATTCTTCCAGAACGTTGACGTCTTCGCAATCGCGTCTGCCATCTCCTCGTCGTGTTCACGGCCCAAGTGACTGATGACCCCTGCGAACGAGTCGAGTCAATCGGCAAAAATCATAGAGAGTTGGGGCTAGCAATAAATAAATAGGGACTTAGGGTTAATCTTACCTCCCGGGTGTAAGACATATGACATTATCCCCTTGTTCTGCAAATGCTCTTGGAGATACAGCGTGAACAGGATATTGGCTGTCTTGCTTTGCGCGTAAGCGACCGTGGGCATGTAACCATCTTCTAACACCCTCGCAAACACGGGTGGCATAGGGGAGAAGGGCTTCTCTTCGTCGGGAACTTCTTTGTTCTCAATGTTATAGTCGTGGAAGCGTATGGTGGACAGCCGATGGCCGTGGCTGGAAAGATTGATTATTCGGGTTGCCCCGGCGGGCGAGTCCTTGGCTGCCTCGGTCAGAAGAGGATACAGCAGTTTGGTGAGTAAGAATGGGCCTATATGGTTTGCGCCGAATTGCATCTCGATTCCTTCTTCCGTCCAGCGACGTGTGTTGTAAGTGGCCCCGGCATTGTTCACGAGGATGTCCAGTTTCGAAATGGTCCCCGCTATCTCGGCTGCTGCCTTTCGAATCGAGTTCTGGGAACCCAGGTCTATCGTGACAGTCCGCACGTTGACGCCTGGGTACTGCTTACGAGCAGCTGATGCGACGGCCTCGAGCTTCTCCTTCGTTCTCGATACCAGGATCAGGACTGCTGGCTTCTGGGACGCGAAAGCGAGAGCTGTCCCTTCTCCAACACCTTCAGGGGCAATGCCGGTGACCACGACTATACAGCACGGTCAGGTTGAGGCGAAAGCTTTGATAATAGTTATATACTTACCGTTCCTGCCCTCAATTCGGTCAGCGTAGGTGCTGGCGACCTCCAGTGCCGAGGTCGACTCTCCCCACTCTGGCCTCGAAGTCATCTTGGTGCTTCGGATATTCGTAGTATCAATGGATGCCCGCAATGTGGTCGGACGTCCGTAGTATGGAGAACGCTCACGGAGTAATAAGAAATGTGATAGGCTTCGTTGGCTCTATGAGGCTTCATGTCACCTCCAGCAACGTCATCACGGGGCGCTGTCTGGGCGCACTGCAACTTTGCCTAGCTGCCCTCTAACCGAGTCCGAATCCCGTTGCATCACACTCCCAACTGAGGGCCGTCAAGAGAGTCGGCATCTTGTGGCTCGTATGATGGGCCGTTCTGGGCCGAGGGTTCGCGACCAAGAATAGCCTAAGCTAAGAAGCGTAGGATATGGGGTCGATATTCCTTACGAGGTCACCCAATGGCCGTCCGCCATCTCCCGGGCAAACTATTACGCCTTCTCCACCCATGTTGCAAGGGGACGTCGGCCGCATATCGACCAGACTTCGGAAACAGGGCCGGAAAGCGTATAGTCCGTCTCTCCAACTGCCTGGTAGATCACCATGTGAACGTCCCTCATCCCCGCCCCCGCATCGTGGATTGTGCTGGCAGGTTGGGGGGTACGAGGTGTGTATGGGGGTATCATACTTGGATGCAGCCGGCATATTTAAACGTCGACGGCATCAATACCCTATTGGTTGCTATCCCACACGTAAAGTACCTGGGCGATCCGGTCGCGACCTCACGCATTCCAAGTTTCTCTGTAACGAGATCAGCGCGCGTGTTGGGGTATCCTTTCTTCTGCATCTCGACTGTCAATATGGCGACCAACGGCCGCACCAATGGCGCAGCGGACCGGCCCAAGACGGGCATAAAGGTTATAGTAGTGGGTGCCGGTAGGTGTTCCACGCGCGTGAAAATAGAAACAACCTGTAAGATTGGTATAATATCTAATGATGCTTTCTCAACTCAGGATTCGGCGGCCTAGGCGCAGCGATAGAATGCCACCGGCAAGGGCACGACGTCGAGATATACGAGGCGTTCCCGGAGCTCAAAGCGCTCGGTGATATTATCTCGTTCGGGCCCAACGCCGGAAGGATCTTCTACCGCTGGTCCAACGGCGAAGTGGCCAAGCGCATGCGGCCCCTGAGCATCGACTTGAGGAAATACGGGTTCAACATCCACAAGTATGACACGGGCGAGATCGTCATAAACCAAAAGACGCCCCAGTACGCTGAGGATGCGCCAAACTACAACGGCCACCGGGGCGAGCTGCACGAAGTAGTCTTCAACTATGCGAAGGACGACCTAGGCATACCAATTCACCTTGGACACAAGATCCGGACCTACTTCGAGGATGAGAAGGCGGCCGGTATTGTACTTGAGAGCGGAGAAAAGGTTGGCTGCCCGGAAAAAATGCCTGTGTCCAATTATGTCTGCTAACATTGTCTAAGATCGCAGCTGATGTGGTCCTCGCGTCGGACGGAGTTCGCTCCAAAGCGCGAAAATCTGTGCTCGGGTATGAGGACAAGCCCAAGAGCAGCGGCTACGCTGTCTGGCGCGCATGGTAAGCAACTCATCTTCGATACTTCGATTCCGCGGCACGCACGACTAACACGCCGCAGGTTCCCCAACAAGGACATGCTCGCGGACCCCGAGACGGCGCAGTTCTGCAACAACGGCGACTCGTTCAACGGCTGGATCGGGCCGGACATGCACTTCCTGTTCAGCACGATCAAGAACGGGGCGGACTGCTGCTGGGTGCTGACGCACCCGGACGAGCACGACATCGACGAGTCGTGGAGCTTCCCTGGCAAGCTGTCCGAGGTGAAGGAGGCGATCAAGGACTGGGACCCGATGTGCACGCGCATCGTGTCCAAGACGCCCGAGGAGATGCTGGTCGACTGGAAGCTCGTGTACCGCGACCCGCTGCCGACGTGGGTCAGCCCCGGGGGCCGCATCCTGCTGCTGGGCGACTCGGCGCACCCGTTCCTGCCGACGAGCGCGCAGGGCGCGACCCAGGCCCTCGAGGACGGCGTCGTCATCGCCGTGTGCCTGCGCCGCGGCGGCAAGGACAACATACCCGTCTCCGTCCGCGCCCACGAGAAGATCCGCTACGACCGCGTCCGCGAGACCCAGAAGACGGGCGAGAGCACCCGCGACATGTGGCACAAGACCGACTGGGAGAAGGTCAAGAAGAACCCAGAGATCATCCAGTTCCCCCGCCAGGACTGGATCTTCGAGTTCGACGCCGAGAAGAACGCCGAGGAGACGTACGATGACGTGGTTAAGCAGATTCTTGCCGCCTAGCAAGCGATTCCATTTTTCCTTCTTTTTCTTGGAGCGATCATGTTACGTTATTCTAGAAATAAAGCAGACGTACACACAGTGTTAAGTATCAAGGCAAATCTGACGGTAAATGTATTTCTCTTGCTAGGAATATGAAGCTTATATCACACTGTTTATACGAACTATTGAAGCACTCTATGACCGTATTCGCAACGCAGAGGCTTTTTCAGTGTGCTCAAGCCTTCGCGTCCGCTGACTTGCTCTCGCTGACACGCTCCTCGACGTGCACCGTCTCAGCCTTCTCCTCCAGCGCAGCGTGGGTTCCCGTGCAGCGGTAACCGCGGAACTTCCGAGCCGGCACCTGGGCCTCGAACTATTTCCAACTGTTAGCATCTTCTACTATTGGCGCTGGCGTAGAAACTTACCATCTCATCAATCTCCTCCAGGGTGCGGTCCTTGACTTCCGGCAGGAAGAAGAAGATCCAGAGTCCGGCGATAACGCACGATCCCGTCCAGATATATCCGTACTTGGGACCCCAGTTGAGAGAATCCGGGTTGATGAAGTAGGGAGCGGTGAACGCTATATATCATGTCAGCTATTGAAATACCTACTATGCCACCAGAGGAGGCTCAGATGGACGCAGGGGACGTGGAACGTACTAGTAAGCCACTGCGAACGGTTAGCTCGGTCCGAAAAGGCGAGGGGGACTCTTATGAACTTACAGCGAAGAAAAATCCTATTCCCGTCGCCAAGCCGAACGTATGGGAGCGCAGACGCTGCGAGGAGAGCTCGCCGCCGCTGAGCCAGGCGTAGGGCGCCACCATGGCGTTGTACGCGATGATGTAGATGACGCTCAGGCCGACGAGGGCCTTGCCCGAGCTCTCGGTATTGGGGTGCACCGTGTAGATGACGGCGATGACGAGCTGCGAGATGCCGCACAGCACGAAGCCCATCATCATCATGACGCGCCGCCGCCCGAACCTGGTGATTAGGACGGCCGTGGCCAGGAGCGCGGCCACGCCGACGCCGGTCAGGATGCACGAGTTCTCGAAAGCGTTGCCGACGTTGGCCATCTCGAAGAAGTATGTCCCGTATGCTGTCGTGTGTAAGTATAGGGGTCGAGCAATGCGATTTTCAAAAGGGGGAAAGGGGGGACGGACATATGACAAACATGGAACCAGACGCGGCCTGGCTTGTCAACGCAGAGACTGCGACGGTGGTTCTGCGGCGATCAATAGGGTTCTTGAAGAGATCTACGTATCCGACGCTCGATTGCAGCCGGCTCTCAGCCTCGAGGGTAGTTCGCATCTCCTCGAGCTCCTTGGCGACGGGCCAGTCCTTAGGCCGCAATCGCTGCAGGGACCGCTCGGCCTTAGCAAAGTTTCCCTGCGCCGCAAGCCATCGAGGCGATTCGGGGATGAAAAATAACCCGATGGCGAGGATGCCGGGAACGATATGGACGATTCCTAGAGGAATGATGTAGGCGTTCCTGTTGGGGATCTTGGCTCCGAAGTTGTCGACAATGGTCCCGATAAGAGATCCTATGTGTTGGTTAGATAGTTAGAGCTGGCTACATGGTAGATAGTAAGGTCTTACCAAATGAGATCCAGTATGAGAGGAAGGAAATTCCCAAACCTCTGTAACGACTGGGGACACTCTCCTAGATACACGTAAGTCATCGAGGCCGGAAGCTTACCACCTGCATATCTAGCATACCTGAATCTATAAGAAGTTAGTATCTTGTCGCCCAATTAATGCTGATGTATCAAAGAGCTTCAACAGTCACCCCACGTGATTTCGAAGCGGTTATCCCACAATGCCCCCTTTCGACGTTTCTTCTTCGATTTTAACTAGCAAACTGTACGATTTCACTTACTACGATTCTAGTTAGCATGCAAACGTTGGTAATAAGTTCGACTAAAAACTTTGTACGTACCATAAAGCTGTGAGTGTGTCATCAAGATTCCATTCGCGAGCCCGATTATCAGCCGGCCGGCGTACAGACCTCCTATATCGGTCGTTGCCTGCATTAAAGCGGTAGAGACGAAGACGCCGACGCATGCTATCCACAGAGACAGCTTCCGGCCCACCCACTTGGCAGTGAGCCCGGCCGAAGAGGACGAAACGAAAGCACCCAGGACCATCAAACTCGCGATGAGCTGCTGTCGATCAGAGGGTATGTTATATCCGATTGCGGTCGACGGATCCTTGACGCCAAAGACCTTTAACCGCGTGTTAGCCAATCGCTACGCGCCTAACTTAGGGGTCATTGCCTACCTGTAGAAACGGGACCATGGCCTATGTTGACGGGGTATTCATGTTAGTGAAAGGACACGCGTTGGGGGCATCTAGGCACAGGACTCACCTGAAGAGATCCGATGATACCAAAATCAAGACCGTACTGGAATGCCGACGACGACACCAAGGTCATGGCGAGCATCGCCTTCCAGTGGTCCTTCAAGACCCATTGCTTGTCCTGATCCGCCGACATGATGACTATTCTGCTCTCCTCTCTGGCAAACGATTATCTGGATCGCAATAGAGGTAAACAGAATGACATCCGGGGAGCTGCCTCGTTGTATAGGAGGTAGATATTTGACACCGCGGCGGGAGGGTTGGCCACTCACGCGCGATGCATGATGACGGGGCTTTTTGCTCGCTTCCGCATGGAGCTTGAACTATTTTGACCATTGCGTCGTATATGCCCAGCCGTCGAGGGCCTGCGTGTTTGGGCACACGTTGCCACAACTGCCAGGCGAGTCCCCGGACGATCCCCCTGTCGATTTAATGTCCACCAGACCTCCAGGGGTCGATCTTCCCCCCTTTCCCCACACTTCCCCCATACCCCAAGGGCACGGTAGTATTTGCCGATTTACGTGTTGCAACCTCGTCTGGAGTTAGCGCCTATGCTCCCGGCAGCTCTACCTATTTGCCATATCGCGGACGAGAGGGGCCGAGACGAAGTCGGGTACCCTGGGATGTACGGAGATTCTGTATGTCCGCAAAAAGTCAAGCACCCAACCTCGCCAACTTGATGCTTGCTGACGTGGTGAGGTGAAGGGTTACGCGTGGCGATTTACAGGTGACATTCTATATGCGGATACGAAGACTAGCTGCTATATCAAGGAGCATGTTTTATCTCAAGTGAAGGACATGTGAGATCAAGAAAGTCATTTGGTTACCTAAGGCATGAAATACGATGCAGTCACCCCTATGATTCCCTCGCGTATCTTCGTACAGACAATAGATATTGATCTACTATGTAAATATCTACTTCACCCATGCCGATCGAAATTGCCAAAGCGATACCTTGATCCAAATGACATCTACTTGATCTGCATCTGTTCTTGTCAAATTGAAGATACTTGCTCTCAGACTACTGGAAGCCGAAAAACACCGATCTACCCCGGATATCTACCTGGGGAAGCACTAATCTCAGCTGAAAAGGCACCTTGAAAGATTTCAGCTATTGGGTTATTGAGATCCAGCCTAGAGTAGTCATATCCCCAGTAATCGGGTCTCTGGGGTAGCCCAGGGTATGTTAGAAGCAGACTCGGCAGATAGGTGAGCGTTCATTCACTGCAAGCAATGAAATAAAACCACCATTCCTAATCGAGTGACAACTCCTCGACTCTGGTAATACCTAGAGGAATAGGGCCGAAGACTACATCACTGACAACCTTCCGCTCAACCAGTTGCAGTAAAGAAAGAGGCGTCATTTCAGTACTAATGCAATGCTATCACCATGATCATCAGAGCTTTGTCACCGTCACTGTTTGATCACTATTATCCCCTCACTTCAACGCATTCAGTGTAAGCACAATTCGTCCTCATGGTCGGCAATTGATGAGATATAAAACACATATTATATTCAAAGTCGGCATAATGAGAGTATGCTGGTTAGACCGACAACTTAGGCCTCGGCCTCGTCCGTTAGGATTCACTTTGTACAGGACCCCTGAATCCCTTTTCATAGACTCTTTGACATATTACACCTGTCACACGGCCGGATACGGCCCAAGGTGCCAAGAAGTACCAGAACCTTATAAGCCAATCGATCAGGCAAGACCTATATGAATGCGGCCCTAAGACGGAGATGTTGGTAATGGAGGCATTGGGGGATATTTTTATAGGTTGAATCAATGTACGGCAACCTGGCAAGACCTATATGAATGCGGCCCCAAAACGAAGATATTGGTGATGGAGGCATTGGGGGATATTCCTATAGGCTAAACCAATGTACGGCAACTTGCAAGATGTACTAATAACGTTTCAAACGCTTGAAGAAGATAAAAATAACTGATTAAAGATGGTTAAACCTAATAGGTATAAATAGGAGACCTTTCTTTCTCTTTTTTAAAAAGAGAAGGTTAAAGCCTTTAAAACCAAAAAGAATTATTAGCTAAATTTAAATGATTTCAAGCCTTATAACAACCTTTGTTATAATATAATTCTTTTTCTTTTTAAAGAAGTCTAAGTAGTTTTAAAATCTATATAAATATTGGAACAATTATTATTTTATTTATTTCACCGGTTTTAAATAGACCATTTCTTATAAATTTATCTAGCTCTTTTTTTTTTTTATATTTTTTTTTTAAACTTTGATTATTTTAAATTTAAAGATAGGTTAAACGTTGTTTTTATACCTTTGCGGCTTTTAAACTTCTTAAGTTATAATTTGGATTTTTTATTACAACCTTTCCGCTATAGCTAGTTAAATCGGCTCTTTTTATCAAGGCTTTTTTTTTATTATCATTTAAATAGGTTATAAGCCATATTATTTAAAACTTTATCACGTGTAACTTTTTTAAAACCTTTTAATTTATTAAAAACTTACTTACTTTTTTAGTTTAAATATAAAGCCTTGTTTTTAAGTTGTTATATAATCTAATAGATTTTAACTTTATTTTTCTTTATTCGTTTTATTTTAAGAATTTATCTTTAAAACTAACCCTTTTCTTTTGCTTTAATAAGTTTTTAATACGATTAACCAATTAACCTTTTAACCTTACTATTAAATAAACAAACGTAAACAATTTTCAATTTAATCTAACCTTTAAAATTTAGCTAATTTTAATTATTAAATAATGATAAGAAATACTTTAATTTTTAAATAAGCAACCCGCTTTTTTTAGTTTGTTAATTATAATAAGCTAACCCTATATAATCTTTTTAATTACGATATAGTTATAATAATCTTTGAAATTATAATGGTTATTAATGTGATTATTAATAATTTAAATCCTTGGCTTATAAAGTTTTATTAATATATATATAATGTTTATAATGCCATTTAAACCTTTAATATTTAAATTAAAGCAAGCCATGTTTAAAACCAAAATGCGTTTTATTAATAATACTTTTTAATATAAAACATATATAATTTTATGGTTATTATATATCGTGCCAAGTTAAAAACATTAAAAAAGTAAATTAAATAGATTAAGTAACAGTTTAAATTCTTTACTTTTACCTTTTTTTAGCAAATATATAAAGTTATTGTTAAGTTTGCCATTTAAATTAAAAATAAGTAACAAGTAATTAACAAATTTAAAAAAGTAATTTGGTAATAATATAAGGCCATATAAAGTTTATAATAAAGATTTTAAAGCCAGGCTTAAATTTAACAAATTTTTATAAAATAGGTTAAAAGTTAAGATTAATAAAAAAAGATATAAATTAACAAACTTTTTGCTTATTAATATGTAAACTTATTGCAAATAAACTTAAAGTTTTAATGTTAATTTAATAACTTGCGTGTTTATATTATTACCACCTTTATTAAAATTTAAATAAAATTGATAATTAATTAGCCAATTAACGTTAACTTGGTTTTTAAAAGTTTTAAAAAGCGTGCCGCTTTTTGGCAGCTTTTTTAACTTTTTTAACCCGTTTATAATTAATAGCTTTCGCAAGTTATTAGCGTAATTTAAGTTAAAAACTTTAGCTTTATTAAAAAAGCATTCCTTTTCATTAAGGCCATTTAAAGGGTATAAGCCCGTGTTGCTTTAAAAGAAGCTAAGGTTTAATTTAACGCCGCTTGCGTCGGATTTTTTATAATAGGTGCTAACGGTAAAGGATTACCTTTCCAATTAATTCCAGGAGCCTTCGAAGTACCGGGCTCGAACCTAGATAACTCTAACGACAAGGGGCCATTCCAGCCACCCTCGGGACCGCCTTACGGCCTACCTCTATTCTGGTTAAAAGGCTTGAAAGGGCCAGGCGATTTACAGGACCTTGATAACCAATTGCTTTAAACTTTATAAAAGCTAATTCGCTTCTCCGTTATTTTTATTAATTTAATATAGTTTAACAAACCATTTACCTATAACGGAAAAGACCTATTAAAATTCCATCCTTAATAAATAAAAGTTAAAATGTATTTAAAAATATATGCGAAAAGCTTTTCATATAATTATCATTACATTAATTAGATTAATTCGTTATTTATAGATAAAGGTTAATTATAATATTAATAACAAATGGGTTAACTTAAACGATTAATAATTAAAAACATTTAAACGGCATATATTATTGCCTTTACTAAATAATTTAAAGATTTGGTTAAAAAACATTACAACTTAATAAAAATAAGTAATTTTAAATATTAAAAAGATATTATTTAATATTTAATTAAGTTAATAGATTTTAACAACTAAATTTAATGGTTTGAAATTATATTTTAAATTTATATTGTTAAAGCTATATCGTATAAAATCATTAAAATGATTTATTTATAATAGGGTTATATTTTTAAAAATAACAAGGATTATTTTAATGCTATTAAGGAAGTGGGCCTTATTTATAAAAACATGTTTGTAAACCTGGCTTTTTCGCCGATAAAAGGCAGGCTTATTTTAACGAAAAAGCATTTAAAATTAAATTAATAAAATCAAGGTTAAGGAAAAAGCTTTAACTTTAACTAAGATTAATTTTTAAAGAATTAAAGATAATTTTAAACCGACAATTTAATTTTTGATTTTAAATTTAAATAATAGGCTTTTAATAAAGAAGCTTTAAAAGGAATTAACTAGGTTAACATTAATAAGAGAAAAGAAAATAAAAAGATTTATTAATAATATAAAAGATTTAATTATTAGATCTTTTTTTATTATATTAAGAAAAATGTTAAAGGTAAAAAGTTGCTTGCTTTATTAAAGAAAATTTTTTTGGCAAAACGTAAGGTAATGGAGGATAATTTTATTTTGTCGGCTGAAAAAAAGATGTAAATAAACGCTTTAATAATTGAAAAGACTCTTTTTTAAATTATAAAAATTAATGATTCCGATTTGGATTTTTAAAAAGCTATTTAAATATATTAACAAGAACTTTATAGCTTATAAATAAACCGATAATAACATTTCTTTTTTTTAAAAAGCCTTTATAAGATATTATATCGGTATTTGTAAAGCTATTAAAAATATATCGGGCGTTAAATAATAATAATAATAAATTTAGGTATTAAGTATTTGGGGTTAATTGGAATAAGAAAAGGAATAAGTTTAGTGAACTTTATTTAGATAACCAGCCCATTGTTAAAATAATTTTATTATTTAAAAACGAGAAGCATTTAATTAAGGTTTTTTTTTATACCGGTAGCATTGTTTTAATCTTTTTAATCGCGTTAGTTTATAAATGAAAACTGCTTATCGTTAAATGTGTTTATACCTATTAAATGATGGTTTTTAATGTCATTTTAATATTTAAAAAAGAACAATATTATATAAACCTTTTTATTTTTTAATATTAAAAGGATCATTTTACTTATTTTAGTTTTAAATTGATAAGTATGGAAAATAAATGCAATATTATTTTTTTATAATGATGGCTTAAATAGTACCAGCTTATTTATTTTTTTTTCGATATTAGGTTAATTATTTTTCTTTTAAAATAATGTTAACGTAATTACATTAATTAAAGCGTTTTAAATAATAATGCCTTTAAAGCCGTAACTATTTTATAATAAAAGCATTTTATCATTATAATAAATTATTACGATTTAATGGCTTATAAGTTAAAAAAAAAACCTAACATTAAATGTGATTAGCACAGCTAAAAGGGCCAGTCGGATAAAGGGTTTATCCGACCAGGTAATCAAGGTCACGTGACACCCCTCGTTACCTTCGCTACCTCCGAAGCGTAAGGCGCCGCTACCCTCGCTACCTTTAAAACCAAAAGCGCCGCTACTTTAAAGCCTTTTAACGTTAAGGCATTTTATAAAAAATTACGGGATATATAAAAAAAACCATTTCTTTTAATATATTAATTTTACAGCTATTAATTTAAACTTATAAGTCATTTTTTAAATATAAAGGAGTAATTTTTATAAATTAAACTCTTTAAATTTAACGTTATTATTATTTTTAAATTAAAACCTCTTATTTACCTTTATACCAATAAGGCTTATAACATTTTGGTAACTTTTTAATTAATAGCGATAAGTTTAATTAAATTAAGTAATTAATATAAGTAATATTTTTATAAACCAATCGATAAGAGAACTAGTTAAATAATTTCATAATTTAATATAATATTAATCCCTAATATAATTTATTAAGTTTTTAAACGAAGCCTTTTAAGCCGTGTTAAAAAAAAAATCTAACGGTGAATATGAAAAAGTAAAATCCTTAAAAAAAGAAGTAGCTTAATTAGCATTTAAACTTGTTAATTTGCTAGCAACCTTTAAAAACCTTTTACCAATTAACGAAGTATTCCGATATATTAATAACATGGTTATTACTTTTAACATTTAGGAATTGCAAGTTTTAGATAATATATAAAAAGAGATTAATGCTTTTAAGGATTAATTAAAGAAAGCTTTGGTTAAGGGATATAAACCTAAGGTTTTTAAAAAATACGACGGAACCATTAATTTTAATAGATTTATTATTTAGTTTCGAACTTATTTTAAGTTTTATAAGGACTTTTTTTCAGATAAAGATAACAAGGTTTTAGTTATTAAAGGATTTTTTTTTAAAGAAACCTTTAAATGATTTAAATCTTTTATATAAGATTACCTAAAGTATAATAACTTTAATAATATAAAAAAGGAAACTTTTTATATATTTTAAACTATGATAAATTTGTGGAAAAATTTTATAAAATATACGGTAATTTCGATAAGGTTTAAATTGTTAAACAAAAGATATTATAATTCAAGTAAAATAAATTAATATTTAGTTATATCATTAAGTTTAGAAAGTATGCTGTTTAAATTAATATTTTTATAAATAGATTGTTTATTTTATTTTATAATAGATTAAAGTAAAGAGTTAAAGATAAAGTTTATAAGATAAACCGTTTTAAGATCTTTAAAAACTATTATAAGCTTATTGTTAAAATTAATAACTAGCAGTTTTAATATAAGTTTAAAAAAAAGAACCTTTAAATACCTTTTTATAAAAAAAAAAGAAAGAACCTTTAATAAAGCATCGTATCTAGTATGCACGCCGGACCTATAGATGTAAACCAGATTCGCATCGGTAAGAAGGACATGAGCTGGATGGAATGCTATAATTATAAGAAAAAGAGACATTATAAAAGCTAGTGTAAAAGCTTTAAGAAGCAAGTTAAGGTCTTTAAAAGTAAAAAAAAGAATTTCGCTATTAAAACAGGACTAGCCTTAAAGGTTAACATAATATAAACCGAAAAAAAGAAGCTTTAATAAGAGGAAAAAAAAGATAAAATTGTAAAGCTAATAAAACAATTTAATTTCAACCAGTTTATCGTTTTTAATGCCGTAATAGCATTAATATCTTAAAAGCCCATTTGATAATAGATTTAAAAAAAGGTTATATACGGTTAATGGCTTTTGAACCATTAGAATTGGGAACTTTCCATATATGGCAAGGTATTTAAAAATTAAAGAAGTAGGTTTGGATTAAAAAACCTACTTTTTATTAAACCTTTGTTTATGTTAAAATTCGCTAAGCGTAAAACCAACTTAAACAAAAAAGGATGGATTCTTATTTCTAGCATTTTAGAGCAAGTAAACCAGTAGGACAAGCTTTTAAAAGAAAGAAAGTTTCTAGAAAAAAAAAGTTAAATCAAATGAAAAATGTATTAATAAAGCAAACCAATTAAAAGCCCTTATTATTTTAAATATATGAAAATTTTATAAATCTTTTATTATATTAATACTTACTTGCGTTATATACTTAACAAAATTAAAAATTCTTTCTAATCATATAAAATCAACCATTTAAATACAATTTACTAGCAAAAAGATATAGGGAAAATACAAGTGAAGCTAAGGTAGGAAATTGGTATTATTTAACCACACTTTAAAAAACCTAAAGATTGCATTTAAAAACAAGTTAAATGGTTGGATTGCATCAATGTTAAATATAAAATCTATATAAAACTTAAGGCGTTAAAGTTTTAAACCTTTAAAAAGCATTATAAGATTGATAATTTTAAATTTAAAATTATAAGTAGTAAGATTAAAACCATAAAAAAAAGTTATAATGCCTTGATATAATAGCAAATTTATTTTTCTTAAAACATTATTAAGGAATATAAATAAAGGATTAAAAAGCTTCATTAAATCATTTAAAAGTTAGGAGATATATTTAATCGGCTTCATAAAGAGCTTTTTAAAAAATAGAAATAGGAATTAAACAACCTCCCATTTATAAAAAATAAAAAGGGCGACTCGTTAATAAGCAATAAATTAGCTTAAAATCTTAACAAGTTTTGCAAATATTCACCAAAGAAGGGAATATTTAAATAACCATGAAATGAAACGGCTGAAAAACTTAAACAGTAATTGATTTAAAATTAAAGATTAATTACATCCATCCCTAACTGATAAATTAACATAACATTCCGTATTGCGATAAAAAAGAAATCTATCTTATAAAAATAGTTAAAAAAAAATTATTTAATTACAATGGTGGATTTATACAAAAAGAAATTGCAAATCTTGATGTATAAATTAATAACCATTTCGAAAACCTTTTATTTAACATTGTGAAAATTAAGGATTAAGTTATTTTTAAATTACCTTGGCTTAAAGTTAGCAACCCTTGGATTAATTGAATCATTGGCGCAATAAAGTGGAGATTAATACAAATTTAAAAAAAAGAGCCAGACCTAATATTTAAAGCCTTTATGGGCTATAAAAAAATAATATAAGTTATGGTAACATTTGCCAATAAAAACAAAATCATTGGAAAAACTTTAAGCTTAAAACCCGATAGAATAAGCAAAGTATTTAAAAAATTTAAAAAAAAATTCTTAATAATTTTTTAAAAGGAAAAATTAACGGCCATAAAATTACTTAATCATATAATGTATAACCATAAGATTTTATTAAAAAAGAGATGTCAACCTTATTTTAAATTAATGTATAGGCTAAATTAGTAAACATAATAAGCATTGAATAAATGGATTAAAAAAAACCTAACATAAAGATTTATATAAAAATCTAAATCACCAATAAGATACCCTATATTAATAATATTAAAGAAAAATGCAAATGGTATTTAAAAATTTAACAACGATAATGAACCAACATTTTAAATAATTAATAATTATTAATTGTTAAATAAAATTATTATAAAAAACGGCCACGTGTTAATCTTATTTAAATATATAAAAAAGCAAGCCAATGAAACACGTTGGTATATAATATTTAACATTGTAAACGGATATTACGGTATTTAAATGGTAGAAAAAAAGGAATGGAAGATAGTATTTTAAATATATAACGGGCATTATAAATACTTAGTAATGTTTTAAAGGCTTATTAATGCCTTAACCACCTTTTAATATATGATAATAACGATTTTATAAAAATATGTTAACATTTTTATCTTTATATTTATTAATGATATTCTTATATATTTTAACTTTTATAAAAAACATTTTAAGCATAAACGATTAATTCTATAAAAGTTTAAAAAGTATAAGATTATCTTTAAATTTAAAAAGTACTAATAAAAAACGTAAAAAATTAACTTCTTTGGATTCATAATCATTTTTAATGAAATCCAAATATAAAAAGAAAAGTTAAAATAAATATAGGAATGAAGATTTATTAATAATAATCTTTTACCTTAGAATATAAAAGATGTTTAACAATTTCATGGATTTTGCAACTTCTTTTAAAGATTAATTAAAAACTTTATAAGTATTGTTAAAATTATAATAGATATTATATAAAAGGAGCAATAACTTTTTATTTAAATAGTAAAAATTGAAAAATCCTTACAACTTTTAAAAGAAGCAATGGTTATAAAACCAGTTTGTTAATTTCTAAAGTTTAATGTAAAAAAATAAATGTATATAAATGCATCCAATTACGCTTATAAAAAAACTTTAAAATAATATAAGAGCGAATGATAATATCTGGTAGCTTATTATTTAAAGGTCTTTTAAGGACCTAAATTATGCTATTTAATATATGATAAAAAACTATTTACTATCATTTAAAGATTTAAATAATGGAAACCATATGTTAATAGCATTTTAAACCCTATTATTATCTTTTTTAATCATAACAATTTATAAATCTTTACAATAAGTTAAAAACTATTTCCATGTTAATAACGTTAAAAAGAGTTCTTAGATGGATTTAATTTTAAAATCCATTACATTAAAAAGAAAGAAAATGTACAAACGGATGCTTTTAACCGACAAAGATAAAACTTAAAAAAAGTAAAAGAAGAATTAATGATCATGCTTTCCAAAAAATAGCAAGGAGTATATCAAGTTAAACAAATTATTATTAATGAATAATGGAATTAAAAAATTCAAAACGCCATAATAGATGAAAAAAAGACGAATTTCTTTAAAGAAGAAAAAATATACGCTTATAATGGAAAAAGATACATGCTATAATTAATGTAAAAAGCATTCGTGAAAAAGGCATATAAAAACCTTTTATTAAAATATTTAAGAATCTTTAAAACTACCTAAAAAATCCAAAGAAACCACGACTTCCCTTAACTAAAAGCTATGGTTAAAGAAGTGATTAAAAAATGTAACCTATGCAATAAAACTAAAGTAGCTAGGTATAAGCCTTATAAGAAATTTAAACCCATAGAAATTCCAAAATAAGCATAGAATATTATAGCTTGGGATTTTATTATAAAACTACTTATATTAATAAACCCTGTTAATAAGGTTAAATATAATAACATATGGGTAATAGTTAATAAACTTTTTAAGTATAAAATCTTTTTCTTATTTAAAGAAACATATATAATAGAAGATTTAACGTTTTTATACCTATAACATTACGTAATAAAACATGACCTATTATAAAAAATCATCTTTAATAGAGATAAACTTTTTACATTTAAGTTTTGGATAACATTGATGAAAAAGTTTGGGATTAAATAGAAGATGTTAATAATAGCGTATTTTTAGATAAATGGTTAAATAAAAAGGTTAAATTAATTCATTGAGCAATACTTACAAATTTATATTAGTTATAAATAAAATAATTAAGTAAAATGGCTACCATTAATTTAATTAACATATAATAACTTAGATAATAAGAACATGGATATCATATCTTATAAAACAGTTTATAGGTTGGATAATGATAAGCTTATAAATAAAATTCCGTTATTATAAGCATTATAACTATCAGGCATAATATTAAAAGTAAAAGTTAAAACCAAAAAAATATAACACCTTTAAAAATTACTTTAAAAAGACCTATAATTCTTATAAAACCATATAATAAAATATTATAATTAAAAAAAAATTAAGGGATTAATTCTTATAAAAGAAGATAAGGTATACTTACTTTGTAAAAAATAATATTTAACATTAAAAACTTTGTAAATATAAATAAAACGATTAAGCGAAAAACTAAATTTTAAAAAATTAAAACTATTTAAAATTAAAAAGGTTATTTTAAATATAAATTACCAATTAGTATTATTAAAAGGCATGTAAATACATCTAATCTTTTATATTTCTTTACTAAAACTAACATTACAAAATATAAAAATCAACAATAAAGCAAAATTTAAAAAATAACCAATAGAATATAAAGTTAAAGAAATTTTAGACATTAAAATGATTAATTAATAACTATATTACCTAATTAAATGGAAGGATTACCTATTAGTAAACAACATTTAAAAACTTAAGAAGCATTTAACAAATTGCGTAAAAAAGTAGGAAGATTTTTACTAAAGAAATCTAGATTGGTCAAATCAACCGCTTTAAAAAGGATAAAAGGGACGTCCCAAAAAAATTCAAAAAATGACGCGTTAGCTTAAAAACATTTAATTTCTTTTTCGGCCAATTAATTAATCTATATAACCTTAGTAACATGACGTTTTTTTTTTTTTTTTTTTTTTAACTTATTTAAAGTATTTAGATTGAATAAACCTTAAAATAACATTTTAAAACTTTGCGATTGCAAGTTTTCACATTAGTAATAGACTTATAAAATTTTTACAATCAATTCATTCATTTTCGCTTGTAAAGCAAATAACACATTTTTAATATCCCACTTCTTTTAGGATAATTTTTAATTTACCAAATCAAGTTTTTTAAAAGAATTAACATTAACTATAAAACCTATGTAAATCTTTTTTAATAAAACACACTAACTGCATTACTTTAAATAATCAAATATAATCACGTATTTAAAATTTTTTTTTATATAACAAGTATAAAATATCACATTTGCAATAATATTAAATTGATTAATATAATTGACAAAGGTGAGTCGTTTGGAATAACGATTGCGCTTTCTTTTATTTTTATTCAATTTAAATAAACTGGCGGCTTGTTTTTTAGAACCAGCGGTGTTAGATATGGCGGACCGGTAAAAAAAAAAGAGAAGGACGGGAAATAAGCCATGCTCATGCAGATAGGATCACTTACTTACTTATCTTTAGGGACAAAGATCTTGGGAAAGAAGGATAGTGTTACGATTTGGTGGCTTATAAACTAAAAAAGAGACCTAACACTGGATGTGACCAGCACAGCCAAAAGGGCCAGTCGGATAAAGGGTTTATCCGACCAGGTAGTCAAGGTCACGTGACACCCCTCGCTACCCTCGCTACCCCCGGAGCGCAAGGCGCCGCTACCCTCGCTACCTTCAAAGCCAAAGGCGCCGCTACCTTGGGGCCTCCCGGCGCCAGGGCATTTTATAAAAAATTACGGGATATATAAAAAGGACCATTTCCTTTGATATATTAATTTCACAGCTATTAATTTAAACTTATAAGTCATTTTTTAAATATAAGGAAGTAATCTTTACAAACCAAGCTTTTTAAACTTAACGCTACTGTTACCTTTAAACCAAGACCCCTTATTTACCCCTATACCAACAAAGCTCGTAATATAAATAACGTTTTAAAAAAGTATTAAAAGTTCTTTTTAATTATAATAAAAAAGGTAAGCCAGCGCTTTTTAAACCATTAATTTTGAAATCACATTATTAACTTAATTAATAGAAAATTTCCGCCGTGAAAATTTATTTATATTATAAATAAATATAAATTAAATGCTTTCAAGCTTTGGTTAAATAAGATATTAAATAATAGGTGCATATGTAAGTTTATTTTATTTTATAATGCTTTAATAATGTTTATTAAGAAATTAAATCTTTAAGATTTTTTTTATTTTATTGTAAATTATCAAGGCTTTAATATTATTACTATTCTAATTTGGTATTTTATTCCATTAATTGTTAAACTTTAAACCTGATTTTATATCGTTAAATGGTTTATGAAAATTAACCTTAAATTAAGATTTTACTTGATATAAATTAAAAAGGGTAACAAATGAAAAATGGCATTTAAATATAAATATAAATTGTTTAAATATATGGTTATATCTATGGAACTTATTAATGCTTCGATAACTTTTTAAGCCATGATAAATAATATCTTTTATAACTTAATTAATATAGGTTTTTTTATATATTTAAATAACTTATTAATTTATATTAACACGAAAAAAAAATATAACTAATTAATAAAAAAAGTTTTTTAATGATTAATAAATTATTATTTAATTATAACGCCTTATAAATGTAAATGAAAAACCTATAAAGTAAAGTTTCTTAGGTATGTTATTAAAAGTTAAAGAATTTTTATAATTTAAAATAAAATTATTTGCATTATTAAATGGCAGGTGTTTAAAACTTTAAAAAAGTTTTAATAATTTGTTAAATTTGTTAATTTTTATTATTATTTTATTAAATCTTTTTCTATAATTATTTAATTTATTATCGATATTAATAAAGGAGATAAAAAGGATTGGAAATAAATTAAAGAAATGGATAAAGCTTTTAAATATTTAAAATATTTATTTATTTAAACTTTTATTTTTACCTATTTTAACCTTTAAAAAACGACATTTGTAAAAATTAACGCTTTTAACTTTGCGATTAAGGCTATGTTTTTTTAAAAAGATAAAAACAATAAGCTTTAATTAATTGCTTATCATTTCTACAAACTTACATTTATTAAAATGAATTATAAAATTTATAATAAAAAACTATTTATTATAATAGACTTTTTTAAACGCTAGCATTAATATTTAAAAAATGTTAAACATTAAATTAAAATTTATTTTAATCATTAGAATTTATTATATTTTATTATTATTAAAGTTTTTAATAAATAATAAGCTTAATAGGCGTAATAGTTTTTATTTTATTAATTTATTATTAATTATTAATTAGGTAAGCAAAATGAAAAGGTTAATATTTTATTTTAATTATTATAATATTGCTTTGAAAAAAGGGAAGTTAAAGACCAGCTAATTATTTCGATTTTATAAAAAAAACATTTTTCACATTTAAAAGGTTCTGCTTTTATTGCCTCGATATTAATTTTATTTATTTTTAATTAATTATATAATTTATTAACGTTTAAATAAACTTTTAATTTTATTTAATAAGTTAAAAAATAAAAGATGTTAAATTTAAAATATATAACTATTAAAGCAAACTTTAATAAAAACATAACCATTAAAAAAAAACTATTATATTAAAAAAATAAGTTTTAAATATTTGTAAGTATAAAAGAAAAAGTTATTCGTTTAAAGCATAATATTTTTATAATAAAATATATAAAAATGAATAAAACTTTAAAGCTTATTATATGTAACTTTTAATAGCTTAATATTAAATCTTTTATTAAAGAATTTATATACGGTTATTTAAAGTGTTAACGTAATAAGATCTCACGTTATATTCTTTATAATTATTTTTAATTTATAAAACTTTATTATATGTTATAATAAATAATAATAATAGATTTTATTATAAACTTACCCCTTTTTAATAAATGTAATTTTATTTAGGTAATTATTAATTTATTTATTAAGATAGCTTATTTTATATCTTTTTAAATAGGCAAAAAAAAAGTTAAAAACTTAATAAAGATTTTCGTTAAAGCTTATTAAAGGCATTATAAAATGCCTTTAAATATTATTTTTAATAAAAACTTTAAATTTACCGCTTATTTATAAAAAAACTTCTTTAAATTGGTAGGTATTTGCTTTTATATAAATATAGCTTTTTATTTATAAATAAATAAGCAAACCGAACAATTAAATTAAACGTTTAAAGTATATTTCCACGCCTTTATTAATTATAAAATAAACAATTGAAAAGATTTATTATTTATAATTAAATTTATATATAATAATATTGTTTCTTTTTTGATATATTTAACTTTTTTTTATATAAATTACAAGTATTATTTTGCAACTTATAATTTACCACGCGGCGCTTTTAAAAATTTAAGTAGTAAATTATATATTTATTAGATAATTACAATTTATTAAAAGACGCGATAAAGTTTGAAAAAAAGCTGTTAATGAATAAAAAATTAAGTTAACAAGTAAAGAATTAAAGCATTTACATATATAAAAAACCAATTAATTATATTAAATATAAAGAACATTAAGATTAAAAAGCTTATAAAAAAGTTAAATAAGAAAATGTTTAATTTTTTTAAAATTTAAAAAGTTATATTTTTTACCGTTATTAGATTTATATTATTTAAAGGTTGGAAAATTTATAATTTATTTTACGTTTTATTTATTAAATTTTATCGCGTTGGTAATTAGGCATTTTTTAACTTTAATTAGGTTTTGTAGTAAGTAAATTTAATAAAGTTTAAAAACTATTAATTAAAAGTGATTAAAAACTTTTTAACTTTAAATAAAAACGTAAAGTATTTAATTAAATAAGAAAAATGGTTTAAGAAAAAGAATTAAACGTGGAAGTTATAAAAACATTTATTTAATAATAAAACAAAGATTATAATTAAATAGTTTTATTAATATAACCTTAACAAATTAAAAAACCTTTAAATTAATAAATTATAATAAAACATTTAAAAACAAGCTTTAAAAAAAAGAAAGATTATATTATATAATCGGATATAATTTAAAATGTTAAGAAGTATTAAAACCTTATAAACCAATCGATTAAATAAGATTTATATAAATGCGATTTTAAAATAAAAATATTAATGATAAAGGTATTAAGGGATATTTTTATAAGTTAAATTAATATATAATAACTTGACAAGATTTATATAAATACAATTTTAAAATAGAAATGTTAATAATAAAAACATTAAAGGATATTTTTATAAATTAAACTAATGTATGGCAATTTGCAAAATATATTAATAACGTTTTAAGCGTTTGGAGAAAATAAAAATGATTAATTAAAGATGGTTAAATCTAATAGATATAAGTAGGAAACCTTCCTTTTTTTTTTAAAAAAGAAAAGGTTAAGGTTTTTAAAATTAAAGAAAATTATTAGTTAAATTTGAATAATTTTAAGCCTTATAACAACTTTTATTATAACATCAAACCACTATTATTTAAAATTGAACATTTATATAATTGAAAATATACTTAGGTAGGTTTTATTTGGTTACTTATGTACGTATATGTGCTTTTTAGTATATTATTACCTTAGGTATTTAATGAAGGACTATACTTCCTGTTCTATGCTGGTGGGAAACTTGACTTTAATCTCGAGCAGCACCATGATTAGTAATCAGCCCTTATTTCTCTAAGTCTTGTGCCTCCTTGTTTTTCGGATCCTTAATAAGATCATATAAGACGGCTATTTATATGATAACGGTAAGAACCAAAACTACGAAAAGTAAGAAAAATTTCAACAGTTTCTCCTGAGCTGCTACTTGAGCCTCGTTGTATGCCATCTCGCGGCCAGCCATGATTGCTAGATGAATGGCTGTATGTTATTGAGTTGGAATAGCGTAGCTTTCTTTGATTTTTGAAGTTCTTCAAATTTGGGCTGGATCCGAGTGTTCATGTTCAAAGAAAAGATTTTTTTCTTGTTCGGGGCATGGGGACCTATTTAACTAGGAAATCCGCTGACAGAAACTACACGTAGCTCATAAACTAGCTTGAGTAGGCTGCCAGTTTTGGTGTACCTATCTTTGTTCTGGTAATTTTTCAATAACTGTTTTTTAAATAATATTTACAGGAAAACTGTACTTAACATGATCATTTCATAATCAGGGATTAATAAAGAACGTCGCCAAACACCTAACATCTATGGACTGAATGGGAAAAAAAACAACTATCAGGTTCGGCAATCGAAGCGAACCTCTCGGGCTCGATACACTTTCTACGGATCAACGTTCACATCTGGCTGCTCCCAAGCTGGCCCTTCAACCAGCCTAGCGATACACCGATGGGAAAACTCATCCGTCAACCATTGAGCAATTCCCGGCATCGTTATCTCACGTCCAGCCCAGTTAGGCCCTAGCTTTCGTTCGTAAAGGTCGGGATAGCGCATGAGATCTAACAAGGGGGTAAGCTGATTCACTCGCCACATCTGTATAGATATTATTGACTACAACTTACGTGTGGTGTTGTAGACGTATCTGTTGGCAACGACGTAGGCCCCGCCCGGCAAGCGGTGGCTTCTGTGATTCACCAATTCGCCACGAGGAAAATCTGGCAGGCCTGTTTTAGCCAACCCAGCGACGATGAGGTTCTTCTTCTCGAGGAATAGAGTGACTAAGGAATGAGTTCCAGCATCCCCACGAGTTATAGAATCTGTCGTGTCGACACCACAATATTGATTAAGAGCCGCGTATAGGCTTGGGTCCTCGTTTGCGAGAGCTGTAGATAACCTCGGTTAGCAATCATCGTAAGCTTAGTAGTAGCTCCCAGGGGCTCTTACGAGATATATCAAACACCCAATCATGAACCGCGACTTGGTTCTCTCTCATATCTCTCATTTCTATCTCTGGAACAAGGTAACCAACTGCCAATTTCTCGTATGACTGGAGAAGTGAGTTAGTCATGTGCTATTACTTATAAAGATGCAACATCATCTACTGACACTCATTAAATCGAGATCGTGATACTCCTGAAAGGCCGCAGTAGCATCTTGCCCAGTGTATCG
Source organism: Hypoxylon sp. FL1284 (assembly GCA_022432365.1). Taxonomy (NCBI): domain Eukaryota; kingdom Fungi; phylum Ascomycota; class Sordariomycetes; order Xylariales; family Hypoxylaceae; genus Hypoxylon; species Hypoxylon sp. FL1284. Next base: position 784,870 of record JAJJXE010000005.1, on the reverse strand, counting down.
CAGGAGTAACCGATTTCCGCCTGGGTGGAAGCGTAGATAAGCTAGAAAGTATTAGAAGTAAGAAGACACACCATCATCAGGGGGGGAGGACGCACAGGTAATATCGTAGACTACGTTATTCACCGCTATGTATATACCAAGATCGGGGTTGTCGAACCATCGTAGCCGTCTGGGCGTGAAGTGCTGCATATGTCGTGCTGGTTGTGGCATGTCGAGATATCCGCAGAGATATGGATTGAGGCGGCGGACAAGGTCGTCGGCCCTCGTCCTGTTTTCTAAGATAGCGCTGGGCATGGGACCACCAGCACTCTGTGGGAGACCGAAGTGAATATCCGCAGGCCGGAAAGGGAACTCTTGTGTCAAGTTAGCAGGTGCTTCGTGGTGAATATGACAGTTGTTACATGCTCGTGATATCGTAAATTTGCGGCCCAAGGCTAATCCAGGAAGGCTGTCCATTCCGACCATTAGACTCCGCCAGCTCTTCGGCACGCTTCAGCAGTATCAATTTTCCAATAGGCCTTCTATCGCTCAGCCTTGCGCGAATAGCTTCCGCTCTTGGGTCTCCACGTATCAGCGTAGGACCTTGTGGCCCCGTAGCTACGACCGCATGATACTCCTCTTCCGTAGTACGAAGTTCCTTTAGAAGGTCTATAGATGTGGTTAGCTGGAATAGTTCGCTGTAAGATGCGATGTTAGGGGAGACTAGCTTGTTATCCTAAAGACGTCGAATCCAGAGCTACCGTCTGGTTCGACTACCCACGCATTATCGAGACTCCTATGGTTCGCTACATGGCTGATATAAAAGTACTGAGTGTAAACTCTCCTCGATGGGAGCATTCTAGATGTCATTGATCGAGTCGCCACCATACTCCCGCTACCGCCAGCAGGTCCAGGAGGTGGACTGCTAGGCGGAGACGGGAAGAAGGTAGAACCTTGGGCCAAATCTTGCCAGGGGTTGTAGTTACCATATCTTACTTGATCAGGGTAAGCGAAGGTTCCGCCGACATATTCTACCGTCACCCAGCCTGGATCATATGGTGGAATGCTGAATGGGAAGCTCGTCCAGATGTCGTGGTCTGGGTTAGCTTCGCGCTCTGCTCGAATCTGCGTGTAACATTGAATGACAGCATCAATCCACGACCTAGAAACAATCAACTGTTAGTTATAAAATCGTACTTTAATCATCACTACATCTAGTAGGGAGATCAGAGTCAAGAGATAAAGAATGACAGGGTATACTGACGCTGGACCACCTTGAGGATACATGAGTGTTTGAATTTGACTTCCAATCGTGTCCAGGCAATTGAACGGCGAACCCACAGCCGTGGTGTAAATACTTTGTAAGGATTCTACTTGCTGCTCTTCATCTACATCATCTTGCGCGATATGAAAAGCTTCGACATTTGGCGCTTGGATTAAGGACCTAAACCATGTAACGGTAGCAGAAGAAGGCCACAGAAGTGCTAGCCTTTCAGCGGGCTTAGGACTGCTTGCAGGTGTATACCAAGGCACTGGAGATGTAAGAGTAAATGGATGTACATTGATGATTTCTTTTGTACGTCTGATTAAATTGTGCGGAAGAAATGACAGAACAGTTATAGGTTTTGTGATTCTGGAGGAAACAAAATGGACTGTGTGGTCGCAAGAGAGGAAAAAGCATGAACATACTGGAACACGATCTATGACAACAAGAGTCAGCACTGATTCATACAGGACAACAAAACAAATAGAAATATAAAAGTGCGGGAAGCATGAGGCAAGAACAGATTCGTCAAAGGTCGCGTACACTAACACCACGTCAGCAAATAGTATTCTTGGTGTGTTGACGGGTAACCAACACTTTCTACGATCGATGGAATAGGCACTTACTGAGTAATGCGATAATGTATTGGAACGAGAACAAATTCGGGGTGTAGGGTCGCATCGTTCTCATAGCTGCCAGTGGAACCAGAGCTGCTTCTATTTTGCGGCATTCGACCAAGTTCCGTCTTGCGTGGTAATATCTAAACTGATTAATCAATTCCCTTGTTGAGAGTTCGCTCCATGGTAGGAGTTGCCACGAAGCATACTCCTCGTTATACCACTCTGATCTCCTCTGTAACATAGCCCTTCTCTCAGCTTTCCATCTGCCGACAAGTCTTCGGGATCTATTCTCTAACTCGGGAACTGAGAAGCGTGGTGGCAATACTGGCCGACAAGAAGTTATGACAAGTTCATCGAGCTCTAAGAAGTTCATCTGTGAGCCGAGAACTCTTGGTGGCCGAAAAGCAGCGCTTCCTCTGGAGCTCACGACGTCGGCCCAAAACGTCTCGGAGAACACTTCGAAGTCAAAATTTAGCATTAACACCCAGACAAGATCTTCGGAGGGTCCTGGTAATCAACGCAGGTCAAGAAATGGGATAAGGACTTACTCGCAGAAACCCACTCTGTTGGTACTAGATAACATTCCCAGGCCCTTTCCAAAGCTCTAGACTTCCCATTGTTTTCGATCTGAGCGCCAGAAAAGAAATCTCCCATATATCGACTAGGCCAGTCTATAAGGGCAACATGACTAGGATAACCGGGATTTCTTCCTAGTGCAACGTTCGTCATATCTGGACGTCTATGGACCGAGCCGCCGAAGACAGCATTCTCGAAAGAGTGTCCTATTTCCGCGATCCATTCCTCGTTGTAAAGCTAGGATAGACGTCAGGCCCGCCAAGATCGGCTCAGTGCAGGTATAGCTTACCGGTTCGGCTTCCATGTCTCCTAACTCGTCTCTACACTGGACTACCGCATGCTGGCTCCTCTTTTAGTAATGACACAGGGAGTGGTAGGGGGTTTTCAAGACCAACCATCAACTCGTGGACTATCTAGGAGGAAAAGAAAGTTAGTGTCCAACGCTAGAGCAGCACCAAGGATACGTATCGTACCGTAGAAAAGAGGAAGAATATTGATACGCATCTCTCTGATAATGTAGAGTCCATCTCAAACAGAGGGCGTAGCCCTTTGACGTCCAATGTCACGACTGCCTTCAAAGCGCTCCAAGTACTAGTTCGAGTGACCCCATGAGCTAAACCAGTGACATTCTCATCAGTGAACCCAAAGCATACGTATTTGGCTGTCAGTCTCTCGAGCCTAGACCATAGTTCATCGCTTGTTGCTCTTTCTCTTTCTGGGCGAGGCCTCCACCTGTACACGTCGTCTCTGAAAAGTTCGTCGTAATTGTACCTTGGATCTTGCCCAGATCTCGATGGAATGGCAAACAAGATCGTGTCAAGCCTTGAAAGAAGGTTAGCCGACCTGACATAAGTTGGACAAGATAATGAAAATAGACTGGGCACAATCACGGACCATTCGCTCCTTTCAAGGCACAGTTGACGTAGAACGCGATTCGCAACTTCTAGTGCTATATCAATAACAGATGAGACAACCTCGTTATCCATGCTCCACCAGACTCTATCGCTGTAGGGCGAGTAACTGTTCTCAAGACCAGGTGTAGGATTGCGCAAAGAGCGTAGAAGGTTCGTTCTAAGATCAAGCCAATGATTTCTTCCAAAGCAGGACAGCCATCTGTCCTGATCTATTTGAACGGCTTGCCGGAGGAAAGATCGCCAATCCGCATATGGATCAATCGAGGACAGGCTACTGGCATCATCTAGTGATCCGTCAAAAGCGAGATTCTCACCCAAAGCGGACAGTTGCCAAGTTCTGGGGCCGAAGTTTGCTATTCGGGCCTGTCCCCTCTCGGCATAGAACAGTCTATCCAGCTCCTCATTGCTCGGTTTGGGTATTTGACCAGACGGTAAGCCGTTGGTGTCGGGAAACTCGGGGGCCAGACCTGAATGGGCTCTGTTGTCTGGGTGGTAGAAGCGCCAAAAAGGGTCTTTCGATACACCGTGACGAGTAGCGAAAGGGGATAAGGGTCGTTGGGGATCAGGCGGTATAGACTCGGATACTGGGACTTCTGGATCGTAGCCACCAAGTTGGACATTGGGCAGGCGAATTTGGTAGCCCAGCAGGCCAGCGGCAACAATTCCTTGCGCCTGGTTTTGGCCTGACGAAGTCATTGGCAGGCTTGTCTTCGGTTGGATATGGAACTGTGGTGTTCGGAGCGACAGGCTCGCCTAGAGATAAGGTGTCGGGTAATGAAAAGCGAGCAAAAGACGGCTCTTCCTTTGCCTGGGATCGCTGGCCAGCCTAGATCAGGCATTCAGGTACGAATGTATAAGAAAGCTCACAGTCGACAGGACAAGAGAGAATGAATTACTTGTAACGCTTATTTCATCTTGGCGAGAGACACCTCACACTCACCTAGGTATCTAAGAGGTAGGTATCTGTGATATGTTCGCTTTCATCTTTGGCGCACAAAGCCAAAGAGTCTGATACAATCGCATCCGGAATTCTCGGTCCATAGGTACGTACACATCATGATGTTGAAGACTTTCACGCGTGAAGATAACAGTGAATCGTGAGTCATTAGCCGGTATTGCCATGTTGAAATGAGCTTTAAGGCAAGGACTGTTGTTTTGCAGAGTAATAATAATAATTATCTGGTAATTGTGAATTGCTGAAGTTGTTGACATCCGATCGTGATTAATCATTATGACCGGGAGGGCTTATCGATACAGCACATTACGTCATGCCTGGATCTACATATGAACGGGTACCTTGATGGCGATAGCTTTCTCTCTGCTTCGCAACCTTCTCGATATTGGCATTTTTACTCCCCGTTGCCCTAGCTGCTGCGATCACGAATGCTTCGGACCGCTGCCAAAATGGCCCTTATTCGTGGGACCGACATCCCCTCCCTCAGCCTTCTCTATAAGCTCAACAAGCTCGATGCTCCCGCGTCAGGCCCCGTTGAGGGAGCTTCCTCGATACACAACGACAATATCGGTTTGTACCGCGGCGATATCACCAAGTTGGGCGTCGATGCCATTGTAAACGCCGCGAACGAGTCTCTACTCGGTGGCGGTGGCGTAGACGGTGCCATCCATCGTGCTGCTGGCCCGAGCCTCGTCGACGAATGCAGCACCTTGGGAGGTTGTGCCACCGGCGAGTCAAAAGTCACGTCGGCCTATAACCTGCCCTGCAAGAAGGTCATTCACACGGTCGGCCCAATCTACCGAAAATCGCGTTCCACCAAAAGCGAAGCGACCCTTCGAAGCTGTTACCGGTCCAGCCTACAACTTGCCGTGCAGCATGGCTTGAAGACTGTTGCATTTAGCGCCATTAGCACTGGCATATATGGCTATCCAAGTCTCGACGCTGCCAACGTCGCGTGTGACGCCGTAAGGAAGTTTATGGACGGCGAGGACGGCCGGAAGTTGGACAAGGTTGTCTTTGTCACGTTTGTAGACAAAGACGCCTGCGCCTACAACCAGACTCTTCCGTTAGTTACCTCGCCCGTCCTATTTGACGTCCCAAGATTCCAATTCTCTACTCTTCCTCGATGCTGACTTGTTTTCCTTACACAGCCGACACTTTCCACCCGACTCTCAAAACTTGGCGGACGAGAAGGAGACGGCTGAGGCCAAGGCAACAGCCAGCCAACTTCCTGACGTTCCCACCAATGACCCGGCTGATGCAGAGCATGCGCAGAAGAAACAGAAGCAGGATGACTAGAGCTGTCATCGAATGACATAGAGCCCTTATGACATGAACCAAGATCCTGCAAGGCATCGTTTTTCGTTTCAAGGAGTTACGGGAGCATTAGAGTTAGGCAGGATACAGGAATGAGATACGTGCTGACGCATTTGCTTATTTGACACCATTCAATGGACGCTTTTTCCTCTGTGTCCACAACCATTCGAGACTACTTAAGTCACTTCCGTGAGCCAATCCTTGATGGTTCATTATTGACTTGGCTGCATCTACTTCCAGTGCAGTTCATCGGGACAGCTTATGGAGATGGGAGTCTCTCAGGTTACTGCAGAACTGGGCAAAGATCTATTCTTGTCCTGTCCTCTGCTTTTCTTTGCGACTCGAAGTATCGACTTGTCATAGAAACATGCAGTTAAATCTTGAGCCGACGAGAAATTTAATGTTTGAAAGTTGACTCCGAAAGTCCCTTATAAATTCAGTCTAGTTTCTCCTTCGCTATTTGAACCTCACCATCCGTCTCGTATCAACCCCAATCGACTTAATCGTCTTTGTGTTTGGTAGTCCGCTCTCATCCTCCACCCAATCAGATCCTAACACACTGTTCAGAAGTCCGGCACATACAAAGTGGTATCTGAGTCTAGGAGCCCAAGCGTATCTACCCGGGTGCCTACCTAGGTAGGTAGGTAGGTAGGTATTTGTGAGGTCTTGAAAACGTCTGACGTTGAGTCCCAGACAAGTAAAAGGGATAGCTCCCAGACATCGGAGGCTATCGAAGTCATCCCAGATGGTCATCGGCGGTGGCTCGTTGTAACACTTCAGCATGGCAGAATACGCAAGGTCCCAGTGAACGACATGGAACTGCTAGGACGGTTGTTGACTGATGGCCCCGGCACCAAGCGTTGCGGAAAGTGCTTCAAGAGCTGGCCGGCCAACTATTTTTATCATTATCGTTCGGCGCCTAACACTACTCTCTGGTGTGAGATCTGCCGCTCCCTAGTCAGGCAGGCCTTACACAGTCAGTTATACCAGGTCGTGAAACAAGGAACCATAGGAGCCAATGAGACCCTGAAGCAGCGCGATATATCTTATCGAGTCTGCTTCGGCCCCAATATGTCGCCTCACCTGAAACCACTGGATGGTTTCATCGCAAACGGCCAGACGTTGCGGTATTGTATGCATTGTAGAAGCAAAGGAAGAGCCGACATATCTGAATTTATTAGTCGATTATGCCCCATCCCTAACCGCCTTTCCCTTCCCAACGCCTCCCTTGCAGAGTCCTACCTCCACGGAAGATCACCTCACGACCTTTCCGACAGCATGGGTATCCCCTTTTCAGACCTTGTACGCTGGCTACAAGTCACCTTGGTGCTATTTTGCGCGGATAGCGACGATGAGCTAAAGGTCATTTTGAAGGACAATACTAGCTACTCTAAGTTTTGTCGGGGCCTCAGCTCAGTTCCGACGAAGGAGCATAGTCCCCTATGTTCAGTCGGTTCTCGAGAATGCCTCGTGGCTCAGCGAAAGATTCAAGGTTCCCGACTTTCAGGACCGCATTGTCGACGCATTCAGGGCGGTCGGATTTGAAAAGCTCAACGGAAAGGTTGTTGGCTACGGGATGCTGCAAGCAATGGTAAACAAAGGCATTAGAATGGATGATTCTGGAGATGGCGGTAGAGAGGATCTAGGACGAGCAGTATGAACGAGTTGAGCGATGGCGATGAGGAACGTTCGCTGGGCGAGAACGCCTAGGTTCTTGAGAGTAGATCTACAGAAGCGATCAGCATAGTCAGTTTAGAGTAAACAACATGGTCAACCTTGCCAAGAAGTACCTACCGGTCCTTGACTCTACGCGTGCCTTAGCAGGTAAAATAGGGGTCATGGCAAACATCACAGACACCTACAGGTAGAGATTTTCAAACGAGATTCGATGCAAATAGAGAAAATCAATCTAGCTACCTTACCTTGAACCAATTCACTCTGCAGTAATGACAGTCGCCATTATTTGCCACCGTCCCCGAAGAGCACCTCCTGCGTGTCGTAGCCATATTCCATCGGCATTTGCCAGTACACATCCATATCCCCCTTGGACGACTTCCACGCCTTCTCCAGAACATCCACGAGCTTGTCGTCCAGCGGGCCCTTTTCCAAGTAATCCAAGTTATCGCGCAGCTGCTGCAGGTTCGAGAAGCCGATGACGACGCCGTCGCCCCCGTCGCGCACGCGCAGCTTGGAGTGGTGTACGAGCCAGCGCATGGCGAGCTCGAGCGGGTTGAGTCCGCGGGCCTCGGCGGCCTCGCGGATGAGCCGCGCGCCCTCGATGATGCCGTCGCGGAAGTACTTGCCGCGCGTGAGGTGCTCGAAGGGCCCCGGCGCGTAGCGCCCGTCGCGCGGGTCCGCGTCCTTGGACGTGATGCGGCCCAGCAGGAACCCGCCGCCCGTCGGGCTGTACACGTCCACCGCGATCCCGTACCGCCGGCACGTCGGGATCAGCTCGTCCTCGATCGTCCGGAACAGGCAGTTGTAGATCGCCTGGTACACCGTCGGCCGCACCCACCCGTGCTGCCGGCACGTCATCACGATCTCGGCCACCTCGAACGACGTGTAGTTGCTCAGCCCCAGCCGCTTGAATTTGCCCTGCTTGTGCAGCTTGTCCATCGCAGCGAGCGTCTTGGCGAAGGGGACAGAGCGATCCTACAGCGCGATATCAGATTAGTACAAGCCAAAGGGACCAGCTTCTTGGATGACGGCCTCCTTACAGGTGCGTGTAGGTAAAGTATCTGTGTTCGAGTCAGTCCTGTGTCTATAGACGGAAAGTTTGAGTGCGTACGTCTACAGAATCAGTTCCCAGGTCTGCTAGAGAAGTCTCTACCGACTTTACCAATGCATCGGGCTCGTGGGATCCAGGCGGGAGGGGCCTGAAAGGATGTTAAGAAGTTGAATTTGACATGACTGGCGCTCCTCGTTCTTCTCATACCATAATTTGGTCGCGATTTCTAAGCCCCTTTCTTTCCACCCGGCCTGCCTCGTAAATGCTTCCTGCTTGCCCCCGAGGTACAGGCGGGCCGTATCGAGCTCCTTATGCCCACGGCTTTGGAATATATCTAGGGCTTGCTTGAAGTCGTCTAAACTCGTCATACGCGCTCCGGGTCCTACGACCATGAGGCCCATGATTATGCGAGGATTGGCCTGCTCCGCCATTCTGGCTGTCGTGTTGGGTGCCGTGTGTATAAACGAGCAAAATCTCGATACTGTTTTGGGGTCACGATACATTAAATAGATCAAAATCCAGTTGGCATGATGAAGGCTGCCTTTATAGCTTTCCACGCTGGAACAGGGGTAATTACTGGATAATGTCGCTCTTCCTACACCACTTCGAGCTCCGCATCGACGCATCACATCCGTCCCCGCAGTAAATCTTTGTGGGGAAGAAGATGAGAATGCTCTAGTATGCCTGCAATGCCCATATCAGTTTTAGGTAGTTGAGCGGGGAAGGTGTGATTCTGGCTTGAAGCGATGCCTCGGCGTAAAGTGGGCTTGTCATAAATCTGGTAAAACATAATATGTGCTCTGGAGGGTATGGAAAGGCGATAGAATGCTACTGTAAGCTCTAGATACCGTTCTCCGAGAAGGTGCACTATATCTTCTTAGGTCCGTTCATCAGTCTCGGTCTTCAATATCACCGTGGGGTATTGGCTGGCCATAGAACTGTAGAAAGGGGCACAGTGATCTACCTAGCCTTTATATAACGAGACTTTCTAGTCATAATCGCTAGGTTGTACGAGTAAAGGCCTATTAACGGCTTCAGAAAGAATAACAATACAGGCTCTTTTCTTAAATGTTGACGTATCTATCCGGCCGGAATGCCTACACTAGGCTCATTGTAAGAGCAACTCGAACATATCTTGATTACCCCAAGATGTCTTTTATCATGCTGGTACGAGGCATTCATCATCTCATAGTAAAAAGGCTCCAAGTTAAATAAATGATTGCTACTGCGTCAGGAAAGTCACAAGGCCACGTGCACGTTCCTCATTGTTTCAAATTACCAAGTAGGTTAATAATATCCAGCTCAGGCGTTTGTAGGTAAGTTAAGTGCTTGCCGGCAAGTCCATTATTCAGGAGTCTCCTCAAAATGAAAGATTAAGTCAGTCCACGCACAGACATCCAACAGCAGTCAGTTACACAAACTATCACTTGTTGTAGTTATGGGGTCACCGCTTACTTGAAACGGAGAATGCGACACGGCAATAGTTGAGATGCGGAACGCCAATTCTGCTCAGATGGACTTGTTCTTGCTCCATGTAGTCAGGAGTCGGTGTAAGGACAATACAGGAGTCAGGGCATAGCGAGACAGCGGCATATTCACTGCTGTTTCAATACGTGTGGAAGTCTTTCTTACAAACAGGTAACTCAAGGCCACCTGGCCTTCTCAGGTAGGTATAAATATCGTTAGATACGATACCCTTCTACGTGAACTGACTGCACGCTATCTACTATTAAACAGCATCAAGTATCAAGGAACTCACAGATAGCAAGCATGTCGGTCCCCCAGTCAGTCACTAAAGCTCGAGCTACCGTGCACAGCCTCCAGGTCGTTCACAACGGCCTTCTCCGGCTGACGGAAGATCAGCTCACACAGCATATCTACGACCTTCTTGCGGGTACGTTGGAGTGTGCAACGGCCATCGCAGATGCTACTGATCTGCTGAACACAACTGGCTATGACTGTGGCATCGAGACCCTACAGGCTCAAAACGTTGCTCTCGTCCAATACCACAGTAGGGCAAAGGCGAGGCACGAGGAGAAGAAGAAGAAGCGAGAGGAACGGGAAAACAGACGTCGGAGATGAAGTATTCGAGCGGCAGTAGGAGACCTATAGGGTCTCCGTTTCAGCGATGATACATCAGGGCGAATGGTTTGAAGATTTTGTTTCTTAGCACCTACATAACTCGTAGTGTTAGGGAATAAGCCAATCTATTTTGGTAATGTTTTACAGCTCGCAGTATGCGTGATGCCTGATAATTTCACTTATATCAGATATATAGCTACTACGAATCTACAGCAGTAAGGTATATAGGTGATGGGTGGGATCTGCCAAGCGGGCAACCAAAGTGAATACTTCGAATTAACATGCCAACGAGAAAGTCAAAAGAACAGAAAAGGAGAATGAAAGATCTCAGATCTATACGTAGCGGCGAACTACTAAAGAGAACACGACGTATATTTTCCCGATATGTTGTACTGCCGGAAAATGCCGTACACCCAGGTGACTCATCCGTGACCGGCCAGGACTATACGACATCGGAGCGTCGTGCATCGCGTACACCCGCGCCCTTCCGGGATTCGTCCCACTCCTTTCCACGCCCTGAGAAATGTACCCCTGAGAGGTGGGGTCGTCTAGCCGCACTAAACCGAAGCCCGAGAGTGATATAAAACTTTCCAGTATCTCCGTCTTCCAAGTCCCCTCAGCTTCGTCTTCATTCCAGGTCTTGATTCGCGTTCAAGTCGTATCTATCTTAGGAATCGTGTTAGAACAGCTGCCTAAGAGCTCTCACCCCCAAGATGGATTTTGGACCCGTGGTATCGTTTGGCCAGAGAGCCCTGCAGCACTTCGAGTTTGACCCGAACTACCGTAATCTCAACCACGGTAGGACGCCCCTGGGGTGGGAAAATGGGCGATAAATGGCCTCTAACCATCGGCAGGGTCATTCGGAACAACCACACGCGCAATCAGGAAGAAGCTCCAGTACTATCAGGACCTGACCGAAGCCCAGCCGGACAAGTTCATTCGGTACGATGCCCCGGGCATCATCAACGAGTCCCGCGCGGCCGTCGCAGAACTGATCAACGCGCCGACTGAGACAGTGGTGCTCGTCCAGAACGCAACGACTGGCGTCAATACGATCCTCCGGAACATGACCTGGAACGACGACTGCAAGGACGAGATTATCTACTTCAGCAACATCTACGGGTCCTGTGGAAAGACGGTAGACTACATCGTAGACACGGGTCTCAACCGGGTCTCGGCGAGGGAGATCCCGATTACGTACCCGTGCGAGGACGACGAGGTCCTAGCTGCTTTCAAGGCCGCCGTCGATGACAGCGTGAAGGAGGGGAAGCGCGCAAGAATATGCATCTTCGATACCGTATCCAGTCTTCCCGGTCTGGCGATGCCCTTCGAGAGGTTGACCAAAGCTTGCAGAGAAGCAGGGATCCTCAGCTTGGTAGACGGGGCACAAGGCGTCGGAATGATCGACTTGGACATGCAGACGCTGGACCCGGACTTCTTCGTCTCGAACTGTCATAAGTGGCTATACGTGCCGAGGGGCTGTGCCGTGCTGTATGTGCCCGTAAAGCATCAGTCGATGATCGCGTCAACGTTACCCACCTCCCACGGCTACATCTCGAGGACCGGGGAGAGACACAATCCCCTACCCAAGGGCACTCAGTCCGCCTTCGTGAACAACTTTCAGTTCGTTGGCACTGTGGATCTAAGCCCATACCTGTGCGTGAGGGACGCGATCGCATTCAGAAAGGAAGTTCTTGGAGGCGAGGCCAAGATTCTAAAGTACATCCACGCGTTAGCCAAAGAAGGGGGGAAGAGAGTGGCCGAAATACTTGGAACGGAGGTACTGGATAACGCGTCAGAAACACTATCAAGGAGTGCCATGACCAACGTCGCCTTACCTCTAACACCGGAGCAGGGAGCCTCTTCCCTGAAATGGATGGAGGAGAGGATGGTGAAGGATTATGGCACGTTCATCCCGCTGTTCCAGTACAATGGCCGCTTATGGGCGAGGTTGAGCGCGCAGGTCTACCTGGATATCGAAGATTTCGAATGGGCGGGACGCATGCTCCTCAAGCTGATCGAGAGGGTGAAATCTACCTAAGGTAGGGACTGAAATGGCGCATGCCACAGACTTATGTACATTAGATCAACAAGAGGAATGACAACAATCACCTATCTGGCCTTTAAGGTGTTCGGGTCATGAAGGCCTCAATACCAAACTCGGCCAAACAAATCCCCCACTGCCAATCGGAGTTGCGCTCGTACCCATAGGGGACTTGGCGCTGAAATCTCCCGTAATGACAGCAATTATAGCGTATACCTGTCAGTAACCCTCCACTGACGGGCCCCTAATAGCCCCACTAAAGACGTCTTTCTTTCAGCCGTTAAGGGAAAAGCCCTTATAACTACCACATCATGTCACTCCTCTTTGAAAGTCTGCGTTCATGACCAAATGTCGCTGATTGTTATCTATCGCTCCCTTTAAAACGCTGCTCTAATATTGTATGAATTGGAATTGGTAGTGTAGATGATGGTGATATCGCTCCCGTCCCGCTGTGTGCCTGCTGAAAGGCGTAATGTGTAGCGGCGTGCGCTCAAGTATGCCGCCGATGTCAAGAGTTCCGCTTGATGTAAGAAAATGAAGAAAAGGAGCATCCCGCTCTGGTTAAAATCGCTAGAAAGTGTCCGAAAAGCAACGCTGTTGCCAATGGAAATCTAACCTGTTGAAGGGATTGTATTAGCAATGGACTCTTCATCTTTGGAATGGCATGCTCAAGTCTTACCACAAGAAACGCTTGACTATAGAAAATTGAATCCAACTACAGCACGACCAAGCGCTAGTGGTGCCACCGAGCACAGTGGGCATCGCAAAGGTCGTCGATACCCTGCTTCAGCAGAAACGCCTCGGCGTCTCTGCTGCCATGCTCTCTTGCGACGCAGAGGGCATTCCTGCACGTCTTATACGAGCTCACGCACTCGTAGTGTCCGAGATCGATGCACCCCTGCCGGACCGGGTACCGCAGGTCGTGGTGACTGCCTGACGCGAGAAGTAGCTTCATCACGTCGACTCGGTTCACTGCCATAACGCATTAGCATGTGCAACTGGAGCTCTGGGAATGCTACATACTCTCGGCAGCCACGAAGAGGGCTGGCCCATTCCGAGTAATCGGCTCGGTTCCGGTGAGGTAGAAGATCGAGACTGAGGAACAGCCTCGGACCAAGGCGTCGATCTCGTCCAAAGACCGGCCGCGGCGGATGGCGCTCTCCACGCAAGAGCGAGCGGGGTGAGGGGAGTCGCACCACCGCGGAAGGTTCAGGATGGATTCCATATAATGTTCGGCCTCCATTGCCGCCCGTCGGTAGGCAAGAAGCTCTGCCATTCCCTTGCTTACGCGCGAGAACCGATGCACATCCCCTACCGAGGTGAGGTGGCTGGTGATGTGCCACCAGATGGGCAGAGGGTAGTCCTCACCCCGTCGAGCTACTGTTGAGCGAGGCATTGTCTTTAGTCCAAGGTAGGTAGAGAGCAAAGATTGGTACAAGGCCGTGTGTGTAGCGAAGGAAGCTTGAGAAGCTTATGATTAAGGGAGATTATGATCAAAACGTTGCTGGCATTGCAATAGAAGCCAATGGTAAGGAAGGAACACGAGAGAAGAACGAATCGAGAATTGTCGGATGCCTCAATGATTATATATAAAATTCGAGTGGCCCGAAAGGTTGAAGCCTCAGTGTCGAAAACAGTGCCCTTTTCCGGGCATCCCTTTTGTGACTGACACCTTGCTGGGACTATTCGATTCTATCGTGGGCCATTAATGGCCGACCATCCATGAATGGGTCAGAGCCAAGCCTTCATTCAATTGTTTTCTTCTTCCTCTGCACGAAACTACCTAACCCTTTACCTGCAATTGACCATTAACTTCTGATGCGCCAAGAAACCATCCCAAGGCATCAACCCAGCCGTCGAACTACGGTCGATGAGGGTGTCTCTTGGCCCCCGCAACGTCTACGCCTACGCGATACACGTTTCCCGACGACTCCTCGGCCATAATCGAAGTAACGAAGATGGTCTTCATGTCCTTCCCCCCAAACGCGGGACACGAGCACATCTTGGCGCCCACGTGCACCGTCGCCACCACCGTCCCCTCGGGCGACAGTCTGAGCAGCTTTCCCTGGGAGTTTGCTGCCACCCATACATGGGACTCCACGTCGACGGCCACACCATCCGGCAGGCCGCCGCCCTCAAGATGGGCGAGAAGCTGCCTGTTGGTAGCCTCTCCCGTCGCAAGGTCGTAGTCGTACCGGAAGACGTCTCCGCGCGGCGTGTCGCAGACGTACATGGTCCTGCTGTCGGGCGACCACATTGGGCCGTTGACTACGGGACTTCGATTGCCCGCCGACGCGTCGTTTGCTCGCCCGCCCTGCAGGCGCCAGAGCCGGCCTATGTTGCTCTCCTCGTCCAGCGCCATCGTGCCCGCCCACCAGCGCCCTCTGGCGTCGATCGCCCCGTCGTTCATCCGCACCTTGCCGTCCAGAGCTGCGTCTTCTTCGTGGTGGACGTTGGTGATCCGTTCCAGGGTGCCCTTGGCCGAATCTATCAGTGCAAAACCTGTCTTCGTCTGCGCCGCCAGCACGTCCGTTCTGCCGTCGACAAGATCCAGTCTGGTCACTGGCTCGTCCAGTTCGATCGTATGTTTGCTGCTCCAGCCCCCCTCCAGTGGCACACTGTGAACTAGCTTATTCTTGATGTCGACGAAGAAAAATGTGTCGTCACTTTCGCGGTAGAGGGGGCTCTCGCCCAATCCAGAACGAGAAGGGAGCCATTCTTCGGCAGTGTATTGCTTCATTTTGAACAACTAGTTAGCTCTAGGATGCCGTGTATTTCGATCCGAGTACGTCAATCTGGGCATGTCGTCCGAATACATATTCTTACGATCCGGATAGTCCATGACGTCAACATACTGTCACTATTTCCTGATGATTATGACCGCCTCAAGATGTCGTGGATCCAGTAATAATTTGCCTCATTTTTCTTGTCGCGGTTTTTACGTTTTTTTTTTTCTGATTATCCCGCGGACAAAATTGGACTTCATCGAACTCCATGAGTCAATGTGAATAATCTGTGGACTTGATGGGCTAGCTCTAGTCCCCGAGAAAAAAAGGGGGCAGGTCAGATCCCACCCGTTGAGCTATCTTGACGAAAGCGAGGTATGCATTACTTCCAGGTTCATTATATATAATTGCGCCCAGAAAGATTGCGAAAGGCAATCAGAATTGTATATCGTTGTCCAGTATGTCCATTAAGCCCTGATTGTTGTAATACCAATCGCTCAGAAGCCCCTGGTTCTCCATTTCTGCAGCTCCGAAACCGATCCCCTGAAGCGCTGAGTCATCTAAGAAGGATGTTAGAGCAGGATTGGAGAGAGAAGGCATAGTTCTCGAATTGATATAGAGACGCGCAGCCTGGCATAGCAGCTCATAAAGCTGATACGGGTGGGTGGTCGACTTGGGAGAAGCCGTTTCATTAGGCTTCAGTGAGGCAGTAAACCGATCCAGGAGGTCCAGATCGTCAAAGTCCAAGAGCTGGACACTGCGGGTGAACAGAATACTGAATGGCACGAAAGGGGTGTGCAGGATAGCCCTACAGAGCATTTGCGACGTTAGCCACTTCTCGAATCGTAAGTAACACAATAATTAATCATCACTCACCAATTGATATACTTCGAGACCATGGCCGGACCTGCCTTGCAAGTCCTCACGTCTAACATGCATTGCTGATGTATCTCCATCACCTCTCGAGCGACAGTGACAGATTCGTCTGAGACGCCGCTTACTAACCCCGGTGAGGTAGGAATGGCTCGGAGAATGAGAGCCAGCAACGAAGACTGACAGACTAAATCACATCGGAGATAAATGATTCGCATCGTATCTGAGTTGATATCGTTTTGCTTGTCTGCGGAATCCTATTATAGCCGATTAGTAAAGCTTGAAAAGTGAGTTAAGGCAAGGTGGCAGAAGCATACGCGAATCTCTGCATGAGTTCTATCAATCAGACCTCTAAGTTCTCTGGCGAACTCCTTTGCTAAACGACCGCGATCATCTTCATGCCGACACAAGCCCGTTGGGCTGTAAAGTTGATCGTATATTTTCCCCTGGAGTCTGCTCAGCTTCACCGTCCGCGGCTCGCTTTCATCGTCGACTGTCAACGTAATCTCTGAATCGCGAATATTTGAGGAGCGGCCAAGTCGAAGAGACATGCCCTTCTCGAGTCTATACACGCTCCAGAAAAGGTTCTCCTGACTCTTTCTCAGGGCCGGGTCTATTTCTCCCGTGGAGCGGCTTCGATGGTAGCCCAATGTTAGGCAGCGGTCCAGGGCGGCTGAGATATAAGTCCAAGCCATTGAAGCTTTAGACTCATGCTCAATGCAGTAGTACGACTGTGATGATGTTTAGCAATTTTTCTAAATTTACGTAGCTTTAAAGGTGAATTCCTTACAGCAAGTGTCAACGCAGAGATTGCCTCCTGTGTTGCCGGCAAGAGAAGCGGGAGCTGCAAAAGAGCGACCTGGAGATTTTTTCGGCATAGATGATAATAGTCCTGGTAATCTGGAAGACCGGATACGACGACGTGCTCAGCAAACAGATGAGACAAAACCTCATTAGCGATGACATAGTCGACCTGGCTGTAGTCGTCGATTGGGAAGTAAACTTTTCGGCAGATCTCGGCGGATTTTTCTAAGGAAATGATTCGAGATACCCAGGAAATTCGTGTGTAAGTTTCATGATCTAATATCTATGTTATTAAGGTGTTTATGTAATGTTTCTCGCAAATACGAACCTTTGGCCCAGCGTAGTACCGTCACAACAGCCTCCATGGGAGGCATGGAAGAACTGATAGGTTTCAACTTGGGGATGTTCGCCTCTGGTAGAGACGAACTTAGATTTGGAGTGGGATTCTCCAGTTTCCGTATGAGACCTTTCAAAGAAGAGAGGATCTCATTCTCTTCGATGCCGACATCACTGGGGTCTCTGTCTTGCACTACAGCTTTGACGAAGTCAATAATATGGGCCGAATGGTCCCACAGAGGTTCGCCCACAGGTAAGGAGGAAGACTGGTTTTCATGGGGAAAACGCAGCAAATTTGTTTGGCCAACGTTTCGTGCCGGATGGTCTACGGCTCGTGCAGCACCGGAGGGGGCGTTGATATCTTGCAGGAGCAATTTGATACCATCGATGCCCTTTGCTATATTGTCAATCTTCTGTTCACTATATAGGCACCGCCGTCATTATCATAATAAAGCGTAGATACTGAAAAACGACAACCCACTATTGTGCTGATATCAATACCCGCTGCCGAGGGGCTTTGTCATTAGATGCAACTGGACTGTGGATACATTCGAGCCGAGAAGAGACGCAGTTCGAACACGGCGATCCCCTGTCGCATCGAATCTTCCTAGAACGACACTGGTCGCACTATGAATTGTGTCGTTAGTTTGTGTCAATACGAAAGGGTGTCATGCTTGAAGTTACCGAGCGGCGCGTGATGGCAGGACGCTTTGATGGCGTATTAGCGATCCCTCTGCTGATCTCCATTTCTAATCTATTCTCAACTGCTCAGAGTTTTAGAGTGCCTAGGTATGTTGAGAAATGAGGATGACAATTCCTCCGTCAAGTCTGATGTGATATTCAAGATGACAAATCTCAGCATCGGCCCGGACTGCGGAATCCCGCGCATCTCCGGAAAAGGGGCTAAACAACGTACCCTGTCCAGAGGTGGAACTTGATTGGACAGCTAACCTCCATAGCCGAATAATCTCAGTTATGTAAGGTTGGATTGCATAAACAGGTCCGACTCTGTAACCAGACTCGACCAGCACGTCGACACCATCAAGACCGTGAAATATGGCTATAAATACCGGTATATCCTCCGTCATAATCGAGAAATAATTTCCTGCACGAAACCACCACTATCATACTCACTCCTAGTCAACACTCACTTCGATTACTTACAACATGAGCCAGAACGTTCTCATCACTGGAGCCGCCGGCTACATTGGCGGCTCTGTTCTCGC
Source organism: Hypoxylon sp. FL1284 (assembly GCA_022432365.1). Classification (NCBI taxonomy): domain Eukaryota; kingdom Fungi; phylum Ascomycota; class Sordariomycetes; order Xylariales; family Hypoxylaceae; genus Hypoxylon; species Hypoxylon sp. FL1284. The sequence continues at coordinate 766,426 of JAJJXE010000005.1, read as the reverse complement.
GGGACTCCTTTCTCACCCCAGTACGCTTTTGAAGGCTTTGAACATTACTGCCGTAGTTCGCTCTTCGGAACAAGTTCAGACCTTGAAGCAGAAGCTCGGCGTCAACGTTATCCAGGCAGATGTCGGGGACGCGGCAGCCATGACTGAAGCTATACTTGGCAACGAGAGTGAGTTACACTTTATAACTACCTCCTAAATACCTTCATCAATACCTAAGTAATTTCGCTTTAATCGCTGCTTACCCGTTTCTAGTTGATATCGTCATCCATACAACCAGCTCCAGGCATCCCCATATCATGCCACCCCTTATCAACGCCCTTGGTCGGCGCCGCGAGATCAGCGGAAAAGAGACATACCTTATCCACGTGAGTCCGTACGCATGTATCCGCCTGATAATCCACTGATAGTCAGTCAGGCATCGGTCGCGACGGCTTTTACCACGATGGGTGGTTGGCCGGTCGTGGAGGAGGTTCGAGACACCGAACCGCTACTTGCTAAAGAGAAGGAGATCCAACCTGGTCACCCGGTACGAGATGTAAGTCGCTCTCAAGTCAGTCCTCCTGATCTAGACGCCTCTAATAAGCCAAAAAGACCAACATCCTGGTGACCGAGGAAGCCAAAGCGCACGGTGTCAACAGCTTCATCATCGCGGTGCCGACTGTCTGTGAGTGCCCCTAGACCAATTATCTGCTGACTTGGAACTCACTAATTTTTCTCCTCAACCAGATGGGAGAGGGACTGGAGAAGGAAGGAAGGTCTCGGTAAGTTATTTAAATCATTTCTATATGCTATACGATACATGAATGATATATGATATACTAATATCAACATTAATAGGTAAATATCCCGGCCTATACTCGAGTGGCCATTGAACACAAAGCTGTGCTCAAATTTGAAGTGAATGGGGTGCGTCTACATTCTCTCTTCGCTTTTATTTGACAGTCAAGCGAGCTGACGCTCCAGATTAGTACCCACCTGCAGTGCACATCGCCGACTTGACGGACTTCTACACCCTTCTCATGGAGAAGATACTGCAGAAGGAGAATGTCCCCAAGAATGAGGACGGCTACTACTTCGTCGTGGCTCACCAGGGCGACTGGTGGGCCGTCGCGGAGCGCATGGCCAAGGCCCTGTATGCCCGTGGCCTCGTGGAGCAGCTTGAAGTGAAGACCTGGCCGAGCTACGAGAGCGCGGCAGATGAGCTGGGATGGCCGCGTGCCCACATTCGAGCTATGGGCTCATCGGGGTAAGTCATCTATCCTCCCACTATGAGCGTCCTCGTGATCAATATAGCTAACGAGCAATTAAGCGGAAAACTGATTTCCGCACATGCGAATGGACTTGGATGGCAGCCCAAGTGGGACAAGGAGAGATTTCTCAACAGTATCGACGATGAGGTCCAATCTGTGTTGGAGCTGGGCACGGTCAAGTCTACTCTTTTTGCTGAGTAGACCCCGGAATCGATGCCGACGATGGCTTCAGGGGAAGTGGAGCTATGCATGATTTGTAGCTGAGATTTCTGGATAGGGGCAGGCGACACGACATTTTCAGTACTTATTTTTCAACATTCACTCACTTTCTGCTTGTCTAATTTATTAAATATTTCCTCTACATTTCAGGCCTCAGATACATAGGTCTTTAGTCCAATTTGGTAGAAGTAAAATCTTAGGAATCTATCGATTTTCATCTCCTCAGATGAACTCATTAACTCAGACATATGGTCTAGAGGGACCTGTTGCCAACTTCAATGACAGGTCCCACGTAGAACTTCCCTGCCCACACTGCATAGTAGAAGACGCTGAACAATATCGCCGTACCGAATACAAGCACAGCCCAGTTGAAGTTTTGGGGCGTAACCTCTCTGGACGAGGGCCAGAAGCTGAAGAAGAAGACGAAGAGAAGATAGGCGCACGAGAAGATGTTATTCGCGATGCCGAGTGCTCCTGGAAGACGCCAAGGACCCCACGTCAAGTGTGTACCCATCGTGTTGGTGAGAGCATCATCACCCTCGGGAAGGTGGATTCCGCCTGTGAGTCGGCGATACAGCAGTAGCGAGGTTGCAATTAGATAGGACCCGAACAAGCCAGCAACCGAAATGGAAATGACGCCGTTGAAGGCCGTAGCGTCTCCGATATTAACGAGCGATAGCAAAATGGCAATGAGCGTAGTCGTAAGGACCGCGTGACGGGGTATGCTAGTCCTTGGACTGACTTTTCGCAAGACCTTCCAGCCAGGGAGTCCTCGATCGCGTGAAAAGGCCCAGTAGATCCGTGATGCTGATGCGAGGCAGCCGGTGGTGGCGCTGAAGGACATAACCACAATGATAGACGACATGACTGCCGCCCCCGCGGTTGATCCGCCCACAGCGTGGCGGAATATGGCCATGATGGGGTACTGGGGATTCTCGGCCAACCCTGCATCCATGTCGCCAAGGCAGTACAGCGTCGCAATCATCATGCCAAATCCCAGCGTTCCGTTAATGGCAAGCCCGGTCATTATAGAACGAGGTACGACGATAGCAGCATTGCGGATCTCCTCTGACATCTATGAAGTGGTCAGCTGTGAGACTCATACGGTTATGTGGCCATTGCATCGTTCTTCAAATCCATGACCATGATGAAAGCCCTCCTTACGTGTATAGCTGCGTCGCCCCCGAGGAAGGCAAAGACACTTCCACTTATGCCGATGCAGAATGACAGGCCCTAGGTTTGCCAGTCTCCCAGATTGAGAAAGGTATCAAACACGTCCGTAGCAGTACCGTGGTCGCTCAGGATTACCATGGGAAGCAAGACGGCAAAGAAGCCGACCAGATGAAGAATGAGAACGAAGCCCTCAAATCTAGCAAGAAGCGGTCCTCCTGCTGTGTTGATAACATAGCATACAAAAACCACACCCCAGAATAGGAGAGTACCGTGCCAGTTCTTCATGTTTTCAGCGTAGTCTGGATGAGTGAGGAGAATAAGGCCTTGGATCATTGTGCCGGTGACGAATCCTCCTGACGCTACCACTGCTTGCCAGCCTATGACGGTCAACCATCCAGCGATATATCCGAGAAATCTTCGATACCGTGGCGGCGCAAGCATGGATATCCAATGATACTGTCCACCAGACGTCGGCGCCATGGAAGTAAGTTCGGATATCGTCGCGAAGACCGAAACGGTGCCCACCCAAACAACAATGAATCCATAGACGATGCCAGATGGGCCGCCATTGCCAGCGTTGGTAAGTTCGGGATCATGCATACGAGGATGGGTGGCAGTACTTCTGTAGGCCTGTGAGAAACACACTGATCTTCGTTAGCACTAGGCACGTACGTGAGCTACGGCACTGCCTGGTAGAGGTAGGTGCGTAGCCCGGAGGACGAGAATTGTCAAGGAGAACTCACCCCAATGACCCTTCCCAGGTAATGAGCACAGTACAGCTAAATCCCAGTATAGACATGAACCCGAAATGCCTCTTCAAGACTGGCTTTTTGCCCAGGCGAGCCAGTATGGCATCGTCGCGAGAAGAATCCGTAGACCCTGCCGGCGTGGACTGGCCTGTGTGTAGAACATCTTTCAACTCTGAATCGGTATCCATCTTTGAATGTACTGAATGGGTGCTCGTTTTTTTTGTCTTTTGGGAACTCATACAAGAGACAATGAAGGGTCCGAACTGTGTGCCCCACGCCAACATATATGCCAGCGGTAGCAACTCCGAGCCGAGAGACCTCCACAATCTTCAACAAGGGAGCGTTTTAAAAACACGGCAGGGGTTGGTTACACATGTTGAGTGCGTTAGCCGCAGTAGCCATACATTTTAGGCTCCTAATGTAAATCTGCTAATGTACAGTATCCCTTGAACGCCACAATCCCAGGGTTCAAGCGAATACGTATGTTTTAATGAACAACGTGTAAGAACTTCTTGCTACCCACCCAGGCATCCGGGTACTTGAGATAGGTTAGTACTCGCATATCACCACAGGGGTCCTTGCCAGACTACCTAGGATACCTACCTGGTACGTTTCCAGGCATAGCACCTAGAATACCTGGGCAAAATTTGGTACATATAGGATGAATGGATGGGTAGATGAATGTGTTAAATTTATGAAAAGCAAGTCAACGATCTAGATATAGGGCATCAGAGTTGTCCATTTCACTCAAACAACATTCGCCCTACCCAATCCTATGCTCTCGTCCTCTAACCCAGATCTGTGCTCGTCGGGTTGAACGACATCGCCGAGCCAAGAGATACTAGATGTTGACGAGACAGGCCTATCACTCCCGCCCAATCTTTGCTCAGCGCTCTCGACCGACATTAGCGTTTCCTGCGGTAGAGCTTGTGCTGTCCCGGCTGTGATTCCAGGAAGCGGCTGGAATTGCAAGGGTGGCATAGTATTTGTTTCAGTGACTTCGGTCATAGTGGAGGAGGCGTCATGGCCGTTTTGAATCCCTTCGTACGAGGTGTTGAGGTTGCTGCTTGGTCGGGTAAGTACCGGATGTTTGAGGTCTGTGATATCTAGGCAAGACAGCGAGATCGCCGGGTCCGCTGTCGGAACTTCTTCTGTGCAGCGATACCACTTGCCAGGCCCCGGCTGCTCATTGGCAAGGCGATGGAGCTGGAGACTCGCGTTGTTCGTCCACTCGAGATAGGCGTACTGGTTACCTTTGCCCCGTTTATGACAGAATTCCAGGATGGGTTCCAGGGCGTACGATATAATGCATATCAGAATTCCCATACCAAATGTTATGCAGATACCAAGGAAGCTGAATGAGGTATATGCGGTGTCTCGAATTTTCTGCATTTGTCAGTCGAGATCCCCGTTTCCGATGGGCTGTATAGAGACATTTACCTGATTCTCGCAGATCTGTTGTTCGTGTTCATTAGCTGGCGGCCATCGCACAGATGGAACTTGTTGATCGCCTGTTCCCAAGACCGTGTCAACAAACGACTGCTGAACAGATGCGAGCGCGATTGAAAACCAATTTATAACATCATTCTGCCACTGATTTTTCGCAAGAGTGTATTGTATGCCATCAAAGAGTCGTGCCTGTGAGGTCAAGGACTTGGCTCCTAGAAACTGTATGACTTGCGCCAGGGATGTCGGATTGTTCCTCAAGACTGATGCTGCCCAGAGAAGCCGAGTTCCTATTTTGGACGTGGATACCGGACGATCCAGCTCAAGATCCTCCGTAGTCAGGTTGAATAAGGGTGCGGCTTTGTAGATAGCGTCGACAAATCCGGCTAAAGGACCACATCCTCGGTCCCGTGGGTACGCCGAGTTGCACCACTGTACTTGCTCTGTGCAAGCCATAGGGGATGCCGCGTCTCTCTGGTGGTATAAAGACAAGATACCATTCTCATTGAACAATGTGGCTTTGGAATACGGAATATCTGCCCGGTACCAATCATCCATTGTAGGCTCATTAAAGGTCACTCCATATCCGGACAAGAAGACGACAAAGACGTCGGCGTCAGGTCTTGCAAGCTGATGGATTGGAGTTATCTCGTTGGCAGTAAAGTCTGAGATGCTGGAAATTCCATGACGGTTAGTAGTTGTTGTGGGCCAGGAATGCTCTACATGCCTTAATCTAAAGTTGAAATTTGGTACAACACGTCCGGGAAAATATAAGTACTGATGGTCTGTATTTTCAGCCTCGTGAATGAAATCTTCATTTGTTGCCGTGCTGCCACTGGTGGCATTATGACGGATACCATAATGGTATCTCACCCAGGTAATGTTTTCATGAGTTGAACGGCTCGTATAGTCGTCGGTCTTGATCGGAGAACAGTGCAATACATATCTCCACACGACTCGTTCGTTTTCAGGCGCATTGACTCCCAGGTAGTCATTACTATCGACATAGCCGCTGTCCAAACGTAAGCTTGCCGTTGACCGGCAAATACTATCGTCGAAGGGGCAGCTTGCATTACTGTCAACCGAGATATCGGCAATGCTGTCAACCACAAATCTGTTACACTCAAACAAGCCCGACTTGCTGGTACCGTAGCATTGTTGAGCGTAGTTGGCGGCGTTATTCGACTTGTTGGCTAGGAGAGATCGCCAAGCTGTTGCATCGGATGTGTTCGAGGCTGGAAGTATGTGTGCGCAGTTGGCACTTTTGAGTAGAACATCGTTGCCAACCGTGGTAGAGATGCTCGACGAGAAGCCACCTGCGACGGTGAAAGCGACAAGGCTACATAAGGCGAAAACTGCGGTGAGAAAGGGGCGTAACAGCTTTCTCTTCTTGCCGGCGCGCCAGGCCCACAGGATTCGGGCTAGAGAGAGAAGACCGGCTTCAGCTGTTGCCGAGTTGCGTAGGACGATCTGGTGTTGCTGATGTACGGCATCCCCTAGGCCCGGACTTGAATAAACTCTATGGAAAATAAGACAACAAATTCTCCAAAAGCGAGAAGCAACGAAAGCGATGTAAAACGCCACAAATGCAATTAGCAGATTACCACTAGTCTTCGTCAAAGTAAGGGTCGCACCGTCGATACTACCACGAGACCAATTGGTCCATAAGCCGAGGTAAACGTGGCTTTCCATGTTGTTAGATGTGTCTAAGAGAAGATGATCTGTTCATGGTCCGTAGACGGGTTTGAACCTAGCTTGAAATCTACTTTATAACTGCCAGCAAGACACAACGCCATGTAAGTCTTCACCGAGAGACATAAGGGTCAGCTTAGACCCCAAGTTGTACAAATACCGAGATTTAATAATAGGCCTGATGTTAATTGGATATCAAATTGTATCGCGAGACTTGAATTTACTTACTGAAGCCCGTGATTCGGCACACTTATTATTACTGGAGCTGAAATACGACATAGCGTCAATTCGAGCCGATGCTTTGAAAGTCGCCACTGACGAAATGCAACGCACCATATCATTTCATGGCAAGGCATAGAGGCAAGGCGTAGATGATAGCAATTTCAATATAAGTTTCGCCTGGGGCAATGACATCAGGTGAGGCGAAAGAATTAGTACCCAAGATAGTGTGATCCTGGTGTTTCGATAGACATCGTGCAAAGGGGAGCAATATATGAGGCCCAATATCCAACCTGCTTTTTTAGTCTTTTGATTATGAGAAGTCTCCTTCAAATTTCCAGCTAATCGTAAGTCTCATAGTTACTTGACTTCACTTAGACTGTTCACGTGTAGACAAGCAGAAATCATACACTTCTCGGGAAGGGAGGCTAGCTGGTGGTTCACAGTAATGTGACACTTGTATAATTGTGATTTTTACGAATGACCGACGCCCTCGGTAGTTAGCTTCAGCTTCGGAAGCTGTAAGGCCCTCGCCCTAGTGCTGTCTTTGGTCGGGTGGAACGGGGAAAGGATCTCGAATCAACGACCCCTTTTACCCCTTTTACTATCTGGTTCAGCTCCGCAGAGATGCGCTTACATGGTTGCAGCAGTCAGACATTCATTATGTACGCCGCATTCATACTTCGGCCTTTCAGCCCCAGGACTCAAATATATGAACTCCCCATCCTCACCGGCTCGATCCCCTCTGACCAGCCCGTGTAGGTAATCATCACTCAAGGCTGCACTGTATGACAAAGAAACCGGTTCTTACACCCCTGTGCTGTGAGTATTGTCTTGGCCGATGCGGTGTAACCCATCACCAAGATAAGAGCCTACCATTTCAACAGTTGGCCACGTCTCTGCGCCACCCCTATGGCAACAGAGCACTCCAAGCTGCGAAATTGCATGTGCTCGGAAAGAATCAAATATCTTGTTCATTGGTCGGTTGATGGCCAAATGAAAGCTTCGGGTAGCCTTTCAGCACCGCCGTGGCGAAAATGGGACGATCCTAGGCTAAATATAACAGCCCTACATTGGGGCATGAATAGGTACACACACACACATGCGATCGAGTAGTGCTGAGTTTAGATGGAATTTTCAATTTTCAAGGCAAAACATATTTTGCAAGTTGATTTGAATAACGAACCAGACTTTGCGACGCAGAACACCCCTATTGGGACCCACAACAAGCAGCCAGAAGATCCCGTGCCAACAGCTCACTTATATCTCAACCCATGAGAGCTTCTCACAAGAAATACGGAAACATAAGTGCTGAGCTGCTACTGCTCAGTTACACATCATGGGAGGCATCTCAAGAATCCCGAACATATAGTCCATTGCTGATTATCCAAAGCACTATGATTGGAAGCCCAAGGAGGCGTAACCAGAAGTGCATAATATGTCGGGAGAGCATGATACTTCGGAAGTGTAAAATATTTCAGAAATACACATCATACAGGGAGTAAGGAACCTGCTGTGTCGCTTGAGAGTCTGCATCACTGAATCCCTCGCATTGCTCAATGGTATGAGTCGATGCAGGGGCGGTTCCTTTACCTTGTCAAACAAAATTCAAGGAGCCTCTAGTAACGGAACGGGAAATGTATAATGCATATCGCCGAGGTACATTCAGGCTACTGCACTTGTTAAAACAGGTCTGCCCCCAGTTACCAAGCTCTCCAGGCCTCTTTTCTATAATGTCATTCACCCATTCAGCTAGCTATCTATTCAAACCTTAGCCATTCGAATCCAGTGATCATGGCTCTAAAGCTTCAGGAGATCAACGCAGACGTGGACTTTCCAGCGCTTGCTAGGTGCTTGTTCGAGTCCTACGAAGACCCCCCTCAGAGATTCTTCCATGTGTTTTTCCCAATTCATGGATCTGGAGAGCAGGCTCGTGAGGATGCCATCAAAGAGGCTGCAGACCGACTGAAGCTCTGGCACACACACGACCCCAGCAGCTACTGGAACAAGGTCGTCGACACCGAGACCGGAAAAATAGCAGGTGGCGCCCTTTGGAATATACACAAAGAGAACCCCTTTGCCAACCCCTCAGCTTCCGAGGTAACCTGGTTCCCTGACGACAGCAGCCGTACCTTCGTAGAGAAAGCGCTCGTAAACCACAGCAGGCCGAGGTCCCAGCGAGCTCAGAGGCCTCATCTCTGTGAGTATTACCGTCTTCCAGCAACCAACTGTTCTTTAGCTCACGTTTACGAGATCTCTTCATCATATTTACGCACCCCGATCACCGTCGTCGGGGCGTTGGGCAGCAATTCATGGACTGGGGCATGAAGAAGGCAGACGAATTGGGACTGGAATTTTTCTTGGACTCGACTCCATACGGCCGTCCTCTCTATGAGGCGAATGGGTTCGTCTACATCGAGGAAAACGTTAACATACCCATGACAGACGCGCCTGATGAGAAGTGGAAGGAAGTGCAGGATAAAGTTGGTCCGTTCACATTCTGGCTCATGTGGAGACCTGTCCGTGGAAAATATGTTGAAGGGAAGACTGTCAAGCCTTGGGAAGAGAAATGAAGCCGGTCACATAATACTCTAGTTCCGGTCGGCTCATATTAGGGATCAGCGCTCTTGATTATCTGTTGGGTCGTCAGTTTGAAGTAGTGCATGTTGGGCCTGCATATGGTTTTACTTTACTTCGTAGTCCAGATCATGCTTCGAAGACGCTTTACTTCCCGTCTGTAATCTATCTATCAACCTAAATTATTGCACAATACTACGTGGAATTTCCTTCCAGCTCAATGGTCGAGTGCTATTTGGGGCGCCATCAGACACAAGGAGGGGATGGGGGGCGCAAGCCATCGCGCAAGGGAGACAAAGGGGCAGAACAAACAGCGGGAGACGGTAACTAAAGACCAACATAACAAACAAGGGATTGAGATAACGATAGCCTACCTCCGCAAATACGAGTTCACTAGTAGCTGTCACTATTCGCAGCATTTCTGAAGGGAGAGGTTCCATCAGCATTCCGGATACCTTCGCTCCAGACTACAGCATGGAAGCCCCTCGAGTCGAAGCCTCTGTCCTGCATCAAGCGGGCGACCATGACGACCCGAAATCCCCCCACGCGGGCGTGGAGCTGACGCAAGTCCAAGACCCTCCCGTACGGCCAGCCCCAAGAATCCTCCAGGACCGACCGGCAAGCTAACAAGCACAGGAGACGTCGCCGTCGCCCGGCCTCCCGAGGACGTGGTCGCGGCCGAAGAAGTGGACCGCGACGCTCATCCTGTCGGCCTTCGCGTTCCTGCAGCCGCTCTCAGAAACCATGCTAGCGCCGGCGCAGGGCCCAATCTCGCGGGACCTGGGCATCGCGCAGCCGTACGAGTGGCTGCTGGCCAACTCGCTGATCCTGATCGGCGTCGGGCTGTCGCCGCTGGTGCTCGCGCCGCTCTCCGAGCTGTACGGCCGCAAACCCGTGCTCGTCGCCGCCAGCGTCGTCTTCGTCGTCTGGAACGCGGGCTGCGGCGCCGCCGCCACCGTCGGCCAGCTGCTCGCCTTCCGGCTGCTGTCCGGCTTCGGCGCGAGCGTCGCGGATGCGGTCGCCGGGGGGTTCATAAGCGACCTGTGGGACGCCGAGGAGCGCGGCAGGGCGTTCGCTATCTACATGGCGGCGCCGCTGCTCGGGCCCGCCCTAGGCCCGATCTGCGGCGCGTTTATAGCGCAGGGGACGACGTGGCGCTGGATCTTCTACGTGACGTCGATCGCGTCGGGGGTCGTCATCCTCATCTCCATCCCGCTCCTGCACGAGACCTTCGAGCCGAGGACTCGGGAAGTGCTTCGTGAGAAGAAGGACGGCCAGAACAACGCTAGCACGGCTAGTCCCAGACAGAAGGTCGCGAATGTACTGAAGCATATGCGGATACATCTTCAGCGGCCCCTTCGCATGCTGGGCACGCAGGCAATAGTGCAGCTGCTTGCCACGTACATGGCTCTGCTGTACGGCACCATGTTCCTGTTCCTCTTCATGTACCCCCTGATGTGGACGGAGCGCTACGGCGAGAGCACGGGAATTGGCAGCCTGAACTATCTCTCGTTCGCCATCGGCTTGATCCTGGGCGTCAATGTCGCCGGCCACCTGAGCGACCGCATCTATCGCAGGCTAAGGGACCGCAACCACGGCGTCGGACGCCCTGAATTCCGCGTTCCGGCCATGGTCCTGGGGACTCTGCTCGTGCCGGTAGGACTGCTCTGGTGGGGATGGTCGGGGCAGGCCAGACTGCACTGGATCATGCCTAACATCGGGAGCTTGCTGTTCGCCATGGGGGTCTATGTGTGTTCCGGGTGCGTCTCTGTGTATACGATCGACACGTATACGCAATATGCCGCGTCCGCCATCTCGACGAACCTTGTCTTGCGAAGCCTCACGGCCGCCTTCTTTCCTCTGTTTGCGCCGTACATGTTCGACGCCTTGGGGTTCGGGCTTGGGGCTACGGTTCTGGCAGGCGTCTTTGTCCTATTTGGTTCGCTTGTTATATTCACATTGTGGTTCTATGGCGAGAGGATTAGAACTAGGAGCCCTTACTGCGTTACGGAAACACCATAGAGCCGGTCATTTGATAGTGGTAGAATATCTAAAGACACTGAGATGGCTCCATCGAACCCGGTCTTTCAGTGAAAACTTTGATTACCAAGTAGTTGTTGATACACCGGTAGGATACTAGATGTAAATTACCTTTCTCTTAATCCTACGTTAGATACAAGTCAGAATTGACAAGTCGATATCGACCTCGCTGGGAGAGCCGGCTATGGATGCCGAAGGAGAGATCCTAAGTTGGGACGACATCAAGATGCGACGACCTCGTTCTGCTTAGAAGCCATGCACTAGAGTGCTACATATTGTCAAGAAACACGTGAGAAATTACTCAGAGACCTGATCATGAAAGCGTCTCTGAAATTCATAAAAGCATAAATGGCTGGCTAAAAAGGAGACGGCTCAGAAGCTATATCGAACCAGAAATCTTTCCATCGAGGGAGTGTCAATCATCACTACCCCTAATGTTTCAATGACTTTAGACGCGCCTGTCCCCTTCTGCCATCTTGTCTTCGACCTCGTCAACGTGAAACGATCCGGACTCCTTCTCCTCCATGGCCTCGTCCTTCAGCTCGGCGTCCTCGTTTCCGTGTCGGCCGATCTTGTACCAGGGCAGGGCGAACAGCCGGTCCATGCTCTCGAGGGACCGACCCGCCGTCTCTGGCACGAAGAGGTATGTCCAGATGCCTCCGACAATGGTTGTCGCAGCGAAAAACCAGAACGTCCCCTTCGGCGACAGGCCTCCCTTTGACGCCGGGTCGAGCATGTTCGGGAGGGCGCGGCTGCGGGGGGGATCAGTCTTGTGTTTACTATAATGAGGGATAGGATGAGTGAGTGACTTACGTGCTGCCATACTGGTTAGCAAAATGCGCCGTCATGGCGATCGACGTGGACAGGGCTCGGATCCTCAGGGGAAACAGCTCGGCCGTGAGCAGGTACTGCATCGAGTTCCAGCCGAGCGCCCACCCGAACCCGCTTATGTATATCATCGCGACCGCGCCTCTGCTGGCGCCGGCCTCCGCGGCCGGCAGCACGTAGTTCTTGTCTACGCCCAGCTCCGGTACGGCGGTCAGGAAACCCGCGACGTAGATCATCGCGATGGCCTGGAGACTGATTCCGATCAACAGTGCGCGTTTCCTTCCTATGACATCGACAAGGAACAGGGCACACAGGACGGCAGCGGCGAGCTTGACGATGCCAAAGATGGCGGTGACGAGGAGGGACTCGTTCTGGCCCGTGATGCCGAGGATCTTGAACAAGTCGGGAGCGTAGAGAGTGATGGACCCGGCGCCGGACCACTGAGACAAGATCTGGGCCATCAGGGCTAGGTATACGCGGTAGAGGTTGCTGGGAATGAGGAACATCTCCTTCAGAGACCCGTACCAGCTGGCTCCCATGGTGGCTTCGAGCTCCTCCTCGTGAGCAGCTCTGATGGCGTTGACCTCCGAGACGACATAGGGATGGTCAGCCGGTAGGTGGCGAATGTGGGCCATGTTGTCCAAAGCCTTTTCATATTTGCCCTGCTTGACGAGGAAACGGGGTGACTCATATTGGAAGAAAGTCAGGATTAGAATGATCCCGGCGAAGATGATGTGCAGACTCGTGGGGACAAGCTATCGAGCAGTTAGTATCCTGAGCTTCTCGTCCATCATAGGCCGGATGAAGAAAGAAAGGGTAGCAGACATACCCATCGAACGTGAGAGGTATCGCCGAGGTTGACCTGAGCACCGTAATTGGTGAAGTAGGCTAGCACTATACCAAGGTAGACGTTTCCCGTAAAGAGGCAGGTTGCCAGGCCTCTTATGGACGGTGGCGTAATCTCGGCAATCTACTGCCTATCAGCTTTTGCAAGCCTCGAATCTCACCCTAGTCTAGCATGTCGAAACGAGATGCTAGGTGGACATGAGGGGAAAGGCAGGAATCATACTTGAATAGCGTTAGTGAGTATGCGATGAGGGGCTGAAAGGAGGACACGTACCATATACGGGACCGATAACTGGGGTTTGGCCGACCGCTACAAAGGGCAAGCATTGGTTAGACTAAAGTACGGCGTGACTTTTACCTAAGTAGGTAGGTAAATCAGAGAGGTGAATACTTGCCCAATCCTGCGATGAATCGTCCTGCGTAAACCATGCCTAGGCTGCCGCCGTTGCCCATGAAGAGAGCGATACCCAGGATCCATAGGAGGCATAGCTGGCGCGTCGCCCATATACGGCCGATCTTGTCGCTTATGAATCCGAGGAGGGCACCGCCGACGCTACCGATCTGCACCATGGCGGAGACGTTGGCCTTGATGTTGGTCTGCTCCGAGTCGCTGTAGGAGGCATAGTTGATGGTTCTCTGGAAGTCCTGCGAGTTGAAGGCGCCGGAGATCAGGCCCTCGTCGATGCCGCGCGCGGCGCCGAGCAGGGCAAAGGAGAAGACGGCGAACCAGAGCCGGGCGTTGAAGACGTTCTTGGGCTCGCCCAGGTTCTTCAGCCTGAAGACGTTGACGGGTTTCTTGACACCCCCGGCCATGATGAGAGCGTGCTGGGGCAGCGAGCGAGTCTGGAGAGTCGAAAGTGGGGGGAGACGGGCAGCTCGATAATGGCTGAAAGAGTACGGAAAGCCACCTCGAGCGACTAGTCGAGAGAGACAGCGGCTGCCGCCTCTTAAATATGTCTTACATCCCCCTCCCCCCCCTGGTAGGGCTCGCTGACCCGCGTCATTATCAGGAACCCGTATACCTCGCTTCTCCCCATGAGGAATCGTTTACCCCAAAGGCGTCTGGCAGCCAACGTAGCCGACTGCAACCAATGGTTGGAGAAGTCAAAGTACCAGCGTGACCACGACGACAAAGATCAGCCCAGGGGAGGTGAGCTCAAAGCAGGGTATAAAAGTTGGAGAGGCGGCGTGGGGACCCCGCGTCCCGCGTATTACCACATGGGAATTAGGGCAGAGAACTGGCAGGGAGGTGGGCGAAGGCTGATCATCCCTGGCTTCCGAGTGGTGAGATGGGAAGAGTCGCCGACGCTACGGAAGCGTGGAGTGTGTATGGGCGGTATGGGGGTTAACGTTGCCTGTTGGACAATTGGACTTTGTGGGGGCCGGCTCTCGGCTTCGGGAAAGCTCCAAGTCTTTTCGTATCGGCCGGTATACCATTCTGAGCCAACGTCTGGAAATAACATCTCATCCGATTTTTTTATAATATGTATTTCATCTACGCGCTCGCTTCTCAATGTCTCTGTCCGTCTGTAAACGCAGCTCCATAAATATATGCACCGTGGCGGTCTGGAATATTCGCTTTCTCCAACCTCTCACTCGGGTTGTGACGGCGTACTTGGTACTCGGAGCTGAGAAGGCCATAGCCAGGGTCCCATGTACGACATGAGTAAAAGTCATTCCTTTCTTACAGACGTTATCTATCTTACATACATCAACCTGTTTTGTGCGTACCGATCTGAAGCTATACTGGGTTAGACCTACCTAGGTAGGCAATATGTCCCGATGTAACAACACCATCTCAGGGGCATCATCTTGAGAGCCGCTTGGTTGGCAGAAGCCGTACGCTGATGGTGTGTGCCGGCAGACGAGTGTGCGCTTGCCGGACTCGTCTGGCATCAATACACACTCATGTCTAGTAGGCGGACAGACAGCCCCCTGGATGTCGATCAGGCTCGGTAGGTGGTCACAATTGGGAGCGGCTCATGTCGAGACGATTGAATATCTCGGTCCTCGGCTAGCATCCTAAAAACTTAGGAGGGGTTCGGTATACGAAAGTTGAGGCTCATTGGTGAATAAGTCGAGTGGGAGGAGTCAGTCTGGACATGTGAAGGTTTTAATCAAGCCAGAAAGTGTGCAGGCCGGTATATAAATATTTCAAAAATTGAGACGACTCCATCATCTCTTACTTCGCACATGCCGTAAAAATACCGAGATGATATCAGTCAAAATGCTTGCTTGAGACTGTCACGAGCTTTATGATGATGACACACACTCGGATTGATCTCGCAGCTTCGAAAACCATAGCGGATGATTTTCGGTTTGTCTTGCGGGTTTGGCGTGGAAAAATAGATAGTTTATAACGTGACATTGCCGAAGTGATCCGACGCCGACGCCGACACCGATACTAACGCCGATGGTGGCGGGAATCGCCAAAGTGGCCAAACGGTTACAGGCTGTCTGAATTTTCTTCGCTCCGAGTATTCGTATTCTGGCGATGTAAATGTCCCGTTCGTGTCAAAGCAGACAAGTCCGCGGGAGTAAGAGTCGCACCGCGGTGCGGGCCGTATGGAGGCAGTGGAACTACTGGCTGCTCATTGGAGCGGTCGAGGCCTGTTTTAACAATGGACACAGCGGCAGGGGACAACATGCTCATCGCGCGAAAGCGAGTGCCGAAGGCGGGCCGTCTGATGATTAAAATGCTTTATCTGTATCCTCTTTGAAGCGACGTCGAGGTCGCAGCAGGCTCCGTGCCGATTATCGATGTCTCAGGGCCGGCGGTCCAGGCCAGGTAAAAACGACTCAGCTGTCTATCGTTGGCCGTTACATCCGACCCCCGAAGGGCAGGTCGCAATTCCGTTCCCATGCAAGATATTAGGCTCTGCTTCTATCTTTGATGGCCCAAACAAGTTCGCACGTGGTACGACAGCATGTCGCATCGCAGCTTCGTCTCGTTGGCAGGTGGAAAGATCTGGAATCTGAGACTGGCAGGCCGGCATTCCATCTGGTCTCCTCGCTGGTCGGATGAAATGGCGGACCTTGCCGAATATTGTTTCGTTTTGGAACGGCTGAAGTGAAATCGATCTGAAATGTCTCCATGTCGGTAACCAGAATACCACCTAGCTTTGCTCCTAGGAATAGCAGCATAGCAAATTCAGACGAGACTAAAATAATAGAATTGCGCCTCGGTCGTTTATTTCTCACCTAGCGCCCGGCCTGATTGCTAAATTTGCATTTTGGCCAACTTGGCCCCAACGCCGCGTCGTCGACTAACTAGCAGATGCTTGTTCAACAGAGTCTTGGCCGCTACGCTGTATGGTAATACATAACCTGATACGGTGGTGTCCATGGTGCCGGGACTCTGTCAAGCTAAGCTTCATGGGGGTTCCTTTCACCCACCCATCCCTTGTGTCTTGGCCTCTTGGTCTTCTTGGTTCTTCTTGGCCTTCTTGTCTCTTTGGTTCCCTGGGCTCGCCCAGCTCGAATGCCCATCTCCTCGGTTCGTGACATGAAAAATAGGTCTGTCCATGTCGCTGCGTGCATACCAATCCCAATTGTTCAGTTATGTCCGAGTAGTAGCACGGCGAATACGAGGGGATGGCAGAAAGATGCGATGCGATGGACGGAGATATCTTGGGCTTCGTCATCTATAGTATATGCTGTGTCTGCTGTGTTCGAGAAGACGCGGTCCTATTCTAGATGGCATTCTAGATTGCCGGCCCTCTTCCAACGCGCGATGCGGGAGAAGAAAAACAGATAGCGCTAATGGGAATCCGGGCTGGACTAGAAATCCCCAAGTCCCCTGCCCCGCTCGTCTGCTGAATCTCGTGATGCGGTTGGCTGGCCGGGGAACCTTTGAGAGCTCCGATGATGTAAGTATCCCATGCATGCTTACGTGCCCTCTCAGAGAGAGTACAACATAGTACTACCCCAAGCAGCCAAGCAGCCGCTAAACGAGCCTGCCAGCTCACCGTGGTTTAGCTCGCCTGCTCGCCTAGATTCGAGTCTGGAGAGAGCCTGACTCAAGATAGATCCATGTCCTGACCTACATGGGTGCTGGAAATTCGGAAGTCACGAGCACTAAGACCGAGATGGAGAGGAAGAAAAAACATCGCGGTCGTCTCCGTTAGAAGAACCGCCTAGACAGCTAGAGTCAAGCCTACCCCTCAGGCCCCTCTTGGTGTCTCTAGGCTCAGTGGACACGCTCTGTGGGCAATTGGGGGAGAGGCGACAGATCGCGGGGAATTCTTTGTTGGTCAATTGGACTAAACGGCTGCTAAGCCAGTTAGCCTGCCAGCGCCCCTGCGCCCTTGCTCGTTGGAAGTTGGAAACGTAACCTCGCGGGATGCTGCTTGCTGAGATGCAGCCACACACGAAGAGAGGGATGGCGAGGAGATGGCGAGGATGGGTTTGTTCGGCCGAGGCGTCAGGGCGGTCAAACGAGCTTTTTTCCCTTGCTTGCCAGCTTCCCCAACTTACCCTTGATTTTTTTTTTATCCTCCTTTTCTACAGCACGCGCAACGGAGAGCAAGCAGAGAGTGAGAGGACGGTACTCTGATAGGCTAGCTGGCAGGCTGGCTAGCTGGCTAGGAGGAAAAAGGTGTTCACGTCGCGTGGTAGTTCGTTAACCCCGGCCCCGGGCCAATCACGGCTGCGTACAGCTTACATCTCTCATCCCTGCACCGTCAAGGATGCCATTCCTATTCCCCCGCATCACCCACCGCCCAGCGAGCTAGACGGGTTAGAATGCTGATATCGCCCAGCGCCGGAGGAGTGGGAAGTTGGGGTTGCGACTAGGGCGGTAGGAGGCGAGGAGGGTAGGAGGGTAGGAGGGTAGGAGCACGCCTGCCCAGGTGGTTGTGGTTAGCCTCCTTGGTGAGCCTGCTTTGGTTAGCCTGCCTGCTTAGGTTGCTTTAGCCATGTCATTGCGTGAAAAAGAAGAAAGCACATAATAACCCGTCACCACACCTCGCCGGCTCGCATACTTCATTTCCGCCGCTCGTTCAGGCGCCCTTGTCTCGTTTTCCGCTTTCGTTTAAATACGACCGGACCCCGCCGTCATTCCTCTGTCCCGTCCGTTGCTCTGTATAGTCACCACCACCAAGACTGACAGCAAGTCTCCTTGCTTGCACACACACCTGAGCAATGGCAGCGAATCACGTCGACTACGAGGATGAGGCCAACATCCACCCTCCTCACCATGGCATGTCGGTCGGCGAGTATCTGGCTACGCGAGTCTCGTCGCTGAAGCCCCCAATGGCAAAGGCGCCGAACCCCATCCGCCTCATCAGAATGCTCAACCTCCATCAGTGGACTTTCTTTGGCGTCGCCTTCTTCGCTTGGGTATGTTTTTTGCGACATTTTCCCTCTCGGCTTCTCGAGCCTGTACGCGCGGCTTTTGATTGCTATCAGTTTTGCTGACCATATTTCTATAGACCTGGGATGCGTTCGATTTCTTCACCGTATCGCTGACCGTCGACGGCTTGGCCGAGACGTTCCAAAAATCCACCACTGATATCACCTGGGGAATCACGCTCGTGCTGATGTTCCGGTCCGTCGGCTCGGTCATCTTCGGTATCGCAGCCGATCGGTACGGCCGGAAATGGCCCTTCATAGTCAACAACCTCCTCTTCATCGCTCTCGAATTGGTAAGTCTGCACGCGCATCAGCTGTGTCGCACATTCTTTTCTCCTGCGTCGATCTGGGCGATCCACTACCCCAGACGTCTCCAGAAGCTACGTCGTCGCGTGGGCCGCTTTGACCGTAATCTTGGGACTTGGGAATTGCCAATCCACCCTCCCACAGCTTGGCGGCGCTTGGCGCAGTGTTGGCAAAAGCTTCGACATGATTTTGCGTAGTAATCGTGTTGCTTGACACAACGTCTTGCTTTCCTGCCGTATAAATGGCTAATTCGACGAATCGCAGGGAACCGGTTTCTGTCAGACGTACAGCCAATTCCTCGCATGCCGCGCCCTCTTCGGAATCGCCATGGGCGGTCTCTACGGAAATGCCGCCGCGACTGCTCTCGAAGATCTGCCGAATGAAGCCCGAGGTCTGATGAGCGGTATCCTCCAGCAAGGCTATGCGTTCGGCTACCTGCTTGCCACCGCGTTCGCTCGCGGCCTGGTCGATACCACCCCCCACGGCTGGCGTCCGCTGTACTGGTTCGGAGCTGGTCCGCCCGTCCTTTTCATCCTCTGGCGTCTGGTCCTGCCCGAGACGAAGACGTACGAGATGCACCAAGAGATGCGGCGCATGAATGGAAACGTCGGTAAGACCTTCATCAAGGAAGGAAAGGTGGCTCTCAGGCATCACTGGCTGGTCCTGACATACTTGGTCCTCCTCATGGCCGGCTTCAACTTCATGTCGCACGGCTCCCAGGACCTGTACCCGACCATGCTGAAGAACCAGTTCAACTTCAACGCCGACCAGGTCACCGTCACCCAGGTCGTCGCCAACCTGGGTGCCATGAGCGGCGGCGCCGTCGTCGGCTTCTGCTCGCAGGTCTTCGGCCGCCGCCTGAGCATCATCGTCATGTGCGTCATCGGCGGCGCGCTACTGTACCCGTACACGTTCGTGTCCAACGAGCGGCTGATCGCGGCCGCCTTCTTCGAGCAGTTCTGCGTGCAGGGCGCGTGGGGCGTCATCCCCGTGCACCTGATGGAGCTGTCGCCGGGCGCCTTCCGCACCTTCGTCGTCGGCACCAGCTACCAGCTCGGCAACCTCGCGTCGTCGGCCAGCTCCACCATCGAGGCCACCATCGGCGAGCGCTTCCCCCTGGAGCCCAAGGGCACCACCAAGCGGTACAACTACGGCATCGTCATCTGCATCTTCATGGGCTGCGTCTACGCCTACGTCATCCTGCTCACCCTGCTCGGCCCAGAGCACCTCAACAGGAACATGGACGTCGCCCACGACGCTGACGCTGCCGAGGCCACCGGTGCCGACGTCGCCAGCAAGGCCGTTCATGGACACGAGGGCCACGATGGTTCCGCCAGCGAGGACGGAGATCCCGAGAAGGGCACCGCTACCCACCTTGCCTAGGTCTAACCCGACCACGGCTTGGAGCATCGACAGGGCCGCGCCGAACCGGTTGCCGCGTGTCATGCTAAATTGATGTCGCGGAACCGGCGATGATATTTAGAAATCCTTCATTTATCTCATTTCTGGGTCAGGCTCTTCTGGTTATCCGATTTATAAAGAGTTGTCAAGATATTTTTGTATATGGCTGAAAGCCCGTAAGGATAGGAAACTTATTTGATACCACGACGGCCGGATGCGATAGGATACTCATATTGGTTATCCTTCGGAGATGGGGGTCATATGTTCATGATGATGATTGATCGATATGAATACAATTACATCCAATCAACCTATACCTGCTCTGGGCGTTCGTGATTCTTTTTGTATACTCTGTTGACGTTCTACACGTAGATCGGTGGCCCCGTCCTGTGGTTTACTACACTACGTACGAAAGGGTCGCATATGTGTTTCGTTGCAACGAGTATCTCGTCATTGGTGCAACGCGTTTGGCTTGCATGATCGAGTTCCCAGATGTCATTGTATGACTTTCGAACTTGACTTCGACTCTCTCGGGCACTACATACCACAGCAGCTGTCGCACGGAGCGAGAGCTCCTCGGCCGGAAGGAGAGCAAGGGAGGAGTCGGTCGGTCGACCGATCTGTCGTCCAGGGGAAAAGATCCTTCCTTTGATCCCTTGCGCCAAGGTGCGGAATACAGAGCGCATGTTTCCTCGTTCTCTTGCTGTTCTAGAAGTGGCATACTTGAAATGGTTAGATTTGTTTGACTGGACGATGCCCGGGTCTTGGTATATGCGGCATGCCTGATGACCGAGAGACCAAGCCCGATTTCTTTTCGTCGTCAGATACCTAGTCCTTGTTTTCTGATGGCTGATCCTGGGCGCTGGAGGATAATGTTAATGACCAATAATGTGACTCTTTAGAATCCCGAGGATACCCCTAGCTGAGTGTGCTCGTATCTACAGGGCACCGCCAGCTTCGCGCTTCAGACCGGCTGCGCCTGGAATTTACTCTGGGCAGTTACCTGTAGTGGTGATATGAGTCTCGCTCGTTATTCATGGCTGAATCATGACCTGTACCTAAGTACCCAAGGAAGGTGACCTAGGAAGTGAAGAAATGGTGTAATTTCAAGCTTCAAAGTCCGGTAAGTAACTTGACACTTAGCCTTCACCTCCGTTGGGTAGACATCTGTATTTTCTCTCCTCGCCGGGCCCAGTAAAAGACTGATATTCCATCATACGACGTGTTTAATATATCGTGATTTGCTTTCTCCTATAGTCTCACTGCCTTATGGGTTTTCCTGGTCCTGCTCATCAGACTGTGCTACGTCAATATCCATCAAGGCACCTGACCATCTAACAAGGCTATCCTGAAATTATCACCGCAGATAAGCGATTTTATGACCTTTCTCTACGATTTTATACATGTATGCCGTAGACAGTGCTCGGTCCTATCATAATAAGCTCTCAAGTTTTCCCAAAGTGAATAGACAACCTCACTCTTTATTCGGGCACTAGTTGATATGATACCGCCATTCATGGCTATTGCATAGTCAAAGTATCATATTAAAATTCTCTATATTATGATACACTTAGAACATCATTGATATCTTGAATTTGATGACTTGAGCTTGGTCGAGTTCCCCAGCTGAACAATTCCACAACATTGACTCTGACTTTGACAGTCCATATGCCATAATCTCATTCACATGTATGAAAAAAGATGAAAGAAGTATATTGCCTTAGATATCATCTCCAAACTCACATTTTGACTTATGGCTTTCGGGCTATCATACTCCTCTTAAATTCTTAGGTACTCATACTCTCATCTGTCCTCACAGGACATTCTGTGCTATACGTAATTCCTCGAAGTCCCTTGATTCTCTTGATTTTGGTACATGATTGACTCAGACGAGAGAAGAATAGACACATGTATGAAGGTCCATTTGGCAGTCCAAACCGCCACGATATGACCGACAGTTGCTCGTACAATCTCTCAGCCTCCCTGGACACGAACTACTTCATGAATAATAACTCAGATCTGCATACTAGTATAAACTGTTCTTAAGCCTGTGCAATATGAAAAGCAACAAGGTAAGCCCGGGAGTTGATCTTGTATGTATTAGTCAAGCCTGAGATCAAGAGTTGGAAGCGCAGCGGAAGAGGCAGGTTTTTGGAGCTTGATGTTGACGTCATACTGACAACGAAGGTGGCTACAGCTTCATCCTGTTTTTTGCTCTTTGATTTTACGATTTCTGTATTTACTCATTCTAAAGCAGATAATTCCTCTTTTTATTCTTATACATTAGTTTATCAGAAACATGGAAATCAACGTCCCCGGAATCGTCAACGCCGCCATGCCGAATCGCGGCAACCGAAACGTGAACATCATCTCGTCAAACAGTGGGCCCAACCACAACGATCCCGGTTTCCTGTCCAGCGACTTTCCTCAATCGCCTCCGAAGCTGTATCTCACCGCCGAGGATGATGAGTTTGATCTGGTAACATTGAACGAGTGGAGGGATGAAGGGTTCAATGTCGAGTACGTGTCGATGGGGGCCGGTGGTAGCGAGTACAGGATGAAGCTGGACTCGATGAGTCGGTCCAACCTGGGACCATGTGAGATGTACGGCATCGTTGGTACGTATGCGACCCCAATTATAGGAGCGTACACAACTCTCTAATGAATGCTTTTCTATTGACTAAATCTTGGCATTATAATACTGATCTTAGCTTAGCATACGGCGACGCGGCAAGCTTCTGCTTGGAGCACTTCCACATAATGGACAACAACCCCGAGTACAAGCTCGGGTGCTTAGTCGCCTACTATCCCACGCGCATCCCGGACCCCAGGACCAAGTTCCCCGGCGGCATCCAGGTCGTCGTCCACCTTGCCAACGGCGAGGAGGTCGGGGTGGTCAAGCAGACGCAGATGGTGGGGATCCAAGGCAAGAAGAGGGTCACCAGGAGAACCATCGACCGAGGCATCGGCGCCGGCAAGACGCTTGATATGGGCTACCCCAGCTACAGCTACGACGCCGCGCCGGGATTCGCCGAGCACGATCTGGACGAGTTCAACAGAGTCAGCGCT
This sequence comes from Hypoxylon sp. FL1284, assembly GCA_022432365.1. Taxonomy (NCBI): domain Eukaryota; kingdom Fungi; phylum Ascomycota; class Sordariomycetes; order Xylariales; family Hypoxylaceae; genus Hypoxylon; species Hypoxylon sp. FL1284. Next base: position 743,259 of record JAJJXE010000005.1, on the reverse strand, counting down.
GAGCTCGCCTGGAGTAGGAGCTTGGCTACGGTCCGGAGGACATTTCGGAAAGAGGCAGACTTGGAGAGAGTACTCGAACGGAACGTCGAAAGTAAGTGACCTATTCCTCACTTTCTATGGCATTCATATCAACTGGCGAGTGGTATGCATCATTAGGAGAGTCGAGAGATACTGACGGAGTCGCAAATGCGCCGCAGACAAATTCTACACGCGACAAGTGCAGCCGACCATGTCGACCTATTCAGCCCATAAAAGCCCTCACGTAACTTATGTACCGACATTAACGGGTGGAATCGGCGCCAGAGAATTACAGCGGTTCTATTCAGAGTTCTTCATCAACTGCAACCCGCCGTCTACGAAGCTCACCTTGCTCTCCCGCACCATCGGCGCCGATCAGGTCGTGGACGAGATGCACGTGGCTTTCAAGCACACGCAAGAAATGCCCTGGATACTCCCCGGTGTGCCGCCGACCAACAAGAGGGTCGAGATCCTCGTGGTGAGCATCGTCGCCGTGCGGGGCGGGAGACTGTACCACGAGCACGTGTACTGGGACCAGGCGAGCGTGCTGGTCCAGGTCGGCCTGCTGGATCCCAAGCTCGTGCCGGACAAGGCCAGCGAGAAAGGAGTCAAGCGGCTACCGGTCGTCGGGAAGGATGCGGCTCGACGCGTGTTGCGAGGTTACGACGAGGGAGACGAGGGAGAGGCCACCAACGACTTGATACCCGAGTGGGACGACGATAGCGAAGATGAGGCGAATGGAGTTGACGAGAAGAAGGATGCGACTAAAAACGGCGAGAGAAAAGAGGCTGATGCTGATGTAAAGAAGAAAGGAAAGAAAGTAGAGAAGGCAGAAGCGGAGAAGCCAGAGGCAGAGCAGCCAAAAGTGAATGAAGGTGATAAGGAACAGAAGTCAGAGGTAAACGAAGGGGAGAAGGAAGAGCCAAAGGATGAAGAGTCCAAGAGTGAAGAACTCAAGACTGAAGAATCCAAGACTGAGGAACCCAAGACCGAAGAGGGTGAGCAGGGTCCTGAGCAGGGTTCATCTCATCAAGCAGACGGAGAAAGTGAGAAGCTTCAAGAGGAGAAACAAGACAGCTAGAATAAAAAATGAAGGCTGCCTACATCGAATACCTATGATGTTGCCAATTTGTCCGTATCTCAGGCGCCTATTTGTTTACCGCTCTTACTTTAGCATGCTTCATCTGTCTCCTGGCTTATCATCTGTAAGCCATAGCCTGACGAGGGCGTGAGCCGATACATCGTGTAATCGGTACCTGATTGCGTGTTCTGTTTGATAACTACGGAGCAGCAGCGAGGGATTGGCATATAAGATTTCCATGTGTGCATACAGGAGGTCGATGGCGTTGATATACAGCCCCCTTTTTGACCATTGCAAGGTAATATTGGCGTAGTGGAATGGTAGTGGATATCTGGCGCTTCCAGTGAGGCTGGCCGGGGTGTCCAATAGGAGACCCATCAGCTGCAGGTACAGAAGGTTATAGTGGGTATATTGCGGTCCCGAGATGAGCCGCCCTGCCTCTCTCTGCTCTTGCGTGTTTCTGTTTCCTTGCGTCACTGCCGACTTCGTCGCACATCGTGGAGCCCGAGCGCCGACATATTCATAAGCAGAGCCGTAGAGCAGGCTGGCGGGATACGTGCAAGACGCCAAGCGCCGTGGCAGATCGGTGCTTTTTCGCCGTCGGGACGCCGACGTTTCGACGCTCAGCGTTCCTCACCAGCGCGCGCCACGTCTGGGCGGTCGCAAAAATAACAGACGCGATAGGTAAGCGGCAGGCGAGGCGTCTGCTCAAACCGCGATAGAGTCAGCCACGGCACAGGGCTGTCAGGCTGTACGTATGCAGGACTCTTCTTCGAGAAAAGAGCCCAGCCCAGCCAACTGCCGCGCTCGAAACGAGCCGGATCGCCTGTCTTGGCCTGTTTCCGGGGGCGAGCAGGCATTGCATGTTTTACAAACCCCGTCGCGGTCCCGCTTTGCGCTCGACACAACGCACGACGCCAGTGCCGTGGTCGTGCAAGAGGCGTGACGATCCGTCGCACCGACCCTCGAGGGAAGCTGTAGGGTTTAGGGGAGACGGCGCCGGGGGCACAAGCCGTGTTTCTGCTTCGTCCTGCTCGTCCTGCTCGTCCTCTCATCCCATCCCAGCACTCGCCGGGGCCAGTCCTTCTTCTCCCGCGACGGCTGCCCAGACGCGCGGCCCAGTTTTCGGTGGCTTGCAATGGCCGTCTTCTCATTTGCGACTTTGGCGCAGGTGGCAGAACAGTGACAAGAAACCGGGCGTTCCTATCTGGGCCCCACCCCCGGTCCTGCGACGTCTTCGCGCTGATGATCGACTGCTTGACACAACGGATGCGAGTGCGCAATGGGTCGATATTGCCCAATTATTGGTTATCCATGCAGGTCGATCTTCGTAGAGCTATGGGAAATAAGTATTCGAGATGCCTTCGACGGCATCGACGCCTTCTCTCTGCTTTCTCCTCCATCCCTTTCTCTCGCTCGACATTACCCGTCCGACCAGGCACTGCAGGCCAGTTGTCTTACTTTCGTGTTTTCTTGTATTTCCTTCCCTTCTATTCTATTGTGTTTTATAGATACTCATTTTTTCCATTTTCTCTTTTTTATCTTTCTTCTCCGCGCATTCCTTTTTCCTCTGTAATTATCAGTCTTTCCTTCCAAATTATTCAATATGGGTATCGGGGTTTTGGAAAGTAGGGGTATGGACATGCCCCCGGGAACGTCCAAGCTCGGCGAGAAGCAGGAGGTATCTCTTGATACAGGTTAGTCATGAGTACGGCATCTCTCATCGTGGACTAGAAACTGAGTAGTAGCCTCTTAGAGAGCACCAAAGACCTGAAGAAAGATGGCAACATCATCCTCGTCCCGCAGCCGAGCGATTCGCCGAACGACCCCCTTAATGTTAGTACCCTCTCATGCGTGATATTGAAAGAACCCGGCAGCTAATGCGACCACAGTGGTCGATGATCCAGAAGAACTCGATCATGATCATCCTGGCGTTCAGTTCCGGTGTCACGACCTCGTTGGGCCCTATGATCTCGCCCGGTCTGATGGTCATCAGCAAGGAGTTCAACGTCGATCCTGATACCGTTTCCACTTTCATGGTCGGCTCGATTCTCCTGTTTACCGGCGCTATCACGTTCTTCACTGCTTCGGGTGCCAACGTTTGGGGCAAGAGGCCGTTCTTCGTCATTTCAGCGGTGCTGTTATTGATATCCAACGTCTGGGGTACTTTTGCGGACGTAAGTTGGCCCACAATCACCTTGCCCTTCATGATATTAACGGACGCAGTCCTTCCCTTCATTGGCAGCCATGCGAATTTTCCAGGGCATCGCCTCCGCTCCCCTGGAGACTCTGTAAGTAGTGCAAATCTCATATACTGCTAACCAACGCTGACTTGGAAAGGGTCACGTCTACGGTCTCCGACTTGTTCTTCGTTCACCAGAGAGGACTGCGTCTCTCGCTATGGGGTGTGATGCTGGGATCTGGCGTCTTGTTTGGGCAGATCATCTCGGGTTTTATCATCGAAGCCATGGGGATTTCCGGAACATTCGCGATTAGCGCTCTCGTCTTCTGCCTGATCCTGCCTCTCATGTACTTCGTCGTTGTCGAGACCACGTACACCGGACGTCGCGACGCAGCCGATGCCGAGAAGCGCCCGGATACTCCCGACTCCTCGCTGGACCTAAAGACCCTCAAGGGCGACGACCCGGCCAGCATGCCCAAGGAGAGCTACAAGAGCCAGCTCCGCCTCTTCCGCGGCCGCCTGTCCGACGAGTCCTTCTGGAAGGGCGTCGTCAAGCCGTTCCCCCTGATCTGCTTCCCCGCCGTCATCTTCTCGACCCTCGTGTACGCGTCCTTCTTCTGCTGGCTCCTGATGATCGGCGTCCTGTCCGTCAACGTGTTCTCGGCCCCTCCCTACAGCCTGAACCCGTCGCAGATCGGCCTGACCAACATCCCGCTGGCCATCGCCGCGCTCATCTTCTCCCCGATCTCGGGCTGGATGGCCGACGCGATTCCCGTCTGGATCGCCCGCCGGTTCAACAACGGCATCTTCGAGCCCGAGTTCCGCCTCATCCTCATGGTCATCGCGATCCCGCTGTCGACGGCCGGCTTCATCGGGTTCGGCATCGCGGCCTCGGAGGGCCTCTCGCTGACCTGGTGCCTCGTCTGGATCACGATGCACTCCATCGCCGTGCCCTTCGCGTCCCAGGCCTCGATCAGCTACGTCATCGACTGCCACACCAAGGACGCCAACCAGGCCTTCGTCACCATCAACTTCGTCAAGGCCCTCCTCAGCTTCGTCGCCTCCACCGTCGGCAACGGCCTGCTCGTCAAGTTCGGCCCCAGGACCCTCTTCACCGGCATCGCCATCCTCAACCTCTGCATCGGCCTCCTCACCATCCCCAGCTACATCTACGGCAAGAGGCTGCGCAGCTGGGTCGCGCAGAGCGAGTGGGCCAAGAGGGTATGAGTGCCTCGGAAGCAGCGGCGTCTCTTCCGTGTTTGGGTATTAGTCTTGTTGTAAGGCAGTTTGATATTGTCAGACAGCTCCTGGAGAGGAAGCAAGTTCTGTACCTAGATAGTCAGGGCGGCAATGTGAAATGGTTTACATCGGCCGCCACTTATCTGCTCACATTATGGTGAAGCGGAAAATCGGGCTACCCACACTCTTTCTTGAGTTTACGGAGACAACCACTTCTCATCATCTCAAACAAGGTAGTAAAATAAATCTAATTGTAATATCAGTAGTCCATTAGGTTCTCGACTGTGTCTTATCGCCAATTCTGCATAATCACTGCATTTCTGTTGAGTTTGAAATGTTTTATTAACATAGCGACCTCACGACCAAGCTGACTATCAAACAATAAAGGGCATAGCTCGAGTTACAAGAAGGCTAGCCCAGACTGTCATAAGAAAGGTAAATAGCTGACCCGAGCTATTCATTAGCCATCTCATCATACCCTCGTGAATATGGATATGCAATGCCCCCTCCAGAACCTGCCAGTATAACTCCAGTACAGTGCAAGGGCCAGATCAAAACCGATGAGACACCGATGAGACCAACGCCAAAATTAAGACAACACCAACTCCTAATCAAATTTAACCCAATTGATGCTGGGAACTGGCATGTACTGAGATGTGCTACAGCAGACTCTCGTTGCTCTCATTTTCAGTCTTGGCGGCAAGAGTCGCGCTGAACTTCTCGAGGAGCTCCTTGAGCTGGCCCACCTCCTCTCTCAGCTTCCTAACCTCGAGCACGGCGGGGTCGTCCTCGACGTTGGCCTTGCTGTCCTCGACCTTCTTCGTCCAGCCCTCGCCCTCGAAGTCGACTTCGCCCGCCATCTCCTCCCACTCCTCTTCCGTGTCGTCGTCGTCTTCGCCGCGGGTCCTGTTGCGCCGGATCTCCTTGGCGGTCCTGACCTCGAACAGGGCGGAGCAGAACAGCAGCGGGGAGTAGATGACCCCCATCACGATGTCGTTGAGGCGCTCGTACTGGGCCTTGGGCATCCACCACTCGAAGGGGATGATTAGGAGGAATATCTCGATCAGGTTGAACGGGGCGATGAATACGTTCTCGTCGGGGGCTCGCACGAACTGCACCGTCTTTTGAGAGAACAGCGCCAGATACTCGTCGTCGGCGTTGTCGTATATGTCCTCGTAGGCGCTGTTGTAGAGGGCAATGAGCACGTTCAAGAGAATGATCATGACGACAAAGGTGAAGAGGTAGTAGAGGACGATTCCGAATGGCGGACTGAAGCGTTCAAAGCCGCTGAAATCAGGAGACTGCATGATGGCGTTGGTCATAGCCTGGAGGATGAAGAGGGTGTCCTCGGCAGCCATGTCGTCCGCGTAATCCATTCCTATGAACGCCTGGAGGAAGCCGATGATGACGACCACCAGCAAGGCGAAGAATATGATGCTCTCTTTCATCATTACCTTCAGCACGACGAGCATCGAGCCGAAGAATCGGAAGGAATCCATGTACAGCAGCAAGCGAGCCCAGAACATAGGCGCTGTGAAGGCTAGGAAGTTATATGACAGCTGGTTAAACTTCCGTCGAGAATCGGTGTCGTCCCACGAGTAGGTAAAGGCTACGAATCGCAGGGCAAGCGAGACCATGAGCAGGGCGTACAGCATATTGTTGAATGCGTTCCAGAAACCGAGAATGTGGTATCCCGCTTTGTAGAATTTTGTGAGCTCGTCGAAAATGAAGCCAAGCGTGAAGATATAGAGCAGAATCTCGACAAAGTCAAGATCACCGCTAGGGTTAATCGTGTTGATAGCACCGGTATACAGAGCAAGGTAGATGATGGACGTGATGAGCTGGAAGGCGTTCTGATACATGGGTGCTCGCATTCGATCGGGGTCGAGATGGGACAGAAAAGCAGTGTTGTCGCGATCGCTGTAGTCGATGAAGCTCGCCGGGTCGTTCTCATCCTGGACAAGCCAGCCTTTCCAGAGGTAATTGATGCATTTCTGGTAGCCTGAGGAACCAATGACACGCAGCGCATGAAGATCGACCGCGCTCTCGACGACGTTGACGGGCGGGGTAGCATCGCCGTCGATCACGATGGAGTAGCGCTTGAGCAAAACCGACTGCAGCAGGTAACCTATGTCGTCCTCGCCTTCGATGATCTGCTTCGCAATGACCTCGCAGGCGACGGCGCGGATCTGGTGCAGGTCTGCATCCCAGAGTTCGACATCGGCCTGGTGCTCAAACCAGCGCTTGGCAACTAGAAGACAGAAGACGACGCATGAGCGATGCTCTGGCCCTCCGGCCTCCTTGGCAGCCTTGACCACCTTGGGCGTTATGATTCTGCTATGGGGCTGAGTGATCTGCCCTTCCTCGAGCTCGCAGGGCACGCATTGCTCGATAAGGTATCGTAGTCGGAGAGCGGTCTTGGTGACTTCGGGCGCGGGAATGGCAGACTCGAAAGAATCTTCTCGGTAGAAAGGAAGGACTTCATAGCGGATTGCCCGGCGTCTGTTAGCCATAAAATTCATGGTTGACCGATGATATAGCTCCCGTGGAAGCGAGCAGTACACGCCTAGCGACGGATTGATCAATTGACTTACGTCGCCGGCGGGATTCGTGCAGTGACCAGTCGTGGTGGTTGTGCGACGGATGGCGATCCCACCCCAGAAGCTTCCTCCAGTTGAAACGCGCCATGCTCGCGTCGGAACGAGCAATCGCAACTGCTCTTTTGAGGCCCTGTTGCGTATTACTGAAGTCGTAAGGCGGGAAGGAGGTAGCTGCGAGAACCGGTTATGACTTCGCAAATGTTCGCGATGCGGTCGTGGAGGCAGGCAATCGAGACCCGGGACAAAGAGGAAGGGAAAATGCGCGATACGCTAATTGAGGGTATAGAGCATACTAACGAGAAAGCTAAAATTCAATGATCCAACTACATCACATCAATGGCCAGTTGAAATCGTCAAAGACTACCTAGAGCAGAGACATTCGGACAGGTTCCTTGTTTTTTTCTTCCCAACTCGGATCCCGCGAGTTGGGATCCCGCGACTTTTTGGTTGGAGAGCTGGCAAGGTCCCATGACGTGATGGTGTGGGGGAGACTCGTTAGTCTCAGTTACTTGATAGTTGCACATATACTTGATATTTATTCTTTCCGTAAATATAACTCCCTAATCGGTATTATTCAAATAGTTCTCCCATTGCTTGGTGTGGCTTCACTCGATGAGACGGCCACTGTTATTTCTACCCCTCATCTTAACATCTGCTTCTATTACATCGAGAAAGCTGACTGAATGCAGGTGTTCCATGGCTTTTCATTCCTCCTATCAGGATCATGCCACTCCTAGGCTTCAGGTTTGCTTGCGAGCCTACATACGCACCAGTCCTTGAACCCGGCAAGTAAGGGGCCGGAGAATAGCTGCATGGCTTGATGTCGGCCTGCAAGATTCTTAACCACACAGCCCGTATGGCTTATGTGCCACGAATCCATGATCACGGAACCCTGCCTACACGCAAACATCACCTTCTTCCTCACTCCTAGTGAATACCTAGACCTATCATCGGATTGCGGCTCCGAGATTAGGCACTTGACTGCCGATCGACGAGTCGCACTCATCTAAGTCCTTTTTAGATATCATACAACCTTAGCCGATGGCCTTGTCCTCCTTTCTGCAAACTTCCGACGCGACGACGGCACAGACGGCCGGACCGAAGAGGCACGAAAATGCCTCAGGCGAATCACACGCTCCCGAGATGCTTCGTGGCCATCTATATCGTCTGAGATACTCCAGCCTCTGGTGCCATTTCCTGCTTGTGCAGATCTAGTACAGCCACTTGGAGTGAATTCTTACGTGCTTCACGGATAATTCCACCGGACCGGCCTGGGGTTTGTTGAGGTGAGGCTTCCGAATGGCGCCCGATTGATTGGACAGCAATGTCGGTGTAGCGCTGCACACACGTTGGATCATAGAGCCAAGGCCGCCGGCGTCTGAAGGGGCGCATCAGACAGATACGGAATGTTTCTGCGTAGGATTTTCGGTTTAGTCTTGATCGAAAAAGCAGGATTCTCCCCGAGATTCGTGGTGAATTCGCTCCATGGAGAAACGGCGTCGCCGCGTTCGGTGAATTGAATACCTGCTGGCCTGCCTGGCCTGCCTGCTTGATCGAGTTGCATGTGGTGTGACAACCGCTCTCTCAAGGCCCCAGGACCTCGCATATCAGAGAAGCAGGCTCTGCAGCTAGTCATGTTCGGTCTTAGATCTTAGATACTTACAGGTAAGATAGGTATATCATGAGCTTCAGCCTCGCCCACCTCACCTTCACACCCTTCACACCAGTGCACACACTAGATTCTGCTGCCTATAAGGCGTCCACAAGTGTTACCTGGGCCGCGAGCATCTGTCAGCTTCGAGGCCCGGTCTGCCAGCGGCTTAGCAAGCTCTGCATGTACCAACCTTGGCGTATATCTGAGAGGTAGCCTCGATAGCTAAGAGTCGAAGATAATCTTGGTCGTCGATCATATCATATATGCGCCTCGTAGCATATGAAAGCCGGGTTTAGAGGACTCGTGAAGCTATATCACAGCTTCAAGTGTCTTTTCACGAATATGTCGTGCATTCTGCTGAGCCGTGAGCATCAGAAGCCCTTTGGTTAACGGAGATATGATATATGATAGGTTGTTCCAGCTCTCTGATAGCTCGGTACTATGCGCTAGGTGCTCAGGTAGGTGGCAGTGCAGTGCAGTGCAGCGAGCAGGAAGAAGAGTGCAGTAGCATCTGGAACGAGCCTCCTTTCGAAATGAGCATACACGTCTAAGCAAGCCGGTCTGCCGGTGTCAGCGTCAGCGTCAGCGTCAGCAGCAGCAGCAGCAGCAGCAGCAGCAGCAGCTAGCAGCAGAAGCAGAAGTAGCCGGCAGAGCAGGGCTGGCAGCCTGACTGGAGAATTCTAAAGGCAGCTAAGGCGACCACGCAAGAGTTGCAAGCCAGCCGAAGCCGCCATCTTATTCGACCAACGGCCGGCCTGTAATTCGGGCCCTGTTCCCTTGCACGGCATGTGTAGAGAGTTGCATCGAGGGCAAGAGTGCGCAGGTTGCGGAGTGCGTTGTAAGTGTGCGTTGTAAATGGACCCCAAAAGCAGCCTTGGAAGGCCGCTCCGTAAGCCAGCTGTAGGCCTTGGGAGGTAGCCAAGTCTCGAGAAGCAGGGCAACGTCGCTGCCTTGCTGCCTCGAAGCTCTTGTGCGCTGTTGAGCGCGGGACGTGTGTGTGATATTGTCACAATACGAAGTATACCTAGGTAGTGAATATTGTCACAGTACAGGGGGTAACAGCGGGGTTGGGATGGGAGCCCGGGGGGCGTCTTTGGCTGCTTGAGCTAGCTTGCGGCAGTGAAATGGTTAGTGACGAATCGTGAATACCCGAGAGATTTCCCCTAACTCGCAAACTGCGTCAAGTTTCCCGTGTTTCTTCACATATCTCAGCTTCTCAGGCAAACATACATACATACATATCTCCTATGTATACACAATAGAGACTTGACTCATTGTCCCTTTCAACTCTCGCAAGGCTGCCCCCACGCATCCTGGCAAGCCGCCCGCGACATGACGCGGCTGGGTCCCCTCATCTCACCGTCGGATGCTGGATTCTGTGAAGGTGCTGCCGCTTCTCCACAGAGAGGCATACAGATGGGACAGGCTGCAGCAGCGCTACAGTCATGCCGTGTATCCAACCAATCTCGTAGCTGGATGCATGACACATCTCGACATGTATCGACCCAAAGCCCTCCCCCTTTCCTCATAGGCTACTGCCGCCTACTAGCCACCGTAAGGATGCCGCCTACGTTATTATACATATCTCCCTGCCATGGTGCATGCGGCCGTGTGCTCGTCGTTGGCCTGATCGGCGCCACAGCCCGTATCACGTATATAAAACCCTACTATCCTTTCTCTGCCCTTCCCGTAGATAAGGCACGCATATGTCGCCTTTGTTCTCGTTTGGACTGTCTCTGCGCACGTGTCCTGGAATCAGGTCGACAGCCTGCCGGGTCTGCTCCTTTCTCGAGCTGTCGATATCCATCCTCTTGGAGCTCCGCGCTCGTGCTACTCAGTACTTCACAAAAGTCCCCGTTCAATCAACCTTTTCCAAACCTGCTCACATACATCCTTCACATCGTATCCAGCGCTACAGGGCCCTCGCTGTACCACCCGTCCAAAAGTCCGGCACGACCTCTGTGCTTCTCTCCCCCATTGTGTTCTCGGCTTGGTGAGACTTGGCTCCGGACATTTCCCCCAGGCGCATATCATCCCACCTTGGGTACGAGCAGGATATCTGAGGCCGCCTCACCTGCACGACTTCCCGCCTGCCGCCCCTAGTCCATCCCATATTGAAAAGTCGGCCTCACTTCTCACTTCTCACTCCCGGCGCCCAAGACCGCCTCGACTGCGGGAATAGGTACGTACCATAACGCCCAAACATCCCTCGCGGCGTCAAGAGTCGGTGTCATTGGACGGAAGGTGTGTGTTTGTAATGCCGTGTACAGCGTGGCAACGACTCAGGACTTGGTGCTGGCAAGAAGAAAAAAATAAAATAAAAAGGGACCCAAGGAGAAATTGACATTTGGCACGTCCCATTACACGACTGATTGCACCCCTACCGTTTTATCTGGTTTCTGGTCTCTTTTGTCATGGCGGTTTCCCTTTCCACTGACACCGTGTGTTTCGGTAACAGCATCAGTCCAGTCAGGAGCATCCACGACGGCTCAACTGTCTGATTGTTTCCACTACAAGAATAGTTTCCCCGCCTTTCGTCTTCGAGTTGACTCGAGAGAGCCAACAGTCTTGGAACAGCATTCTCTATATTTTTATTATTTGTCCGTGGATATTATTCCCGAGCTGCTCTGACTGCTTGCCCCGAGTCTCGCCTGATGCGAAGTCAGCCGTAGCACCCGCCAATTGCTTCCTTTCCAAGCCCTACAGCTGACATGGCTTCCAACGGCGACCTCAAGATGGAGTCCCAGGACGCGAAGACCAGCCCCTCGGCTGAACGCCGCGAAGGCAATATTCCTCCTACTAACGATGAGCCAAAGCCCGGCTCGGTCGACGATGTCCCGCCAACCGCGTCTCCGAACAAGGTCAAGAAGGCGAAAGGGTCCAAAGGCGACAAGAAGACTGCCGGTAAGACCAGCAAGAGGGACAAGAATTCCAAGTCTAGTAAGTCCAAGAAGACATGTTCCAGCAGTGAGAGCTCTTCCAGTGATGATGAGGACGAGATTACCAATTCATCCTCAGACGGGGCGACGGAGTCCGACTCCGAATCCGCATCAGAAGTCGAAGTGAATCTGAAGAAAAAGAAACCCCAGAAGAGGCGTCAAGATGCCCGCAAGGCAAAGAAGAAGCCGTCTAAGTCTTCCAAGACGACCACGAAGCTGGCCAAGTTTCAGAATAAAGCGTCCGAAACCGACACGAGTGACTCGGACGCTGCGACCGACGATGACTCGGACGCCGACGGCAAAGAGGGCCCTAGCAAAGCTTCGCTCGAGCAAGAGCTGGCGAATATGCGGCTCCAGTTGCAGCAGGCCCAGCAGATGTTGCAGGCGCAGCGTCAAATGGCCTCTCTCGGCTTTGGCGGTGGTGCTCCCGGACTAGGTGGATTGAACGCCCCTCCTGCGCTGAACCAGGCCGTCTTCGGAAATGGCGCTCTGGCCGCACCCGGGAGCTTCGGTATAACCGTCAATGACGACCCCTATCTTACGAACCGGTACTTTCGCAGCCTGAAGAGCGGCGTGACCCCGCCCACAGACGGCCGTAGACGGCCCCCTACTGATGATTTGGACTCGGACGACCCCGTGACGTTCGCCAACTCGAAGAAGTTGCCCAAGGCTAAGAGTGCACGTCCCGGCAAGTCGGCGTCGCAGCGTCGCAGTTACAAGCGCGTGGACCAGGTGTGGGATTCTCAGATCCACAACTACAAGCTGCAAGATACAGCCGAGAACACCAACAACTCCCAGTACGACGAGTATATATTCCACGTTCGCCGAACTTTCGACTGGGAGGGCAAGTACAAGAATACCATAGTTGATATTCGGAGTAAGCAGCTCCGGGAAGCTCTTCAGGATGTTATAGGTAGCGTCAAAGGCGTAAGCCTAGTCGAGGAGACCCCTAAGCTGGATCCCAAGATGCTGTTCTTGTAAGTCCCGTCGACTTATCTAGCCATGCTATTTCATTAGCCCGCGACCCTGTTACTGACTAGGACCACAGGTACCTCGAGGATATGAGGGAGCACATGCACAATCTCAAGGATCTCGAGCCGGATGCAGACTCGCATAAGGAGCGGAGGAAGATTCAGAAGTGGATCGACGAGAAGCGGCTTCATCTTCGAGTCCTGATTAAATATCTCGACGCGGATCATGCTGACACAAAGAAGAGGTAAGCCCTTTTGGCTCTTCCTGCCGACATAATACAGAAGCACCCAGCTAACGCACACGCCTAGTCTATACCCCATGCTAGAGAATGGCCTCATCACATTCGATCTTCTGTGGGCTCTCTGGAAGCCTAACACGCTAGCATATACCACCACGTACGGCTCTGTGGATGAGCCCCGGGTATTCAAGGTGGACGTTGCCGAGAAGCATTACAGTCTCGTGAGAGGCGAATTCTACTACATTGAGGGCAAGGTGAGCAAATCAGCGCTTCATTTCACGTTTTCTTAAACCCCCCCCCCTTTTCGTCGGATCTGCTAACACTACAACCTAGTACTTCGAGTACGACGGCAAGCAGTTTGGATTCGGCAGCATGTCGGAGGAGATAGCAGAATTCCGAGGCGCTCGAAAGATAACCAGTCTCGGCTGCTACCCCCTCAAGTACCACAAGAACGAAGCCCAGCTACGCAAGGACCTTATCGATCGCGGCAAGAAGTTTGTTAGTCTCGGCGGCGTACACTACAAGAGTCACCATGGAATGGCCTACCACAAGAAAAAGAAGTCTGTAATCAAGGTGAACATCAACGGTCGTATCATGGTCGATCCGGCTATCCACCGTCGTATAAACCCGAACTATCCCGTTTCCCTCGTGCGGCCCAAGGACCACGACATCCTGAGCGATTACGACGGTAGCGACGAGGAAGGCGAGGGATGTGGGTGCGAATCGGACGACGACGTTGGAGACAACGGTGTCGAGGAGTTAGATGGCGAGAACGATGGCGACAGCAAGACCAAGTATGTTACCAAGATTATCAAGGACAACAAGGGACAAGTTCGCGGGGTCCGCGTTCCTAAGGTACTGGTCGATACCGAACCCCCCAAGGAGAAGCTTGACCAGGTGCCCAGTAGGGATGAAGAGAACGAAGACGGTACGAAGAACGGCGATGAGGGTCCTGACGGAGATGACAAGGACACCACTCCTGTTTTCACCGACGAGGAATACTTGATCGCCTCGCCCGTCGTCTTAGGATTTGCTTTCGCCGAAAAGCTCTGGCTCGAGTTCACTGTGTCGGGCATCAACGAAATTACCTGGAACAATAATGCCTACGACTCGTTGGTTCTCCAGCCCAACACCAAGGAAATCGTTAGGGTAAGTGTTATCTTCCTCCTTTTCATCAGGCCTCAGCCAACCAATCTTGTCTTTTTTTTTTTCTCTCTCTATTGGTTCTTAATGCTTTGCTAACGTTCGACTTCCAAAGGCTCTCGTGGAGTCTCACAAATACCACCCTGCCGAGAGTATCGACGACGTAATCCAGGGCAAAGGAAAAGGCCTCGTGGCGGTCCTTCATGGACCTCCCGGCACCGGCAAGACGCTGACGGCGGAGGGAATCAGCGAGCTTCTCAAGTGCCCCCTCTATATGGTATCGGCCGGCGACCTCGGCACGGACTCGCGCTACCTGGAGGCGGAGCTGCAGAAAATACTGGACATCTGCCACGCGTGGGGCGCCATCTTGCTGCTCGACGAGGCCGACGTGTTCCTGGAGACGCGGAACATGCAGGACATCCACCGCAACGCGCTTGTTAGCATATTCCTGCGGCAGCTTGAGTATTTCCAGGGCATCCTGTTCCTAACGACGAACCGCGTACAGGTACGTTCTCTTTGTTAACTTCGATGCTGTATTTCCCTCGAACCCCTATCCCTTCCTCTCTCCAAAGAAAGAAGAGGCTAACAATACATCCATCAGACCTTCGACGACGCCTTCCAGTCGCGGATCCACATTGCGCTACGGTACGACTACCTAGACGCCAAGGCCAAGAAGGCCATCTTCAAGATCTTCATCGAGCGTGCGCGCGCGGTGGCAGGCGTGGACCTGATGCCGTTTGACGACGACGACTACGCGATCCTCGCGCGCAACAACCTCAACGGTCGCCAGATCAAGAACACAGTCGGCACCGCCCAGGCCCTAGCCGTGAACAAGGGCGAGGCCCTCAGCATGCGCCACATCCGCGAGGTCCTCGACGTCCAGCAGAATTTTGAGCAGGACCTGAAGGGCGGCCAGGGCTACCAGGACGCGATGCGCAGCTACTTTTAATGACGGTCTTCAGACAATGATACCAGGTCTTTCGCTTCTTGTATCCGTGAGCGTATGCAGATTAAGCAGTATTTCTAATCGGCAACGGCAGGGCGAGGATAGGGGAAGGTCGCGAGGCCCAAGAGCGGATTCTTCTACCTCTCTTCTTGTTATTAAACCCTCTCTTTTGTTTCCTTACTCTTCTTTTCTGCCTCCTTTCATTTGTTACGGATTTTATTTCGGGCATCTTAGGTGAGCGAGCATAGCGCGAAAAGTGAGGACAGAGCTTAGGCAGGAGTTGACCTAGACGAGCTTGCGGGTAGATTAGGAATCTTTATAAGACCTTTTAGACATTCGTCAAGTCATCTACGGTGAAATAGGCAGAAATTGAGTCTTGTCTCGACCGAGGCTCGTGACAAGAACTTAGCAGCCACCTAATCATCTCAAGGAAGATACAAAGGTATCTGGGCGTAGTCGTGAAGCCTCTATTCGTTGAAAACGCTGGTATCGGATCTGGCAAAAATTGCCTTGATGGAAAACATAATCTGGGGCGAGAGCTGTCTGGCGTGAAATGCCCCCTTATATACAATACAGTCCATAAACGCCGGTCCCAATGCAACCGTGCCTTTTTTTATTTATTTTTTCAAGTCCACCCTGCCTGTCCATTTTCTTAGGACTCAAGGAGAAAATGAAGAGTGAGAAACACCGGCGACACTAGAAATCCATAGCGCCCTCGCCGGCGCCGTCGTCGTCGGGGTACTCGTCGTTGTCGCCGCCGTCGAAGTACTGCTCGGCGTCGTAGTCGCCGCCGTCGTCGTCGTCGTACTCGTCGTCCTCCTGCGACAGCATCTCGGCCTCGTCCTCGTCCAGGTCGACGTCGTCCTTAGCG
Organism: Hypoxylon sp. FL1284; assembly: GCA_022432365.1. NCBI lineage: Eukaryota > Fungi > Ascomycota > Sordariomycetes > Xylariales > Hypoxylaceae > Hypoxylon > Hypoxylon sp. FL1284. The sequence goes on along the minus strand of JAJJXE010000005.1, from coordinate 727,376 downwards.
GCGTTGACGTTGGCGTTGTTATTAGCAGCATCCCCGCCGCCGCCGCCGCCGCCGCCGTCGCCGTTCTCGTCGTTCTCGCCGTTCTTGACGGCCGCCTCGATGCGTGCCTTGCGTTCCTCCTCCGTCTCCGCGGCAAGGCCGCGGCGACCGCGCGCGCGGCCGTCGTGCGGGGGGTCCTCGTCCTCGTCCTCGTCGTCGATGGCGGCGGCGGCGGCTTTGCGCTTGACGCCGCGCCTCTTGTGCGCGCCGGGCAGCCCGCCGCGGGGGCCGCCGACGTCGCGGCCGTCGAGCGTGGCCCACAGCTCCTCGGGGAAGAAGTCGCGGACGTAACCGGCGCCGGGGCGCGCGGCGCGCAGGTCGGGCAGCGCGCGGGCCTCGTCGACGAAGCGGTGGCTGTAGAGCGGCACGGCGCGGAAGGGGTCCACGGTCGCGCGGCTGCGCACGCCGAACCGCGCGTTGAGCTGCGCTTGCCCGTAGGTGCGGCGCGCTGGGTCGGTGGGTTTTAACGAGGACGAGGAGGAGCTCGCGACGTCGCCTACGCCCGCATCGTCTGTCATGTGGCGGTGCGTGTACAGCGGCGTGCCGTGGAAGGCTCGCCGGAACGATACGAAGGCGGTCACAGCGCGCGTCTCGGGCTCGTCGAGCTGGGGGGCGACTGGTGGGAGGTAGAATTTCTGCAGTAGTTCGGGTTGTTAGTGTGCTTGCCATGCGAGGTAATAGGTGAAGTGCAGTATGGTGAGGCAAGGTAGATACGTACGGGATATGTGTCTTGGGGCTTCTCGTTGAACTGCAGCGCTGGGTCGTCGGCGCCGGGCATGCCCTGAGGCCCCGTCTTACGAGTAGCTCCAAAGCCGCCGCGGCCACCGCGACCCCGGCCTCCTCTACCGCGTCCGGACATCCTGATACATGAAGTGGTCCTCTTGCTGAGTTGATAGGAGGATAATATCGATGGTCTTCGTGCTAACTCTGAGTTTGGGGTGCTGCTACCGGCTTTGCGACAAAGAAAACTGAATAGATTGGCAGGTTAGAGAGTAACGAGGATGAATCAGAGCAATGAAATTGAAGTTTCTGAAAATTTCAGCGGGGTATCGGGATAGCTTGCTTTAGCGGGTCGTAAGGCTAAGCTGCCCCCTGGTCCCCTGACCCAGCTACCCCGCCAGCCCACTATGCCTTATTTTAGGTGCCTTTACAGTTCGTACGGGAATTATATATAGCGCCTCGAGCGTCTTGGAACAGGATTAATTGATGCTACACTCAATAAACGCCTGATATGATGCCAGTAAACCACCACTATTATAAATAATTATGATAGTCGAATTGTCGTTCAATATTCGCATACCCTCCATCACTCATACCGGCGCTGCCTTGAACTGTCCCTCGTGTTTTATCCCGTCTAGAGTTGGACCAGAAGCCCTTCTGGAAGAATGACGCCAGCCCTGTCAAACCTCCATTGGGGATCCGCGGCAGCGAAGCCGACGGGACGATCTCAATGTTGTCAGAACTTGCACAGGTACTAGAACGAACGTCGTCTCTTGCAGAAGACCAGAATGAGCTCTTCAGAGAAGACCACGCCAGGGCGAATCTCTTGAATAGCGCTTTAAAGAAGGCGAATACAACGGGCATACAGGAACATATAATGCCAACGTTGACTTCAGCAATACTAGAGGGCCACTTAGCTGCTAAACATCTTAGATAGACCTTAGGTACTGGATCGGGGTCTTACGTTAACGGCCATACCCACGTGCCGTACCAGCTGTCGTCCGAAGGTGAGGCATAGAGGTCAATGAATATATAGACCGCTTTCGTGATAGCGAAAGCTACCGCACTGGCTCTTGTCAGCAGATAGAGCAGATCTGGTGGGAGTAGCGTGGTGAAGACTAACGAGAGTCCCGTAAGAAATATGCTGGCCACTTCAAGCTTCTTCTGGGAGGACAGCTTGACAAGTCTCACCACCATCGACACGGGTATCGCAAGCACGTAAATGTCGGTGACGGTGCTGATGATACCATTCGCAGCATTAAGCTTAACATACTGCGTATTGCATTGCTCACTATTCGAAGGCATTGTCCAGTCTCCATCGTAAGGATGAGGGAAGCAAAATACCAATACCAGAACAACAACTGCGATGTGGTAAATTAGGACCATAACAACCCCAGACCAGACCAGGAGGCGCGGAAACGGATAGAATAGTCGGTAGTAGAGGGATAGGAAGGAGAGCTTGATAAACAAGGCGGAAAGGTTGTATAGAACTGATGAGATGAGGAATTCCTGTCTCTTGTTAGAATGTCACTTTTCCACAGCAATTAGACATACTCGTTCGGCCACTGGGCTGTCAACATATGTTGCCAGTGGTATATCCCACCTGTGTCGACCCCATATATCCTCAAAGACTGCAGTAGTCAGTAACTATCCATTCTGGTTTGAACGAGCAGATCTAACGGACATTGTGTCACGAGAACAATGTCATAAGCAGTGCTAGTAGCCTAAAGCTCCTATTAGCAAGCCAGGACTCTATCTCGGAGAAGACGGGGAGTCAAACGAACCGCGGCGAGGACGCATAGGTCTGACGAGGCGGTGCCATATGTTAGCAAGCGCATCCATGAGTCTATGGCTTGTCCGACGTACAGTCGTCGATACTAAAACTTCGCGACATGACTAGACGGACGTAAACACGTAGCCCGACCAGAAGAACCATGGCTGGTAAACTCGTGTAAACCGCTGCTCTTCCAGTCCACGCACGGGATACGGGATCGACGAAGTTGGGTATTACGTCGGAAGGGGGTATCCCAGAAGGGAGTTGGGTAAGATTGGAACCCGGGCTCGAGAAATCTATCATATTACGAAGGAACTGCTAGAATAGATATATCGGTCAGGAAAAGAGAGAGATTGATATCTACGACTATGGGACCTCGAGGAAGATGAGGCTGCGTATATACAAACTCCATGTACGACGTTGGACGACATGGCTTTTCTCATGGCTTTTCTCGTGGCTTTTCTTTTTCCAGCTTTACAAGACATTGCAAGAACACCGACACCAACGCCGGCTGCACGGGAAGATGATTTCATGAATGACCAGTCAGATTTTGAGACAGGAGGTAAGCCATAAGCCACCTATATGAACTGAACTCGGTGAGCTTTATGATGAGGCTGATTTCGACTTGACGGAGTTTCCGTGTAGCCCATGAGACATTGCTTCCTCACCAGTCGAGCTGAACTCACGAAGTACCCAGGTACACTTGTGTAGCTAGAGCTTGGACCACCTCTATATTATCATACTCTATAATGAATATGCTGGTATCGGGGCAGACAGACATTCTTCAGTGTTGCCTGAACTTCAACATCAAACAAAGTCTCGAATACGTGGTATAAATTCTATATACTGACTAATGATAAAATATTTGAATTAAAGCTCATATTCTAGCCTTTAGCTTCTCATCGCTTTCTTTCTTATGAACAGCCATGAGTCGGATTGCGGTTCAGATGGACTCAGATACCATCCCCGTCAGCGGCGTCGACGAGCTAGACAAGCACCTCGACGATCTCCTCGCAGATCCGTCACTGCCGCCCGTCCTCAAACTCTTTGACGACGTAGAACTCCAGCTCACTGGTAATCAAACCTACCCTGATGCTTGTGCGTGAGCAGACTTTCACTAATCGTACCATCCCATCCGACAGACGCCAACACCCTGCCCTTGGTCCCGCGGCTGCTCCCCAAGATCACCGAGATCCTCAAGCAGTACCAGCAGGACCCGGCGATCCTGTGCAGCCTAGCCATCAAGCTGCTAGGTCCCGTCAGCTTCACGCAGGTGCTGTCGCTCGCCTCAGAAGAGTCTCTGATCCAGGCGCTGCGGTCGCCGGCGCCGTCGGCCAACCTGCTAGCGATGGCGGTCCTGGAGAAGGCGGCGGGCTCGCCGGGCGACGCCGCGATCCTGGCCATGATGAGCGCGATCGTGACGGGCTTCCTGGCGCAGTGGCTGGGCGCGCCGCAGGTCGAGGTCGGCGAGAAGGGCTCGCGCGTGCTGGGCGACCTGCTCGACGTCGACTGCAACACGCGCCCGCCGCACGGGCTCGCCGTCAACGGCACCGAGATCGCGGTGAGGAAGCCCGCCGGCCAGGGCCTCGTGTGGCGCCGCGTATTCCACGACCGCGACGTGTACGCCGGCATCCTGTCGCTCTGCGGCGGCGCCGGCCCCCTGAGCACCCAGCAGCGCTCCCTCGCCCAGGGTCGCCTGCTCCGCGTCCTGCCGCGACTTGCTGCGCTGAACTTCCGCGCCGTTACTTGGACCGAGTTTCCGGATCTGAACGAGCGCCACGGGGGCTTCTCCGGCAGCGGCGGGCTGCTGCATTTTGCCGCGCTGCACATGATCGATAAGGACGACATGTTGATGCACTTAAGCCTTATCGACTTCTTCGAAACTCTGCTGAGTATCCAGCGGATTACTCCCTTCTCTACGTATAAGTTAGACACCCTGAAGGCGCTTGTAAAAGAGGCGACCTCGCAGGACGAGGAGTTAAGAGCAGCGCTTCTAAATCTTCACGAGCGTACGGTGCCCGAAGAGGCCGAGGATCTACAGAGGTTTATTCAAGAGGTTATGGATTCGCGGTGAGCGCTGGAGGTAGGATTGTAATCCGGGCTTGCTGGGTGTGTCTAGCATCGGGAAACAAAATACAAGAAGAAAAAAAAAACACAGAATTAGCCCAGTATTTCTCGGGTATACTTGTTACGAATCCCAGTCCTGCCACGTGAGCTTTCCCATATTCTGACAATCATTTTCACATATACACGTCCAAGCCCGGTCCCAACGCCAAGCGCCGTCTTCCTATGACATATATCCTGCCTTTGGCCCGTATAGATACCCCCCCCCCCTATGCTTCTTTCGTGTCTTGCTAGGGGGCGATGCAGACTAGCTATGCTGTTTCATCCGTATAATCTGATATTGGACAAGAGGGTGGTGCCGATAACGACCTTATTCCTGGGTCAAGACCGGCAGCCGAGGCCGCAGAGCTCGACGGTGACGTCCTGGGACTTGATGAAGGGGACGCGGCCGGTGTAGCCCTTGACGTTGGCCATGATGGTGGCCTCGATCCAGCGGCCGATGGGCGGGGGGCGGCGGAAGTACTCCATGTCCTCGAGGCTGCGGACGCAGAAGGCGCGCTCCTCCTCGTTGGCCGACTCGTAGGCGAAGGCGAGCGCGGCCGTGTACTCGACGGCCAGGGGCCGCTGCGTGCGCATGTACGGGTAGCTCATCCAGATGCGTCGGCTGTACTCGCGGCAGCGCTTCATGAGCGCCGGCGCGTAGTTCTCGAGCACCACATTGGCCTCCTGCAGCGTGCGCGACACGATGATGGCCAGAAGCGCGTGTGTGTAGAAGAGCTTGGCCGTGTCCGCGTCCCGGAACCGGTAGCACGTCGGGAACAGGTCCGGCTCCAGGTAGCTGGCCACCTCGGCGATGTCCCCCGCCTCCGTCAGCGCCTTGAACGTCGTCTCGTTCTCCGCCTCGAGGAACTCCAGCACCGACGTCGCCCGCAGCAGCAGCTCCGCCGCCGTCATCGTGTCCGTCCGGTCCTGGTGCAGCTGCCGCACCAGCCGCGCCAGCGTCGGCCACGCCGTCGCTTCCACCCAGATCCGGTACAGCGACTTGAGCGCCCTCGACAGCGTGCTGCTCTCGATCGCCTGCTTGAAGGCTACCGACCACTCGTTCTGCATGAACACGCTGTCCCGCCCCAGACGCACGTCACTTTGAAGCTAGATCCAATATTGTCAGCTTGTTTTGTTCAAGGCGGACTCCCAAGCTCAAGGTCTCTTGTACCCTCGAGACCTTGTAAGGTAGTCAACGTACCATATTGTAATAGGTGTCGAATGTGAGCTGGAGACTGAGGTCATGGAAGCCTTGCCACGGTCCTCCTCTGCTGATCATGGCGATGAGGCCGGTGGCGTGTCTTTCTTCATTTGTACCTCGTTCGAAGTCATACGCCAGCTAGAGTTTCAACGCAAGACTGTTAGCGAATGTCATATTTAGCCGGACTTTTTTTTTTCTCTTTTTCTCCTCCCGTTTTTATCTCGTTGCCGAAAAAGAAAAAGCTCACCTCAACCTTTTGCAGCATGGCCTGGGCCGCGATGATATCTGTCACGTAGCTCTGCTCGGGCGCCTTGAGGGCCTGCTGGAGGCTGCCGAGAGCCTGGGTGTAGAGGCGCAGATCGAGCCAGGCCTCGGGCGCGGCCTCGCGTTGGCTGTTGGTCCAGGTGGTGACGACGAGCTCGACGGCGTGCCGCAGCACCGGGCTCTCGGACCCGAGCCGCTTCGGGATTAGCCGCATCGAGGGCCCCCAGATCAGCAGGTCGTTGCCCGTGCCGCGCGCCGCCTCGAGGCAGCTGACGTACCGTGCCGTCAACAGCTCGGACGGGCTCATGATGGGAGACGGGCTCGGCGACGGTGTTGGCGTAGGCCGGCCGCTGCTACGGCCGCTACCACTCCTTCCGCCCCCTTCTTTGCCCCCACATCCGCCACCGTTGGTGCTGAGATGCCTGGGCCGATGCGGCCGCGACAGCCGCATTCTGTGAAAGGTGCCCGTGCCCGATGCTGCTGTGTACTCCTTCATGTCGACGATGATGGTACCGCCGGGGCTGGTCCGGCGTGAGAGCGGGCCGCCGTGGACTATTGTTGTCGCCGACCCTTGACCCCCCTCGCCCGACGACACGTTGCTGGCATCATCTGCTGAGACCGAGTAGTCCCGTGACCTGGGCGTTGATACTGTTGCCGTCGTCGTCGGCGCCTCGTTGTGGCATCCGTTGACCACGAACTTGAAGTTGTTGCGTGCCCCCGAGCACACCTTGCCCGCCCGCGAACACGCACCGCATGTTGGCCAGTTCTCGTCGCACTGTTGTATCCCCCCAACAAAGAAAACGTCAGATTCCGAGTGAAAAGGAAAGGAAAGAAGGAGGGGGGGCGGACAATATGGACTGACCTTGGTCTTTCGTAGTTTACAAAACGTACACCGGTTGCTCTTGGGTATTCCGACCATGGCTCCGACTGAACGAAGATGCAGGTCGACTTGTTGGTTGGTGGAATATGCTGAAACTAGGCGTGCGTGTGAGTATGTGTGTACGTGTGTGCATGTGCCGCTATGTCCTAGACGTGGAAGCCGAGTTGGTTCGCTACGGGTTGTAGGTATGTAATGTCGTGTCCCGAGAAGAGATGTATGTCGTATAAAAGCTACTATGCCCGGATTGTCGGGACGGGGTCAGGCGTTTATTAACCACGCGGACTGGTCCGTCTGTAGGCGGCCTGTAGGGGGATCACCAATCCCCGCGTCGCGTAGCTATTCCGACTCTGTCTGCCCCGGGATGTGGGCCAGTAGAGGTTAACCTTGGGACCGTCCGAGGTTGAAGCGCCACAATACGAGGGTTCATCTCCAGGGGGAGGGAAAGGAGGGGGGTGGTAAAGAGTGCGGTACCAGCAGGTACCGTGCAGCGCAGCAAGGTCAGGGTGCTAATCGCTTGCTCTACCAGAGGGGCGGTCAGTGTCGGGGTGCGATTCCTTCTGCCGTCCTGTTCATGCCACTCCACGTGTGGTTTTCAGCTGAAGTCCAAGGTATGATGGAATGAGGATCCAAGGGTCTCTGTCCGGTGGCAGAGAGGCAGAGAAAGAGAGAGAGACAACGCCGATGCTACGCTCTTATTCAAACGGTTCAATCAGATCCAACACGAGAATCTGCCTCCTGAGATCACTGTTGAATCTTTACCTGTATCAGTTTCCCCTCTTCTCATCCTGAGGTAATTAGGGCTGAGTCATATAATAAATAAAGTTGCCATTCTGCTGTATGCAAGAAAGGGGGAGGGTCAAGAGAGCTGAAGAGGGCAGGGGAGAGAGAGAGAGAGAGCAGAGGGAGCTGAGCTGGTGAGCTACCACCCTATTCCGGTCCAGATCTTCCTCTGCTGTCCCATGGGCCGTCGACAGGCCATGGGCCATATCAACCCAAGCACACCCAACACCCACCCATGTCTCACGTAATACCTTTGAATTAGATGCAGAAACGTCGCAGCGATTTAGTGGAGTGTTCCGCGCGGTAAGGCTGACCATCGTCCCAATATGCCGGGCCGAAACGTCAGGGGTCCTAGACGCAGTTTTGGATTAAGAGGGAGACAGAGACGAGACGAGACCGGGGAGGGGGGCAGTGTAGAGAGAGAAAGAGAAAGAGTAATTCGGACTTGACCGGACCATTCGAACAACGTGGACTCTTGGTGAATGACGATACCAGACGGGACGGCTTGGTTGGATGAGATATTCTTGGTCGAATGCTTGCCCTTGGAATACGATTAGCAAATACGATTATTCGAGGCGTATTTCTCGCTGGCCTGACCCACCCTGGACGACGATAAATGGTGAGATGGAAGTCTTCTAGAAAGCAACCGACGATGTCAACGGCGGCCAACAGAGTCAGGTCGTCCGAAGTACCATTATTTCCTAACTCAGTAATGAACTGCAGAACTGCCGAAAGGCCTTAGGGGGGACAGGGGGAAAGAGGTGGACCTCCATCGACGGCAGGAATTGGCCAATGACACCACGACCGCAGCATGGTTCCGTATAAGGCAAATCTCTCCTACTTATAGAACCTCTCCTAGACCGAACCCGGTCCAGTCTCCAACTTCCCCTCGCCCTCTCATTTGATCCCAGGGGCCTATCAGAGGCCTTGGATGCAGTGTTCTTTGCGTCGTCTGCTTGCCGATAGGGCTATGTCAGACGACAAAAAAGAAGCGAAAGGAAAAGGGAAGAGAGACTGTGTATTACCTAAAATAATCAAAATACATAATCGTACCGAGGGTGGGTGACCTAGAGTTGTGACATCACGAGGCGTCTAGGTTTTTCGACCATTAGCATTCCAAGGTTGTCATAGACATAGGCATTGGCATCGGCATTGGCACAGGCACAGGCACGTAGCATACAGTGGGAGGCAGATACACGAGGCAGATGGATAGGTTAAAGCCAGATGGCCCCCAATGGCGAGCGTCAAGGCCCATCAGCCTCGTGCGCCTACTACAGGTTCATGGCAGAGCTAAGCGCGGAATCAAAGAAGTAATAGTGGGACACCGCCTTGCCCTGACAGCTCTGACACCTGAGTCCCCGGGGCTGCTTAGTGCAGACAAGCACATACATACTTACACAGGGCTGAAGCTGCGGCGTCGAGATGCGATCGAGCGACATAGGCTATTAGCTGGCGTAGCATCAGCAGCCGTCTTATCTAACAATGAGGTAGAGGGGATCGAGCAGTGTCAGAGGGCCGAGTGATGAGATGGCCGCCGCGACCTATCAGACCGGCGAGAAGGAATCCGGCTCGACCCAGGTGCATAACGCCATGCCTCAAGGAGGGAGGCATTTTCATGCCTGGCTTTGTGCGACCCTCCCGCGGTTGCGCCTATCAAGATCCGACCTGAGCTCATGGCCATGTCGACTGGTTGTCCCGACCTTCCTGTCCATGGGCTCGTGTGGAATGGGCTCTATTCGGGCAGAAATGGGCCGAGTTGGCCTCAGTTTGACCTCACCGCAGAATCTACCGCAAACGATGCACGCCGTCGTCTCGAGCATGAGGAGAGGACACAGCATGGATACACGGGACTTTGGCTAACGATAAGCCGCATCCCGCCCAATGAAACCTGCCTCCAGTGTTACCCTTCTCTCACCACCGCTTGCGTCGTCGTGTCCAGCTGTCCTGACTTGGCCTAGCCTCGAGATATCGTCCCCCTGGTCCTGTGCGTGCCAGACATCTCCTAGGAAAGGATCGTCCGCCGCGTCTCGGCATCTCCATGGAGCATGGAGCGGATGCATGGGGCCCAAAAAAACCTCTTTCAACGTCACAGAAGCAAACTCCAAGGCAGGCCGATCGTCTGTCTCTCTGGCCCGTCTCCCGAGTATCTGGATATGCTCCCCCCTCTTTCGAACGATTTTGCGACGTCGGGTGTAACCTTGGGGGATGTGTTACCACATCCCCCTTTGCCAGACCGGCCCCCATGCTGATAATCAATCTCAAAAGGCTCATCGTCAAGTTTCTTCTTCCAATATCTGCACTTTGAGTTACGCAACCGTGGTCAGATGGCCTCGACTATGTTAAAAAAAGAAGACGAGCAGAGAGAGGTGACGTGACGGTAAAAGAACACAACGTAAGCGAAGATACGTATTCGGAACGCATTCCGCCTCCTGGGCAGGCAAAGGGCTGACGAGTCTACATCCGTACAAGCTTAAAAAGAGCCAAGGAGCTCCACACTTCCTAAATTACACAGCAGATCGCAACCAGGACCTGCCAGCTCGAGACGAAGATATAAATCCCCGTGTGGATGTTCCGCACCCTTTCTTGGCTGAGGGCCGGGAGGGCCAGGAAGGACAGCAACGCTGAGGGTCGGTCCGCCTTAAGCCCCTCTGCTATGTAACTCCTTGCTGCGGCGTGGGGAAGAGAGTGTTGAGATAGATGGCTTACTGCTTACAGCTCGTAGACGTCGTGTCGCCTTGTGGTTCAGGTGGTCCCCCCGTCTGCAGACAGCTCACCCCCCCGGACTGCACATCGCGAAAGCAACCCCGGCGTCTGACTCTTATTTGTCCATTCGCTTCTCCCCTTTTCCCAAGATCTCCAACACCTGTCCAGAAGCATCTCGACCATCTTGTCTACCTTGCCCATCTCATTACCGTGGTCGCATCACGTCTGACCGTGGATATCGGCTAGCTCAAGATCCGACGACGCTAGGTGGAGGAGGGAGGAGAAGAAGAACAAAACAAGGTAAAAAGATGCCTCATGATAAACAGACAGTCCTAGGACTTTTGCTTCCTACTATATTGGATACGAAGAGGCCGTGCCATGGGCCAGTCGTAACTAGATTGGGTATAATATGATATTTATATATCCCACTACACCGGAGAAAGACCAAGTGCCATGCAGCCAATCGGTACGACGAGACGTGCACGCGGGAGAGCTGATGAACCACGCGACTCTTTCTGCTCCCTACCTCTGCTTGCAGGTGAGGCTAACTGGGAGGGGGGCAGCACAAGAGATGACCAGTGAGATGAGATGACCAGTGAGATGTGTTCGACTTGTAGGGACCCAGCGGGAAAGCTTGTTTCCTTGCCACCCTTCCGCTCTTGTTCCCATAGAATAGTACATCGTATTGATATCGCGGTCGTGACTACAGAGATCCTAATCGACACGTTGACCTGCCGTTCTCAACGCCTTGGAGATTGCCTTGCACTAACAGTTGCATCCGCTAGAATCCCCCTCTCCCCCCTTCTACTCGATATACGTAACGCTCCCCTAACCAGGTCATGCTTAGGCAAAGAGAGCAATTCACACAAGAGCACCACCGGGATAATAGGATCATCAGGTAAGACCATCACGTACATCTTTCCTAACATACCTACCTAAGGTACACAGCTATACAGCAAGAAGACAAGAAATGTAAAGTATATCGTACAGCTGAGCTGGCTGGTATAATAGACCCCAAACACCAAAGTATTTCGCCGAAGTCTTCTAGTAGTAGCCTTTTTTTGTTTCCATGTCTGTTCCAAACCGCCCTTGTGACAAGTCGTATTAGCTATGCGACTGCGGCTCCCTCTCAGACTCCTATGCCTTGCAGCGCCACCTCGTAACCGGGATTGGCCCGAGTACTGTCATGGTAAGATTGGCCAATGCCATGCCTCATGCTCACATTCCTCCCATGCCCACCTCGCCAACCTCCAGCTCGGTTGTTGGTACTTCCGTGCTAGGACCAACGTTGGCAACGCTCTCAGTCCTGCCACCTGACATCCCTTCGACACCGAGACCAACCTCGCCGATCTTCCTCAACACAGCGAGCAAGGCACCCCTAAGTTCCGGGCTCAGTGCCTTTCCGAGCAGTTCGACGACCAGCGGATAGAAAGAGTGGATGTGCTGGCCAAACTCCTGATCCGGCCACGTCGAGTAGCCTTCCAGCACGTCCACCACGACTGGCCTCCATGCCGCGATGTTCCGCTGCTGCGATTCCTCCTCGAGCTCGAGATACCCTTTGATCACGTCCTTGCATAACGGGATGAGAGCTTTCTCTACCTCGGGCCGGCTTTCCGCGCGCGACGGTGATGTGTCAGCGAACATCCGGAACAGAATCTGTATGTAAGTCGCCGCAGATCCGCTCTCTTGCTTGAGCAGGTTGGGTGGCTGCTTCATGAAACCCTCTCTCCACAGGCGCATCCGCAGGTCCTTATCCTCGTTGAATCGCCTGGCGAAGAGGAAAGACTTCTTGAGCAAGGCCATCAGCCGCAGCAGCTCCGTCGATGGAATCTGCGCATATACCGAGTCGTTGGAGAATAGTTCACTGACCGTTTCGATCATGAGAAGCTGTAGGACGCAACGGGAGATGATGCGGTTGAAGAAACGCCGTCGAGCTGCCGTAACCACCACGGGCTGCTGCTGAAGCGAAGACGCCGGCTTGTAGTCTTCGAGACGACCCGGCGTCGTACCATTTGTCGGCGATCGCAGCGCGTCTTCTGTCCTGGGGGTCTGGGGAGTGACAGCAGAGCCCGCGTCATTTCCAGATAAACTACTCTTCTCGGCGCCGTTAATAGTGAGCGAGTCCTTATCTGACGGTGTGTCGCTTGTAGGTGTGAGAGGCACCTCAAATCCCAGCCCAGTAGGCGTTGGCGAAAGCGCGGCCGGGGCATTGATAGTGGCGGCCGAGAAGAGCTGGTAAGCAGTCGTCCTCTCAAACAATTCACAAAAGGCCCCGACAATCTTGGCCCAGTGGCCACTGTTGAACTTGGTCACGTTCTGCAGAATGAGTTGCTGGAGGCAATTGCTGCCTATCCTTGCAATCGTGTCGTTTTCCTGACATATGCAGAGCGCTAACAGTTCGAGAAAGCGGTCTAGCATATACTCGAGGGCGTTGAAATAATGAGTAAAGAGGATAATCATGTTCCGAAGAGCTTGAATCATGGTGGTCGAAAGCCACACTGATAGTTCCTCGTGGTTGAGGGCATTGGTCATTTCTGGTCTGGACCGGAGCACCATGAAGATGGGGTAGAGCTGCTGTCTCCATAGTATATCCCAGAAGTCCGACGGGAAATCTCCGCCGTATCGTAGGAGAGCCTCGAAGAAATAGTTCAGGGCGTTCGATCGTACCTCAAGATCTTCGCCTGTCATGAGGACGTCGTGGAAAGCGAATAAAATCGGAAACCAGAAGCCTTCTTCGATCGACGTACGGCTCTGCTGTCTAGTCAAAGCGTCGGGGGACTTCAGCGTCTTGCCATCAGTAGCGGACGGCGGATTCGACCTTTGCGACAACGGGCATTCTGGAGTCTTTAGCATTGTTGGTATGATGGATTTCAGAGCCTCCATTGCCTGCAAACTCTTCTTCTGGAACCTGATATTCTTGGAGAATTCGGTAAGGCAGACGATCAAGTCCGTAAATGCGCCTTGCGAGATGACAACGCCAAAGCGCGTCTTGTAGACAAGAGTGACATTTTCATACGCCAAATTCACTATAGTCTCGTTTGGATCCCGCGCCGCGACGGTAAATACGCCAAACATTGTCCTCCAGCCGGATCGAATATTCTCACCCCGGGCCTGGATCATCTGGATTAGACACCGTAGGGCCATGTCTTTGACCGTCAGGTTGCTCGAGTTCGCTATGACGTGCTCAAATGGCTTCAGGAAGTCTTTCTGGAACTTGAAACCGGGAAGCTCTTCAATCTCCATGAAGCGCATGGACAGCTGTCGCAGCGAGTCGAGTGCAAAGTACACGATAGCCGTGTTAATATGGCATCCTACTTTGTTGAAATGCTCGCCTAGGACCGCCCATATGTTGGTCCACTCAAAACGAACACGGGTCATGTTGTAGTAACTGATTTCGACGATCTTCTGCAAACTATACGTGCGAGGCGAATCGTTGGAGCCAGACACCTTGATTTCATCCCAGCTCACCTCGGTAAGGGCTTTGGCAAAGTGCACAATAGCTTCTCCGTTCAGGTTCGCTGTATTGCTGAATATCCGGTCTACGCTCTTAATGACTTCGTCCGATCTGCTCTCCAGAGCAATTTCCATGGAGAACCCCCTTGGCCCTGGGTTAGACCGGTTTCGACGTCGTGCCGAGGCAGTAGACTTGCGTGACTCGTTTGTGCTTGTCCTCTCAGGCGGCATGAACCGTGCTTTGGAAACGTCAGGAATAGCGCCTTCGTCAACACCGCCGGTAATGAGCTGCAGTCGATCAAGTTGACTGATGCACATGAGGATGTCCTTCCACGACTCTTTCAGATGGTTGCCTTCCGTTTGGCCAAGGTCGAGAATGACCCGTAAGGCCTCAACGTTCTTCGCGAGGATCTGTTGGGGGTTGTTTAGGTTGGTAGTGTTCTTCAGGGCCGACATGAACGCTTCTCTTGGGGTTGACAAATCGAAGAGACACGCAATCCTGACGGCTTGCTTCATCCCCTCCAAGCATAGCTTGTTGACTTCCAAGTTCTGGGCCTTTTGCATCTGACTTGAAAACGCGGAAAAGAAGGACATCCAAGTCACGTCGAACATCGGGCCAACGTGTCGAAAAGATGTCGCCGGAATGAACTTGATCCCAGCCTTCGCGGCATTCTTTCGCTGGTTCTTGAACAGATTCTTGAAAAGCTGTTCTGAGCGAAGGGAAATCTCTTCCGACTGCTGCACGTAGGCCTCTCGCTGTAGATCTCTGCCAACATTCGACAAGGCTTGCCCGAGACCAGCAGCAAACCCGGACGATTGTGCTGGCAAAGCACCCGCAGCCGCTGCAGCCTCTCGCTCACTCTTGAGAACGATTTCGTTACCTGCGATCTCGTCGTAGATTCCGATGAGGTAGTCGTCCGGAAGGTCAGCGTTGTCGTTGATGCCCCTGTTATTCTTGATAAAGTCCTCTTTGGTCATCCGCCTGGCGATCTTGCTGCTATGTAAATCTGTGTTCAGCAGAATCACGGAATAAGCGAGGACGTAAGCCGTGTCTGCATTTGCAAACGCATTTGGGTTGCCCATCACGTAGCGATTTGCAAACTTGAGCATGAATCTATCAATCTTCTGAGCTTCACCAGGAAGACGGAACGACTGTAGAAATTGTCGAAGGGCGTCGACGAAGCGCCTCCTGGTGAATTCCATGGTGTCGACGAAAGCATGCATGATCTCGATGTTCTTTGCATCGCCTTCTCCAAGGTATTCGCCAATTTGCGCTTTATCAAGCCGATCATCTGAGAGTAGAAACTTGGCGATATCCTCAGGTGAATCACTTGGGATAAAGCCTTCCTGCAGCAACAGCTTGATTCCCTTTTTCGGCTTGAAGTTGAACTGCCGTATAGCATTAGCTAGGGCCGTCTTTCGAGCCTTCTCTCTCTCCAGTTGAGCAGGATCGTCATCAACGACGGGAGTTGACGGGGGTAATGGGGTGTCGAGGCGAGAGTTGCTATCCGTGATCGAAGGATCTATCGACTCTCGAATATCGTCTGCCGAAGCACGCACTTCACTATCATGCGATGCGCCGCTGACATCAGGGCGGCCGACAGCAGACCAGTTGACAAGAGATCGCAAGGCTTCGACAAGTGAATCCAAGGCCGTTCTCTTAATTACATACTCCCTGGGTATTTCGGGCTCTGGTTCGCTGGGAGGCATGATGTCCCTGATGTTTAATGGCGGTGGCAGCATGCCTTTGAGCTGCCAATCTGAGCTATTGCTTTGGTTCGCGGTCTTCTCTTCGTACAGTTGCTCCTGAGTTGTCGTGATCGTCACGGGGCTGATTGCAATTTTTGATAGATCCTCAATGATTGTTTGGAAGATGTTATCAAGGTGGGAGTCACAGTCGTAGTTGAGGTACGTCTCTACCAGTCCGCGAGGATCACCGCAGAATCTGGTGAGGATGTTGAGGAAGTAGAGCTTTTGAGTCGGCGGGGCCGTGCGCCTGGCCAGCAATGCTAGGTATATCTCGTTGAGAAACACTTCAATCTCTTTCTGTTATGGCATTAGCACAGTAAGGCTTCTCATAGGGCCGTGTTCGTTACCTTGAATGGCGCCCTCATGAACTTGAACATCAACCAGAAAATCTCGCAGCAGACCTCGAATACTCGATCTACCGAGCTGGCTCCATTCCTCGTGATACTAAGACAGAGGTAAAATTTGATGGCCTGTAGGAAACTTGTCGACTCGTTGCTCTTCGTGTTGGTAATAGTACATAGGGGAGATGTGAAAACGAGGATGTGGTTGTTGAGAAGTACGCGAATAAGATGAAGGGAGATGAGCTTTGATCGCATATGCTGGCCACGGTAGTCATATAGCTGATCTGGGGGCAGAACTTTGGTCGACAAGTTGCAGAAGGATCGGAAGACGAGGTAAGCATCCCGGATGTAAACTTCGTCCTCAGCCTCGAGAGACTCGGCCGTCTCTTCCGCGTCTGGCGCCGTGTCACTTTGCGTTTGCTCCGAGACCCTGCGAGTCGCTTTCGCAGGCGGCTTCAACTGCGTGACCATCGTAGGACCATCTCCCAGATTCGAATCGTCGAAGCTCTTTCGGTTTTCGAGATCTTTGAGGGTCAACTTGCCGCCAGTCTCGTTTACCGCGTCCGAACGCGCGATCTCGGACGTGGATCGAGTGGCATCACCC
Source organism: Hypoxylon sp. FL1284 (assembly GCA_022432365.1). Classification (NCBI taxonomy): domain Eukaryota; kingdom Fungi; phylum Ascomycota; class Sordariomycetes; order Xylariales; family Hypoxylaceae; genus Hypoxylon; species Hypoxylon sp. FL1284. Next base: position 710,762 of record JAJJXE010000005.1, on the reverse strand, counting down.
TCATCTTCATCCTCCTCGGCAACAGGGTCATTCCCGTTGGCGACTGACTCAGCCTGGTCGAACGTGACGTTGCTGGAGCTGTGCTTTAGCTTCCCTAGGTTCATCCGAGCCTCCTTCATATGCAGCCTCGTCTTGACCCGCTCGAATACCATACCGACCATCTGGGTCAAGGTGCCCTGGGCGGCCTGTTGATTTTCGGCGCTCCTCGAGAGTAGGAAGACATTGTAGACTTGGCGGACCGCCTTCAACAACCCAGCGCCGTGTACAACAATCTTGTCATTCAGCACCGCAGCCAATAGCGCCTGCACGATATGCCTTTGTACGTCGACGGGTGTGGTCTCGCCTTGGAAGCAGTCGCATATGGTGTCGATGGCACGGTCTATCATGGGTGCCTGCTCGGTGCCATCTTCCTGAGTCGCATCGGTAGCAGAGAAGTAGGGCGAGGATATGAGCTTCTGTATGCAGTCGAGAGCAGTGTTGATCAATTGGCTGCTTCCGGTCTTGGTGGCTAGCTGGAGGGGCGCAAAGACGACTTGAGGGTCGGGAGATTGGGAACCCTCTTCCTTGACGGCCTGGAGGGCCTTCGCGGTAAGCTCGGCGAGCTGTTTGTTCCTGTGTGCTTCTTTAGACGCTGCGATGGCCTCGAGAGAGGACACCACAAAGACTAAGGAGCCCATTGTTGACCGAGCCTAAGGAGAGGGCGTTGAGGCCATTCGAGGGAGCGGCCGTTGGTATCCAGGAGCTCTCGGCCTGCTGTGATTCGGTTGGCTTGGGATCGCGACAGGTCGCAGTCGGAGATTAGGTGTCCTTTCGTCAAGCTTCTTTAACTCAGACAAGACTCGTAACACTGGTCGGTATGATATGTCCCGTCAGTCTCGTTCTTTGGAAAACAGCGAGTTGAAGTAGCCCTCGATCGTCAGGAGACGAAGACGAAAGCGTAGGGCTTGATGAATATCAGATATATTGTAGGGGACTTTTTTTCTGGAAATTTGGTCTGGCCAAGCTGGCAACGTCCCCCAAAACGGGGATGGTCCACTGTAGATTTAATTGATGACACCTAAAGAGACACCCATGTGCAAGTGTGACAGGGGGCGTAAGGCGTATGGCGGATAAATCAACGCCGGACCGACACAGGCAACAGCGCGACGTTCAGCCACAGGTATGCGGAAACACTAGCCACGGATGCCGTAATCTTACCAGATAACCAGATACGTCAGCTCTTCCTCAAGGCTTCGCAGCTGAGCTGACAGGAGCTCAACTCAACCAATTGCCTTGGTCGTCTATAGCTAGGATGGATATAAGGTCAACCAGCCAAGTATTCGACTCCCAAGTTATTCAATGAAAATGAGAAAAGAAATATTGAATATTGAGGTATGCTACATACATACTTGACAATTCCACCATACACTGATCTTCATTCACGACTTACTACCGAAGCTTAGATTGCAAATAGTAGAGAATCGACCGCACTTTGCTCCTTTTTTCTTGTCCTCGAGCTTTGCTTAGTCGTGCCGGCTCTCATCCAATCAGAGCGGGAGCGCACGGCGGAAACCATTGGGGAGACCCATCTTCCTGCGGATTCCGATAAGACTGGACTAAGGTACTTTCATGTACCCAAACTGACTTAGACACAATTGACTCGTCTACAAGTTCTTTCTAGAATACGGATTAGAAAGGCCGTGATATATCAGATCGACTCTCATCCTCTCAATTGACCAAGTATAAAATCTATCATAAGAATAACAAAGTTCGTATGCTCAGCATAGGCGCCTACATATATGTACGTAAAAAGCCTCGGAGTTTTTGGGGGTACTCACAGGCTTCGCTAGGAGGAACACGTACCTGTTTAGCGGCTCGGAGCTTCTCTCAACGTCCCTAAAATTTTGGGGCAAGGCTGCGCTATCCTGTGCTGGTTGCTGCCAAGTTGCTGGGAAGGAACAGGACTAGTAACCCAAGTATGTACCTAGGTATGTACTTCGCACGTTTTGGTGAGAAGGGACCCCGACAACGAAAATAACCCGCCGCCAATCATTTTTTTTGGTCTTGATCTTTTTTTTTTTTTTTTTTTTTCCTCACATCGCATATCCCGTCGCGCCCCGTCTAACCTCACCCATCTCCTTCCCCCCTTCGTTGCAATTGGGTTCGGGCATTCAGTTCAGGTGCTGGCAGCTTGTCCGCTCTGTAATTCTCTGACCTCGCCATCCTTTCCCTTGCCTATTGATTTGTCCGTCTAGTCCGGTCAACGTCTCCTTTCCCTACCTTGTTACTTTTTTATCCGGCGTCGGAGAGTTATTTTCTATCACCAAGATGTTCGGCGCCGTGCTGAGAAGGCAAGGCCTTCTTAGGACGTCTACTCTCAGATCGGGCTTCCTCCCTCTCGCCAGATACTATGCATCCTTTCCGCCGCACACAGTCGTCAAGATGCCCGCCCTGTCGCCCACCATGACGGCCGGCAACATTGGCGCTTGGCAGAAGAAGGCCGGAGACAACATTGCCCCCGGCGATGTCCTAGTCGAGATTGAGACGGACAAGGCGCAGATGGACTTCGAGTTCCAAGAGGAGGGTGTCATTGCAAAGATTCTAAAGGAGGCTGGCGAGAAGGATGTCCCAGTTGGCAACGTGCGTGACTTTTCATAGCTGTACTTCCCCATCTCCCACTCCGAACATGCTGACATGATACCGCTAGCCTATCGCCGTCCTTGTCGAAGAAGGCACCGACGTCTCGGCCTTTTCGTCCTTCAGCCTAGCCGATGCCGGAGGCGATGCTGCCGCGCCTGGCGCCAAGGAAGAGAAGAAGTCAGACGCGCCGTCCGATGCCTCGTCCGCTCCCGCTCCGGAGCCTGCCCAAGAACCCGAACAGTACTCGCACGAAGGAAAGCTTGAGACGGCACTAGACCGGGAACCCAACATCACGCTCGCGGCCAAGCAACTGGCCAGAGAAAAGGGTATTGCCATCTCCAGCATCAAGGGTTCGGGCCCCGGTGGTAAGATCACCGAAGACGATGTCAAGAAATCGACCTCCACCGCCGGTCCGTCTGCCTCCCCCGCCGCCTCGTACGAAGATACTCCTCTGTCCAACATGCGTAAGACCATTGCCAAGCGCCTTCAGGAGTCGTTCCGGGAAAACCCTCACTTCTTCGTCAGCAGCACGCTCTCGGTCAGCAAGCTACTGAAGCTCCGCCAGGCCCTGAACAGCTCTGCCGACGGCAAGTACAAGCTGTCTGTCAACGATTTCCTCATCAAGGCTATGGCCGTTGCTTCCAAGAAGGTCCCTGCCGCCAACTCGATGTGGCAGGGCGACTCGATCCGCCAGTTCAACACGGTTGACGTTTCCGTCGCTGTTGCCACGCCTAACGGTCTGATCACCCCTATCGTTACCGGCGTCGAGGCACGTGGCCTAGAGTCCATTTCGAACAAGGTCAAGGAGCTTGCCAAGAAGGCTCGCGACAACAAGCTCAAGCCCGAGGAGTTCCAGGGCGGCACCATCTCCATCTCCAACATGGGTATGAATGCCGCTGTTGACAACTTCACCGCCGTCATCAACCCCCCTCAAGCTGCCATCCTGGCTGTTGGTACCACGAAGAAGGTGGCCGTCCCCGCTGGTGAGGACGGCGCAGTCGAATGGGAGGACCAGATCACGGTGACGGCCAGCTTCGACCACAAGGTCGTCGACGGTGCGGTTGGTGCCGAATGGATCAAGGAATTCAAGAAGGTCGTGGAGAACCCTCTGGAGCTGCTTCTATAAAAATGGAATTTCCTAAGGGGCGTCAGGGCATGATATAGACAACGGGATGACATCTATTTTTGTAGCATTACGCCGCGAGAATTGTAATAATAAATCACTCCAAAAAATGAATATAGGACGGGCCGATTTCTGGGACTGCTCCCACAAGAGGGACGATAGGACGAGTTGATGATGATTGACGCCGACAACGCCATCGTCATCAAAAAATAGTTGCATTTTAGTTCATTTGTTTCATACTTGAGTTAGCGGCAATGCAGAGAGCGGTCTAGTCGTTATATAGAGCATATCTAGGCAAGAATTATCTACCGCTACCATCCTGGCTTTGGTGTTTGCCATCTGTATCTGATCCATTCTCGGTAGCTTTGTCGTCCTCTTCGCTGTCGCTCACTTCGTCTATACTTTGCTCGTCGCTTTCATGAGGGGGCAGCTCGCCTCCGTCATCACCATCAGGCAGTTGACTCCTCAGTCCGGCCAGTACAGAGTTTAACCCAGCCCTGAGCTGAGGCGTACGTGCCTGCTCGATGCGCAGCTCCATATCCCTAACCTTATCACGTAGCTCTTTGATCTTTGCATCCTCTGCGTCCTCTGCGTCCTCCTCGTAGCTCAGGTCGCCTCCACCTTCGCTTTCGTCCCACAACTCAAGGAGGTCTTCTCCAAACGCCGTCGCAAACGCGCGTGCCATACCCTCGTCCCGGATGGCAAAGACGACCTCCTCGATGCCCTCCCACGAGTCCGCGGGCTTCTCCTTTTTCTTCTTGCCGCCCTTCTTCCCACCATTTTTCAGATCGGCGTTATTACTACTATTATTACCACCCCCGCTGCCACCGCCGGAGCCCAGAAGCACCTTCCGCCACGCCCTCGCGATCTCGCCGACCGGATTACCATACGCGCCGCACCCCCAAGCACCCAGCACGACGCGGCGCGCGCCGCGCGCGCGAAACACGCGCAGGACGGCGCGCATCTTGCGGGCGGCGAGCTCGCGGTCCGCGGCGGCCGCGTACCGCGCCCACCCGGAGCGCGCGTCGACGTCGACCTCGGGCATGCGCAGCATGGCGGCCGACACGGTGTCGACGAACCAGCGGTCGCCCTTGGCCTGCGTCGGGGGTTCCGCGTCCGCGTCTGCCGCGGCCAGCCCGCGGAACACGAGCACGTCGGGCGTGAAGACGGCGCCGACCTCGGGCAGCCGGTAGAAGGCGTCACGCAGGGACGGTAGAAGCGTCGTGCGCCCACATAGGTTCTCTTCTTGGCCGGTGGCGCCGCCGAGGAACCCGCCGCCTGGGGATAGAGGGGATGCCATGTTGAGGATCCCGACCCGGGCTTCTCGGTTGGAGAGGTCGCGGCGCTGGTCTGCAGGTGATGATGAGGAAGAGGAAGGGGAAGGGGAGGGGACGAGGAGTAGCGAGTAGGCCGCTGTCAGCGTGTCTGCCACGCGGAGCAATACACGAGGGCCCGCTCTGCTTTTACAACTTTCTCCTTCTTCTTCTTCTTCTTCCGCTGTGCGTCTCTCGCCGCGCCCGGCCGTATCCCCGTCGTCGGCGTGTGCTTTCTTGGTGGTCGGCTTCGGACCTCGCCGCGGCTGCGACGGCGGAGAATCAGGAGGAGGCGGATCAACGATGAGCTCGGAAGCCTCCATGCCCTTCCGAGCCCGGGGATGCGCCGCGAGGACGGCCGGTATCACCTTGTTGAGCGTGGCCTTGGCTCGCTTCGCGCGCACATCGCGGCGGAAGGCGGCGGGTGGTCGGCCGACCGACGGCTCTGTCCGTCCCATTGTGTACCTCGCCCAAGACAGCACCTTTATCAATGATACGCGAGCACGATGGGGCGCAACCGTTTGGGTTTCTAACTGCGTATTGATGAAACAGGATGTAGAGTCGTATTCTGATTTTTTCGGGGTCTAGCGAGGTATCGGCGGATCGGCCCATCCAAGCACATATGTCGGAATGACGTTGACGGCATTCCCAAAACAAGCAACCAAAATGGACGGTCTCCAACAATGTCTAAGCAATACTGATCGTCATTTTCGGAAATTAAGTAGCAGTGAGATCTCATCTTGCTAGACCCGGACTCAGAGCGACGTAAGAGATTATATCAATTTGAACAGTTATAATATGAAACAATTGCCTGCTGCAGATGCTATACGCTACATAAACCTCATTCTATCATTTCTTAATATTGATCTCATCGCTCTTTTGATCTATTAGCAACTTGGGGTATCTCGAATCGTTAACCCATATGTATGTACGCCTTCTCCTCTCCTCTCTTCTCCTTATATCAGGTAGCGGAAGCCCTTGCGCATGCGGAGGGCCTCGTCGGGGCTGTCCATGTTCTCCAGCTCGGCGGTGCGTTCGGTGACGTCGGGCCGGGCGTCCCAGGCGCGCTCGCCCTCGTCGAGCTTGCGGTTGAGGCGGGCGAGGATGGCGCGGAAGGCGACGCAGCCGAGGATGGTGAGGCCGAACATGGCGGTGACGATGCCGTAGCTCTTGCGGTACCCGTTGTCCTTGAGGTTCCACACGTAGCTGCCCGCCACGTTGCCCAGCTGCGAGAAGGCGTTGATGAGCGCGATGGCCACCGCCCGCTTCGCCGGCGGCCGCGGGAACGACGAGCTGATCCACGAGTAGAAGACGATGAAGCCCGCGTACGAGCTCGCCTGCAGGAACAGCGCCACGTACCGCGCCGCCACGTTGTCCGTCGCCATGCTGATCACGAAGCCCACCATCCCGCCGATGATGGGGCCCGTGATGTGCCAGAACTAGGAGCAAAGTTAGCTTTCCGTTTTCAATCTGAGCTCTATGTTTCTTTTGGTAGAGGCGAACCTTTTCTTGCGTCTTGTCGGCGTGCCACGCGTTGAACAGCGAGACGATACACGAAAACACCCAAGGCGGGGAGCTCATCAGCAGCGTCGGGACATAGGAAAAGCCGAGGGTGCCGGTGAGAGTCGGGAAGAAAGCGTTGAAGGACAGGCCGACGACGTAGGCGGTGAAGGTGATCATCATCAGGTAGATCTTGACGTCCTTGGCGGCCATGATGAGGCCGTCAAAGACGCCCGCGCTCTCGCTGTCGACGTCAGCCTCGCCCACGTCCTCGAGCATCCGCAGCTGCGCCACCTCGAGCTCTTCGGCGGTGAAGCCGCGCGAGTTGTGCGGCAGGTCGGGCAGAATGAAGGCCGCGCTGATAGCGACCGCCATGGTGATGGCGCCCTCGATCCAGAAGAGCCAGCGCCACGCCGCCCAGCCGAGGACACCCTGCATGTTGGACAGCACGCCGGCGCCGACGAGGGCCGAGAAGGCGTTGGAGATGATGTTGCCGCAGAACAGGATGGCGTTCCGCGTCGTCAGCTCCTTTCGCGTGTACCACTTGGACTGGATGAGCAGCGCGCCCGGCAGGTAGGCCGCCTCGACGAAGCCGAGGAAGAACCGCACCACCACTATGCCCCTGAAGTCTTTGGTGACTCCCGTCAGCGTCGACAGCAGACCCCAGAGCAGCATGGCCATGGAGAGGTAGAGCGACGGTCGCTGGATTCGGTTGATGAACATGTTTGACGGAACTTGCATCAGAATATACCCGACGTACAAGATACTCAGACATGTTGAGTATTGCGTCTATCGAATGTTAGTATACGTTATGTTACAATGCCCAAGAGACTTGAATATCTAAGCATACATCGTCGAGGTTTAAATCTGTACTTTATGTTAGTCTTTGTTTCTTCCATTCTGCTACTGGATCCAGGGAGAGTAATTTACCTGTTTGAAGCCCCTTCAACCGCGCGCTGGCGATATTGTTGCGGTCGAGATAGTTCAGAATGTAAATCAACACGAAGATGGAGCATCGAGCGTCGAGCTTGAGCTTTAGGGACTTCTCCACACGCATACGGTGAGCGGGATCCATCGAGCTGGCCGGGAGCGTCTGTCCATAGTTGTTGACGGGCGTCGCTACATGCTCCAAGGCTTCGACGTCCTGCTTCGCAGCACTTCCTGGCGCAGGGCCAGCACGTGTAATCTCATCGGCCATGGTGACTTTGGACGACCACTTGGGAGCTGATGTTTGCGATGGCTAGGCGAGCTGAATCAGAGACACTCGGATATCGTCAGGAAGAGAGATGGCATGATGAGGGCGTCGAGGCCTTTTTATCTGACCACTGTCGGGACACAGTCGACCGAGGCTTGGCCTAGAGCCAGTGTTCGCCCATGGAGGACCCCATAATGCGGGGCGTGAATAGGTGAAGAGTGATGACATTGGGGAGACGAGGCTCTTCTTCGGTGTCTTGGCGTTTGTTTGGGGTACGGGGGTGCAAGGGGGCGCTGGCCGGGGTGCCGGGTGGAAGTACTACGGCTGTGATGCATGAGAAACAGGCTGGCCTGGATGGGCAAACTACCTCATACTACTATAGTATAGATTTGCCATCTAGCGCGAATAGCGAATAGCTAGGCAGATGTAACGGCAAATATGTAGCTAGGACGGTTCTAGCCGCAGGAGACTGCAGTGACCAGAGGCAAACATGTGTCTACAACAACACAGATGAATCTCGTGATCTACGTGTCCATGAGATCAAGACAAACGGCTGAACCGCATAGGACCTAACTGGGGACCGGGTAAATACGGCGGTTGAATAGATGACGAACGTTGAAGAGTGTGTAATAAGACCGAAAGCTTGTTTTCTGTGGTCCAACCAGAGATCCGGGGTCGCCCGGGAATCTCCCTAGACCGACAACTCGATTTCTCGGGTCCGTGGAAAGGTTGAAAGGTCAAGTACCAACCTGACTTATCCACATAGCATTTTGAGGCAGACCAGTGTGTACGACTAAGAAATAGTAGGGCTCTTCACTTATGAACTTCTGCCCTAGAAGAAAATTTTCTTTTAGTGTATGGAGATCCCCCAAGCTCAACTCGCGTGGCGTGCGTGAGACGAGACCCTCTAAACTTGTGGGGTTCCCCCTCATCTTCTCCAACCTTGGCCCCCAAAATATTTCATGTGGATCTCGACGCGGAGAAAAGAGCGATTTCTTGCTTGAAGACAGTAGGGTATATTAGGATGAGACCATCTTCCCTAGGTAGTTTCTTGTTCTTCGACCAGGCCATTATCATCAGACATTTGCGTAGTACTGAAGTGCTCTAATAAGAAGCTTTAATACACTAGAAAGATTCGGACACAGAAAGACGCCCGAGAGCAGAGTGGGCAGGAACACGTTATTTTCACACACTCAGACGACTCAACGCATCGAATACCTACGGACATTCATCGTCAAAAGCAAGTCGGTCTGGAATAAAGAGATCGCGGATTGGCTGTCATTTTCTCTTACGCTCTGCTCTATTGGATGTTCTGAATAGATCTTCAGAGAACATATCTGAAGTCAAGGTGATGTCACTAGAACCTCATCCTCGCTCTCAAAGTGTCACGGCTCTAATAAGTGCTGAAGATTTCCCTCAAAAATCAACATCGGATGGGTTCAAATACGAAATGTATTTCTAAAAAAAAAATTAATAAATAATAGTAATTGACCTCAATTGAAACAAACTCATCTCGTCTGCTGAACCTCAAAGTTGCGTGGTTGGGTCGCAAACAGGAGTACGAGCATGGCTCTATTCGTCGACTCCGTTCTCAACTCCCTCCTCGCAAAATGTCATTTGGTTAGTCAACTGTCCATTACGTACCTACATAATACTTTTAAGTATTCACTAACTTGTGCTTTGAATTCCTAGTCTGCAAACGGAGAATACGGATGGAAGTCTCTCGATCGCAAGACGGGCCGTCTCATGCGCGAGCAACAGCCGCTGACCAAGAAGTTGAAGTTGATACTTCTCTTCAACCCGCTGATGGAATGGATTGACACGACGCACCTCATGCGGCTCTGGATACACAATAAATCCGTCCAGAAAGGCAAGGAGGAGGGCACGCCGGCGTCGCATAACCAGATTAAGACATTCGTCGAAACGTACGGCATCGATATGAACGACTTCGAACCATCCAACATTGAGGAATACAAGACGTTCGAAGACTTCTTCATCCGGACCCACGTCCCGACCGGTCTGTGACCCCGACGATCCGGCTGGGGCCGTGGTAGTGGCCGACTCTCGGGTCGTAGCCTACGACTCCGTGGCCGAGACTAAGAAGCTATGGATCAAGGGCACCGACTTCTCGCTCGCGAGTCTGGTCATGGACACGCAGCTCGGAGCGCACTTTGCCGACGCGGCCATCGCGAGCTTCCGTCTATCGCCGCAGGACTACCACCGCTACCACTCTCCCGTCACGGGCACCGTCAAGTCGTTCCGCAGCATTCCGGGCGACCATTACCAGGTCGACCCCATCGCGCTGCAGAGTAGCGTAAACATCCTCACGGCCAACGCTCGGAGCTACCTCGTCATCGAGACGGACGAGTTTGGCGACGTGCTATTTGTAGCCATCGGAGCGACGGATGTTGGCACCGTGCGGTAAGATCTCCCTCTTTTTTTTTTCACGGGAGTCACGATCTGCTTATTTACAAGGCGCTAAGCCAACGAGAGTAAACACCAACAGCATCCACGAAGGGCTTCAAAAGCCTGGTACTCCTATCAAGAAGGGAGTCGAGATTGGGTACTTTCAGTTCGGGGGCTCGTCCATTATCGTCGCGTTCCAGAACGCCGCGATCAAGTTCGATCAGGACCTGTTGGACCTCGGTAGACAGAAGATCCAAGTCTCTGTCGAGGTCGGCATGAGTCTCGGGAAATCCAATCCCAGGAAGAAGAAGATTGCTTGAGGTATGTAGGGGATTCCAATTGTTCTAATAGAGGAAAGCTTCAAGTATCCTTGTACTGTGGCATCAGGTGACAGGGAGGCTTCCGTCTGTCGTGCTTCGTTTGGCGGCTGCTGTCCCACCGAGCTCTTGTCGATTTGTGTATACAGAAAGCTCGTACAGGAAGCTATCAGCAGCCAAGAGTATCAATAGACGAATGATAGCAAATACCTGCCTTAGTATGCGGAATAATGCATGTGACAAGGCCATGCCACTGGGTCTGCGTATTGGAAGTAATGAATTAAAGGTCTCGGGGGAGACATCGGAGGCCGAAGGATCAATATCAGTAATCCGTGTTTAAATGCCGACGGAAGGGTCCCTGCGGAGAAGCTGTCGGAAGCCAGGCTTGCATCGGCGATCCCCCCTGCGAAGCCAGCGTGACGTTGGACCGCAGTAAGCCACTTTTGCTGTCTACTACTGTATGTAACCTCGTTCTACGATAGTGTATTATGCTCTCCAACCTTATATCAACCGAGAGTCTATATAATCTTCCCCTTCTCCCTTCCTACAATCATCTTGTCGTTCTCCGCACTACCTAAGACTAGCTCTCCCGCCTCTCCTAGTTTCTGTGCAACAAGCAAGCTTCTCCGAGACCGAGATAGATCGACGCTGCCGTGCTACCCCAGAAACACAACCGTCATATAACCGTCGCCACCATGCCGCATAAAGAGGAAGAGTACTCGGAGTTCACGCCGGACCTGTACCCGGAGTTCCCCGACGAGTACCCCTCGGTGGAGCTGCAGACGATCTCGCTGCCGAAGCTGCTGGCGGGCGACGCGGGCGAGCGGGACCGGGTCTTCGACGCGTGCTCGGGCCGGGGCTTCTTCTACCTGGACCTGGGCGGGTGCGCGGACGGGGACGCGATCATGACGGGGGCGGACGAGATCGCGCGGCTGGGCTCGCGCGTGTTCGAGCTGCCGCTGGACGACAAGATGCAGTACAAGCAGGGCAAGCAGCTGTTCGGGTACAAGTTCGCGGGCTCGTCGGTCGCCGACAAGTACGGCGCCCGCGACACAGCCGAGTTCTTCAACATCTCCAAGAACGATATGATCGTGCCCGACGACCAGATGCGCCGCCCCTGGCCCGCCCAGATCCTCGACGCCAAGCCCCTCCTCTCCGGCTACGTCCGCTCCGCCCACGCCGTCGGCCTCGCCGTCCTCGCCGTCCTCGCCGACAAGATGGGCGTCGAATCCGCCGAGTTCGCCCGCCGCCACCGCATCGAGGAGCCCTCCGGCGACCACATCCGCATCACCCGCGGCCCACCTAAGCTCAAGAAGGACGCGCTCGAGATCCAGACGCCGTCGCACACGGATTCAGGAACGTAAGTACCAGCCCCCCCCCCCCCCCCCCCCCCCCTCTCCTCTTTTGAAGTCGCCCCCCCCTTGGAAGAACACTGGCTTAAAGAGAAGGCATGCGAGCAGGACAAGAGAGTCGGAGGAAATTCAAACCCCATCACATACGGATTTCGGGACGTAAGTTGGAATTTTTCGTCGGGCTTCGAACATTTGATCATATTGTTCCTCCGCTCCCCCATCCCCTCACCAAGCCTAACCAGAGCAAAAAAAAATCTCACACCTCGGGCCGCGCAGCATCACGATCCTGATGAACTGGCTGGGCGGGCTGCAAGTGTACTCGGAGTCGGCGCGGCGGGCGCAGCTGAGCGACGGGCAGCCGGACGAGCCGGGGACGTGGCTGTGGGTGAAGCCGCGGCGGGGGTGCGCGATCGTGAACCTGGGCGACGCGGCCATGCGGTTCTCGGGCGGCGCGCTGCACGCCGGCCGCCACCGCGTGCTGCCGGCCCCCGGCGCCCAGGGCGAGTGGCCCCGCTACAGCATCGTCTACTTCGTCCGCCCCGAGGACAGCTGCCCGATGCGCCGCTTCGACGGCGCCGGCGTCCCCGGCTCCCCTGAGGACGACGACAACGGCGAGGTCCTCACCGCTACCGAGTGGATCTACCGCCAGTCCTCGGCCCTCGGCAACAAGCTCGATTAGTGCCATTCTACCTTCCTTGTCGGCCGCGCTTGGTCGGGATAAACGAAGGATGGGTATGGGATCGGACACGTTTCGGTGGATTCCGGCATGGGTCGGTACCGGCGTACGAGTATATGGTGGATGACGGATCGCGGCCGTTCGTTACTGCAGTCTGCCACTGACGTGCGGCATAAACTAGCTTGTATGATAATGGCTGTCCTATTTCAACGCACGACTTATGAATAAGGGAATCAGAACATGAAGAGTACAATCAGCTCTCGATGCGCCACGTAAGACAGATGATCAATATTTCAGATGGCTCTTACATGCAAGATCAGCGGAGAAGATATTATTTACAAGTGAGTGCTACCTCTCTAGCTATAGTTACTCGTGCTCTCTTCGGAATATACAACCATCTTTTCGGCAAGGACACACGTTCGTATGGTAGGTATCATAAACAGTAGATATTTCATAATTTCAACACTCTCACCTTCCAACTCCTGTGGTAATGATCGCATCGCCACGCAAAGAAGACTAGCAGCTGTCTCTTTGAAGATCATCAAGTTTTTCCTTATTCGATTCGATTTCGTTATAGCAGTAACGGTCGGGAATCGGGATCGGGTAGGCAGCACGCCATCTAAGCCATGTCCCCCTTGTTCATTACCACTGCGAGAAGTCGGTCGCCATCATGTCAGGGCCCGTCATAGGCCCGAACACGGAATTGATGCTGTTCAAGTCAAATAGGATATTCTGCGCCCATGTTAGCCTCTGATGTCAAATGTTACCTCGGCACGCATAGTACTAACTGTGTTATCGTATCCCCAGCTCCCACCCGCCGTTAACATGGGATCAAAGTCAAGCTGTGGGTTGTTTGCGTCGGTACTCTCGTCCTGGCTCGGTCCGGCCTGAAACTGGAGTATCTCGAACGCGGTGCGCGCCGCGTCTACGCCGGCTTGCGAGATACCGTCCGCGAGTTCCTCTCCTTTGAGCCCGTTCATTAATCCTTCGGCGTGGGCTAGTAATGCCGATTCGAACAGGTAGCCCTTGATATTGGTTTCTCCAGCGACAATTCGACTATATAGCCAGGCGATGGAGTCGCGGAAGATATTGAGCAGATCCACTCGGGGAGTCGGCGGGCCAAGACTATCGTCCTCTTGTAGTTGGCTCTGTAGCTCAAACCCAACAGCCATGGCTGCTTGGGAGATTATACATCGGAAGAATCCGCCGCCGGAGCTCGTGAAGCGCGCCAGATCGTCCATACTAACGGGCGTATCGTCTTCTGAAGGTCGTGAAGGTCGAGGACTCGAGGCAGCAAGGGGGAAGACGGTCAAGTAGAGTTTCGCTGATGTTTCAGCGACTATCTTCCTCGAGAAAGCATAAGTAGGTTCATTCATGGCCGAATGAAGATAAGGGAGATGCAATGCCATGAAATAACGGCGGACGAGGAGGTCCATCGCTCGCCGTTGAAACGTTGTCGGTTGCAGCTCAGTTCTAGAGAATTTCTGGAGGGTCTGCGAGAGTGATTTGTAGGCTGCACCGAGACGGCCGTGGAGTCGAATGATGTCGTCGTATGTGTGCTGGATACTGATATCGTTCAGTGTCCGCGCGACGGCAAGCCGAGCCGCGAAGCTGGCACGGAGAGCTAAGGCGATAGACATGTCAGTGAATTTCTCTGCAGGGCCAGAGGCGATTGGGACATTGTCATCAGTCAATTGATCGTCGTCGCAGTCGGCTGGAGGGCCAGTATCAAAGTCTTGGAATGAAATAAGGGGCGGGCCGCCCGAGTCCAAACTCGACTCTAGCGCGAATTCGAGCGTGGTGTTCCACAAACGACGGTATATTTCCGAGTGAAGTCGGGTCATCTTTGGTAGCTTCTTGGGGTCTCTGTGAAGGCCCATTAACATAGCCGTGCGCATCAGCTGGCCTATAGGCAACCAGACCATATCGGAGGAGACAGATGCTGCTTGCTGCGCGAGGCACAGAAGTAGCATGACTTGCAAGCCGGAGATGGTCAATCGTGACTTTTGATTCGGAGAAATGAGCCAACACTGGGCCTCATAGACCCATTGGATAGCGGACTTGCGCATGGCGAAATCGTCATCGTAAACGGTGCTACCAATGGCCATGATCAGCTGGAGTTGAATCAGGAAGGACAGGTCAACTGAGTCAGGCGACAACCAAAATCTCTCGTAATCTTTCTTGAACGATGGGACATGCACTATCCGGTAGACTGTTTCCCACGTCCGCAAGTAAGCATCTACGAAAGTATCTGCCATCTCCCGAGGTGGTATGTTGGTGCCGAATTTGGAGCTCAACTCCGGCCATCGCTTGGCCTTGATAGTCCGAGCCAGCGACTTGCATTTGCTCAAGAGAGACTTCGGCTCTGACATCTTCTCTTGGGACCGCACCTCGAATACTTCTAAAACGAACCTGAACTAAGCAGGGTGTGAGTGGTGCGTGCTGCGAACCTGGCAGGCAATTCAGGAGAGTAGCATACGCTTTCAACTTGGTTCATCCAGTGGCTCTGGCCCAGATACCTATTCTTGGACACGACACCTTTTCTCATAGAAAACAGCTCACCCGACAGGTAGCTAGGGTAAGTCGTGATCGGTTCTGGGCCACTTGCCAAAGCTCGGGTGGTGCTGGGTCCCGGCTGCTCGGGTTGTTCGCCGGTAGATTCCTCTAAGCGGCGCTCAAGATCTCTTATCCGTTCTAGAAGCGACTTCACGTCGAAAGCCGACCCGCGGCCCTGGGAGGAAGTGGAATCAACTGGTGTTGAGCCAGTATGTGATACCCCTGAGTGGTCCTCATGCAGCCCATCGTTATGATGCACGTATGCCGCCCCATTCACGACGGGTGATCGGGTCGGCCCCGCGATACTGACGCTCTGCATATCGGCCGGCTCTATCAGACCTGCAGCAGCCGCCGATAAACCTGACCGCCGTGAAAGCGACGGGCCTTGGGGCTCGAACACACACGTCTTATGCTTAGACCGGACACATGCGCCACAAGGCAGGTTACGGTCGCAGCGGATCTTGGACCGTCTGCAGCTGACACACGAAAGAGCCGGCCGACGGCGACGGCGATCCGTTTTGGTAGGAGTTGATTCGTCCATGGCGATTTAGAAGGGCGTGGATAGTTGATGAGTAAAAGCAGAGGCTTACATACAAACATTAGATCTAGTCTGATCCGTCTAAGGAAGACATCTCTCAGCTTTGTTTGGCTCGGGCTCAGCGTAACACCGAAACGACGTGTGCGGCACGGACATAGAAGATTTATGGGTGTCTTTCACTGCCCTTGCCGCCTTACTTACAGGGGTACTGCAGTGGGCGGACAGGGGCGGCATGGCGCAGATTTCTATCCCGTTTTATGAATACTGCTTCTTAGTGAATAGATCATCTCGACTCTTAGCAAAGCGCCCCAAAGCGCCCCGAATCTTGCAAGCGTGCGGATCGTGAAAGAATTACCAACTTGGATGTATGAATCTAATCTTAACTCTCTTAACCATCGCAATTGAAGATATATGTTGGAAGGTTTAATCTTTGGTATTTATATGGAAATATCAAGTTATCATAACTGGTAGCACTTTCAATCCGCATGCATGGCTTTACGTTTAGGATGAGCTTTATCTCCGAGGGAAGAATACGAACTTGAGGTCTGCTCTATGCTTGAGGTTCGTTGTTACGCGGCTATAATATCGATGCAAGGCCATGAAAGCTGTGGCTATACAGCTATCAAGCTTCCGAGTCACTTATTTATATCTTGTTTCCAGGCATCTTGAACATTTAAACAACGTAAACATTTTCTTGCAGCTTGGTATGTTTCTGTCTTCGTATACAAGTGCTTGGCAGCCATCTAGAAAGTCTTGTGTGAACTGAAACTTAACACACCAAGACAAAAAGGGCCGTCTGCCTTGGCCAATTATCACATATAATAGGAAAAGGATCTATATGCAACAGGGTACAAGGCTATCCGAGAGATGGCTCATCTAGGTAAGGCTGACTACTAGGCGTGGTACGGGCTGGTCTATAACTGTTAATTCAGCGGGTGAATTTGTGTGAACGTGAATGTGAATCTGAACAGAGACAGCAACCTGTGACTCTACAAGAAAACACCGCAAACCATACTGCAATCGTATAAAAAACACAGTTTCTTATTTTTATAGTCTTACCGTCTTCCATTTCTTTTTGAATCATTTACGACTTCGCCGCGAGCGCCTCATACTTGACGATTCCTCCGCAGACTCTGGACTCTATTCACACGCCCGTTACCAACCTTCCCCACATCCATTCACGACAGGCACCGATGATGGCACCCAAATCCGCGATTGCAAACTTCACCGATCGTGACATGGAAGTTCTCGCAATAGCATGGCAGTGTATGGATGAGCATCCTAGAGTAAGTCTGAAGCTGTACATATCTAATCTCGTCGACCTCAGTCAGCTTAGGCTGGTCGAGGAACGAGGCTGCCATACCTTAAATCTCATCCATGCTGTGTTCTTCAACCGTGCTGTGCGCTGACAATGAGCGTCTACTAGATCAACTGGCAGAAGCTCGCGGATCTGGCCCACTTCAAGAACGTGGACTCAGCGCGTGCTTGCTTCACCCCAATCAAGAGGAAGCTCATGCAATCTGCCAATACGAACGGGGATGCTGGGGAAGAGGCCCACGGGAAGCAGGCTGGCAACGGTCAACTCAAGCGCAAGCCGGCAGGCCTAACGTCTCCTCCCATGAAGGCGAAGAAGGTCAAGGCTGAGCCTTACATTGCCCAAAGTATTGAGCGCGACGAGGAATACAAGGACGAATACAAGGACATCAAGCCGAAGCGCAGAATGCTAGCCAGACGCAGGGCTCCTGTGGTCAAGGCGGAGGAGAGGGAGAAGGATGAAAAGGAGGACTATCTCGAGGATGAAGCTTAGGGGCTCTGTTCCTATAATGACCCATGTTTTTTCCTAGTTTCCTACCCGCAGTTGGGGGTTCTGTTCGCATACGAATAGTCGTCGTCGGAGGTTGTTCTGTTATAAGTTGGCCAGTTTCATCAGTCGTTTTAGCTGTTATGAATGATAGATGAATATGATTAGTGGGGGCTTATCGACTTGGCTGGTTACTCCTTCGCAAGCCTCTTCCGTCATCAAGCAGAAAATTTTGTTGTTTAGGTATTTACCCTGCAGTATGTTACCTACTCCGTGATATCTTCAATATTTCCTGGGAGTTGTCCCATCGCACATTGTCTGCTTGTCCTATTCACCAATATTGAGGTGCCGTATAATTGTATCAATGGAACTTGTGCCCCTCCAACCCCTCTGGCCCCGCCAACCGCGCCTTGCCAAGTTCTATTACCGGTCTGTCGGTACAAGGGTACTTATCAACTACTCTGGTTGACCAATGAACGATGCCGTATTGCACCTTCTGAATTTCTGCACTACTTCATCTTGCATACCTCCATGTCCACATGTTTCCAGTTTCCTACTTGGCATCCACATGAAAGAGGCCTCAACTGTCGCATTTCCGTTTCGGTTATCTCTACCAGACTATGCAATCCGCTCTCTTGTTACGGTGATCTTAACCGAGTATATCTTTCTGACGATAGCCTCTGTTTGCTTACCTGCCTATCCTAAGAGAATTAATACAGCAGGGACATGAGCGACTTGCGAATGGAAGCTGAGCTTTCTGCCGCCTCGTCCAAACCGGATTCCTAACTTCTAGGTTGACCAAAAGCGATAGTCGTCGACCGGTCGACGATCATAGGCTTGTCCTTCTCTCGTGCCTCTTGCGTCCTAGGAGCATTCGATATGTCCTCGTCGCGATCCTCTCCCATCAACACCGGCTCCCGGCCTGTACCCCACGATCATGCCCCAATAACGCCGAGTAGTCTCCGCCAGAGCCGCACCGTCTCGTCCTCCTCGATGCACGACAGCATGACGGGGGACGCTGCCGGTCCCAGCAACCGACGGGACCACTCGACTGACGAGACCAACGAGGCGAGCGAGACCACGTCCCTCCTCCATCACGAACATGTACACGAAGGCCCCTGTGACCATGGCACATTCTCGCCTCGAGCGTCGAGCCCGCCGCCCAGGGGTGTTAATCCGGACTCCGAGATAGGGTCAACAACCGGTTCGGACGGCTCTGTGCCAACTAGCGAAACACAGCTCAAGAACTGGAGGAAAGCCTTCTCGAGTAGGGTCAAGAGCAAGAAGATGACGGACACAAGCAATCTGGCCCAACAACACGGCGTACAGGATTCTTGGAAGATGTATCTCTCCTACTACGTACCCTTCTTCATATGGATCAGGCAATATAAGTGGTCCTGGCTGAAGGGCGACTTCACGGCTGCTATTACCATCGCCTCCATGTACCTCCCCATGGCCCTTTCCTACGCGGATAACCTAGCACATGTTCCACCGATCAACGGACTGTACGCCTTCGCCATCAACCCATTCATATACGCGCTTCTAGGAAGCTGTCCACTGATGGTTGTCGGTCCTGAGGCAGCTGGTTCTCTGCTCATCGGATCGATCGTGAAGAACAGCATCGATCTCGGGCGTGGCGAAGAGGATAATGCCGTCTTGCAAGCCAAAGTGGCCGGTGTAGCCGTCGGAATAGCTGGCGCCACCGTCTTTCTCATGGGTGCCTTCCGACTGGGCTTTCTCGATAGCGTCTTGAGCCGACCTTTCTTGCGCGGCTTCATATCCGCTATTGGCGTCGTCATCTTCATCGACCAGCTGATACCTGTTCTAGGCTTACACCGCGCAGCGGAAGCTTCTTCAGGCGTTACGCATGGTAGCACCGTAGATAAGCTTAAGTTTGTGCTGACACACCTTGGTGCGAGGCATAAACTTACTGCTATCATCGGGATCGTGGGATTTGTTGTTATCATGGTGCTTCGGTATGTTCGGCACCTACAGCGTTGGGAATGCGGCTTACACGAGTTTACAGGGAGATCAAGCGGCGTTTGCAGCCTCGATACCCGGCGGTTGCATACTTCCCTGACAGGCTCATCGTAGTCGTGCTCTCTGCCGTTCTCACATGGTCTCTGGACTGGGAGAATCAGGGCGTAGCCATACTAGGCAAGGTCGAGGCAGCATCAGGCCACATCTTCGCGTTTCGCAATCCTTTCCAGTTGTCGCACATGACGCATATTCGCGATGCCATGGGCACTTCTTTCTTGATCGGTATGCTGGGCTTCTTCGAATCCTCGGTAGCCGCCAAGAGTCTAGGTGGTGAGGATATCATCGAAGGGATGCAGCTAAGTCCAAATCGGGAACTCGTAGCTCTTGGAGCGGCCAACCTCTGTGGTGCCTGCTTCATGGCCATCCCAGCTTTTGGCGGCTATGGTAGAAGCAAAGTCAACAAGAGCACGGGTGGAAAGAGTCCCATGAGTTCCTTGATGCTCAGTATTATTACCGTTATCTGTATCCTCTTCCTCCTACCCTGGTTCTACTATCTTCCCGTGAGTTTACTCGCCAATATTTTGCAGTTGTTACTCTATCCTATTGCTGAGACTTGAATTGGAGCAATGAATACTGACGATGTGATAGAAACCTATCCTGTCTGCCCTTATCATGGCAGTTGCATGGTCCCTGATCGAAGAGGCGCCACACGACATATCCTTCTTCCTACGTATCAAGGGCTGGTCCGAGCTTAGCCTTATGTTCGTCATTCTAGCTGTCACCGTCTTCTTCTCTCTGAATCTTGGTATTGCGATTGGAATAGGTTTATCGCTTCTACAAGTCATTCGCCACGCCACTCGTCCTCGCATACAAATTCTAGGGAGAATCCCGAACAGCGATCGGTTCGCCAATGCCGAAGAGCACCCGGAAGA
Organism: Hypoxylon sp. FL1284; assembly: GCA_022432365.1. Lineage (NCBI taxonomy): Eukaryota > Fungi > Ascomycota > Sordariomycetes > Xylariales > Hypoxylaceae > Hypoxylon > Hypoxylon sp. FL1284. The sequence goes on along the minus strand of JAJJXE010000005.1, from coordinate 690,454 downwards.
TCTCGAGTTTGTGGAAGGCTGCCTGATTGTGAAGATACCGGAGCCTCTTACGTTCGCAAACACGGGCGAGCTGAAGAACAGATTGCGACGCCTGGAGCTGTACGGCACCGGTAACGCCCATCCGGCTCTGCCACGTCTTCGTTCCCAGGCAAGCAATAGAAACGTCATCTTCGACATCCACGGCGTGACGTCGATGGACGGATCAGGCACCCAGGTGCTGGAAGAGATCGTGCGCAGCTACCGCGACAGAGGCGTCAGGGTCTTTTTCAGCCGCCCTATCAGCCGCGAGAATAAGGTATGGAAGTTGATGGAGCGGAGCGGTATTGTCGAGCTCGTCGGAGGCAGAAATCGCTTCGTCGACGACGTGAAGGATGCCCTGCGCATGACGGAGGTGGAAGAACTCGAGGGAACGGGAGCTTGCGCTACAGCTAGTGACGACATCTCGTAAGCCGAGACAACCCGTGAGCTCGTGACGAAGGTTTGAAGGCGAGTGCCGGCATTGCCAATTATAGGCGGTCGATGTCCAGCGTTTACCTTGTACACACGCAGTCGTTAGGTTGGAAAAGCGTTCAGACATAAAAGCATAGCATAGCAAGCGGCGTCAGCGGAAACAAAGGTTGATACATGATACATAGCATAGCTTGCTCGTAGCTCGCTCTAGAATACGATTCAAGTTTCTCGATAACATAATGGCAACGAATCGATGTAAACGGAGGTGGAGGTTTTCCAAGCGAAAGCTGCTGTGTCGTCAAGTCTACGTCTGCCTACCGTCGATGGCAACGCCTCGCCCACGAAGCCAACCAAAAGGTCAGGATATGAGAGGATACCGTCGATGGTACCAGTTTTATGGAGCTCGTAATAGAGTTGGGAGTTCACGACCATCGCCGCCCTTATCACGACCCCCTATCCCTCCATATTGCCACCTACGACCCTGTAAAATCTAGACACGTCTTGTACTATGGGCATGCCAAAAAGGACTGTAATTTTCATAATCAGCAGTGTGGTGTGCGAGGATCTGCTCCACGGCCGGGTACTATCTCGCCAGAAAATCGCATCATAGTGTGTGATAATTATCATTAACTTCTTGCATGAAACCCCATTCGCCGCGTCGCCGCCCCGAAGCAATAGACTAGTTAGGTACTTCCTTCTAGCTTGTTGCTCGTGAATGGCGCGCAACGTTTCCCAGGTGCCATTAAGGGGCCGTGCTAAATCTGTGAGATGGGTATCTTGAGTTGGCCGACTTCATGATAGGACTGGCGCTGCTAGTAGGCCTTCTGCTTTTGGGGACGATTCCCGTCTCACTGAATCCGCCTTTATAGTCGTGTTTATGTGTTCGCAGTCTCTTCTCGTGACATCGGGAATGCTATTCTCGGGTCTTTCGTCGACGCACTCCAGTGGCAAGATTTTGCTGCCTACCACCGAGAACGCCGTCCTGTCCAATTTCATAATAGCATCAGCATGGCAGACCCAACACGCTCATGCCCGAAAGGAAAGGGAGTAGCAAGAAAAGGGAGGGGCGGTCATACTCTTCCCCATCATCGTCGTACTTCCAGCTTTGTTCGATAGTGAGGTTGTTCGAGGCCTTGTCGAATATCATGTAAGTGGTCGGGTAGTCCTCGGCGGGCCACAGGTCGTCGTCGAAGCAGGACAGGCGCTCGTCGGGACCGAATATGTCATCCTCGTTCGGGTATTTCACTGTCGCGCTTCTGTAAAAGTCGCAAGCGACCAAGTAGTCGTTGGCGCTGTTGTAGAGGTCCCATTGCAGATACGTTATCGTCTGCCAAGGGGCCAGGATGGTCACCCACATCCAGAAGGCGTGGTAATCGAAGTCTCGGATCTCCCACTCGACGTCCTCGGACGCCGCCGAGCAGTCGAGCCTGGGCAGCCGGTGCGGCACCTCCACACCTCCGCTAAGCATCGCGGACTCCATCTCGGTACCGGTGCCGTTGCCCTCGTTTACGTCGACCGTTTCCAGGTATATCGAGTCCTTCGTCTCCAACCTGGCCTTGGCGATTCTGTTTCGCGGGATCGTCTCGGCCTCTCCGCGGTCGCACTGGAACGTGTGGTTGACGAAGATGAAGTCGTCCAGGCTCACGGGCTTGCGGACGAAGGAGAAGCCGGCGCTAAGCCCGGCCTCGTCGTCGCGCACGTCGCACTCGAACCACCCCTCGGGATCCCACGTGAGCTCGTCGCCGACGCGCATCCCGTGGCACGGCGTGGTGAACCGGCTCACGCTGACGTACAGCTCAAAGTCGAAGATGTGAGTGTCGTTGTCGTACTTGACTCCGCGCCAGTCCCGGATCTCGATAGTCGCATCGCGCTCATCGCACGACGGGCGGTAGGCCTCTCCTGCACCGTCATCTTGCCTAGGCAGGGCGAGCGCAGACGCATTGCACCCGGCGACAAGCAGCGCGATAAGTCCCAGCGCTTGCTTCATTCTGCCTGTCATGTATCTTGAAAGGATTCTGAGTCAGTAGATATCTGTGTTTTGCGTTGCAAGATCACAGAACCACCAGATGGAAATCCCTCCCCGTAGTATTAATATAAACATTGACGGACACGTCCGGTGCGAGGGCCCTTTTGCATTTAGCCTCATCTAGTCCGGACGTCGGTATTCCAAACAGTAAGGCCCGGCTATATCGAAGCCTACTGACAGGTTGCATTTGCGTTGCAACGTTCAACCAAACGAACGAGGTTGTGTAAACGAGATAATGTCTGATGATAGCAGTCAGAGTACAGCTGAACAGGGTGACTGCGAACCACCCAGCCTCTGGAACGTTAGAGATGTATGGATATTTACCTCGGCTTATTTTCCATCTCTGTACTCCTGTTCGTAGCCGCGGCGCGAGGGCTTTTACAGCAATTACCTTGGTTAACTATCACCGTGCCTCGATTCAACAGGCGACAAGACGTGGAATCTATCTCTTGCCGCCCTAGATAACTCATGACTATCTCGAGGTACCCCTGAGTGAATGGAGTGGGGAATGGCGGATAGGTGACACCTCTTTGGGCAATGAATCTTATATCTGGTGACGATGATGATTATATTATTTTATTCTTTTAATTGCTTAAACGTAGTGAATCTGGCTGCCAGATCTATCAGTAGGGGAATTTGAGGACGTCCTACTCCAAGGCGCCGTCAGCGGATGCCTTGTTGACAGAATTACATTGTGATGATCATCTTTAACCTCAATCATACGTTTAATCTCCCCTCAATTCTGCCTTGCCCAAGCAGGATCCATCGATCTACTACAGCTATCTAAGCCTGAGTCGTCAGCGGTTTTCGGCCGAGATTCGGCGGAGGTTCCTCGGGCTGACGGGTATAGCCCTAGAGTAGTAAGAGCATGTAGTAGTACGTCCGGCTTGCCTTTTAAGTGCTAAGAAGACCACTCCCCTATTTCTGATTGCTACCTACTTGTCAGTAAGCGTAGGTAGAGAGGAAGATAGCCCCGTTGATGGACAAATTGGGAACTCGCCGCCGCTGAAAAGAATGCTGGATTATCTTGTTCGAGGAATTTAAAGGCGATGTCACACGGCCAGACACGGCCCGGGGTGCCAAGAGACGTTCCAGAACCTTGTGAGCCAATCGTTTAGGCAATACATATATATGAATGGGGCCCTAAGGCAGAGGTGTTTGGAGGCATTGGGGATGTTCCTATAGGCCGAACCACTATACGGCGACCTGCAAGACGTACCAATAGCGTCTCAGGCGCTTGAAGAAGATAAGGATAACTGACTAAAGATGGTCAACCCAACGTGTATAAATAGGGGCCTTCCTCCCTCTTTCTCCAAAGGAGAGGAGGTCAAGGCCCTTGAGACCAAAGAGAATTATTAGTTGAATTTGAAAGATTCCGAGCCCTATATCAGCCCTCGTCACAGGCGATAAGATCCTAATTGAGTCAATACATGAGGTTCGCCTTTTTTTTCAGGAGTAATAAACGTCTACCGATTATATGTATTAGTTGGCTGGGCACTTAGTAGCGTAGGTACCTACCTGCCTACCTATCAGGTAGGGGGTAATCATGTGTAGCATTGATAACTTGTTGTAGCGAAGTAGTTTGTCCTTAACGGACGAAGCATGGGTAAATACTGCGGCGTGAATATCTCATTATGATCCTAGACTCCTTGAGTGCTAAGCTACCTACCTGACGTACTCATTATAGTCGCCATGGACATTACGCAAATGTCAGTGGTTGCTCACAGAGCAAAACATATTTTCTGTCATATAGTGAGTGTAAGGGCCTGAGTCGCGATAGCCGCGCTGAATGGGGGAAAATTTGGTCTCTCCCTTTCCTATTAGTTTCTGATTTCCAAGCTTTCCCGCCCCACGAGTCATCACTCACATAAACGCCGACTCTTCCTGATCTAGGGAACTCCTTGCTATTTCTAATCCCTAGCTATCGAGAGTCTGGGATGGGCTACGCATTCCATCTCTTTGCATCATGAGCCTAGCTGAATCATATGATAACTTTGGCACTTGAAGACGATCTTTTTCAACCCATTGCAATACTTTTGCAATACCTGTTTTCAAGAGTACCTGTTCTTGTTCCATAGGCCGAAAGTGCATAATGGCTCAACAGCACTGGATAAGCTAACAAATATAGCTACCTAGGTAGGTACCTAGGTAAGTTATGCCCAAATCAATCTTCTGTGTGCCAATCATATATAGCTCCATATAAGATTAACCCGTTGACAGCTCTCACGTGTTGACAAGTAGATAAGTTGGAAGTTGATAGTTGGGTACCTAGTAAAGACAATGTCACACACAAAAGCTGTCGAACAGTTTCCCACGTCTGAATATCTGTAAGAACATGACCTGATAGGCTCTGAACTCGTGATTTGGAGAGATATACGCACGACTTAGGTCATGTTTCCACTCCCTTTGCCACCTGTTGAGCCAAACCTTACTCATTGTGGCGGTGTGCCAACATCTTGCGTATTACAGTTCGATCAATGTTTCAAGCCGAACTCACAAATCCAAAGCCTATTAAGCACAATACGCACAAATGAACACAAACCATGACTGTGCCTATCCCCCAGCTTGCCAGTCATCTCGCCCTCCTACGAATACGTTCACGTCTCACATCATCTCAACACTTCAATAACCATATCCCATGACGAGGAATCCAAGCACGACCCGCCGATCGAGCCACTCGAGCAGTCACGATATTGCAAATAGCCTACCCCTTTGTGCTACGCGCAAATCTCCGAGTACCACGGATAGACGCGAGCTCGCGCCCGACCAATACGAAGCCACGAAACTTGACAAATCACACCTACTGAAGAGGTCTGCATTCTAAAAATGCGGCCCAAGTATTCGTCTATCGATGCACCGGGACATATAGGACTCCTACGGCAAGAGCTTCTAGTTTGAAGGCATCTCTTGGGCCTGGGGGAAGAGAATCCAACTCAGATAAACTTTGGAAGTTCATTGCGAAAGTCTTTGCTGAAAGACGTCGTGTATGTTGTTATTGATGTCGATGGCACACAAGATTTCTGCTGTGCCCATACCGGCCAATATCTTCTTGAGGTTTCCATTTTGGATTCACGACGTTTAAACTCGTCCATCTGGACCAAGGTCAAACACCCGGAGATCTCGTTAGCTCCCACCTTATTCAAGTCGGGCAATCCAATCATCTGAATTACCAATCGGACAAGTTCTTCTTTGGGAATGCGCAGCTATTACAGACGCAAGGTGTGAAAGCGTATCTGCAAAAGCTAATCAAGCGGCGTCACTGGGTGCTTGTGACCTACGGAGGCGAGCCGTCCGACTGCAAGTTCATCGAGCAGCTCGAGCTTGACACGCGCCCTCTGTACCACATCGACGTCTTGAAAGCAGCACAGTACCCCCTCCGGGCGTACTACCGGTACTCGTTAGCCGAGCTTCTCGACGCACTGAATCTCCCCTGGCTGAACCTACACGTCGCCGGCAACGACGCGCGGCTCACGCTGCACGCGATGCTGATGCTCGCGGTTCGCGACTGGAACCAGCGCAACAAAACCACGCCCGCACCGGTGGTGCGAAAAACGCTGTCGCGTCTGAAATGGAGCGCGAAGGCCTGGAAGCTGCCAGAACAGCATCAAGTGTCGTTGGCGTTCCGTTTCGAGGGGTCGGAAGACGAGGGAGCGTTGATAAAGAGGAAGAGGAAGAAACGGCCCAAAGCAAGGCCGGAGAAGACGCCCGAAGAGAAAGCTGCGCGCAAGGAGCGGAAGAAGTTGTCCAAGGAAAGGAAACGAACCAAGGCGCTTGGTGAACCAGGCTGATGAAGTAGACAGGGCGAGCTTGTATCATACATCCCTTCTTGCTATAGCGACATCTGACAGTCCACAGCTTTTAAAGTACCCATGTCTATCTGATTTACATGAACATAACCCATAGCGTAACACCATCGCAGCATTAGCAATCTTTTCTGACACTTTTAACCTTGGTGAAGTGAAGTGATTGTAACCTAATGATAGAGTCGACGCCCTTTTCATAAGCTGCCTCTAGGCCCCGACGAGTATTCGTATCTAAGCCAGGCTGCTCGGGATCGCGGTCATCTCCGTTCATCCTTTGAGAAGAATAGTGTCACATGAGGCAGCCTATTTTTAGGCAAGTTTGCTTCTTGTGTCGAAGGGCGTGTTCAAAATCGAAGGGGACTGGAGTTTGCGAGCGGTTTGCCACATGATTCACAGTGCCGCGGCTGTCTCCTTCTCGCCCGGGCCTAAATTGCTGGTCCGATTTAGTAACTGACAGGGGTTCCCGAGGCGCTTATGGCATAAGGGCTGCCCTATTTCAAGACCAAGATTTCCAGTCTTAGACGCCTTGATGCCATGTAGGCATCATATGTACCTGCCTCCTAGATAGGTAAATATGGCATGCAAAGTCGCCTCTATGTGGTGGATTCTCGACAAGCTGGTCAAGTGGAAGTGGAGGAAAAGTCCTGTCGGAACGGGCTCGGACCTTAGGGGAAATATTCTCCAAAAAAAATCCACGCACTTTTGAGAGCATTCGACCGTGACGATAGAGAACTCATGGACTCCATACTCTCCCAGATCAAGAGCGAAGATCTACCAAAGGACATGAGAAACTTACTCATTCCGGCACCTCACGTGTGTATGGCCACGCGTCCTTTCAATGTCGATGCGGCCAGGTCACTTGTTGCGCTAGGAATAAGCGTTCATGAAAAGGTTGAAGTTATGGGCGAGACAACTCTGACAGTAGCCCTTGTGACGGGCACACCCGACGCAGTCAAATGGCTTTTTACTGAGAACGCGGACATCAGTTGCGAGGCAAGTCTCGTATATGCAGCCGAATTCGAACATTGCGATAAGGCCATGGTCGATGAATATTTCAAGTATGGGAAAGGGTTTGACATCAACTTTGTCAGCGATTATGGGCGCACTGCCTTACTCTCGGCCGTGTCGAGCGGCAACGCAGCAGTCGTGGAATCATTCCTTCGACACGGCGCCGACGTAAACCTCCCAGGGCCCAATCATAACACACCAGTCCTTGCAGCACTCGCGTGTCCAAACAGGATTCCCTTCGAAACCATTCTGGTGTTGATTGAATGGGGAGCGGATATGCGCAAGCGTGGCCAGAAGGGCAGGCTACCGGCCCACGAAGCGGCCTACCGTGGTCGACTCGATGTCATGAGGGTTCTTTGTTCCGAGAAAGAAAATGTCCTCGCCAGAGATGATAATGGTCACTCGCCGCTGATGTACTCAGTAATTGGTGGTCGGTCCCCTATTACTAGATATCTCCTTTCTGCGGGCGCCTACTACTTAGACGAAGCTGATGAGATCGGCCACACACCGCTCATCGCGGCGGCCTATAGTGCAAGCATAGAATGTCTGCGCGAGCTTATCAATAGCAGATTCAGAAAACCCCGCATACTCAACGCCCAAGACTTCCGAGGCAATACGGTTTTATTCCATGCGCTTCGGTTCAGTGTCCTCCAGACGCTGATTGAGAGAGGTGCGGATCCTCGTATTGCCGACTGTCGTGGATACAGTCCCCTTTACTGGGCAATACGTCTAGGCTACGAATCTGCCATTGATATCCTTGTTGAAGCTATGGAGCAACTCGATGAGAACACGGAGCATCACTGGAACATGGCTGTTCATGCAGCTATTACATCTAGCAACAACGGCTTGCTTAAGGAACTCCTCGAACGACACGATATTGACCTCCGATATCCAGTGCCAGACGGCTGGACTGCGATGTACTCGGCACACATGTATAATTCGCCTCGAGTCAAAGATATTCTGCGCAGAAAGGCGGGTGTAATCTACGAAGGAGACCTTCCTTCACTACGGAGACCGAGTCGCTGGCATTCACGAGACAAGCACCCAAATATCAAGATCGATCCCAAGAAGCCCACTACCCTATTCACAGACAGTGTAGATAGTAGGTAGTCCAAAATAGTTGCGCGGGCGTTGTTGGAACCTTGGAGATACTGACCTTTTCACAGATCCCTCCCATGACATGATGGGTGTATCAAGGCATCTTCTGAGCACGAGTCTTGAAGGTACGGTCAAAGCAGACTTCCCAATGCTGCCTCTCTTCAATGGTCGAATATATTACTTCGAGGTAACCATCGAAGCCCTCGGTTACATGTCGTACGTTTTCATTTCCTCCTAAACGCACCCTGACCAGCAGCAAAAGTGACCGCCTTTCCTCTGCGCCACCATTCACCTTACTTATTTGATTGCATTTGAATTAATATACCTTAGCGTTACGGACTCTTTTCATCGTTCACTAGACGGCTTCTACGTCGGTTTCTGCGATGACACAATGCCAGCAGACTCAACACTCGGCTGCCCGGGCTCATGGGGATTTTGCTCAACCCACGGATATCTCACGCAACCCGGCATGTGGAAGATCGAATACTATGAGTCGTATGACGACGTCGGCACCACGATCGGATGTGGGGTCAACTTCGCCCATGGAACAGCATTCTTCACCAGAAACGGCGTCATGATGGGTAAGCTACCGTGCCCTTTCGAACGGCTTAAGGTCCCTGCTATTATCAAATATGGCAACACTAAAATAATGGAATAAACAGGGAAAGCCTTCGCTGGAATCTCTGGAAAGCTCTATCCAGCGCTGTCAATGTACTTGCGGGGAAACGGCTGGCGCGTTTCCGCTGTCTTTCCGGGAGAAGATGGAAAATCAGACGACTTTGTCTTTAAAGGAAACCTCGAAGGCCAGGACACTTTGCTTCCGCCTTTGCTTACGCCTTTGCCTGTGCCTTTGCCTCCGCCTAGCTTTAGGTCAGATTGGGAACGGGTACTCGAAGTGATCCTGCCGGTGGAGAGGGTGAACGTCCGTGTTTGCTCTGGTCTTTTCTTCTTTTTCCTCGCCGATTACCTCGTCAGCTCTAGTAGCATGAGCTAGGTTGTGTCTGGCAGTTTTGCAATGAGGGTTTTGGTCGAACTGGCAAGGCAGACTACGTGGTATAGATAATAATGATGATTTTAACAGGCCTGCTCACCTTTAAAATTTTCTGAAGTTGCCTCGCAGCCTCTTTCTCCGTTGGCACTTCAATGAAGGGATTCACAGGGAATACAATCATCTGTGCATACCTAATGCTCGGTCGTTGGCACTTCGCAGCGAAAATTGGAAACGCTGTTCTCTGATGTGCAACTTAGAGAGAACCAGGATGAAACAAGGCCTACCTAGGAGGTAGGTTAGGCATAAACGGTTGTATTCTGCCTTGGGGGCAGTCGTGTCTTACAGGTTTCTTACAAGTAAGAAATATTACAGGTAATCGTCTCCACCATGCTTTGCGCATGGAATTCTCAAGCCACCCATCGAGGCCGAGGCAGGTGACGGCGATGGATGGAGCCAAGAGAATTGAGCAGCTACTGACTTGCTGGCGTTATCGAAGGAGGTAAAAGGAGCGAGTATTTTGAAATCTGTCTCTAGGGGGCTCGGATGACAGATTTTTGTCCGCTGTCGACACAGCCACCTTTACCATCCATGTTGTACGACCGGACGCGTAGGCTGTCGTTTGATCAATGATCTGTCATCCTGTCTAGTCATTTCCAAGGCTATAAAGGGCGTTTGCTCATCGCTAGATATCGTACGGATTAGTCAAGATGAATCAAACCGTCCCATATTGACGATGGGTATCCTTATTCGGGCAGGTAATCTCGTCATGAGAAAGTAGGTAGTGATCCGAGAAGTCGCTGCGCCGCGGCCAAGACAAGACGCACATGCTGAAAGAAGAGACGAATACAGCAGAAAAGGCTCGGTTCCTCGACGGAAACGAGGATGGCAATGAATCGACAAGTGAGGATAAGCCTTAGCCAGCTCGTTGTCGTAATCGACCTGGTCTGCCGGGATCGAGGCAAACGAATCCGAGCTCCTTCTCTCCGAAGTCTCCCCCGGACGACGATGCCCAATGCGGTCTAAGCGCTCGGCGCCAATATTTCTTTACCGTATTCGCCGGAGTTCAGCGTAACCCCGGCGTATGATTGGGCGGAAGGCGAATTTCGCATCTCGGGGCGAAAGCTGGTCGGTTGATGGAAGAAACAGCGAACAAGTATTAGAGTCACATCAAGTAAACCTGAGCTTGGATTGCTCTCCTGTCATTGCGCACCCGGCACTTAATAAGCTTGCAGTCCAATGCGAGGTCCAATGCGAGGTAAGGGTCTCTGTGCGCATACGGCTGCCTCTGATTGGTTGTTTCGCTTCTTTACACAGCCTCACTCGGCGTCCTCTCTTGGCGCGAGGGAGGAACACCAGAAATTTCCCTCACACTCCTCCGATCCGGTCTACTGGTACGTGTCGCATTCTACCTGAGGCAGACTAGTTCTGGCCGTTCAATCGGTGTCAAAGTCTCGGTCTGCCAACTCTTGGGTGCGCAGTATCAGCTGGCTTGCATTTGCCGCCGTGGCCAACTTTATATGATGGCAAACTCTACACCTTAAACCAGCGGCCTCCAACTGAAATTCGCCTCCAAGAGAAGCCTGACGCACGCACAGCCTGGGAGACTAAGCCAAGTGTCTACCTAGATAACGGGCTGTGCTAAGTTCAGGTGATGTGGAGGAGAAAGTCGCTCAACTCTGGATCCCTCAATCGCATTCCTTCTCTGCTGTTATACGTCGCGCCTCCATTGTCCTGCCATCACTCTCATATCACTTCCAACGCACCCATCAAGGCGTATTGCAGTCTACCCACACCTCAACAGAACTGCGGATTGTATGACGACAGCTCTTCTAGTTAGCATGCCAAATATTGCCTTGCTCGACTCGGCCGAAGTCCCTTGCGACCTCTGCACAGCCGCAACCCAAGTCGCCGTCGCTGTCTAGGCCCGCGATCAGCCCTCATTTGGAATTAAGACTACTCATCTAACGCGTTCTACGCCTCGGTAAAGTGGAAAATCCCGAGTATGCCTACCTAAATACTACTTACCGCTTTCATATATGATACCGACTCCAGCAAGGAGACATTCCTGATACCACAGAGAATACCGCAACTCCGTTTGAGCAAATGCTCAGCAGCCATAGTCGCTGTCATCTTTCACTTTTACTATCAGCCACATACTTCGTCTTTGACAAAAGGCAGTAATACCGCATCTCCATCATGGCTGGGAACAATCTCGCGCCGCCGGCGTTAGTTATTGACACGCGGACACGCCCGAGGAGCGATACCAACGAGACGAGAGTAGCAACTCCTGCTGGATCTTTCGTCTCAACCATCTCCAACCCCTTTCTAACCCCTTCTCGGTCCAATTCCTTCCTATCACCATCTCAGACCTTAACACCAACTCCGTCAGACTGCGGAAGAAGCGAAAAAACAGTAGAGCATGAATCGCCGCTTCATCCTGACCCTGGCACTGAAGGCGATTTCCAGAGGGAAAACAATCCATTTGCTTTCAGCCCAGGCCTTCTCAACAAATTACAAAATCCGAAATCACTCCCGGCATATCAAGCGTTAGGCGGTCTCTCCGGACTCGCGCGGGGCTTGCAATCCGACATAAACGCCGGCCTCAGCCTGGACGAGACGGCAATCGGCACTTCTATCACCTTCGACCAGGCCACCCAGAGAACTACGGATAAACTTTCAGAGTACACCGAGCGGAAGTCGGCAACAGGCTCAGATCCTTTCACTGACCGGTCGCGAATATTCGGAAAGAATATTTTGCCGGCTAAGACAGCAACGCCAATATGGACGCTGATGTGGAATGCCTATAAAGACAAAGTTATTATATTATTAACTATCGCAGCGGTGATTTCACTAGCATTGGGACTTTACGAAAGATTCGCCACTATTCCCGGGCCAGGAGAGCCTCCGTCATTAGATTGGGTGGAGGGTGTTGCGATTATTATTGCCATTCTCATAGTCACTCTCGTGGGATCACTAAACGACTGGCAAAAGGAACGCGCCTTCGTTAAGCTAAACGCCAAGAAAGAGGACAGGCAGATCAAAGTCATCAGATCCGGAAAATCTTTTATGATAAATGTTCACGACATTCTCGTTGGGGATGTTCTACATCTCGAACCTGGCGACTTGATTCCAGTCGACGGAATATTTATCAACGGCCACGACTTAAAATGCGACGAATCCTCGGCGACGGGAGAATCCGATGCCATCAAGAAGACGCCAGGTGAACAAGTTACGGCGCTATTGGAATCGGGTGCAAACCCCAAGGACCTCGATCCCTTCATTATTTCAGGCTCGAAGGTTCTGGAAGGTGTTGGCACGTTCCTTTGCACCTCGGTCGGCGTTCACTCCAGCTTCGGAAAGATCATGATGTCTGTACGGACCGACATCGAATCGACACCCTTACAAAAGAAACTCGAGGGACTTGCCATCGCCATCGCCAAGCTTGGAGCTTCCGCGGCCATCCTGCTCTTCTTTGTCTTGCTCTTCCGATTTCTCGCTGGTTTGCCGACCGATACTCGCGACAGCTCGCACAAGGCCTCGGCGTTCTTGGACATCTTGATCGTGGCCGTAACCATCATCGTTGTGGCTGTGCCTGAAGGCTTGCCCCTTGCGGTGACCTTGGCGCTGGCCTTCGCCACCCAGCGACTACTCAAGGAGAACAACCTCGTACGCGTATTACGCGCTTGTGAAACGATGGGCAACGCCACGGCCATATGCTCCGACAAGACCGGGACCTTGACAACCAATAGTATGACAGTCGTGGCAGGCACCTTTGGACGATCAAGCTTTGCTGCCAAATCCGATAGCGAGAACTCAGGCACTCAGACCGTTTCCCAGTGGGCAGCCGACCTTCCCCAGAGCAGCAGAGATGCGATACTACAGTCGGTTGCCATTAACTCTACTGCATTCGAAGGCGAAGAAAATGGTCGGTTCACATTTATCGGTTCCAAGACCGAAACTGCGCTCCTCCAACTGGTAAGAGATCATCTGGGCATGCAGTCGCTGGCAGAAGCCCGGGCAAATGAGAAGGTCGTCCAGATGATGCCGTTCGACTCGGCTAAGAAGTGTATGTGCGCGGTGATCAAGCTTCGGGATGGCACCGGTTACAGACTCCTGGTTAAGGGGGCATCGGAGATTCTCCTTACCCACTGCAGCGAAAAGGCGGATATTCAATCACTCGAAACAGCCACGCTCACCCCTGACGATCGCGCTCAGCTAACTTCAGTCGTCGATTCGTACGCAAAGGGCTCGCTAAGAACGATCGGGATCGTATACAAGGATTTTCCTCAATGGCCGCCTACTAACGCGGAGACGGATGAAGATGGCAATTTACAATTCGGCTCTGTATTGAAGGATCTTGTCTGGCTAGGATTAGTCGGCATTCAAGACCCTGTGAGACCTGGGGTCCCCGAGGCGGTTCGCAAAGCCCAGAAAGCTGGCGTTGTTGTCCGCATGGTCACCGGCGACAACGCCATTACTGCTCAAGCTATCGCGACAGAATGCGGTATCTACACGGACGGTCTGATCATGGAGGGACCCGAGTTCAGACGGCTCAGCGAAGAGGAGATGAACGCCAAGATACCGAAACTACAGGTGCTCGCTCGTTCGTCGCCTGAGGACAAGAGGATCCTGGTTGCAAGGCTTAAGGCTCTCGGCGAGACGGTGGCCGTCACTGGCGACGGCACCAACGACGCCCCAGCTCTCAAGACTGCCGATGTTGGTTTCTCAATGGGCCTCTGTGGGACAGAAGTAGCGAAGGAGGCTTCGGAGATTGTACTGATGGACGACAACTTCGCTTCGATTCTGACTGCCCTCAAATGGGGACGAGCAGTGAACGACTCGGTGCAGAAGTTCCTTCAGGTAAGTTGAACACGAGCACCTTTAATGAGTGTATTTCTTATACTAATACTATGAATAGTTTCAAATCACGGTAAACATTACCGCCGTTCTCCTTGCCTTCGTCTCCGCGGTCGCCAGTCCCGACATGGAATCCGTCCTCACGGCCGTGCAACTCCTGTGGGTGAACCTCATCATGGACACCTTCGCGGCGCTCGCGCTCGCGACCGACCCGCCGGCCGAGAGCGTGCTGGACCGCAAGCCGCAGCCGAAGAGCGCGCCGCTCATCACAGTCAACATGTGGAAGATGATCGTGGGGCAGGCGGTGTATCAGCTAGCCGTGACCTTCGTGCTGTACTTCGCGGGCAACGCGATCCTGGGGTACGACGCGGCGGACGCGACGCAGCAGACGCAGCTCAACACCATCGTGTTCAACACGTTCGTGTGGATGCAGATCTTCAACGAGCTCAACAACCGCCGGCTCGACAACCGGCTCAACGTGTTCGAGGGCGTCCACCGCAACAAGTTCTTTCTTGTTATCAACGCCGTCATGGTCGGCGCCCAGGTCCTCATCGTCTTCTACGGCGGCGCCGCCTTCGAGATCACCGCCCTCGACGGCGCGCAGTGGGCCATCTGCCTCGTCGCCGCCGCCGTCTCCCTGCCCTGGGCCGTCGCCGTCCGCCTCTTCCCCGACGAGTGGTTCGCCAGGATCGCCGCGGTCGTAGGCGCGCCTGTCGTCGTCGTCTACAGGTTCTCGGCTCGGATATGCGATGGCGTTGGCGCTGCCTTCAAGCGGGTATGGGGTCGGGTCTGGAAGAAGAAGGAGGCTACGCCGCCGGAGGCGTCGCAAATCGAGTCGGAGAAGGGCGCGTCGCAGGAGAAGGAGGCGGCGCCCGAGATCGTGGTGTCCGAAGGCGACAACAGCTTTTTCTTGAGTTCAAATCCGGAGATACAAATAGAAGACCTGGAGCGAGGGCGGACATAGGCCGGAAGCACATTAGACGATACGTTAATAGACAGGATAGAATACATAGACATGATCGAATCCCAAGATTCCAATAAGATCTGGTATACACCTAATCCATGCGGCTCCAACCACGCGATCATCAAATGAGGCGTTTAGCAATTGTTTCGGGCAGACCAGTTGATGGTTAAGTGCATATGTATCTATCCATCCAATTATGCCGTGCCCTGTGCTAAGCATCATGCAGTGAGAGTGTTACTGCCTTCTACAGGCGTTCCGCAAGGCTCTCCAGGCCACAGCCTCTATGTATCCTCAGCCTCGCAAGCGCCTACCATCCCGCACGCCGTTGAACGATCGTTAGAGTGTACAGCGCATTGCTTAGCATATCGCATTGCTTAGTATATGCTAGGCATAACGAAAGGGGCGCAGGTAGGGCGGCAGTTGTGCCCTTGGGGTTGTCGATGCAGTGTATCGAAGAATCGGCGAGGAAAGTCGAGTCGCAGTTCTAGTTTTCGCAAAGCCAACCTCGGGCCTTGAATCCAGAACCCAACAGCGGTATCGTGAAGGAGATATTTTCAAGGCTGACTAGCAGTGATGATTGACTTAATATCTATTTATAAGTATTTACATCAAGGTTCTCTCCTGTGACGAGGGCTGGTATAAGACTCGGACTTAGTCATTTAAATTCAATTAATAATTCTCTTAGGTTTTAAAGGCTTTATTCCCCTTTTTTTTTTTTAAAAAAAAAGAAAGGCTTTTATTTATATACGTTAAATTAACCGTTTTTAATTAATTATTTTTTTTTTTAAACGTTCGAAACGTTATTAATATATTTTATAAATTATTATATAATAATTTAATTTATAAATATATTTTTAATATTTTTATTATTAATACTTTTATTTTAAAAGTTATATTTATAAATATATTTAATTAATTAATTAATTATAAAATTTTAATATATTTTTTAATATTTTAAATTATATTTTATTATATAATTTAAATTGGTTTTTTTTTAAAATTTATTTTTAAAAATTTATTATAATTTATTAAAATTATATTAATAAAATTATTTAATTACGGTTTTTAATTTATTATTAAATAAATATTTTTATAATTTTTAAATTTTTAATTGTTTTTAATTAATAATTTTTAATTTTATTAAATTTATTTATTAAAAATTTAATTTAAATTAAAAAATATTTAATTATTAATACGATAAATTTATTAAATAAAATAAAAAATAAATTATAAAGTTTTTTAATTTTTAAATATTATAAATTTAATAATAATAAAAGATTAAATATTTTGTTATTTAATTTTTTTTAAATTTTATTATATTTTTTAATAAATTTTAATTATTTAATAAATATATAATTTATTATTTAAATTTTTAAAAACGTTGTATAATAAATTATAAATTACGAAATAATATTTATAATTAATATATAAATTTCTAATATATTAAAAAAAAATTATATTATTATATATAAATTTAATTATAAATAATAAATTTTTTTTATTATTTATTTATTTTAAATATTTCATTTAATTATTTAATTTATTTATTTATTTATAAATAAAAAATTATATTTATATTAAAATAAATATTTATTAATTTAAAAAGGATTTTTACAAATAAAAAATAAATTTGGAATTTTTATTTAAAATAATATTTAAAAATATTTTATAATGTTTTTAATAAATTTTAGCAAATTTTTTTATTAGATTTTTTAACTTTTTATCATTTATTTAAAAATATAATATAAATTATTTTAATAAATAAATTAATAATTATTTAAATAAAATCATATTTATTAAAAGAAATTAAATTTGTAATAAAATTTATCATTATTATTTATTATATATGTTATAATTAATGTAAAAAGCATTTGTAAAAAAAGCATATAAAAACCTTTTATTTAAACATTTAAAAATTTTTAAAACTATTTAAAAAATTTAAAAAAATCACGAATTTTTTTAATTAAAAGCTATAATTAAAAGAATAATTAAAAAAATATAACCTATATAATAAAGTTAAAGTAATTAAGTACAAACCTTATAAAAAATTTAAACCTATAAAAATTTCAAAATAAATATAAAATATTATAATTTAAAACTTTATTATAAAATTATTTATATTATTAAATCTTATTAATAAAATTAAATATAATAATATATAAATAATAATTAATAAGCTTTTTAAATATAGAATTTTCTTTTTATTTAAAGAAATATATACGGCAAAAAATCTAACATTTTTATATCTATAATATTATATAATAAAATATAATTTGTTATAAAAAATCATCTTTAATAAAAACAAATTTTTTACATGTAAATTTTAAATAACATTAATAAAAAAGTTTAAAACTAAATAAAAAATAATAACAATTATATATTTTTAAATAAATGATTAAATAAAAAAGTTAAAAGTTAAACTAATTTATTAAATAATATTTATAAATCTATATTAATTACAAATAAAATAATTAAATAAAATAGCTACCGTTAATTCAATTAATATATAATAATTCGAATAATAAAAATATAAATATTATATCTTATAAAATAATTTATAGATTAAAGAATAATAAATTAATAAACGAAATATCGTTATTATAAGCATTATAATTATTAAACGCGACATTAAAAGCGAAAATAAAAATAAAAAAGATATAACATTTTTAAAAATTATTTTAAAAAGATTTATAATTTTTATAAAACCGTATAATAAAATATTACAATTAAAAAAAAATTAAAAGACCAATTTTAAAAAAAGAAAATAAGGTATATTTACTTTATTAAAAATAACATTTAACATTAAAAACTTTATAAATATAAATAAAATAACTAAACGAAAAATTAAATTTTAAAAAATTTAAATTATTTAAAATTAAAAAAGTTATTTTAAATGTAAATTATTAATTAATATTATTAAAAGGTATATAAATATATTTAATTTTTTATATTTTTTCATTTAAATTAATATTATAAAATATAAAAATTAATAATAAAGTAAAACTTAAAAAACGATCGATAAAATATAAAATTGAAAAAATTTTAAACATTAAAATAATTAATTAATAATTATATTATTTAATTAAATGGAAAAATTATTTATTAGTAAACAATATTTAAAAATTTAAAAAGCATTTAATAAATTATATAAAAAAGTAAGAAGATTTTTATTAAAGAAATTTAAATAAGTTAAGTTAACCGTTTTAAAAAAAACAAAAAAAACGTTTTAAAAAAATTTAAAAAGTAACGCGCTAACTTAAAAACGCCTAGCTTTTTTTTTAACCAAATAATTAATTTTTATTACTTTAATAACATAACGATCCTTTTCTTTTTTTCTTTTTAATTTATTTAAAACATTTAAATTAAATAGACTTTATAATAACATTTTAAAATCTTATAACTATGAATTTTTATATTAATAATAAACTTATAAAATCTTTATTATTAATTTATTTATTTTTATTTATAAAATAAGTAAAATATTTTTAACATTTTGCTTTTTTTTTAAATAATTTCTAATTTATTAAATTAAGTTTTTTAAAAGAATTAATATTAATTATAAAACTTATGCAAATCTTTTTTAATAAAATACATTAATTATATTATTTTAAATAATTAAATGTAATTATATATTTAAAATCTTTTCTTATATAATAAATGTAAAATATTATATTTATAATAATATTAAATTAATTAATATAATTAATAAAAGTAAATTATTTAAAATAACGATTACGCTTTTTTTATTTTTATTTAATTTAATTAAATTAACGGCTTGTTTTTTTAAATTAACGATATTAAATATAACGGATCGGTAAAAAAAAAAAAAGGGTGGAAAATAAGCTAGGCTTATATAAATAAAACCACTCACTTATTTATTTTTAAAATAAAAATTTTAAAAAAAGAAAATAATGTTATAATTTAATAGGTTATAAGCTAAAAAAAAAAACTTAATATAAAATATAATTAATATAATTAAAAAAATTAATTAAATAAAAGGTTTATTTAACCGATTAAATAAATTAAGGTTATATAACACTTTTTATTATTTTTAAAACGTAAAGCGTCGCTATTTTAATTATTTTTTAAATTAAAAGCGCCGCTATTTTAAAGCCTTTTAACGTTAAAACGTTTTATAAAAATTATAAAATATATAAAAAAAGCCATTTCTTTTATTATATTAATTGTTTAACTATTAATTTAAATTTATAATCATATTTTAAATATAAAAATGTAATCTTTATAAATTAAAACTTTTTAAACTTAACGCTATTATTATTTTTAAATTAAAACCCCTTATTAACTTTAATATTAACAAGGTTTATAATATAAAAAATAATATTTTAAATATATAATAAGCATTATAAATATTTGATAATATTTTAAAGATTTATTAATATTTAATCATTTTTTAATATATAATAACAATAATTTTATAAGAATATATTAACGTTTTTATTTTTATATTTATTAATAATATCTTTATATATTTTAAATATAAATAATTAATTTTATAAAAATTTAAAAAATATATAATTATTTTCAAATTTAAAAAGATTAATAAAAAATATAAAACATCGACTTTTTTAAATTTATAATCACTTTTAATAAAATTTAAATATAAAAAGAAAAGTTAAAATAAATATAAAAATGGAAATTTATTAATAATAAATTTTATTTTAAAATGTAAAAAACGTTTAATAATTTTATAAATTTTGTAGCTTTTTTAAAAAATTGATTAAAAATGTTATAAATATTATATAAAAAAAGCGGCAACTTTTCGTTTAAATAATAAAAGTTGAAAAATCTTTATAACTTTTAAAAAGATTAATAATTATAAAACCAATTTATTAACTTTAAAAATTTAATATAAAAAACAAATATATATAAACGCATTTAATTATATTTATAAAGAAATTTTAAAATAATATAAAAATAAATAATAACATTTAATAATTTATTATTTAAAAGCTTTTTAAAGATTTAAAATACGTTATTTAATATATAATAAAAAATTATTTATTATCATTTAAAAATTTAAATAATAAAAACTATATGTTAATAATATTTTAAATTTTATTATTATTTTTCTAATTATAATAATTTATAAACTTTTAAAATAAGTTAAAAATTATTTTTACGTTAATAACGTTAAAAACTTTTTTTAAATGAATTTAATTTTAAAATCCATTATATTAAAAGAAAAACAAATGTGTAAATAAATGCTTTTAATCGGCAAAAATAAAATCTAAAAAAATTAAAAAAAGAATTAATAATTATGCTTTTTAAAAAATAATTAAAAATATATTAAATTAAACAAATTATTATTAATGAATAACGGAATTAAAAGATTTAAAATGTTGTAATAAATAAAAAAAAGGCAAACTTTTTTAAAAAAAAATATATATATTATAATTAATATAAAAAACATTTGTAAAAAAAATATATAAAAACCTTTTATTTAAACATTTAAAACTTTTTAAAACTATTTAAAAAATTTAAAAAAATTATAACTTTTTTTAATTAAACATTATTATTAAAAAAATAATTAATAAATATAACTTATATAATAAAATTAAAGTAATTATATATAAATTTTATTAAAAATTTAAATTTATAAAAATTTTAAAATAAATATAAAAGATTATAATTTAAAATTTTATTATAAAACTATTTATATTAATAAACTTTATTAATAAAGTTAAATATGATAATATATAAATAATAATTAATAAGCTTTTTAAATATAAAAAATTTTTTTTATTTAAAAAAATATATATAGTAAAAAAGCTAACATTTTTTTATTTATAATATTATATAATGTTACGAGCCTTGTTGGTATAAGGGTCGTTAAGGGGGTTTTGGTTTGAAAATAATAATAACGTTAAATTTAAAAGGTTTAAGTTGTAAGGATTTTTTTTTTATATTTAAAATATGATTATAAGTTTAAATTAATAGTTAAGGAAATAATATAATAAAAGAAATGGCCCTTTTTATATATTTTATAGCCTTTTATAAAGCGCTTTTAACTTTAAAAGTAACGAAGGTAGCGGCTATTTATACTTTAAAAGTAGCGGCTATTTATATTTTTTAAGTAGCAAGGGTAGTAAGAGATGTTATATAACTTTGGTTATTTAATTAACTAGATAAACCGTTTATTCGGTTGGCTTTTTTAACTATATGTTACGATCTGGGGCGGTATAAGGGTCAAATAAGGGGTTTTGGTTTGAAGGTAATAGTAGCGTTAAGTTTAAAGAGTTTGGTTTGTAAGGATTACTCCTTTATATTTAAAAAATGATTATAAGCTTAAGTTGGTAGCTAAGGAATTAACATATTAAAGGAAATGATCCTTTTTATATATCTTATAGCTTTTTATAAGGCGCCCTTGGCTTCGAGGGTAGCGAGGGTAGCGGCGCCTTGCGCTCCGGGGGTAGCGAGGGTAGCGGCGCCCTGCGCTCCGGGGGTAGCGAGGGTAGCGAGGGGTGTCACGTGACCTTGACTCCCTGATCGGATAAACCCTTTATCCAACTGGCCCTTTTCTATGCTGGCCACATCCTATGTTAGGTCTCTTTTCTAGCCTATAAGCCACCAAATCGTAACACTATATTAACCACATTTAATATTAAATCTCTTTTTTAATTTATAAGTTATTAAATTGTAACATTATCATTTTTTTTTAAAATATTTATCTTTAAAAATAAGTAGGTAAGTGATTTTATTTATATAAGTATAGCTTATTTCTTGTTTTTTTTCTTTTTTTTTACCAGTTTATTATATTTAACACCGCTGATTTTAAAAAACGAGTTGTTAATTTATTTAAATTAAATGAAAATAAAAAAAGCGCGATTATTATTTTAAATAATTTACCTTTGTTAATTATATTAATTAATTTGGTATTATTATAGATATGATATTTTATATTTATTATATAAAGAAAAATTTTAAATATATGATTACATTTAATTATTTAAAACGGTATAATTAATATATTTTATTAAAAGAGATTTATATAGGTTTTATAATTAATGTTAATTTCTTTAAAAAACTTAATTTAACGGATTAAAAATTGTTTTAAAAAAAGCGAGATATTAAAAATACATTGCTTATTTTATAAATAAGAATAAATAAATTAATTGTAAAGATTTTATAAGTTTGTTATTAATGTGAGAATTTATAATTGTAAGGTTTTAAAATGTTATTATGAGGTTTATCCGATTTAGATGCCTTAAATAAGTTAGAAAGAAAAGAGGAAAAGAAGTATTATATTATTAAAGTTATATAGATTAATTAAATGGTTAAGGAGGAGGCTAAATGTCTTTAAATTAGCGTGTTATTTTTTAAATTTTTTTAAGATGTCCTCTTCGTTTTTTTTAAAGCGGTTGACCTGGCCGGTTTAAATTTCTTTAATGAAAATCTTTTTATTTTTCTACGCAATTTATCAAATGCTTGTCAAGTTTTTAAATGTTATTTACTAATGGGTAATCTTTTTATTTAATTAGATAATATAACTGCTAATTAATTATTTTGGTGTTTAAAATTTCTTTAACTTTATATTTTATTGATTGTTTTTTAAGTTTTGTTTTATTGTTAATTTTTACATTTTATAATGCTGGTTTAAATAAGGAAATATGGAAAATTAGATATATTTGCATGCCTTTTAGCAATGCTAATTAATAATTTATATCTGAAATAATCTTTTTAATTTTAAATAATTTAAGTTTTTTAAAATTTAGCTTTTTATTTGGTTGCTTTATTTATATTTGTAAAGTTTTTAACGTTAAGTGTTATTTTTAATAAAGTAAATATATCTTATTTTCTTTTGTAAGAATTGGTCCTTTAATTCTTTTTTGGTTATAATATTTTATTATTTAATTTTATAAAAATTATAAGTCTTTTTAAAGTGATTTTTAAAAATATTATATCTTTTTTGCTTTAATTTTCGCTTTTAATGCTACGTTTAATAGTTATGATATTTATAATAATAATATTTTATTTATAAGCTTTTTATTATTTAATTTATAGATTGCTTTATAAAGTGTAATATTTATATTTTTATTATTTAAATTATTATATATTAATTAGGTTAGCAATAGCCATTTTATCTAGTTATTTTATTTATAATTGACATAAATTTGTAGGTATTATTTAATAAATTGGTTTAATTTTTTTATTTAATTATTTGTTTAAAGGTGTGCAATTATTGATATTTTTTATTTGGTTCTAAGCTTTTTTATTAATATTATTTAAAATTTGGATGTAAAAAGCTTATTCTTATTAAAAATGATCTTTTAAAGTAAATCATATTTTGCTATATAATATTATAGGTATAAGAACGTTAAATTTTCTATCGTGTATATTTTTTTAAATAGGAGGAAGATTCTATATTTGAAAAGCTTATTAATTATTACTTATATATTATTATATTTAATTTTATTAATAGGTTTTGTTAATGCGGATAATTTTGTGATAAAGTTTTAAGTTATAATATCTTATATTTATTTTAGAATTTTTATAGGCTTAAGTTTTTTATAAGGTTTGTGTTTAGTTGCTTTTGCTTTGTTGTATAGGTTATATTTTTTAATTACCTCTTTGATTATACCTTTTAATTAGAGGAAGTTATGGTTTTTTTGAATTTTTCGAATGGTTTTAAAGATTTTTAAATGTTCGGATAAGGGATTTTTATGTGCTTTTTTTACAAATGCTTTTTATGTTAATTGTGGCATATATTTTTTTCTATTGTAGGTATATACTTTTTCTTTTTTTGGGAAGTTTGCTTTTTTTTTATTAGTTAGGGCGTTTTAAATTTTTTAATTTCATCGTTTATTAATAATAATCTGTTTGACCTGGTATATTTTTTATTATTTTTTGAATAGTATGATTATTAATTTTTGTTTAACTTTTTCTAGGTTTTATCTTTGTTAATTAAAAATATTTATTTATATATTTTCTTTTCTTTTAATATAATAAATTTTAAAGTTAAATTCATTTAAGAACTTTTTTTAATGTTATTAACGTGAAAATAATTTTTAACTTATTATAAAGGTTTATAAATTGTTATAGTTAAAGAAAACAATGATAAGATTTAAGGTATTATTAATATATGATTTTTATTACTTAAATTTTTAAATGATAATAAATAGTTCTTTATTATATATTAAATAACGTAATTTAAGTTTTTAAAAGGCTTTTAAATAATAGGCTATTAAATATTATTATTTGTTTTTATATTACTTTAAAGTTTCTTTATAAATATAATTAGATATATTTATATATATTTATTTCTTTATATTTAATTTAAGGAGTTAATAGATTGATTTTATGGTTATTGCCTTTTTTAAAAGTTGTAAGGATTTTTCAATTTTTATTATTTATATAAAAGGTTGTTATTTTTTTTGCGTAATATTTATTATAATTTTAATAATATTTGCGGAGTTTTTAATTAATTTTTAAAAGAAGTTGCAGAATTTATAAAATTATTAAACATTTTTTATATTTTAAAGCAAGAGGTTATTATTAATAAACTTTTATTTTTATATTTGCTTTAATTTTTTTTTTTATATTTAAATTTTATTAGAAGTGATTATAAATTTAAAGAAGTTAATCTTTTACATTTTTCATTAACACTTTTTAAATTTAAGGATGATTTTATGCTTTTTAAACTTTTATAAAATTAATTGTTTATATTTAAAATATTCCTTATAGGAATTAAAATATATAAAGATATTATTAATAAATATAAAGATAAAAACGTTAATATATTTTTATAAGATTGTTATCATTATATATTAAAAAGTGGCAAAGGTATTAATAAGTTTTTAAAGCATTATTAAATATTTATAATACCTGTTATATGTTTAAAATGTTATTTTTCATTTCTTTTTTTCTGTTATTTAAATATCGTAATATTTGTTTATAATATTACATATAATGTATTATTATATTTTATTGGCTTGCTTTTTTATATATTTAAATAAAGTTAACGCGTGGCCGTTTTTTATAATGATTTTGTTTAATAATTAATAATTGTTAATTATTTTAAACGTTGGTTTATTATCGTTATTTAATTTTTAAATGTTATTTATATTTTTCTTTGATATCATTAATATAAGATATCTTATTAATGATTTAAATTTTTATATAAACCCTTATGTTAAGTTTTTTTTAATCTATTTATTTAATGCTTATTATACTTATTAATTTAGCTTATACATTAGTTTAAAATAGGGTTAACACCTCTTTTTTAATAAAATTTTATAATTATATATTATATGATTAGGTAATCTTATAACTGTTAATCTTTCCTTTTAAAAAATTGCCAAGAATTCTTTTTTAAATTTTTTAAATATTTTATTCATTTTATTAGGTTTTAAATTTGGAGTTTTTTTAATGATTTTGTTTTTGTTAGCAAATATTACCGTGGCTTATGCTATTTTTTTATAGTTTATAAAGGCTTTAGGTATTAGGTTTAGCTTTTTCTTTTAGATTTATATTAATTTTCACTTTATTGCGCCGATGATTTAATCAATTTAAGGGTTGCTAGCTTTAAATTAAAGTAATTTAAAAATGATTTAATTTTTAATTTTTATAATATTAAACGAAAGGTTCTTGAAATAGTTATTAATTTATATATTAAGATCTATAATTTCTTTTCATATAAATCCATTATTATAATTAGATAATTTTTCTTTAACCGTTTTTATAAAATAGATTTTCTTTTTATTATAATATAAAATGTTATATTAATTTATTAACTAAGGGTGAATGTAATTAATTTTTAATTTTAAATTAATCATTATTTAAGTTTTTTATTTATTTTATTTCATTATAACTTAAATATTCCCTTTTTTAATAAATATTTGCAAAACTTATTAAGTTTTTAAATTAACTTATTACTTGTTAATAAATTGCCCTTTTTATTTTTTATAAATAAAAGGTTGTTTAATTTTTATTTTCATTTTTTAAAAAGCTCTTTATAAAGTTAATTAAATGCATTTTTCAATTCTTAGATGATTTAATAAAGCTTTTTAATCTTTTATTTATATTTTTTAATTATGTTTTAAAAGAAATGGATTTATTATTATATTAAAGCGTTATGATTTTTCTTTATAGTTTTAATTTTGCTACTTATGATTTCAAATTTAAAATTATTAATCTTATAATGCTTTTTAAAGATCTAAAATTTTAACGCTTCAAATTTCGCATAGATTTTATATTTAATATTGATGCAATTTAATTATTTAATTTGTTTTTAAATATAATCTTTAAATCTTTTAAAATATGGTTAAATAATATTAATTTTTTGCCTTAGTTTTACTTATACTTTTTTTATATCTTTTTATTAATAAATTATATTTAAATGGTTAATTTTATATAATTAAAAAGAGTTTTTAATTTTATTAAACATATAATATAAACAAATGTTAATATGATAAAAGATTTATAAAATTTTTATACGTTTAAAGTAATAAAGGCTTTTAATCGGCTTGCTTTATTTGTGCATTTTTCAATAGGTTTGGCTTTTTTCTTTTAAAAATTTTCTTTCTTTTAAAAGCTTATCTTAACGTCGGTAGCCCCCAACCGGACCACCCCCCCAAGTGGGCCACCTAATTTTACACCGCTTTTCGTAATAGCTTACTTTTATATTTACAACAATAACATCAATTCTCAATTAAATTTAATATAAAATAGCTCATTCGATAGCAAAATGCTTGAATATTTTAAAGACGAAGTCGCGTAAGCGATCTTGTACGTTGGAAGTGGAAAATCTATACGGGAAGCTTCGAAGCGCTACGGGGTCCCTCGTACCACCTTGCGACGTCGTATTGAGAGTGTTGAGCCGAGAGGACCTGCACATCGCCATCAATTGAGGCTATCTATTACTCAAGAAGATAAATTGGCCAATTGGGTGGTTAAGCAATTGCTTTTAGCCAACCCACCCTCCCACCAAACAGTGCGGTTGTTTGCCCGCCGTATAGTTATTGCTAATGGCGATAACAAGCCAGTAAATAAGGCTTGGCTCCGGCGATTTTGCAAAAGATATCCATATATTCTAACCTAAAAAAAGCATTGTATTGATTTTAAACGAATTAATGGTGCCATTAAGGAGGTATTATAATTTTGATTTGAAAGGTTGCTTTTTAAAACAATTTAAGCAATTAAATTGTAAAACCGTTGAAATTTCGACGAAGTTGATATAATAAAAGGTTGTAAAAATAACGAACTAGTTTTAAAAATAGTTGAAAGCTAAAATATTTAAAAATCGCAATTAAAATCGCGAATGTAAACGTTTTTTATTAAATGCATTTTAACAACCGGTTGATTTTTCTTTCTTTTAATTATTTTTAAGAGTAAAACGCTTTAATAATAACATATTTTAATTGAATTAAAACCTTATAAGGATTAGAGGTTTACTTTATATAAAAAGGCTTGGATTTGCAACGAAATGACATTCAAGTGATTGAAAAAAGTGTTTCTTTTAAATATTATATTTAAAAAAACCTTTAAAGATACTATTTTTAAAAAACCTTGGCTTTTAATATGCAACAATCACAACAATTATATAACAAACGAATTTATATAAAAATGTTGCAAAAATAACGTATATTTATTATATTTACTATCTTATATTTTATATATATTGCAACCATTAAATGTAAAGATATTTAAACCTTTAAAGCAAGCCTACCGTAAATTTCTTAGCGATTTCGGTTACCTGGCATTTAATACGGCTTTTAAAAAGCGCAAATTTCTTTACTATTATATAAAAGCATGTTAAAAGGCCTTGAATTTGTTAAATATTTAAATAAGGTGGCGATTATTCGGATTATAGCTAGTTAATATATAAAAAACATTTAATAATCCATTTATTATTAAAAAAATGCTTAATAAGGTAGTTAATATACCTTTTAAAAATATAAAAAATATAAAAATAACTTTTTAAATTAAATAAGGAACTTTTTATATAACAAACTAACTTTATAATAAGTTGGCTTTATTTAATTAATTAAATCTTAACCTTTATATTAAACGATTATTATTTAAAAAAATCAATAAAACATTTAATAAAAAAACATTAAATTAACTATTAAATAACGCAAATTAAAAATGCTTCGAGCCCGTGTTAATAATATTTAAGCTTAAAAATGCAAAAAAGTTAAAATAAGCCCTAATAGCAAATTTGCAAATATTAAAAAAATTAATAGCAATAACGCCGTTAATTTTATTAATTCTAAATCTATTATTAACATTATATTTTATATAAAGGTTAAGTTATAAAAAAGTGTTATAAAAGGGTTAGTTAGTTATAAAATGGCCCATTTAAAAAGGTGGTTCGGTTAAAAGCCACCAACGTTACTAATTTATTCGCTTTAAAATATTAAAAATAAAGATCTATCTTTTTTTATTTAAATTAATTTTACGTTTAACGAACTTTAATATAAATAAAAGTTTAATAAAAGGTAGGTTTTTTAATTCAAACCTATTTCTTTAATTTTAAAATGCCTGTTACGATCTGGTGGCTTATAGGCCAAAAAAGGGACTTAATATAAAATATGGTTAACACAGCCAAAAAAGCCAGCCGGATAAACGGTTTACCCAGTCGATTAGATAACCAAGGTCACGTGACACCCCTCGCTACCCTCGCTACCCAGGGAGCGCAGGTAGCCGCTACCCTCAAAGCATAAGTAGCCGCTACCCTTGCTACCTTCAAAGCTAAAGGCGCTTTATAAAAGCTATGGGATATATAAAAAGGGCCATTTCCTTTATTATATTATTTCTTTAACTATTAACTTAAGCTTATAATCATATCTTAAATATAAAAAAGAAATCCTTACAAACCAAACCCTTTAAACCTAACGCTATTATTATTTTTAAACCAAAACTCCTTAACAATCCTTATATTAACAAAGCTTATAACACTTTAATAACTCCTTAATTAATAACAATAAATTTAATTAAATTAAATAATTAACATAAATAACATTCTTAGAAATTAATCAATAAAGAAACTAGTTAAGCAATTCCACAATTTAATATAATATTAATCCCTAATAGGATTTATTAAGTTATTAAACGAAGCCCCTTAAACTATGTTAAAAAAAAAGTTTAATAATAAATATAAAGAAATAAAATTTTTAAAAGAAAAAGTAACCTAATTAATATTTAAACTTGCTAATCTATTAGCAACCCTTAAAAACCTTTTATTAATTAATAAAATACTTTAACATATTAATAATATGGCTACTACCTTTAACACTTAAAAATTGCAAGTCCTAAATAAGATATAATAAGAAATTAATGGCTTTAAAAACCAACTAAAAAAAGCCTCTATTAAGGGATATAAGCTAAAAGTTCTTAAAAAGTATAACAAAACCATTAACTTTAACAGATTTATTACTTAATCCCAAGCCTATCTTAAGTTCTATAAAAACTCCTTCTTAAATAAAAATGATAAAGTCTTAGCCATTAAAAGATTCCTATCTAAAAAAGCCTTTAAATGATTTAAACCTTTTATATAAAACTATTTAAAACATAACAACTTTAATAATATAAAAAAAGAAACCTTTTATATATTCTTAAATTATAATAACTTCATGGAGAAATTTTATAAAATATACAATAATCTTAATAAAACCTAAATTGCCAAGCAAAAGATGTTATAATTTAAATAAAATAAATTAACATCTAATTATATCATTAAGTTTTAAAAATATGCCACTTAAACTAATATCTTCATAAACGGATTATTTATTTTACTTTATAACGGATTAAAATAAAAAATTAAAAATAAAGTCTATAAAATAAACTGCTTTAAAACCTTTAAAGATTATTATAAGCTTATTATTAAAATTGATAACTAATAATTTTAACATAAGCTTAAAAAAAAAAACCCTCGAATGCCTTTTTATAAGAAAAAAAAAAGGAACCTTTAGCAAAATATAACGTTTGATATATACACCAAACCTATAAACGTAAATCAAATCCGCATTGGTAAAAGAGATATAAGCTAGGTGAAATGCTATAACTATAAGAAAAAGAAACATTATAAAAGCTAATATAAAAGCTTTAAAAAATAAGCTAAAGTCTTTAAAAATAAGAAAAAAAATTTCATCATTAAAATAAAATTAACTTCGAAAATTAATATAATATAAACCGGTAAGAAAAAGCCCTAATAGGAAAAAAAAAAAACAAAATCGTTGAGTTAATGGAATAACTTAACCTTAATTAGCTTATTATTTTCAATGCCGTAATAGCATTAATACCTTAAAAGCTTAATTAATAACAAATCTAAAAAAAAACGGTATATAGATAATGGCTTTTAAATCATTAAGGTTAAAAACCTTTTATATATAGTAAAACATTTTAAAATTAAAAAAATAAGTTTGGATTAAAAAACCTATCCTTTATTAAACCTTTATTTATACTAAAATTTGCTAAATGTAAAACCAATTTAAATAAAAAAGAATAGATCCTTATCTCTAGCACCTTAAAATAAATAGATTAATAAAACAAGCTTTTAAAAAAAAAGAATTTTTTAAAAAAAAAAGCCAGCTTTATTAAAAAATATATAAATAAAGCAAATCAATTAAAAGCCCCTATTACCATAATCATATAAAGATTTTATAAATCTCCTATCATATTAACACTTATTTACATCATATACCTAACAAAATAAAAAACTCTTTCTAACCTTATAAAATCAATTATCCTAACATAATCTATTAATAAAAAAACGTAAAAAAGATATAAATGAAGTTAAAGCAAGAAATTAACATCATTTAATCACATTTCCAAAGGCTTAAAAGCTATATTTAAAAATAAGTTAAATAGTTAAATTATATTAACATCAAATGTAAAATTCACACGGAATTTAAAGTATTAAAGTTCCAAACCTTTAAAAAGCATTATAAAATTAATAGTTTTAAACTTGAAATCATAAGTAGCAAAATTAAAACCATAAAGGAAAGTTATAACGCCTTTATATAGCAACAAATTCATTTTTCTTAAAACATTATTAAAAAATATAAATAAAGAATCAAAAAGCTCCACCAAATCATTTAAAAATTAAAAAACATATTTAATTAACTTTATAAAAAACTTCCTAAAGAATAAAGGCAAGAATTAAATAACCTCCCATTTATAAAAAACGAAGAAAGCAACCTATTAATAAGTAATAAATTAACCTAAATCCTTAACAAGTCTTGCAAATATTCACCAAAAAAAGAAATATCCAAATAATCATGGAATGAAATAAATAAAAAACTTAAACAGTAATTGATTTAAAATCTAAAATCAATTACATCCATCCTTAATTAATTAATTAATATAACATTCCATATTGCAATAAAAAGAAAATCTATCCCATATAAACGGCTAAAAGAAAGCTATCTAATTATAATAATAGATTTATATAAAAAGAAATTATAAACCTTAATATATAAATTAATAACCATTTCAAAAACCTTTCATTTAATATTATAAAAATTAAGGATCAAGTTATCCTTAAATTACTTTGGCTTAAAGTTAGCAACCCCTAAATTAATTAAACCACCGAAGCAATAAGGTGGAAATTAACATGAATTTAAAAAGGAAAGCCAAACCTAATACCCAAAGCCTTTATAAGCTATAAGAGAATAGCATAAGCCACGGTAAAATTTACCAATAAAAACGAAATCATTAAAAAAATTTTAAGCTTAAAACCTAATAAGATAAGCAAAGTATTTAAAAAATTTAAAAAAGAATTCTTAATAGTTTTTTAAAAAGAAAGATCAATAACCATAAAATTACCTAACCATATAATATATAACCATAAAATCTCATTAAAAAAAAGATATTAACCCCATCTTAAGCCAATATATAGGTTAAATTAACAAGCATAACAAGCGTTAAACAAATAAATTAAGAAAAATCTGGCATAAGGATTTATATAAAAATCTAAATCACTAATAAAATACCTTATATTAATAATACCAAAGAAAAATGCGGATAATACCTAAAAATTAAATAACGATAGTAAACTAGCGTTTAAGATAATTAATAATTACTAACTATTAAACAAAATCACTATAAAAAACGGCCACGCGTTAACCCTACTTAAATACATAAAAAAGCAAACCAATGAAGCATGCTAATATATTATATTTAATATCATGGACAGATATTACAATATCCGAATGGCAAAAAAAGAGGAGTGAAAAACAACATTCCAAACATATAACAGGCATTATAAATACCTAATAATGCCTTAAAGGCTTACTAATGCCCTTGCCACCTTTTAACATATAATGATAACGATCTTATAAAAATATATTAACATTTTCATCTTTATATTCATTAATAATATCTTTATATACTTTAATTTTTATAAAAAACATTTTAAACATAAACAGCAAGTTTTATAAAAACTTAAAAAGCATAAAATCATTTTTAAACCTAAAAAGTGTTAATGAAAAACGTAGAAAATTAACTTCCTTAAATTCATAATCACCTCTAAAAAGATTTAAATATAAAAAAGAAAATTAAATGTTATAATCCTGCCTATTACTTCTATTAGTTTAACTTCATAGGTCGGATACATACTTTAAAGATCTTGATTTAAAAGGTAACAATAGTTTAGAATTAACAATTTTAATCATAAAAGAGATTTTAAAGGTACTCTATATTTAAATATAATTTAAATATTAAAAAGGCTTAAATATTTAGATTAATAACTGGAGAATGAATAACTAAATATAGTAAGAAATTTATCCTTATATATTTATTTTTCATACCTAAGTCCTTTATTTATTAATTAAATTAAACTTAACTATCTTAAATTAATATTAATTTAATAAAGTTATCGCTAACTTAATCAAGTTAACTCTAATTAAATACCAAACATTTTAATTTAATCATATGATCTTTAAATCATTTAAACTTTTAATAAGGTTGTAATTTAAGCCGTAACATTATTCCCTCTCTTTTAAAATCTTTATTTTAAAGATAAATAAGTTAATTTCTTTTTTTTTTATATTGATCCTTTTAATATTTTCATTAATTATCGTTATATTAGATAAAATTAAAAAATCGATTAACAATTTTTGTTACATTTAAAAAGCTTTAAAAAATAAAGCTACTTTTTTTAAATTGGTCTTAAAGAAGGGTTCTTCTTAAATGCCTTATTCCTATTGCAAAAATCACAACATTTCTTATGTTGCCTTTAAAGACTTAGATCGTTATCAGGAATATATTCGATTAGGTTATGTTTATTGCAATATATACAGTCTTTTACGAGTTAGCATGGTAAATATCGCAAAGAAGTTTCATTCTTTTAAAAATGAATTAGAGGCTGCTAAAAAGGCAGCAAAGGTCGCTGAAGCCAAAACTAAATAGATTAAAGAATAGGCCGTTAATTATGTTAAAAGACTACATAAGTAGTAAAAATTCTAGGCTGGAAAGGTAAAGCATATGATAGATTGGGGCGTTTAATCCATAAAGAAGCTTAAGCGTTTGAAGCGTAAGGAAAAAGAGGCTTGTTAAGCAGAGGCCAATACTTCTAATATTTCCGCAGCCTCCTCTTCTTTTTTCTAGGCTGGCTTGGATCCAAACGCAAACCCTTCAACGATCTTGGCCGATCTAGATTTTAGCGGTAGAATGCTTTAAATATCTTTTTCACATTTTAAAGATGCTTAATAGGTTCTCATATATTATTTTTATATGAATATCCTTTTTATTTGATAAGGTATTTGATTTATCCTTTATTTAACCTTAAGTTTAATATGGTTTTAATTTTATATTTTTTTAAGTTTTTTTTTAATTTAACATTTTTAACAAGTTTAGCGTTTTTAGGTACTGATTTTAACATTGCTATATAAAAGACTTTGGTATAGATTTTCATTATTAATAGGATTGTTAGTTAATAATTAATTTTAAATAGGACTTCTTTTATAAGAAAAGGTTTTAATTTCTTAAAATCTAATTTTTTGCTAGGCCTTTTTATGTAAATCTATGATATTTTAAGCGTTAAATTTTACTTATCTTGGAGTAAATAAACCTTGTTTCCTTTTCTAAAGATTGGTCCTTTAATTCTTTTTTTATTATAATATTCTATCATCCTATTCTAGATGAATTGTAATTGTTTTTGGAGTATGGATTGTAATGTCTAGATTTCTATTATAAATATTTCTACTCTTAGAACAAATGCTTGCACTTTTGGTGCTTCGTTATTATTCAGTTCTTGTCATCTAATGTGTGCATCATGTCCATATAACGCAATATGTGGTAACATTTTTATATCCTTGTTAATTACTATATTGTAAGCGCTTTAAGCCAAGGGTAGCAACTTTACCCAATTATTTTATTGATTATTGATGTAGTTTTTTAAATGTTGCTTAAATGTTTAATTAAGTTTTTTTATTTATCCGTCTATCTATAGATAAGTTATAATAAAAAGTTTTTACTTGCTTTCAATCTTTTTTATAAATGTTTCCCAATAATATAATATAAAGATAAGATCTTTATTTAATATCATTTGTTTAAAGATTCTATACTTATTAATAATTTCTTTAATAAATGCGTACGTAAGTTGTTCTAAGGTGCAATCTTTTCTATATGATATAAAATATCCATACTTAGTGAGTTTGTTAACGATTACTTAGATTAAGTTATAATATGTTTTTGTAACTAGGTCTTTTAATTTTGATAATCTTGTAACAAAGTCCCATACTATGGTGTCAAAGGGTTTGCTTGATATTTCAATAGGTTGAAAGAGTTTATATAGCTTGTGTCTAGCTTTTTTGACTTGATTGCATATATCACATTCTTTAATTACCTTAGTGACTATTGCCTTAAATCCTAGGAAATTATAGGTCTCTTACATTCTTAACCTTGTTTTAAAAATTCCTTGGTGTTTATATAAAAGATGTTTATAAAATTCCTTAATAAATTTCTTTTTGATGTTTTCTAGTATATAAACCTTGCCTTTATATATTAGTATTCTTTGGAATGTTCTTTGCATTACAAACAGGTTTTTTTTTTATTAATTGTATTCCTTCCAGAATTTTTCAATCCAGTTATCCTTATTAATTTGTATATGTGCTAGGATAACTGTTCTATCTTTTTGCTATTTTAACATTTAGATGTTTCGTTTTTTAACCTTGGTTTTGTAATCTTTTTATTTATTAAAAAGGTCGGCTTGAATATTTTCTTTTCCCTTGATATAATAGATTTTAAAATTAAATTAAAATAGGAATATCATTTATCTTTTATATCTTTAGTTAAATTTCTAAATAGTTATAAATTACATAAAGTTTTTATAGTTTAAATAAATGTTAATAAGGTTTTTGGTTTTATTAAGCCATGGTTCCCATTTTTTAAATACACAAATAACTATTAATAACTCCTTATTGTAAATCTTATATCTAAGTTTTACATTATATAATGCTTTTAAGTAGTACATAACGGGATACCACTTTTCGTTTAATTCTTATTATTCCAAAACTACTTCAATTATAAAGTTTAAAGCATTTATTTTAAATTATTTAATCTTCATATAATTTAAAAGCTTTTAAATTAGGTCTTCCGTGATTATATTTTTAAAGCGTTAAAAAGCTGCTTTAGCTTTATCGTTAAATTTCTAGGTACCATCCTTTTGCTAAGCTTAACAAGTTAATTCCGTTAACGGTTTGGTAATGTTTTCAAAATTTGCAACTAATCCTTAGATATAATTTATAAAGCCATGAAATACTTATACTTCCGTGACGCTTTTTAGTTTTAACCAGTCCTTAATTGCTGCTATCTTACCTTTTTAAATGCGTATCTTTTTAAAAGTGATGATAAAGCTTAGATAATCTAGCTTTTTAACATGCCATTTACTTTTAATAAAGTGGATTAACAAGTTAGCCTTTTAGAGTGCTTTTAGTATTAAGGTAATATATTTTTTGTAATCTTTTTCATTTTCAAAATATATAAATATATCGTTGAGATAGATAAATATAAAGATATCTAGGTACTTTTTAAGGATTATTATAATCATATGTTAAAATAACGTTAGGGCGTTAATAAATTTAAAAGGTATTACATTATATTTATAATGTCTATATACTATTTTAAATATTATATATTGCTTATATCTTTAAGTCATTTGGATTATGTAATAGCCGTTTTTAAGGTTTAACGTCGTGAAAATCTTAGCTTTGCTAATCTATCCTTTTATAAGCTTTATTAGTGATAAAGCGTGGCCATTTTTTTTGGTAATGCTGTTTAAATGGCAATAATTAATGACTTTGCGCCATATTTTATTACCGTTTTTGTTAATCTTTTGCTTTCTATTTTTGTTAACTTTAAATATTATTACTACAAGATATCTAGATGTTAATTTTAATTTTTAAATATATCCTTTTTTAAGATCCTTTTAGATTCCTTTTTATAATGTTCGTGACTTTTTTTTATTTATAAGGTATATAAGAAATAATTTTAAAAACTATCCTTCTTTAAAGGTTATTTAATGGTTTTATTAGTTATGTTTTAGCAATTTTTTTTTATTCAATCTCTAAACAATTTATAAAATTGTAAATACTTTTGTGGTACTTTACATAATAGATTTTTAACTTTTAATTCTTTAAACATATAGGCAATATGCTTTTCGTTTTACTTCTTTAAATTGCTTACATCCTTTTTTTCAAAAGCTTCAAAGGCTAACTTTTCTATTTAATCCTATTAAAAACAACCTATCTTTTAATGTATGTTTAGGTGGCTTGTCCTAAGCCAGTTGATTTTCAATATTATGTTATAATTGTTAATATCTATAATATTAAAGGTGATCGTTTTAGAATGGTCTTGGATTTTCATTGAAAAAGGTATGGTTTCTTTTAATATCCTACCATTTTAATAAGTAAACTTACTTTTGTTTATTGTTACTAATTTATATAAATTTTCCTTATAAACCCATTTTATCTTATCTTACTATGCTATTTATGTTAAGATATAGCTTCATTAAACTTTTAAATTGATCATTACTTTATATGCTTTTCTTTTATATCGGACAGGTACTATTAAAATGTTATCTAATCCTATCTAGATTTCATATAAGGTTTTAACTTTGTTGATCTTTCGATGCTTTATTTTCAAGAACCTTTCCATTTTTTTAAATAGGACTTTTGATACTTGGTTTTGTTTCTGCCTTGCTATCGAGATTTGGTGGGTGCTTCTTCATGGCTGAAGTCTAAGCTAGCCATATTCCAGTGGGCTTTTTTTAGTGTTTTGGACGTTTGAAAGGCTTTCTTCTTATAATGAATTTTACACATTGGTTTCGTAATTCCGTGAGAATTTTTCGCTTTTTTTTTTCATATAAATGTTTGTAAAGAAGTTTAATCTCCTTATGAAGTGCTAAATACATGCCGAACTTTTCGTAGTTGGTAACTGGAAAAAACTTTATCTTTTTATATTTAATTAGGTAATAATCTGGCTAATATCTTTGATTATTGGGATTGTTTTTTGTATAAAGTCTTTGAAGTTCTTTATATTGTGCCTTGGTTTAGATAATCTGCTCTTCCGTGTCTTCTTATATAAAGATACTTTTGGTGTTGTTGGGATAAAAGCTTTTCAGTTCTTCTTGTACTTTTTCTAGACTTACTTTTATGTTTAGGAGGTTATGCAAGTTATATGGTATTGAACTATAACATATACATTCTTTAGATATTGCTATCTTGTTATGTCCTAATCTCAGATGGAGGTAGCAGGCTTTAGGGAATTTTGGTTATTGTGGTTCTACTTTATAAATACATTTGTTTTCTTCGGTGTTGCTATTTGGCTTCGGGCTTTTTGGAAATTATACGTTATTAATCTTAGCGCTTATATATATTCGATATGAGTTGTTTATGTAATATCTCCAATATTTACAGTTATACTTATTCTATTAATGTTTTTTGCAATCCTTGTTTTAACACTTATTTTAGTGGAGTTGTTAATGGTTATTCTTTCATTGCTTTTCCTAGGCGAGGTTAAGCTAATATTGGCTTATGATCGGAATGTCTTTAGCTTCTTTAACTTTTTGGTGTTTGAGATATTTAAAATTAAAAGGTTTTTTTTAATCTAATAGTTCTTTAAATATCTACCGTTCATTTTGAGTTAGCTTTTTTGTGATTTTGCTGCTAATTTGAATTGTTTTAAATTGTTTTTTCATTATTGAAAAGTTATCGTTATGACGTTTAATCTTATATTTTAGGCATTTCTTTAGGCTATCTTCATAGCATTTATAGCCGTTTATAATTGCCATTAGAGATTAAAGGTGTTTAGGTGTCACGGCCTAAATTACGACCCTGTCGGAAGTTTGAATGATCCGAGGGTCATGTGACTGAATTAAGATGCTTGGCATCCAATTGAAGCCAACTCGGTTGAGTTGGCAACAACTTTATTAAGTTGATATTAACTTAGGATAATTAAGCTTAACTTAATTGACAAATAAAGGACTTAGGTATGGAAAATAAGTATATAAAGATGGATTTCCTATTGTATTTAATCATTCATTCTTCAGCTATCAACTTAAATATTTAAGCCTTTCTAATATTCAAATTACACTTAAATATAAAATACCCTTAAAACCTCTTTTACGATTAGAAATGTTAATCCTAGACTATTATTACCTTTTAAATTAAGACCTCTAGAGTACGTATCCAACCTATAAAGTTAAATTAATAGA
The DNA here is from genome assembly GCA_022432365.1 of Hypoxylon sp. FL1284. Classification (NCBI taxonomy): domain Eukaryota; kingdom Fungi; phylum Ascomycota; class Sordariomycetes; order Xylariales; family Hypoxylaceae; genus Hypoxylon; species Hypoxylon sp. FL1284. The sequence continues at coordinate 651,583 of JAJJXE010000005.1, read as the reverse complement.
AGTAATAGGCAGGATTGTAACATTTTGATAGCTTTTTTGGTTAATACCTAATATTGACATAGGAAGGAGAGGACTTACTTACGGATAGTTCTCAAAGACCTTTAAGGCATGCCACCAAAAAAAACAACGGAACAAACAAACGTTCCAGCAACACCGAAATTAAACCCGACAATCGCGTTAACAGCCCTGACGTAAAATTTGTTAGTAATTAGATCGCAAGTTGCTGTAGCCAAAGTATTTGAACCTTTAAAATCATCTTCAGAGATTAAAAGACCTATATAAGAAATAATAACTGCAGCACTTATTGAAGTAATAGCAGAAGCTTTAACGTTTAAACCAAAGGCCTTAAAAGAAGGGACTAGTAAATCAAAATAGATAGCATTATTTGCAAAATAAGAATCATTATTATTAGAAGAAGAATTTAAAAAAGAAAAAGGGATTAAACCTATACAACCCCCTGAGAACCTGTCAGATCCATAGGATATTAAAAATATGGCATTTCTTTAAGCCAAAGGCTTTAAGCCTATTGCCCTCAATAGGTACGATGGAAAAGAAGACCCAGATGCATTCCTTATCCAAATGCGCACCCATTTTAAGTTCTATAAGGACTTAATCAAGGATAAGCAATAAAAGGTCCTAGTAGCCTCATAGCTATTTACGGGACCAACCTTTAAATGGTTTAAACCTATCCTTAAGGATTGATTTAAAAAGAAACCAGCAGACGTACCAGACATCATCAAGTACATCTTCGAGGACTTTAACCACTTTAAAAAAAAGATTTGACTTATGTTTGGCAACCTTATCCGTAAATAGAAAGCCAAAGTTAAGCTATATCATCTTTAACAAAACAAGTCAGCCTTTAACTATGCCATTAAATTTAAGAAATTGGCCATTAAATTAGGCCTACCTGTTGAAAGTTTTTTTTACCTTTTCTATAAAGGATTAAAGGAGTATGTTAAGAACAAACTCTACAACAAGAAAATTTACAAGGATTAAGACCCCAAGTAGTTTAATATCTTGGTAGAGAAGGTCATTACCATTAATAACGAAAACTTCAAAAGATATTTCGAGAAGAAAGAAGGGACCTTCCGAAACGGAAGGCTTTAATTTAATAAGAATAATAACCTTAGAAACGGGCAATAATAAAACAGACGATATAAAGACACAGGCACACGTTCGGACCTTATTAAGTTAAACAATATTTAAAAGTAATAATAAAGGCAATTAATTGATAAGTTAAAGATCAAATGCTTTAACTATGATAAGATAAGATACTTTAGGAGCAAATGTTAAAGCCCCAAGAAATAATAACCTTAATAAGGAGGAATATTGCAGCCTGAACGAAGACAGGCGTCTCAAGTTAAAATCAAGGAAGAAAAAGAAATTAACAGCATTTTCACGGTAGTCATTAGCTTAATGAAAGATAATAAAGATCTTAAGATTAACGAATGCTTTATCTGCAAAGGAAAGATAATGCGCGCTTGCAAATATTATCCTAAACATCTCTAATCTTTAATGGTAATCATAAATGGTTATAAATGCCATGAAGACAGCTCAAAGACATGCCCAGAATATAAGATTGGACGCCACGATGATAACTTTTTAACAATGAAGGAATAACTTAAGGTAGCTTAAATTAGTAGTAAAATCACGGAAAAACTGACTCGAAATGAACGGCAGATATTTAGGGAACTATTAAATTAGGAAGAATCTTTTAGTTTCAAGTATCTTAAATATTAAAAAGCTAAAAAAGCTAAGGACATCTCAACTATAAGCCAATATTGGCTTGACCTTGCCTAGGAAAAGCAACGAAAAAATAACTATCAATAACTCCATTAAAGTAAGTGTTAAGATAAAGGTTGCAAGGAACATTAATAAGATAAGTATGACTATAAATATTAGAGATATTGTATAAACGACTTATATTGAGTACATATAAGCGCTAAGATTGATAACGCATGATTTCTAGAAAGCCTGGAGCCAAGCAGTAACACCAAAAAAAACGAGTGTATCTACGAAGCAGAACCACGATGGCTAGAATTCCCTAGAGCCTGCTACCTCCATCCGAGATTAGGACGTAGCCAAATAGCAATATTCAAAGGATGCATATATTATAGTTTAGTATTATGTAATTTGCATAACCTTTTAAACATAGGAGTAAGTCTAGAAAAAGTACAAAATAAACTAAAAAGCCTCTATCCTAACAACTCTAAAAGTGCTTTTACATAAAAAGACACGGAAGAGCAAATTATCTAGACCAAGGCTCGATATAAAAAACTTCGGAGACTTCATGCGAAAAGCAATTTTAACAACTAAGGATATTGGCTGGATTATTACCTAATTACGTATGAAGAAATAGAATTCTTTCTAGTCATTAACTACGAAAAATATAGCATGTATTTAGCATTTTACAAGGAAGTTAAACTCCTTTGGGAACACCTGTATAAAGGAGAAAAATAAAAGATTCTCACGGAGCTATAAAATCAATATGCAAAATTTATTATAAGAAGAAGGCTTTTTAGTGAGTTCTGCACCGAACCTTACTGGAAGAATTGCTTTAAAAATTATTACTTGATTCACACCCTTTTAAAGGTAAGGGAATGGAGAAATCATAGCCGGAAAAGAACGTCTAGAACGCCAAAGAAAGCCCATTAAAATATGGTTAGCTCAGACTCCAACCACGGAAGAGCACTTACTAGATCTCGACAGCAAGGTAGAAATAGGATCACGTATCAAAAGTCCTATCCAAAAAATGAAAAAGGTCCTTAAAAGGAAGGTATCAAAAGATTAACGAAGTTAAGATCTTATATAAAATCCAAATAAAATTAGATAATATCTTAATAGTACCTATCCAATATAGAAGAAAGATATATAAAATAATGATCGATTTAGGAGCTTAATAAAGCTATATTTTAACATAAGTAGCATAGTAAGATAAGATAAAATAGGTTTATAAAGAAAACTTATACAAACTGGTAATAATAAACGGAAGTAAGTTTACCTACCAAAATGGTAGGATATTAAGAGAAATCATACCTTTTTTAGTGAAAATCCAAAACCATCTCGAAATGATTATCCTCGATATTGCAAATATTAACAATTACGACATGATATTAAGAATTAATTGGCTTAGGATAAGCCATTTAAGCATATATTAGAAGATAGGTTATTTTTAATAGGATTAGATAGAAAAGTTAACCTTTGGAGCTTCCAAGAAAAAGGACGTAAGCAACTTGAAGAAATAAAATAAAAAGCACATTGCTTATATGTTTAAAGAACCAAAAATTGAAGATCTATTGCGTAAAATATCACAAGAGTACTTATAATTTTACAAATTGTTCAAAGATCGAATAAAAAAAGAATTGTTAGAATATAATTAATGAAATTATTAAATAATTTTTAAGGAAGGATAATTTTTAAAACTGTTTCTTGTATACCTTATAAATAAAGAAAAGTCACGAGCATTATAGGAAGAAATCTAAAAAGATCTTAAGAAAGGATATATTTAAAAATTAAAATTAACATCTGGATATCTTGTAGTAATGGTATTTAAAGTTAACAAAAATAAAAAGTAAAAGATTAATAAAAACGGTAATAAAATATGGCGTAAAGTTATTAACTATTGCCACCTGAATAGTATTATTAAGAAAAATGGCCACGCTTTATTATTAATGAAGCTTATAAGAGGATAGATTAGTAAAGCTAAGATTTTCACGGTGTTAGACTTTAAAGACGGATATTATATGATTCGAATGGCTTAAGGATATAAGTAGTATATAATATTTAAAACGGTATATGGACATTATAAGTATAAGGTAATGCCTTTTGGACTTATTAATGCCTTAGCGTTATTTTAATATATAATTATAACAATTTTTAAAAAGTACTTGGATATCTTTATATTTGTTTACTTTAACGATATATTTATATATTTTAAGAATAAAGAAGATTATAAGAAGTATGTTGTCCTAGTATTAAAAGTACTTTAAAAAGCCAACCTGTTAATCCACCTTATTAAAAGTAAATGGCACGTTAAGAAGCTAAATTACCTAGGCTTTACCGTTATCTTTAAAAAGATATGCATTTAAAAAGGCAAGATAATAGCAGTTAAGGATTGGTTAAAATCAAAAAGCGTTACGGAAGTACGAGCATTTTATGGCTTTATGAATTATGTTTAAAGATTAGTTATAAATTTTGAAAACATTACCAAACCGTTAATAAAATTGACTTATTAAGTTTAGTAGAAAAATGATACCTAGAAATTTAACAATAAAACTAAAGCAGTTTTTTAACGCTTTAAAAATATAATTATAAAAAACCTAGTTTAAAAGCTTTTAAATTATATAAAGATTAAATAATTTAAGATAAATGCTTTAAACTTTACAATTAAAGCGGTTTTGGAATAATAAGAATCAAATGAAAAGTAATATCCCATTATATATTATTTAAAGGCATTATATAATGCAAAACTTAGATATAAGATTTACGATAAAGAGTTATTAATTATTATTTAAGTATTTGAAAAATAGAAGCCATGGTTTAATGGAATTAAAAACCTTATTAACATTTATTTAGATTATAAGAACCTTATACAATTTATAATTATGTAAAAACTTAATTAAAGATATAAAAGATGAATGATATTCCTATCCCAATTTAATTTCAAGATTTATTATATTAAAGGAAAAGAAAACATCTAGGCCAATCTTTTTAATAGATAAGAAGATTATAAAATCAAGGTCAAAAAATGAGACATTTAAATGTTAAAATAGTAAAAAAACGAAATAGTTATTTTAACATATGTATAGATTAATAGGGATAATTAGATTAAAAGATTTTAAAAGAAATATAATTAATAAAAAAAAGACCTATTTGCAATATAAAGAACATCTTAAAGAACATTAATATATAAAAGCAAGGTTTATGTATTAGAAAATATTAGAAAGGAATTTATTAAAAAATTTCATGAATATCCTTTACATAAACATCAAGGAATCTTTAAAACAAGGTCAAGAATGCAAAAGATTTACAATTTCCTAGAATTAAAGGCAATAATCACTAAGGTAATTAAAGAATGTGATATATATAATCAAGTCAAAGAAGCTAAATATAAGCTATATGAACTTTTTTAACCTATCGAAGTATCAAACAAACCTTTTGATATTATAGCATGGGATTTTATCACCGGATTATCAAAGTTAAAAGACCTAGTTATAAGAACATATTATAACTCAATCTGGGTAATTATTAATAAACTTACTAAGTATGGATACTTTATACTATATAAAAAAGATTGCATCTCAAAATAGCTTGCATACGCATTCATTAAAAAAATCATTAGCAAGTATGGAATCCCTAGATAAGTGATATTAGATAAAGATCCTATCTTTATATTACACTATTGGCAGATATTTATAAAAAAGATTGGAAATAAGTAAAAGCTTTTTACCACAGCTTATCTACAAACAGACGGATAAATAGAAAAACTTAATCAAACACTTAAGCAATACTTAAAAAGCTACATCAACAAACAATAAGATAATTGGATAAAGCTGCTACCCTTGACTTAAAACGCCTACAATACAGCAATTAACAAAGATATGAAAGTGTTACCACACATTGCGCTATACGGACATAATGCACACATTAAATAATAAGAATTAAACAATAACAAAGCACCAGAAGTACAAGCACCTACCCCAAGAGCAGAAGTATTCGCAATAAAAATTTAAACATTACAATCCACACTTTAAAAACGACTACAATTCATTTAGAACAGGATGGCAAAATATTATAATAAGAGAAGGATTGAAGGACTAATCCTTAAAAGAGGAGATAAGGTTTATTTACTCCAAAATAAGCAAAATTTAACGCTTAAAACACTATAGATTTGCACAAAAAAACCTAACGAAAAATTAAATTTTAAGAAATTAAAACCCTTCTTCATAAAAGAAATCCTATTTAACACCAATTATCAACTAACAGTCCTGTTAACAATGAAAATCCATACCAAAGTCTTTTATATAACAATATTAAAATTAATACTTAAAAATGCCAAACTTGCCAAAAATATCGAATTAAAAAAAGACTTAAAAAAATATAAAGTTAAAACCATATTAAACTCAAAGTTAAATAAAGAATAAATTAAATACCTTATCAAATGGAAAGGATACCCATATAAAAACAACATATAAGAACCTATCAAGCACTTTTAAAATATAAAGGAGATGCTTAAAGCATTTCACTACTAAAATCCAAATCGGCCAAGATTGCCAAAAGATCTACGTTTAAATTCAAACCAACCCAAAAGAAAGAAAGGAAGGCCGTGGAAACATTAAAAATACCGGCCTCCGTCTGACAAGCCTCTTCCTTCTCACGCTCCAAACGCTCGAGCTCTTCCATGGACTAAACGCCCCAATCCACCATACGCTTCACCTTTCCAGCCCAGAATTTTCGCTACTTACGCAATCTTTTAACACAATTAACAACCTATTCTTCAATCCATCTAGCCTCGACTCTAACAACCTTTGCTGCCTCTTCGGCAACCTTCAATTCATCCTTAAAAGAATGAAACTTCTTCGCAATATCTGCCACGCCAGCTTGCAAAAGACCGTACACATTGCAGTGAGCGCAACCCAACCAAACACACTCCTAACAACAATCTAAATCTTTAAAAGCGACGCAAAAAACGTTATGATCCTTGCAGTAGAAACAAAGCATTTAGAAAGAACCCTTTTTTAAAACTAATTTAAAAAAAGCAGCTTTATTTTCTAAAGCTTTTCCAATGCAACAAGAATTGCTAATCAATTTTTCAATTTTACCTAACATAACAATAATTAACAAAGATACCAAAAGGACCAACACAAGAAAGGAAAAAACTAACCTATTTATCTTTAAGATAAAGATCCTAGAAAAAAGGGAATAATATCACAACCCAAATTATAACCCTATCAAAAGTTTAAATGATCCAAGGATCACATGACTAAATTAAAATACTTAGCATTTAATTAAAGCCAACTCGATTAAGTTGGCAATAACTCCATTAAGTTAACATTAACTTAGGATAATTAAGCCCAACTTAATTAACAAGTAAAAGATTCAAATATAAAGAATAAATATATAAGGATAGATTTCCTACTATATCTAATCATTCATTCTTTAATTATTAACTTAAATATTTAAACCTTTCTAATATTTAAACTGCATTTAAATATAAAGTACCCTTGAAACCTCTTTTACAATCAGAAATGTCAATTCTAAACTATTGTTACCCTTCAAACCAAGACCCCTAAAGTACATATCCAACCTATGAAGTCAAATTAACAGAAGTAATAGGCGGGATCGTAACATTAGGATAATATTTACAAGCACGCATTGTCTTTCTTTTACAAATAGGGCATTTATTGATTTTAAAGTCTTTGTTATCTTCTACCAAGCTAATGGCTACCGTGAAGATGCTGCTGATCTCTTTTTCTTTTTTAATTTTAGTTTGAAATGTCTATCTTTGTTTAGGTTGCGGTATTCCTCCTTGTTAAAGTTGTTGTTTTTTAAGGTTTCGACATTCGCTTCTAAAATATCCTATCTTGTTATAATTAAAGCATTTAATTTTTAACTTATCAATTGGTTACCTTTATTATTACTTCTAAATGTTATTTAGCTTAATGGGGTTTGAATATATGCTTATGCTTTTATGTTATTCATTTTATTATTGCTTGTTTTTAGGGTTATTATTCTTATTGGATTAAGGCTTTCCGTTTTGAAAGGTCCCTTCTTTCTTTTTAAAATATCTCTTAAAGTTTTTATTGTTAATGGTAATAATCTTTTTTACCAAGGTATTGAACTATTTGGGGTTTTGATCCTTGTAGATTTTCTTATTATAAAGTTTATTTTTAACATGCTCCTTTAGTCCTTTATAGAAGGGGTAGAAGAGACTTTTAATAGGTAGGCTTAATTCAATGGTCAATTTTTTAAATTTGATGGCGTAATTAAAGGTTGATTTGTTTTATTGAAAATGGTGTAACTTGGCTTTAGCTTTTTATTTGTGAATAGGGTTGTTAAATATAAATCAAATCTTTTCTTTAAAATGGTTAAAGTCTTTAAAGATATACTTGATGGTGTCTGGTATATTTGTTAGTTTCTTTTCAAATCAATCCTTAAAAATAGGTTTAAACCATTTAAAGGTTGATCCCGTAAGTAGTTATAAAGCTATTAGGACTTTCTATTACTTATCCTCGATTAAGCCTTTATAAAACTTAAAGTGGATACGTATTTGGATGAGAAATACATTTAAATTTTCTTTTCCATCGTACCTATTAAGGGCAATAGGTTTAAAACCTTTGGCTTAAAAAAATGCCATATTTTCAATATCTTGTAGGTCTAATAGGTTTTTAAAAGGTTATATAGGTTTAATCCCTTCTTTTTTTTCAAATTCTTCTTTTAATAATGATAATTCTTATTCTGCAAATGGTGTTATCTATTTTAATTTATTGGTCCCTTCTTTTAAGGCCTTTATAGGTTTAAATGTTAAAGCTTCTGCTATTACTTCGATAAGTGCTATAATTATTATTTCTTATATAGGTTTTCTAGTTTTTAAAGAAAGTTTTAAAAGTTTAAATGCCTTAATTATAATAACTTATAATCTGGTTACTGGTAAATTCTACATCAAGGCTGTTAATACAGTTATCGGGTTTGATTTCGATGTTGCTAAAACGTTTGTCTATTTCGTTGTTTTCTTTAATGGCATGCCTTAAAGATCTTTAAAAATTATCCATAAATAAATCCTCTTCTTCCTATATTAACATTAGGTATTAACCAAACAAGCTATTAAAATGTTACGATCTTGCTTATTACTTCTATTAATTTAATTTTATAGGTTAGATATATACTTTAAAGATTTTAATTTAAAGAATAATAATAATCTAAAATTAACAATTTTAATTATAAAAAAGATTTTAAAGATACTTTATATTTAAATGCAATTTAAATATTAAAAAGGCTTAAATATTTAAATTAATAGCTAAAGAATAAATAACTAGATATAATAAGAAATCCATCCTTATATACTCATTCTCCATACCTAAATCCTTTACTTGTCAATTAAATTGGGCTTAACTATCCTAAGTTAATATCAACTCAATGAAGTTATCGCCAACTCAACCAAATTGGCTCCAACTGGATGCCAAACATCTTAATTCAGTCACGTGACCCTCAAACCATTCAAACTTCCGACAAGGTCATAATTTAAGCCGTAACATTAAAGCAAGTATAAAAGTAAAGATTTATTAATAACAATCTCTTACCTTAAAACATGAAAAATGTTTAATAATTTTATAGATTTTACAACTTCTTTTAAAGACTAATCAAAAATTTCACAAGTATAACTAAAATTATAATAAACACCATATAAAAAAAACGACAACCTTTTATTTAAATAATAAAAGCTAAAAAATCCTTATAACTCTTAAAAGAAGCAATGATTATAAAACCAATCTATTAACTTCTTAAACTAAATGTAAAAAAATAAATACATATAAATACATCCAATTATACTTATAAAGAAACCTTAAAACAATATAAAAACAAATAATAACACCTAATAACCTACTATTCAAAAACTTTCCAAAAACCTAAATTACGTTACCCAATATATAACAAAAAACTACTTACCATCATTCAAAAATTTAAACAATAAAAACCATATATTAACAATATCTTAAATCCTATCATTGTCTTCTTTAACCATAATAATCTGCAAACCTTTACAATAAACCAAAAGCTATCTCTACATTAATAATATTGGAAAAAGTTTTTAAATAGATTTAACTTTAAAATTTATCACATTAAAGAAAAAGAAAATGTATAAACAAACATCTTTAATCAACAAAGATAAAACCTAAAAAAAGCTAAGGAAAAACTAATAATCATGCTTTTTAAAAAATAATAAGAAATATACCAAATTAAGCAAATCATTATCAATGAACAATAAAATTAAGAAATTTAAAACGCCTTAATTAACAAAAAAAAGGCAAACTTTTTTAAAAAGGAAAGAGTATATGCCTATAATGGGAAAAGATATATGCCATAATCAATGTAAAAAACATTTATAAAAAAAGCATATGAAAATCCCTTATTTAAACACCTAAAAATCTTTAAAATCATTTGAAAAATTTAAAGGAACCATAACTTCCTTTAATTAAAAGCTATGGTTAAAGAAATAATCAAAAAATATAACCTATATAACAAAGCAAAAATAACTAGGCATAAACCTTATAAGAAACTTAAGCCCATAAAGATTCCAAAATAAACATAAGATATTATAACTTGGAACTTTATCATAAAATTACCTATATTAACAAACCCTATTAACAAAGTTAAATATAATAACATATGGGTAATAATTAATAAGCTTTTTAAATATAAAATCTTCCTCCTATTTAAAAAAACATATATAGTAAAAGATCTAGCGTTTTTATATCTATAATATTACATAGCAAAACATGGTCTATTATAAAAGATTATCTCTAATAAAAACAAGCTTTTTACATCTAAGTTTTAAATAATGTTAATAAAAAGGCTTAAAATCAAATAAAAAATATTAATAATTACACATCTTTAAATAAATGATTAAATAGAAAAGCTAAACCAATTTATTAAATAATATTTACAAATCTATGTCAACCATAAACAGGATAATTAGATAAAATGGCTACCGCTAGCCTAGTTAACATATAACAACTCAAACAATAAAAACATAAACATCACATCTTATAAAACCGTTTATAAACTAAATAATAACAAACCTATAAACAAAATATCATTATTATAAGCATCATAACTATCAAACATAATACCAAAAGCAAAAATTAAAATAAAGAAAATATAACATCTTTAAAAATTACTTTAAAAAGACCTATAGTTTTTATAAAACCAAATGACAAAATACTATAACCAAAAAAGAATTAAAAGACCAATTCTTACAAAAAGAGATAAGGTATATTTACTTCGTTAAAAATAATACTTAACATTGAAAACTTTATAAATATAAATAAAATAACCAAACAAAAAACTAGATTTTAAAAAACTCAAACCATTTAAAATTAAAAAGGTTATTTTAAATATAAATTATCAATTAACATTGTTAAAAGGCATACAAATATATTTAATCTTCCATATTTCCTTACTTAAACTAACACCATAAAATATAAAAATTAATAATAAAACAAAACTTAAAAAACAATTAATAAAATATAAAATTAAAAAAATCCTAAACACCAAAATAATTAATTAATAACTACATTATCTAATTAAATAAAAAGATTACCCACTAGCAAATAACACCTAAAAACCTAGGAAGCACTTAATAAATTACATAAAAAAATAAGAAGATTTTCACCGGAGAAATCCAAACCGGTCAGATCAACTACTTTAAAAGAAACGAAAAGGACGTCCTAAGAAAATTTAAAAAGCGGCGCGCCAACTTAAAAACACTTAACCTCCTTATTAACCAATTAACTAATCTTTACAACCTTAATAACACAACGCTCCTTTTCCTCTTTTCTTTTTAACTTATCTAGAATATCTAGATCGGATAAACCCCGCAATAACATTTTAAAACCTTATAACTATAAATTCTCGCATTAACAACAAACTTATAAAATCTTCATAATCAACTCATTCATTCTTATTTATAAAGCAAACAACGCATTTTTAACATCTCGCTTCTTTTTAAACAACTTTTAATCCATCAAATCAAGTTTTTTAAAAGAATTAATATTAACTATAGAACCCGTACAAATCTCCTTTAATAAGATACATTAATTACACCGCTTCAAATAATCAAATATAATAATATATTTAAGATTCTTTTTTATATAATAAATGCAAAACATCATATCTGCAATAATACCAAATTAATTAATACAAGCAATAAGGATAAATTGTTTAAAATAACAATTACATCTTCTTTTATTTTTATTTAATTTAATTGGACTGACGGCTCTTTTCCTAGAATTAATAATATCAAACATAACAAACCAAGAAAAAAAAAAAAGAAAGATAGGAAGTTAGTTATACTTATATAAGCAAAACTACTCACTTACTTATCTTTAAAATAAAGATTCTAAAAAAGGAGGATAATATTATAATTTAATGGCTTATAAGCTAAAAAAAAGACTTGATATAAGATGTAACCAACATAGTTAAAAAAGCTAGCCAGATAAACGGTTTACCCAATCAATTAAGTAACCAAGGTCACATGACACCCTTTGCTACCCTTACTACCTAAGGAGCGTAAATAGCCGCTACCTTTAAAGCATAGGTAGCCGCTACCTTCGTTACCTTCAAAGCCAAAGGCGTCTTATAAAAGCTACAAAATATATAAAAAAGGCCATTTCCTTTATTATATTATTTCCTTAGCTACCAATTTAAGCTTATAATTATATCTTAAATATAAAGGAGAAATCCTTACAAACCAAACCTTTTAAACCTAACGCTATTATTACCTTCAAACCGAAACCCTCTAACAACCCCTATACCAACAAGGTTCGTAACAATGCCTTATTATATATAAAAAGTTTTCAACCTTAATAATTTAAAAACCATTAACCATATATAGTTTCTTTTTAAATCTATTATCAAATAAGCCTTTAAAATATTAATGCCATTACAACATTAAAAACAATAAGTTAGTTAAAATTAAGTTATTTTATTAATTTAATAATCTTATTTTTTTCTTTTTTTTATTAAGGCTTTTTTTTACCGGTTTATATTATATTAACTTTTAAAGCTAGCCTTATTTTAATAACAAAACTTTTCTTTTTATTTTTAAAAGCCTTAGCTTATTTTTTAAAGCTTTTATATTAATTTATATAATGTTTTTTTTTCTTATAATTATAACATTTCACCTGGCTTATATTTTTTTTATTAATGCAAATCTGATTTATATTTATAAATTTAACATGCGTATTAAACGCGATGTTTTATTAAAAGTTCTTTTCTTTTTTCTTATAAAAAGGCATTTAAAGGTTTTTTTTTTTAAGTTTATATTAGAATTATTAGTTATTAATTTTAACAATAAGTTTATAATAATGTTTAAAAATTTTAAAGCAGTTTATTTTAAAAACTTTATTTTTAACTTTTTATTTTAATTCATTATAAAATAAAATAAATAATCTATCCATAAAGATATTAATTTAAATAACATATTTTTTAAACTTGATAATATAGTTAAATGTTAATTTGTTTTATTTAAATTATAACATTTTTTATTTAATAATTTAAGCCTTATTAAAATTATTATATATCTTATAAAGTTTTTTTATAAACTTATTATAGTTTAAAAATATATAAAAAGTTTTCTTTTTTATATTATTAAAGTTATTATGTTTTAAATAATTTTATATAAAAAGTTTAAACCATTTAAAAGCTTTTTTAAAAAAGAATTTTTTAATAGTTAAAACTTCATTATTTTCATTTGAAAAAAAGTCTTTATAAAATTTAAAATAGGTTTAAAATTAAATAATAAATCTATTAAAATCGATGGTTTCATTATATTTTTAAAAAACCTTAAGTTTATATCTTTTAATTAAAGCCTTTTTTAATTAGTTTTTAAAGGCGTTAATTTCTTTTTATATATTATTTAAAACTTATAATTTTTAAATGTTAAAAATAATAATTATATTATTAATATATTAAAGTATTTCGTTAATTAATAAAAGGTTTTTAAAAGTTATTAATAAATTAACAAGTTTAAATGTTAATTAAATTACTTCTTTTTTTAAAGATTTTACTTTTTTATATTTATTATTAAACTTTTTTTTTAACATAGTTTAAAAGGCTTTATTTAATAATTCAATAAATCTTATTAAAAATTGATATTATATTAAGTTATAAAATTGCTTAATTGATTTTTAAAAATATCGCTTATATTAATTGCTTGATTTGGTCGAACTTATTATTATTAATTAAAAAGCTATTAAAATGTTACAAGCTTTATTAGTATAAAAATCGTTAAAAGGGTTTCGGTTTAAAAGTAATAATAGCGTTAAATTTAAAAAGTTTAAGTTATAAAAATTTCTTTTTTATATTTAAAATATGATTATAAATTTAAATTGATAGTTAAAGAAATAATATAATAAAAGAAATGGCCTTTTTTATATATCTTATAACCTTTTATAAAACGCTTTTAGCTTTGAAAGTATCGAAAATAGCGGCTACCTATGCTTTAAAGGTAACGGCTACTTATGCTCCTTAGGTAGCGAAGGTAGCAAGGGGTGTCACGTGACCTTGGTTATCTAATCGACTGGGTAAACCGTTTATCCGGCTGGCTTTTCTAGCTATGTTGGCCACATTTAATGTTAGGTTTTTTTTCTAGCCTATAAGCCACCAAATCGTAACATGTAATAAAATATAATTTATCGTAAAAAATCATTTTTAATAAAAACAAATGTTTTATATTTAAATTTTAAATAACGTTCATAAAAAATTTTAAAATTAAATAAAAAATATTAACAATTATACAATTTTAAATTTAAATAATTAAATAAAAAAATTAAACTAATTTATTAAGTAATATTTACGGATTTATATTAATTATAAATAAAATAATTAAATAAAATATCTATTATTAATTTAATTAATATATAATAATTTAAATAATAAAAATATAAATATTATATTTTATAAAACAACTTATAGATTAAATAATAATAAACTTATAAATAAAATATTATTATTATAAACATTATAATTATTAAGCGTAATATTAAAAATAAAAATTAAAATAAAAAAGATATAACATTTTTAAAAATTATTTTTAAAAAACTTATAATTTTTGTAAAATTATATAAAAAAATATTATAAGTAAAAAAAATTAAAAAAACCAATTTTTATAAAATAAAATAAGGTATATTTATTTTATTTAAAATAGCATTTAATATTAAAAACTTTATAAATATAAATAAAATAACTAAATAAAAAATTAAATTTTAAACAATTTAAACAATTTAAAATTAAAAAAGTTATTTTAAATATAAATTATTAATTAATATTATAAAAAGGCATGTAAGTAAAATTAATCTTTTATATTTTTTTATTTAAACTGATATTATAAAATGTAAAAATTAATAATAAAATAAAATTTAAAAATTAATTAATAAAATATAAAGTTAAAAAATTTTAAACATTAAAATAATTGATTAATAATTATATTATTTAATTAAATTAAAAGATTATCTATTAATGAGTAATATTGAAAATTTTAAAAAACATTTAATAAATTGCGTAGAAAAATAAAAAGATTTTTATTGAAAAAATTTAAATCGGCTAAATTAACCGGTTTAAAAAAAACGAAAAGAACGTTTTAAAAAAAATTAAAAAATAACACGCCAATTTAAAAATGCTTAACCTCTTTTTTAATTAATCGATGAATTTTTATAGCTTTAATAATATAATAATCTTTCTTTTTTTTAACTTATTTAAAATATTCAAATTAAATAAATTTTATAATAATATTTTAAAACTTTATAATTATAGATTTTTATATTAATAATAAACTTTTAAAATCTTTATAATTAACTTATTTATTTTTATTTATAAAATAAATAATACATTTTTAATATTTTATTTGTTTTAAAATAATTTTTAATTTATTAAATTAGGCTTTTTAAAAAAATTAATATTAATTATAAAATTTATATAAGTTTTTTTTAATAAAATATATTAATTATATAGCTTTAAATAATTAAATATAATTATAAAATTAAAAATTTATTTTATATAACAAATATAAAACATTACGTTTATAATAATATTAAATTAATTAATATAATTAATAAAGGTAAGTTATTTAAAATAATAATTAATCTTTTTTTATTTTTATTTAATTTAATTAAATTAACGGTTTGTTTTTTAAAATTAACGATATTAAATATAATAAACCGGTTAAAAAAAAAAAAAGATGGAAAAATAAGCTATATTTATATAAATAAAATCATTTACTTATTTATTTTTAAAATAAAAATCTTGAAAAAGAAAAATAATATTATAATTTAATGGCTTATAAATTAAAAAAAAGATTTAATATAAAATATAATTAATATAATTAAATAAAAGTTAATTAAATAAAGGGTTTATTTAACCAATTAAGTAATTAAAATTACGTAATATTTTTTGCTATTTTCTGTTACGATCTGGTGGCTTATAGGTTAAAAAAGGGACCTGATATAAGGTGTGGCTAACACAGCCAGCCGGATAAACGGTTTACCCAGTCAATTAGGTAACCAAGGTCACGTGACACCCCTCGCTACGCACGGAGCGCAGGTAGCCGCTACCTTTAAAGCATAGGTAGCCGCTACCCTCGCTACCTTTAAGCCAAGGACGCTTTATAAAAGTTATAAAATATATAAAAAAGGTCATTTCTTTTGTTATATTGATTCCTTAGTTACTAACTTAAGCTTATAGTTATATCTTAAATATAAAGAAGGAATTTTTATAAATTAAACTATTTAAATTTAACGCTATTATTATTTTTAAACCGAAAACCCCTTAACGACCCTTATATTAATAAAGCTTATAACATTTTCGTTACTTTTAAAATGTAAAGCGTTGCTATTTTTATTATTTTTAAAATTAAAAGCGTTGTTATTTTAAAACTTTTTAACGTTAAAACGTTTTATAAAAAACTATAAAATATATAAGAAAAACCATTCCTTTTAATATATTAATTCTTTAATTATTAATTGAAATTTATAATTATATTTTTAATGTAAAAAAGTAATTTTTATAAATAAAACATTTTAAGTTTAACGCTATTATTATTTTTAAATCGAAGCTTTTTATTAACTTTTATATTAATAAAATTTGTAATAATTTTTAAAAAAAAATAACGTTATAAAAATATAAAAAATAATTTAATTTTTAAAATAAAAATAATTTATTTTTAATTAAATTAAATTCAAATTATAAAAAAAAAAGTATTTATAAAATCTATTATTTAATAAAATCTTTTTATTATAAAATTTATTAATATAAAAATCGGTAAAAAGTTTTAATTTAAAAATAATAATGTTATAATTTAATAGCTTATAAGTTAAAAAAGGAACCCGATATAAAACCTAATTAATATAATTAAAAAAGCCAACCGGATAAAAGGTTTATTTAATTGATTAAATAATTAAAGTTATATAACATCCTTTATTATTTTCGCTATTTATAAAGCGTAAGTAGCCGCTATTTTTAAAATATAGGTAGCCGTTACTTTTAAAGTATAGGTAGCCGCTACCTTTGTTATTTTTAAAGCTAGAAGCGTTTTATAAAAGTTATAAGATATATAAAAAAGATCATTTTTTTATTATATTAATTCCGTAATTACCAATTTAAATTTATAATTATATTTTAAATATAAAAGAGAAATTTTTATAATTTAAACCTTTTAAATTTAACGTTATTCTTACTTTTAAATGGAGATTTTTTAACGACTTTTATATTAATAAAGATTATAACATTTTAATAGCTTTTAAATTAATAACGACAAGTTTAATTAAATTAAATAATTGGTAATAAGCGATATTTTTATAGGTTAACCGATAAGAAAACCAATTAAATAATTTTACAATTTAATACGATATTAATTTTTAACGCGATTTATTAAATTATTAAATAAAACCTTTTAAATCGTATTAAAAGAAAAGTTTAATAAAAAATATAAGGAAATAAAATCTCTAAAAAAAGAAATAGCTTAATTAATATTTAAATTTGTTAATTTATTAACAACTTTTAAAAATCTTTTATTAATTAATAAAGTATTTTAATATATTAATAATATGGTTATTATTTTTAATATTTAAAAATTGCAAGTTTTAGATAATATATAAAAAGAAATTAACACCTTTAAAAATTAATTAAAAAAAGCTTTGATTAAAAGATATAAATTTAAAGCCTTTAAAAAGTATAATAAAACCATTATTTTTAATAAATTTATTACTTAATTTTAAACCTACTTTAAGTTTTATAAAAACTTTTTTTTAAATAAAAATAATAAAGTTTTAATTATTGAAGGATTTTTATTTAAAGGAGCCTTTAAATGATTTAAATTTTTTATATAAAATTATTTAAAATATAATAACTTTAATAATATAAAAAAGGAAACTTTTTATATGTTTTTAAATTATAATAACTTTATGAAAAAATTTTATAAGATATATAATAATTTTAATAAAGTTTAAATTATTAAGTAAAAGATATTATAATTTAAATAAAATAAATTAACATTTAGTTATATTATTAAGTTTTGAAAATACGCCGTTTAAACGGATATTTTTATAAACGGATTGTTTGTTTTATTTTATAACAAATTAAAGTAAAAAGTTAAAGATAAAGTTTATAAAATAAACCGTTTTAAAACTTTTAAAAACTATTATAAACTTATTGTTAAAATTAATAACCGGCAGTTTTAATATAAGCTTAAAAAGAAAAACTTTTAAATGCTTTTTTATAAAAAAAAAGGAAAGAACCTTTAATAAAATATAACGTTTGATATACATGCCGGACCTATGGATATAAATCAAATTTGCATTAATAAAAAAAACATAAGCTGAATGAAATGTTATAATTATGAAAAAAAAAATATTATAAAAGCTAATATAAAAGTTTTAAAAAACAAGTTAAGGTTTTTAAAAGTGAGAAAAAGAATTTCGCCATTAAAATAAAACTAGTTTTAAAGGTTAATATGATATAAACCGATAAGAAAAAGCCTTAATAAAAGGAAAAAAAAATAAAATCGTTTAGTTAATAAAATAATTTAACTTTAACTAGTTTATTGCCTTTAATGTTATAATAATATTAATACTTTAAAAGCTTATTTAATAATAGATTTAAGAAAAGGCTATATATAATTAATGGCTTTTAAATTATTAAGGTTGAGAACCTTTTATATATAAGAAGGTATTTTAAAATTAAAGGAATAGGTTTAAATTAAAAGACTTATCTTTTATTAAACCTTTATTTATATTAAAATTTATTAAATGTAAAACCGATTTAGATAAAGAAGGATGGATTTTTATTTTTGGTATTTTAAAACGAGTAAACCAATAGGATAAGCTTTTAAAAAAAAGGAAGTTTTTAAAAAAAAAAAGTTAAACCGATTAAAAAATGTATAAATGAAACAAGCCGATTAAAAGCCCTTATTATTTTAAGCATATAAAGGTTTTATAAATCTTTTATTATATTGATATTTGCTTGTATTATATGCTTAATAAAATTAAAAATTCTTTTTGGTTATATAAAATTAATTATTTAAATATGATTTATTGGTAAAAGGATATAGAAAAAGTATAGGTAAAGTTAAAGTAAAAAATTGACATTATTTAATTACATTTTAAAAGATTTAAAGATTGTGTTAAAGAATAAGTTAAATGGTTAGATTGTATTAATGTTAGGTATAAAATTTATACGAAATTTAAGGCGTTAAAGTTTTAAACTTTTAAAAAATATTATAAGATTAACAGCTTTAAATTTGAAATTATAAATAATAAGATTGAAATTATAAAGGAAAGTTACAACGTATTTATATAATAACAAATTCATTTTTTTTAAAACATTATTAAAGAATATAAATAAAAGATTAAAAAGCTTTATTAAATCATTTAAAAATTAAAAGATACATTTAATTAATTTTATAAAAAGCTTTTTAAAAAATAAAGGCAAAAATTAAATAACTTCTCATTTATAAAAAATGAAGAAGGCGGTTTATTAATAAGTAATAAATTAGTTTAAATTTTTAATAAGTTTTATAAATATTTAAGAAAAAAGGGAATATTTAAGTAACCATGGAATAAAACGGTTGAAAAATATAAGCAATGATTGATTTAAAATTTAAAATTAATTATATTTATCCTTAATTAATTAATTAATATAATATTCCATATTATAATAAAAAGGAAATCTATTTTATATAAATAATTAAAGAAAGATTATTTAATTATAATAATGAATTTATATTAAAAAAAATTGCAAATTTTAATATATAAATTAATAATGATTTTAAAAACCTTTTATTTAATATTATAGAAATTAAGGATTAAGTTATTTTTAAATTATTTTAATTTAACGTTAATAACCTTTAGATTGATTAAACCATTGAAATAATAAAATGAAAATTAGCACGAATTTTAAAAAAAAAGCTAAATTTAATATCCAAAGCTTTTATAAGCTATAAGAAAATAGTATAAGCCATGGTAACATTTATTAATAAAAACGAAATTATTAAAAAAATTTTAAGTTTAAAATTTAATAAAATGAGTAAAGTATTTAAAGAATTTAAAAAAGAATTTTTAATAGTTTTTTAAAAAAAAAGACCAATAATTATAAGATTACTTAATTATATTATATATAATTATAAAATTTTATTAAAAAAGGAATGTTAACCTTATTTTAAACTAATATATAAGTTAAATTAATAGGTATAATAAGCATTAAATAAATGGATTAAGAAAAATCTAATACAAGGCTTTATATAAAAATTCGAATTATTAATAGGGTATCTTATATTAATGGTATTAAAAAAGAATATAAATGGCACTTAAAAATTAAATAATAATAATAAACTAACGTTTAAAACAATTAACAATTACCAATTATTAAATAAAACCATTATAAAAAACGGTTATATATTAATTTTGTTTAAATATATAAAGGAGTAAATTAATGAAATATAATAGTATATTATATTTAACATTATAAACGGATATTATAATATCTAAATGACAAAAAGAAAGAAATAAAAAATAATATTTTAAATGTATAATAAGCATTATAAATACCTAATAATGCTTTAAAGGCTTATTAATGCTTCCGTTACTTTTTAACATATAATGATAACGATTTTATAAAAATACATTAATATTTTTATTTTTATATTTATTAATAACATTTTTATATATTTTAACTCTTATAAAGAACATTTTAAATATAAACGATAGGTTTTATAAAAGTTTAAAAAGTATAAAATCATTTTTAAATCTAAAAAATATTAATGAAAAATGTAAAAAATTGACTTCTTCGAATTCAAGATCACTTTTAGGGAGATTTAAATATAAAAAGGAAAATTAAAGCAAGTATAGGAATGAAAATTTATTAATAACAATCTCTTATTTTAAAACGTGAAAAATGTTTAATAATTTCACGGATTTTGCAACTTTTTTTAAAAATTGATTAAAAATTTTGCAGGCATTGTTAAAGTTATGATGGATATTATATAAAAAAAACGACAACCTTTCGATTAAATAGTAAAAGTTAAAGAATTTTTATAACTTTTAAAAAAAGTAATGACTATGAAACCAATTTGCTAACTTTTTAAATTAAATGTAAAGAAATAAATGTATATAAATGCATTTAATTATGCTTATAAAGGAACCTTAAAATAATATAAAGATAAACAATGATATTTAATAATTTATTATTTAAAAGCTTTTTAAAGATTTAAATTATGTTATTTAATATATAATAAAGAATTATTTGCCATTATTTAAAGATTTAACTAAAGGAAATTATATGTTAGCAATATTTTAAATCTTATCATTGTTTTCTTTAATTATAATAATTTGCAAACCTTTGTAATAAGTTAAAAGTTATTTTTATATTAATGATATTAAAAGGAGTTTTTAAATAGATTTAATTTTAAAATTTATCATATTAAAAGAAAAGAAAATATACAAGCAAACGCTTTTAATTGGTAAAAATAAAACTTAAAAAAAGTAAAAGAAGAATTAATAGTTATACTTTTTAAAAAATAATTAGGAGTATATTAAATTAGGTAAATTATTATTAATAAACGATAGAATTAAAAAATTTAAAACGCCTTAATTAATAAAAAAAAGGCAAACTTTTTTAAAAAAGAAGGAGTATGCGTTTATAATGGGAAAAGATATATGCTACGATTAATGTAAAAGGCATTTATAAAAGAAGTATATAAAAATCTTTTATTTAAACATTTAAGAATCTTTAAAACCATTTAAAGAATTTAAAAGAACCATGATTTTTTTTAATTAAAAGTTATGGTTAAAGAAGTAATTGAAAAATATAACTTATGTAATAAAGTAAAAGTAATTCGGTATAAACCTTATAAAAGATTTAAACCTATAAAGATTTTAAAATAAATATAAGATATTATAGTTTAAAATTTTATTATAAAGTTATTTATATTAATAAACCTTGTTAATAAGGTTAAATATAATAACATATAAGTAGTAATTAATAAACTCTTTAAATATAAAATCTTTTTCTTATTTAAAGAAATATATATGGCAAAAGATTTAACATTTTTATATTTATAATATTACGTAATAAAACATGATTTGTTTTAAAAAATTATCTTTAATAAAAACAAGCTTTTTATATTTAAGTTTTGGATGATATTAATAAAAAAACTTGGAATTAAATAAAAAATATTAACAATTATATACTTTTAAATAAATGGTTAAATAAAAAGGTTAAATTAGTTTATTAAATAGTATCTATAGATTTATATTAATCATAAATAAAATGATTGGATAAAATGGTTACCGTTAATTTAATTAATATATAATAATTTGAATAACGAAAACATAGATATTATATTTTATAAAATAGTTTATAGATTAAATAATAACAAGCTTATAAATAAAATACCGTTGTTATAAGCATTATAATTATTAAACATAGCATTAAAAGTGAAAATTAAAGTAGAAAAGATATAATATTTTTAAAAATCATTTTAAAAAAACTTATAATTTTTGTAAAACCGAATAATAAAATATTATAATTAAAAAAAAAATTAAAGGACCAATTTTTGTGAAAAAGATAAGATATATTTACTTTATTAAAAATAACATTTAATGTTAAAAACTTTATAAATATAAATAAAACAACCAAGTAAAAAGCTAGATTTTAAAAATTTTAAACCATTTGAAATTAAAAAGGTTATTTTAAACGTAAACTACTAATTAGCATTGTTAAAAGGTATGCGAATATATTTAATTTTTTATATTTTTTTGTTTGAATTAGCATTATAAAATGCAAAAGTTAATAATAAAGTAAAACTTAAAAAACAATTAATAAAATATAAAATCGAAGAAATTTTAAATATTAAAATAATTGATTAGCAATTGCATTATTTAATTAAGTGAAAAGATTACTTATTAACGAATAACATTTAGGAACCTAAGAAGCATTTAATAAATTATATAAAAAGATAAGAAGATTTTCATTAAAGAAATTTAAACCGGTTAAGTTAACCGCTTTAAAAAAAATAAAGGGGACGTTTTAAGAAAATTTAAAAGATAACGCGCCAATTTGAAAACGTTTAACCTCCTTTTTGGTTACATAATTAATTTATGCAGCTTTAATAATATAACGCTTTTTTTTTTCTTTTTTTTTAATTTATTCAAGGCATTTAAATTAAATAAACTTTGCAATAATATTTTAAAACTTTACGATCATAGATTTTCGTATTAATAATAGATTTATAAAAGTTTTATAATTAATTTATTTATTTTTATTTATAAAATAAGTAACGCATTTTTAATATTTCGTTTCTTTTAAAATAATTTTTAATTTGTTAAATTAAGTTTTTTAAAAGAATTAACATTAATAATGAAACCTATATAAGTCTTTTTTAATAAGATATATTAATTATATCGCTTTAAATAATTAAGCGTAATTATACATTTAAGATTTTTTTTTATATAATAAATATAAGGTATTATATTTGCAACGATACCAAATTAATTAATATAATCGATAAGGGTAAATCGTTTAAAATAATAATCACGCTTTTTTTATTTTTATTTAATTTAATTGAATTGGCGGTTTGTTTTTTAAAATTAGCAATATTAGATATAATAAACCGATAAAAAAAAAGAAAAATAAGAAGTAAGCCATGTTTATATAAACAAGACCATTTATTTATTTATTTTTAAAAATAAAGATTTTAAAAAGAAAGTATAATGTTATAATTTAATGGCTTATAAGTTAAAAAAAGAACCCGATATAAAATATGGTTAATATAATTAAAAAAGCCAACCAAATAAAAGGTTTACTTAATTGATTAAATAATTAAAATCACGTGACACCCTTTATTACCCTTGTTATTTATAAAGCGTAAATAGCCGTTACTTTTAAAGTATAAATAGCCGTTACTTTTAAAGTATAAATAGCCGTTACTTTTAAAGTATAAATAGTTATTACTTTTATTATTTTTAAAATTGAAAGCGTTTTATAAAAGTTATAAGATATATAAAAAGGGTTATTTCCTTTATTATATTAATTTCGTAGCTACCAATTTAAGTTTATAGTTATATTTTAAATATAAAAAAGAAATTTTTACAATTTAAACTTTTTAAATTTAACGTTATTATTACTTTTAAACCGAAACCTTTTAACGACTTTTATACTAGTAAAAATCGTAACAAATAATAACGTTAAATTTAAAAAATTATTACAAGCTTTATTAATATAAAAGTCGATAAAAGGGTTTTAATTTAAAAGTAATAATAACGTTAAATTCAAAAGGTTTAATTTATAAAAATTACTTTTTTATATTTAAAATATAATTATAAGCTTAAATTGGTAGTTAAAAAATTAATATATTAAAGGAAATAATTCTTTTTATATACTTTATAGTTTTTTATAAAGCGCTTTGGCGTTAAAAGGTTTTAAAGTAGCGACGCTTTTAGTTTTAAAGATAGCAAAAGTAACGGCGCCTTTGGTTTTAAAAATAGCGAAAGTAGCAAAAGATGTTACGTGATTTTAACTATTTAATCGGATAAACCCTTTATTTAACTGGCTTTTTTTTTATACTAATTACATTTTATATTAGGTCTCTTTTCTAGCTTGTAAGCCATTAAATCGTAATAAAAATTTCAATTTATAAAAAATATTGTTTTATATTTAAAATATAATTATAAATTTGAATTAATATTTAAAAAATCATTATAAAAAAAAATAATATTTTTTATATATTTTATAATTTTTATAAAATATTTTAACGTTAAAAAACTTTAAAAAAATAACGGTTATTTATATTTTATAAATAACGAAAAATGTTACGTAATTTTAATTATTTAATCGGCCGGATAAACCTTTTATTCGATTAATTTTTTTAATTATATTAATTATATTTAATTTTAAATTTTGTTTTAATTTATAAACCATTAAATTATAACACTTTTAATATTAATTTTAATAATAAAAACGATATTTATATAATTAATAATTAAAAAAACGTATATCGTAATATAAACCGTATTTTATACGGTTTTAAAAATTATAATATTAATAAAAAAAATAAAATAATGAAAATAATAATAATTATTAATCGTTATAATATTAACGTTATAAAACGGGTTTTTTAATTTAATTAAGTTTTATATCACTTATTAATCGTTATATATATTTAAATAACGTTATTTTTTAAAATTTAATATAAAATTAAAAACATTTAAACGAATATAATATATTTAATTTACCGTTTTTATAAAATAATAAATATAAAAAAACATTATAAATATATATATAATAAAATTTAAAAAATAATCGTTAAAACATATTATTTTTAAACGTATAATTATAATTTATTTAAAACTTTTATTTATATATTAATTATAATTATAAATTATTATTAAAATAAATAAATAAAAAAATTAAAAATTAAAAAAATAACGATTAATAATAATATAACGATATTAAATTTAAAAAAAGTATTTATTTTTTTTAAAAATTTTATTTAAACCATTTAAAAATATTAAAAT
Source organism: Hypoxylon sp. FL1284 (assembly GCA_022432365.1). NCBI lineage: Eukaryota > Fungi > Ascomycota > Sordariomycetes > Xylariales > Hypoxylaceae > Hypoxylon > Hypoxylon sp. FL1284. The sequence goes on along the minus strand of JAJJXE010000005.1, from coordinate 625,802 downwards.
TTTTTATTTAATTCGAATAATAATTTTAAATTTATAATAATAAAATAAAAGCTTTTAATTATTTAAACAAAAATAAATTAATAATAATAATTTTAATTAAAAATAAAAAATAAAAACGTTTTAAAATATTATTTTAATATCTATAATATATTTATTATCATTTTATTTAATAATATAATTAATATAAGTTTAAAAATTATATATATTAATTATTAAAATTTATAATAATAAAAAACATTTTCTAAAATTAGTTTTAAAATTTATATATTAGAAATATTAAACATTGATTTTTTAAATGTTATTATAATATATAAAAATATAATGATTATACGATTTTATATTATGTTATTTTTAATTTTTTTCGCGATAATTATAACCGTTTTATTTATTTTAATAGTTATATTTACGGTTATTATAATTTTATTATTAAATTTTAAATTTTTTTATAATTTTTTATTTAATTTAACGTATTTTTATATTAATTTTATTAATTTAAAAATAAGATAAAAAATAATTATATTAACGCGTTATTAACTTTATTATAATAAGTTATTTTATATATTAAAAAACGAATTATTTGTTTTATTAAACATTATATATTTTAAAATGAAAATAATATAAATAAATATAAAATATAAATATAAAATAACGTTAAAAATTATATATATTTTTTATTAATAAAATAAAACATTTATTTAATTATATAAAAAATATTAAAAAAATAAATCGCTTTATTAAAATTATAAAACCTTTTAATTAAATATATTTAATTAATATAACAACGAATATTTTTTTAATTAAATTATAGTTTTATTATAAAATGATTTTTATTTATTTTTAATAACGTATTATATTTTGTTTTTAATTAATAATAATTAAGTTTAAAAATTATTATATATAATAAATTATTTATTTAAAATTTATAATTATTATATAATTAAAATATATATTATATAGAATAATATAAAATTTAATATTATTATAAAATATTTATAAATAATAAATCGTTTTAAATATTATATTAACGGTATTTATAATTCTATTTTTATTAAAATAATTAATAACGTTAAAAAAGAATTATTTAATTTAATTAAAAAATAAAAAATATTAAAATTTACCGTTATTATAATAATATAATAAAATTAAATTAATTATATTAAAGTAAATAAAAGTATATATTTTTTAAATAAAAAAAAAACTAATTATATATTTTATTTTTATATTATAAACGATTAAAGTTATGCTTTTTTATTTTTTTAATAATAAAAATATAACCGTATAATAATAATTATATTTTAAATAATAAATTAATTATTTTAAAAAAATAAAACGATATAATATTAATATTAAATTTTTATTTTTTAATAATTATATATAAATAAATTTTAAAAACTTTAATTTATTAAAATATTATTATTTATAATCGTTTATATTAAATTTAAATTATAATATTTAAATATATTAATAGAAAAAACTTTTTTTATTTAACATTTAAATATAATTAACATTAAAAAAATTATTTTTATAATAAAATAAAATTTTAATATTTTGTTTTTAATAACGTTTTAAAATTTAAATCGGCGATTAAAAAAAATTTTTTAATTAACCGATATTATTAATATAATATATAAATAACATTTAATATAAAATCTTTAAAATAATTATATTTATAATCGTATATTAAAATATTTTCAAGTTTTAATTTTTAATTTTTTATTAATAAAAATTAATAAATTAAATACGATTATTAAATATAAATTAACAATTTACAAAAAATTATTTATAGTATTTCTATAAATTTAATTTATTTTATATACTTATAAATTATTTTAATATATAATTTAATAAATTAAATATTTTAAAATAAAATACGGCCGTTAACGTTTATATATAATTTATTAATTTTAAAAATAACTTTATTATTAAAACGGTTTTTAATTTAAAAAAGAAATAATAAAACAATAAAAAAATTATATTTAAATTATTAATTATTAATTTAAAAATAACCGTTTTAATAAGGATAATATAATTAATAAAATAAAATTTTAATATAAATAAAAAGTTTTTTTTAAATAAAACCGTACTAAATAAATTAATTATTATTTTAATTTTGAAAGCGTTAAAATTTTAATTTTTTAAAAAATTATATAATATAATAAAAATATTTTATAAAATTAAACTTTTTAAATAAAATAAATATTATTATTATTATTATTATTATTATTATTATTAAATTTTATAACTTTTTAAAAAATTATTAAATATAAATATTTATTAATTTAAAATTAATTTTAAGATAAAATAAATAGTTTTAAATTAATGTTAATTATAAATTATCGGTTAATATAAAAATAAAAAGAATTTTATTATTTTTATAATTTTTATAAAAAAAAAACATAATTATAATATAATTATTTATTAATTACGCTTTTTATTATTTTAATAAAATAACTATATAAAAACGGTTTTTTAAATTTAATCTCGTTTTACTTTTTTAGTTTTTTTAATTTAATATATTTACCTTTTTTTTTTAATATCGGGGATTTAAAATAACATTTACTTTACTTTATTTTTTTTTAAATATTTTAATTTTATTTAAAATGAATTTGATATCGATTTATTTATTAAATAAAAAAAGAACGTTTATTAATAATTATATTTAATATATTTAATTGATTATTTATTATAATAAATAAAATATATTTATATTTTATTATTTTGTTTATAATTAATTAAATTTTGCTTTTTAATAATTTATATTTTTTTAATTGTTTATTAATATATATAAACTTTTAATTATTAAAAGTGTTATTATTAAAACTTTTTAACCATTTTATTTTTTTAATGTTATTTTTAATATTAATTTCGTTATATTTTTTATTAACCGTAATAAATTTTCAAATATTTTATTTTATTTTTATATATAAATATTAATTAAATTTATTTAATTAAAAACGTAACCGATAATTTATTTTTAATATTTTTAACAAACCGTTTGAAAGTGTAAAATATTATTATATTATTATATTTTTTTTTATTAATTAAAATTAATTTATTAATATAAATAAAAATATTTATTATATATGTTTTTTTTTTAATATTTTTCACGATTTCTTTTATATAATGTAAAATATATATTATATTAATTTCGATTATAAATAAAAAAATCATATCGAATTTTTTAAATAAAACCATATTATTATATAATTTGTTTATAATAATCAAAAATTTAAATAAACTTTTTTTAATAAGAATTATTTATATTAATTAATTATATTAATAATATAAAGTTTTAATTTTTTTATTATATTATATCAAAAGCCGGTTAAAAGAAATTATTCATTTTTAAAAACGATATAAATAAACGTACGTATTATTTTAATTTATATAATTAATTAATTAATATATAAATTTTTATAATAAAAAATTTATTTTTTTTAAACTTTTCGATTTTAATATAAAAAAAATTCAATTATATATATTTATATTTTTATTATTAAAAATTATTTTAATATAATTTATATAATTAAATAATTTAAAAAAACTTATATAAAAAAATATTAACGTTGGTTTTTAATTTTCATAAATATTATTAAACATAAATAATATTAAAAATATAATTTAATAAAGAAAATACGTTATATTTAAAATTTAAAATTAATATGAAAACGTAAAAATTAAAAACCTTATAATAACTATTATAATATAAATCGTAATAATAATAATATAATTTTTATTATCATTTCATATATAATAATAAATAAATATTATAATAATAAAAATTTAATAATAAATTAATTTTTAAAATATAACGATATAAATTATAATATAAATAATAAAAATATAATAATTATAAAATTTTTAATAACGTTAATATATTTTTTTATTTTATAGTTATTATTGTTTATTAATTGATATTTTTAATTTATTAAATAATATATTAAATTATTAAAATAATAACCGTGTTTTTATTTATATTATAAATTTTAAAGAAAATATATTTAATTATTAAATTAAAAATCATATATTTATTTATTTTAAATAAATTATTATTAATAAAACAATTAATAATAATAATTAAACTTTTATTTAAATATTATATATTATTTTTAAATAATAATTAATTAATAATTTTAATAATATTAATTTAATTTTTAAAAAATATAAATAATTTAAATTAAAGTTTAAATTAAAATCAATATTATTTAATTGTTTAAAAAAAATAAAAAAGTTTAAATATAATTTTATTAATGTTTAAACAATTTTAAAACGATATTTAAATATATATATAAACTTTAAATTAAAAAACAAAAACGCCATTAACCTTATTATATTTAAAATGTATTAAAAAAAAATCTTTTTAAATAACATATTATATAAATAAAAAAAAAACAATAATTAATCTTTTATAAAAAATAAAAATATAATTATATATATTATAAAAATCTTTTTATATTATAAAATTATAATATAAACCTTATAATAATTTAATTTATTTAAATAATATTATATTAAATAATAATATTTATATATATAATATTTTTATTATATATTTTTAATTATATAATAATATAATATATAAAAACAATATTTATTTAATTATATTTATTAAAAAATTCTTTTATTTAATTTAACCTTTTTTAAATTAAAATTATAATAGTTTTTATTATTATTAAAATAAGGTTTATCGTATATTTTAAATATATATTAATAAATTATATATATTATATTTAATTTTAAAAAAAAAATAAAATAATAAAGTTTTAATTAAATTAAATGTAAAAAATAAAAAAATAAATGATTAAAATAAAAATCTATTAATTTTTATATTTTTATTAATTAGAATTTTTTAAACAATAATAATTTATAAATTTTAAAATTTTTATAAAAGTTTTATTTTTAATAATATATATTTTAAATATAATGTAATATTAACTATTAATTATAATTTTAATATTAATTATTAATAACTTACCGTTATTATATATTAAAAAACCGGTTTTATTATTATTAAAAATTTAAATAAATATTATTATTGTTACGATCTGGTGGTTTATAGGCCAGAAAAAGGGCCCGATATAAGACGTGGCCAACACAGTTAGAAAAAGCCAGCCGGATAAAAGGTTTACCCAAACGATTTGGTAATCAAGGTCACGTGACACCCCTCGCTACCTTCGCTACCCAAGGAGCGCAGGTAGCCGCTACCTTTAGAGCATAGGTAGCCGCTACCCTTGCTACCTTCGAAGCCAAGGGCGCTTTACAAAAGTTACAAGATATATAAAAAGGGCCATTTTCTTTATTATATTAATTCTATAGTTATTAACTTAAGCTTATAATTATATCTTAAATATAAAAAAGAAATCTTTATAATTTAAACCTTTTAAACTTAACGCTATTATTACTTTTAAATTAAAACCCCCTTAATAACCCTTATATTAATAAAGCTTGTAACATTTTAATAGCTTTTTAATCAATAGCAACAAGTTCGATTAAGTTAAATAACTAATATAAGTAACATTTTTAAAAATTAATTAATAAGAAAACTAATTAAACAATCTTATAATTTAATATAATACCAATTTTTAACAGGATTTATTAAGTTATTAAATAAAGTCTTTTAAGCTATGTTAAAAGAAAAGTTTAACGGTAAATATAAAAAAGTAAAATCTTTAAAAAGAGAAATAAGCTAACTAACATTTAAACTCGTTAATTTATTAACAACCCTTAAAAACCTTTTATTAATTAATAAAATATTTTAACATATTAATAATATAATTATTACTTTTAACATTTAAAAATTGCAAGTCTTAAATAAGATATAATAGAAGATTAATAACCTTAAAAATTAATTAAAAAAAGCCTTAATTAAAAGATATAAATTAAAGGCTTTTAAAAAATATAACGGAATCATTGATTTTAATAAATTTATTATTTAGTTTTAAGCTTATTTTAAATTTTATAAAGACTTTCTTTTAAATGAAAATGATAAGGTTTTAACCATTAAAGGATTCCTATTTAAAGAAGCCTTTAAATGGTTTAAACCTTTTATATAAAACTATTTAAAGCATAACAACTTTAATAATATAAAGAAAAAAACCTTTTATATATTTTTAAATTATAATAACTTTAATAAAGTTTAAATTGCTAAGTAAAAAATATTGTAATTTAAACAGAATAAATTAGCATTTAATTATATTATCAAATTTCAAAAGTACGCTATTTAAATGGACATTTTCACAAATGGATTGTTTATCTTATTTTATAACGGATTAAAGCAAAAAGTTAAAGATAAAATTTATAAAATAAACTGTTTAAAAATTTTTAAAAATTATTGTGAACTTATTATTAAAATTAATAATCGATAGTTTTAACATAAGCTTAAAAAGAAGAATCCTTAAATGCCTTTTTATAAAAAAAAAGGAAGGAACCTTTAATAAAGCACGGCATTTGGTACGCATACCAGACCTATGAACGTGGATTAGATCTACATTAATAAAAAGGATATAAGCTAGGTAAAATGTTATAATTACAAGAAGAAAGGACATTATAAAAGTTAATATAAGAGCTTTAAAAAGCAAGCTAAAGTTTTTAAAAGTAAAAAAAGAAATTTTGCCATTAGAACAGAACCAGCTTTAAAGGTTAATATGATACGAATTGATAAAAAAAAGCCTTAATAAGAGGAAGAAAAGGATAAAATCATCAAACTAATGGAACGATTTAACCTTAACCAACTTATTGCTTTTGATGTTGCAATAGCATTAATACTTTGGAAGCCCAATTAATAACAAATTTAGGAAAAAGTAATATACGGATAATGGCTTTTAAATCATTAAGATTAGAAACCTTTTATATATAGCAAAGCACCTTAAAATTAAAGAAATAGGTTTGGGTTAAAAAACTTATCTTTTATTAAACCTTTACTTATATTGAAGTTTATTAAATGTAAAATCAATTTAAATAAGGAAAGATGGATCTTTATCCCTGGTATTTTAAAATAAATAAATTAATAAAACAAGCTTTTAAAAGAAAAAAAGTTTTTAAAAGAAAAAAGCCAGTTTTATTAAAAGATGTATAAATGGAATAAACCAATTAAAAGCCCTTATTATTATAATCATATAAAAATTTCATAGATCTTTTATCACATTAACATTTATTTACATTATATGCTTAATAAAATAAAAAACTTTTTTTGGTTTTATAAGATTAATTACCTTAATATAATTTATTAATAAAAGGATATAGGAAAAATATAGGTAAAACTAAAATAAAAAATCGACATTATCTAATCATATCTTTAAAGATTTAAAAGCTGTATTTAAAAATAAATTAAATGGTTAGATTGTATTAACGTTAGGTGTAAAATTCACGCAAAATTTAAAGCATTAAAGTTTTAAATCTTTAAAAAGCATTATAAGATTAATAGCTTTAAATTTAAAATTATAGGTAGTAAAATTAAAACTATAAAAAAAAGTTATAACGCCTTTATATAATAACAAATTCATTTTTTTTAAAACATAGTTAAGAAATATAAATAAAAGATCAAAAAGTTTCATTAAATTATTTGAAAATTAAAAGATATATTTAATTAACTTTATAAAAAGCTTTCTAAAAAATGAAGGCAAAAATTAAATAACTTCTTATTTATAAAAAATAAAAAAGGCGGCCTGTTAATAAGTAACGAATTAGCTTAAATTTTTAACAAGTTTTGCAAATATTTATTAAAAAAGGGAATATTTAAATAACCATGGAATGGAATGGATGGAGGATTTAAACAATGATTAATTTAAAATTTAAAATCAATTGCATCCATCCTTAATTAATTAACTAACATAACATTCCATATCGTAATAAAAAAGAAATCTATTTCATACGAACGGCTAAAAAAAAATTATTTAATTATGATAATGGATTTATATAAAAAGAAATTGCAGACCTTAATATATAAATTAATAACCATTTCAAAAACCTTTTGTTTAATATTATGGAAATTAAAGATTAAATTATTTTTAAATTACCTTGGTTTAAAGCTAGTAACCTTTAAATTAATTAAATTATCGAAGCAATAGGATGGAAATTAATACAAATTTAAAAAGGAGAGCTAAATTTAATACCTAAAGTCTTTATAAGCTATAAGAAAATAGTATAAGTTATGGTAATATTTGCTAATAAAGATGAAATCATTGGAGAAATTTTAGGCTTAAAACCTAATAGGATAAATAAAGTATTTAAAAAATTTAAAAAAGAATTTTTAATAGTTTTTTAAAAGGAAAGATTAATAGTTATAAGATTATTTAACCATATAATATATGATTATAAAATCTCATTAAAGAAGGGATGTTAGTTTTATTTTAAGTTAATATATAAATTGAATTAGTAGGCATAGTAAACATTGAATAAATGGATTAAAAAGAATCTGGCATAAGGATTTATATAAAAATTTAAATCATTAATAAGATACCTTATATTAATAATATTAAAAAAGAATGCGAATGGCATTTAAAGATTAAACGACAATGGTAAACCAACATTTAAAACAATTAACAATTACTAACTATTAAACGAGATCATTATAAAAAATGGCCACGTATTAATCTTGCTCAAATATATAAAAAAGCAAGCCAATGAAGCACGATGGTATACCGTATTTAACATCATGAACAAATATTACAATATTTGAATGGCAAAAAGAGAGGAGTGGAAAATAACATTTTAAACATATAATGGGCACTACGAATACCTAGTGATGCCTTAAAGGCTTACCAATGCCCCCGCCATTTTCCAATATATAATAATGATAATCTTACAAGAATACGTTAACATTTTCATCTTTATATTTATTAACAATATTTTTATATATTTTAATTCCTATAAAGAACATTTTAAATATAAATAACAAGTTTTATAAAAGCTTAAAAAGTATAAAATCATCTTTAAATCCAAAAAGTGTTAATGAAAAACGCAAAAAATTAACTTCCTCAAATTTATAATCATCTTTAAAAAAATCTAAATATAGGAAGGAAAATTAAAGCAAATATAGGAGTGGAGGTTTACCAATAACAATCTTTTACCTTAAAACATGAAAAATGTTTAATAATTTTACAAATTTTACAACTTTTTTTAAGGATTAATTAAAAATTTTGCGGGCATTGCCAAAGTTATAATAAATATTATACGAAAGGAACGATAACTTTTCGTTTAAATAATAAAAATTAAAAAATCTTTACAACTTTTAAAAGAAGTAATGGCCACGAAACCAATTTATTAACTTTTTAAATTAAATGTAAAAAAACAAATGCATATAGATATATCCAATTATATTTATAGAAGAACCTTAAAACAATACGAAAACAAATAATGGCACCTGGTAGCCTACTATTTAAAAGCTTTCCAAAAACCTAAATTACGTTATTTAATATATAATAAAGAATTACTTGCTATCATTTAAGGATTTAAACAATAAAAACCATATATTAACAATATTTTAAATCCCATTATTATTTTTTTTAATTATAATAATTTACAAACCTTTGCAATAAACCAAAAACTATTTTCATATTAATAACGTTAAAAAAAGTTTTTAAATAGGTTTAATTTTAAAATCTATCACATTAAAAAAAAAGAAAATATATAAGTAAACGCCTTTAGCTGGTAAGGATAAAACTTAAAAAAAGCCAAAGAAAAATTAATAATTATACTTTTTAAAAAATAACAAGAAGTATACCAGGTTAAATAAATTATTATTAATAAATGATAGAATTAAAAGATTTAAAACGCTTTAATTAATAAAAAAAAGGCAAACTTCCTTAAAAAGGAAGAAATATATGCTTATAATGGGAAAAGATATATGCTATAATTAATGTAAAAAGCATTTGTAAAAAAAGCATATAAAAACCCTTTATTTAAACACTTAAAAATCTTTAAAACCACTTGAAAAATTTAAAGGAACCATGACTTCTTTTAATTAAAAGCTATAATTAAAAAAATAATTAAAGAATGTAACCTATATAATAAAGCAAAAGTAATTAAATATAAACTTTATAAGAAATTTAAGCCTATAAAGATTTTAAAATAAACATAAGATATTATAATTTAAAACTTTATTATAAAGTTACTTATATTAGCAAACCTTATTAATAAGGTTAAATATAATAATATATAAGTAATAATCAATAAGCTTTTTAAATGAAAAATCTTTTTTTTATTTAAAAAAACATACATGGCAAAAGATTTAGCGTTTTTATATCTATAATATTATATAGCGGAATATGATTTGTTATAAAAAATCATCTTTAATAAGGATAAGCTTTTTACATCTAAATTTTAAATAACGCTAATAAAAAAGTTTAAAACCAAATAAAAAATGTTAACAATTACATACCTTTAAATAAACAGTTAAATAAAAAGGTTAAACCAATTCATTAAGTAATATCTACAAATTTATATTAACTATAAGTAAGATAATTAAATGAAATGGTTACCATTAATCCAATTAACATATAACAATTTAAACAATAAAAATATAAATATCATACCTTATAAAACCATTTATAAATTAGATAATAACAAACCTATAAACAAAATATCATTATTATAAACATCATAACTGTTAGGCGTAGCATCAAAAGTGGAAATTAAAGTAAAAAAGATACGACATCTTCAAAAATCATTTCAAAAAAACCTATAATTTTTGTAAAATCAAATAACAAAATATTATAATTAAAAAAAAATTAAAAGATCAATTCTTATAAAAAAGAAATAAAGTATATCTACTTTATTAAAAATAACACTTAATATTAAAAACTCCATAAATATAAACAAAATAACCAAATAAAAAACTAAATTTTAAAAAACTTAAACCATTTAAAATTAAAAAGGTTATTTTAAATATAAATTATTAACTAACATTGCTAAAAGGCATGTAAATACATTTAATCTTTTATATTTCCTTGCTTAAACCAGCACCATAAAATGTAAAAATTAATAATAAAGCAAAACTTAAAAAACAATTAATAAAATATAAAATTAAAGAAATCCTAGACATTAAAATGATTAATCAGCAACTACATTATCTAATCAAGTAAAAAGATTACCCACTAGTAAATAATACTTAAGAACCTAAGAAGCATTTAACAAATTACATAAAAAAATAAAAAGATTTTCACCGAAAAAATCCAAACCGGCCAGGTTAATTGCTTTAAAAAAAATAAAAAAGATGTCCCAAGAAAATTTAAAAGGCAACGCGCCAGTTTAAAAACGCTTAGCCTCTTTATTAGCTAATTAATTAATCTTTGCAACCTTAATAACATAACGCTTCTCTTCTTCTTTTTTTTTTAATTCATTTAAAACATCTAAATTAGATAAACCCCGCGATAACATTTTAAAACCTTACAACTATAAATTCTCACATTAATGATAAACTTATAAAATCTTTACAATCAACTTATTCATTTTCACTTATAAAGCAAGCAATACATTTTTAATATCTCGCTTTTTTTTAAATAATTTTTAATCCATTAAATCAAGTTTTTTAAAGGAATTAATATTAACCATAAAACCCATATAAGTCTCCTTTAATAAGATGTATTAATTATATCGTTTTAAACAATTAAATGTAATAATACACTTAAAATTCTTCTTTATATAATAAGTATAAAACATTATATTTGCAATAATATTAAATTAATTAATATAAGCAATAAAGGTAAATTGTTTAAAATAATAATTGCGTTTTCTTTTGTTTTTATTTAACTTAATTAAATTGGCGACTTATTTTTTAAAACTAGTGATATCAAACATAGCAAGCCAAAAAAGAAAAAAAAAGGATAGGAAATTGGCCATGCTTATGCAAACAAGGCCACTCATTTATTTATCTTTAGAATAAAAATCTTAAAAAAGGAGGATAATGTTACAATCTGGTGGCTTATAGGCTAAAAAAAGGGCTTGACACAAGATGTGGCCAACACAATTAGAAAAAGCCAGCCGGATAAAAGATTTATCCAAACAATTTGATAACCAAGGTCACGTGACACCCCTCGCTACCCTTGCTACTTAGGGAGCGCAGATAGCCGCTACCTTTAAAGCATAGATAGCCGTTACCCTTGTTACCTTTAAAGCCAAAGGCGCCTTATAAAAATTACAAGATATATAAAGAGGGCCATTTCCTTTATTATATTGATTTTATAGCTACTAACTTAAGCTTATAATTATATCTTAAATATAAAGGAGAAATCCTTACAACCTAAACCTTTTAAACCTAACGCTATTGTTACCTTTAAACCGAAACCCTTTTAATAACCTTTATACCAACAAGGCTTATAACAATTATATTTATAAAAAATGATTTTATTATAATTTAACGGCTTATAAATTAGAAATAAAACTTGATATAAAATACGGTTAATATAATTAAAAGAATTAATTAAATAAGTTAAAATTACGTGATATTTTTTATTATTTTCGTTATTTTTAAAATGTAAGGCGTTATTATTTTTGCTATTTTTAAAACATAAAGCGTTATTATTTTAATTATTTTTAAAGTTAAAAACGCTTTATAAAAGTTATAAAATATATAAAAAGGGTTATTTTTTTTATTATATTAACTTTTTAATTATTAATTTAAGCTTATAATTATATTTTAAATGTAAAAAAGAAAATTTTATAAATTAAACTTTTTAAATTTAATGTTATTATTATTTTTAAATTAAAATCTTTTATCGATGTTTATATTAATAAGGTTTGTAATAAATTTTTAAAAAATAAAAAGTTATTATATTTATTAATATTAAAATTTTAAATATCGTTAAAATATATATATATATATATATTAAATAAAACATAAAAAACATTTTTAATTTAATTTATATTTATAATATTATATAACTTTTATTTAATTTATTATATCGTTTAAATCGATTATAATTAATAAATGTTAAAATAAATAAATGTTATAATTTAATGGCTTATAAATTAAAAATAAGACTTGATATAAAATGTAATATAATTAAAAAAACCAGTTAAATAAAAGGTTTATTTAACCGATTAAATAAATTAAAGTTACGTGACATTTTTCGTTACTTTCGTTATTTTTAAAGCGTAAAGCGTCGTTACTTTCGCTATTTTTAAAGCCAAAAGCGCTTTATAAAAGCTATAAGATATATAAAAAGAGTCATTTCTTTTATTATATTAATTTTTTAATCATTAATTTAAGTTTATAATTATACTTTAAATATAAAAAAAAATTTTTCCAAATTAAACCTTTTAAATTTAACGTTATTATTATTTTTAAATCGAAACCTCTTATTAATTTTTATATTAACAAAGCTTATAATAATAAAAACTTTATTATATTAATTTAAAATATAAAAAATACGTAAGTAATTCATGATTTTTAATATTTAAAATATTAAAATAAAACTTTATTATAATTTTAATTATATATATATTATATATTTTTAATAAATTAAAATTAAAATAAAAGAAAATTAATATTAAATTTAACAATTTATATTAAAAAACAGCTATTTAATAAAAATTAAAATGTTAATATAATTTAAAAATAAAAAAAATTTATTAAATATAAATAATTTATTTATTTAAAAAAAAAACCATTTTTAATAATTTTAAACAATAGTTAAAATTATTAATTAAAAATTAATGTTAATTTAAAAATAATAATATAAAACGTTATAATAAAAAAAAGGAAATTTATTATTATATATAAAGACATAAAATTTTATATAAATTACATTAATTATTTAAACGAGTTTATATTTTGTAAAAGAAAAAAAATTAAAAAAAAATAATTCACGGTTTTTAATTAAATTAATATATAAAATTAATATTTACTTTTTTAATTACCGGCGTATTACGTATATATATAATATATAAATATATTTTAATTTCGATTATTTATTAATTAAATTAAAAGATTAAAAAGTAATGAATTTTTAAAAAATTATATAAATTATAATTAAAATAAATTACGGTTTATTATTTTTTTATTAAAAATAATAAACCAACTTGTAAGTTATAAAGTTTTACTTTTTTTTTATTTTAGTTTTTAAATATATTGTTTTATATTTATTGTTATATATTTGTTTTTTTATTATTATTATTTTATATTTATTTATTATAATACTTATATTGATATTTATCGAAATAATTATAACGTTTATTAAAATAATTTATATAAATTTAAAAACAATTATATAATTTATCGATTATTTAATTATATTTAAAAAAATAATAAAATTAATAAAACTTAATTTAATAATAAAAAAACTAAAATTATAATAATAAAGCATATTTATAAATAACGTTTAATATTTAAAATTTTATTTAAAACTTTTTTATAATATTATTATAATATATTTAAAAATTATAATTATATTAATTTTATTTATAATTTATTATATATATATATTAATTAATTAAAACTTATATTTTTATTTTTTTTAAACGAAACGTTAATTTTAAATACCGTTTTAATAAAAAATAATAATAAAAAAAAAAACGTTATTTATTTACATAAAAAAATTTATACCATAATATATTAAAAAAACATTAATATTATTTAATTAAAATCCGATTATATTTTATTATAAAAACGTTTTAAAATAATATAATATATTATTTAATTTTTAACGTTTTATTATTAATTTGTTATTATAAACTTTATTAATATAAAGGTTAATAAAAGGTTTCGATTTAAAAATAATAATAACGTTAAATTTAAAAAGTTTAATTTATAAAGATTTTTGTTTTATATTTAAAATATAATTATAAATTTAAATTAATAATTAAAGAATTAATATAATAAAGGAAATGATTTTTTTTATATATTTCGTAGCTTTTTATAAGGCGTTTTAACGTTAAAAGATCTTAAAATAACAACGCTTTACATTTTAAAAATAGCAAAGATAACGAAAAATATTACGTAACCTTAATTATTTAATCAATCGAATAAACCTTTTATCCGATTGGCTATATTTTATATTAGGTTTTTTTTTTAATTTATAAACCATTAAATTATAATATTTATTTAACTTTATTATAAATTAAAATAAAGTAAATAAAGTAGTTTTAAATAAGAATTATTATTTAATTTTTAAAAAATAGTTTATTTAAAATTTTATTTATAAAAGTTTAAAAAAAATCGGTTAATTATAATTTAAAAAAAAAACTAAATATAACATATAAAAATATTTAAATTTTAATTAAAAATTTATATATTAAATTATTTATTTAATTAAACGGTTTATTATAAATAAATATAATTAATTTATTAATTATATTTAAATAAAAAAGTTTAATTTAATATAAATTAATAATTATAACGTTATATATATAATAAAACAACCAATTTCGGTTACGTTTTAAAATTAAAAAAATAATAAAAAAAACCGCGGAAAAAATATTTAATAATTTGATAAAATAAAAACTAAATTTAAAACCAAAATTAAAACTAAATAAAAACTTAAAATTAAATAATTAAAAATAATAACGCAACCGTCATATTATTTATTTGTTATATAAAAAAAAAATAAACGTAATTATTTAAAACGTTAAACGAGGGGATTTTTTTTAAAAAATACTTTATAAATATTTAATTATAATTTTATCATATTTTATTAATATTTATTTAAAGTTTTAATTAAATTTATAAAAAAATCAATTAAAAAGTTAATTATTTATTTTAAAGTAAAAAACCAAATAATCGATATATTTATTTTATTTAACGAACAGTTTGAAAATCTTATAAACAAGGGATAGATAAAATTGAATAATTTTTGCCAATTTCTCGCCGAAAGGTATTTATATAGCGTTAACCTAGGGGTCACGCGCATTTTAAAAAAGGTTACCTCCTTGACGAAACAGATAAAGATCTCGATAGAATTCAAGATTCGGAGCGGGGACGTTAATTTCTAATTTAACGTCTTGATCTTTGACGTATTTTGAAACAAGATGTGGTTTCATGAAGATATGGTCATGTTGTGTATGCACTTGATAAATAAGCTACCTAGGGTGTGTGTCGGTTAATCCGTTCCCATAACCGGAAACAAGACACCGGCGGGAAGGCCACTTGAGGCCATCGCTAATAAGATTAAAAAATAGAAGAATGAGACACCCAACGAGGACTTGGTCTATTTCTTCCCACTCTATATACACGATAATCACTTCATCCTCTTAGAGATCGATGTGAAGAACGGTCGCATCTATCACTACGATTCCCTAGCGCCGCAGCGAGATGTCTCGAGTGGCAGAAGCGAAGGAGAAGTGCAGGTATGCGTCCCTGGTTACTCCCTCTCTCGGTCTCCATCCTACTTGCTGACGAGAAAATAGGCCGCGTGCCAAGCGCAATTTCCTCACTACGGGTACACCGAAAAGGTTCACAGCTTTCTCTCCGACGGCAGAGCGCAGACGCTGACCACGCAGAGCAGGAAGCACCCGCCCAGCGCGACGCCCACAGCTGTGGCCCCATCGTCGTCTACACGGCACGCCGGCGCATGCTAAACCGGTCTCTCGAGCTCGGCTACATCGCGGAGAAGCAGGCCGCTCAGCTGCGGGTCGAAGCCCTGGACATGATCGATAGGATGTGGAAGGAGGGCTTGGTGACGCCGAGGGGGGCGTCTTCGACGGGGAAGAAGAGGAAGGCAGGGAGCTCGCAAGAGGTGCGCAAGCGACAGAAAGCGAGGGGCGCATAGCGGACTGGTTGGCGACGTGAGAGTTGAAACGCACAATCGGAACGGAGTTCTTTGTCTGGCGGACGGCAGCCCTACACAAAGGAATAGGCCAACAACCCCTATGCCGGTCGCTCAGGGCCTTAAGCCAATACTGGCACGCGCTGGATGCCCGATGGCGAACCATAAATACCACGTCGAGATGAGGCAGACTCTGTGCGTCTGTTCCATCGATACTCCCCATCTCTCAACCACGAACGTCAATATGAGTCCTCCTACTCAAGACATACGCATCTCGGTCGACTGGCCATGCCATCTGCAGGTCCGCCACGTGCTCTACACCTACTCCACCGGCGGCAAGACGTTCAAGGGGGTTTCGTGTCGAGAGAATCCCCCGATAGAGAGCGACCGTAGCCCTCTGCTATGGCTCGTCGATCAGGGGGGTGGCGTCCTAGGTCGGTACTGGGGGTTGGGACCGGACGAGACATCAGACAGAGACGTCGAGACCATCCTCTGTCACGTCAAGGCGGCCAAGAAGGATGTCATATACGCCATCAAGTGGGTGGGCTACGAGTGCCCCCACCTGGGAGGTCGAATCCGACCTCGACGAGTTCACGCTATCGATCGTCGAATACTGGTGGACGGTCAGCGTCAAGCACAGAAAGGATCTAGCCCGTGCCAGAGCACGTGGGGAGGCCGGCGACGGAGCCTACAAAACCAAGGGGTTCTCTCATCGGGTGTCCAGAGAGCTGGAGTCACGTGTGTAGCCGGATAACGGGGGAGCTGCGGAGGGTTAGCGACCGGAGGTTGTAGGGGGTCGCGGTACAAGTAGCACCGTCCCCTGCGAGGGCGCAGCATAGTAATGTCACTGAAATTTGCTCGCGAGCGTCGGACCCGTAAACCTGCCGTGCTACTCTGGTTCTAGAGCTACCGAGCGCCACAAATGGCGTCCCGGCCGCGGGAGCCAAAACCGGCGCCCCAGCTTTCTTTATAAAGATTGGCGTGGCGTGGCGACGTTAGTGATATAAGAGAACCCCGAGCAGCAGCTTTGCATCCTCTCTTTGAACAGCAACTTTGACCCTCACTATGACCGAGCGACAGTCGTATGACCCTACCTTCACGATGGACGTGTACAACTGGTATGCCGTCTCCCTCGCCGCGTTCTTCGTCATCGTCCTCGGAGGCCCACTTTCCAAAGCCGCGGTTCGTCGCTTCGGTCCGAGGGCCCTCCTCTACTTGTATTACGCCACCGTGTCGCGAAGGTGGTCTGCTCGCTGGTTCAGCGTGATCCTCTTCTGCACCCTCCTCTCTGTGAACCTGATCTGCGTCCTGCTGAAGCCCAACTCATACCTCGAAGCCTTCCGATTCGTGTATAGCACGAACCTTGTCTTTCTATCGCTCGATTACTACATCACTCTATGGGCGCCGCGCCTAGCCCGAGACTACCGAACGTTCCATGCAAGCCTCGGTCTCATCACCGTGGGCGACGCGATCGTCCACAGCATCCTGCTGGCCATGGAAAACGAGAAAGTACCCGGCGATGACGTTCTCGGATGGGTGGTGAGTGCGCGCGTGAGTCTGGCCTGACGAGCAGCTGACGGTGTGTAGGTCTGTGGATTCATCACTTTTATGATCATGCCCGCTTTGACCTTTCCCGTTGGCCCCAGCTGACCATCGTGTCTCATAACGTCCTCTGGCTCGCCACCGTGATACTGTTGTTGGCGCACGCCAACGCCCGAGGTCCCTCCCTCCTCCCGTCGCTGCTCGTGTTCACGGCAGGCGTCCTCAGTCTGCACAGCTGGGTCATCTGGTCTACGAGACTCTACAGGCTGAACTCGGCCCGCCGGGCCATGTCCAAGACCGGTGAGACCATGCTCGCCACGCTGTCCCACGTCGGCGATCACCACTTCAAGATCGAGGTCGTGATCCCGCCCGGCTGGTCCTTCCCGCCGGGCCAGTTCATCCGCTTGAACATGCCCCAGCTGACCACCCGCAACTCTCTGGCCTGGCCCGTGTTCAATGTCGTATGGTTCAGGGGTGGGTGGGTCGAGAACCCGGGTGCGATCGTCTCGGGAGGCCATCCGGCGCTGTGAGAGACGGTGACGAGGGTGACTTGTACGCTGTCTAACACGGGTAGTGTCGCTGCCTCCGAGATGGCACAACTTTACTTGACCATTCCCAGCAGCGATGAATTCACTACGCTGGTGCGCCAGCTGCGTGGTTTTCAGCGGACTCCAGTTCGTCCGGGTGAGGCGAGAATCATGTCTTTCTCGTTGAAGAGGCACGATTTGAGTGTCTGGGACACGAGGGTTCAGCATTGGAGGTTACACCCTGGGTCTTACGGGGTTCATGTCGGGGCCAGTAGTAGAGATTTGCGGCTTCAGGGAAGTTTGGAGATATCCAATTCCCCGTAGTGAATGGAGAGTCACGGAGCAATCCCATGAATGTTAGTGTGGGTTGCTGTCTGAAACAGATTAAAACGTTCAAATACTGTAATAAGGTCGGATAGTTATTCATATTTGTAATGAAGCTAATTCAAACAGAAAGAGCGGTTGTTCGAGTGAGCGATTCCGGCCTGGCCCGCCAGTGCTTGTCTGTCCCCTTTTGCCGGGTGCAGAATTACAAGATCAAGTAAATTTCAATGATGGCCAACCGAACTCTTCATATCCTCGTACTCCTGAGAGACCCAGAACGATTTCGATATCTTACCTCAACAAGTGCTGTGCGTCCCTTTCTCTCGTACATAGTCAACCCGCTGCACATTTTTTACACCCGATATCCTACCCCATAGCCCGACCCCCTAAATAAATATCCTTGAGAATGATGATCAACGCCGTGTACCATATGCCGGAAAGAAAAAGAGAAGACAAGGAAACGTACGAAGAATGATAGAAGCGCAGAAGATGCAATCAGATCTCCAACGGCACCTTTTCCTTACCCCCCTCAGACCAACAGAAGAACACATATCTTCACACATCGGTCACGCCAAATCCGACATCACCTCACCACGCGCGACAATACAGAAGCCGCTCAACCGCCACAGAACACCAAGATCCAGGAGTAGACGGACTATTAAAAGAAAGGCAGAAGACAATCATCACCATCACATCTCACCCCAACACAAACCCCTCCTCCATCAATTTCTCAATATCCCCACCCGCCGCGCTGACAGCCTTCATCGCCGCCTCGCTCACTCCCTCCTCCTCTCCGTCACCTCCTTCTCCCTCCTCGTCTTCGTCTTGCTGCTCCCGCTAGGCGTCACCCCCGTCATCAGCACATTCTTTTCGCTAGGCATGATATTCACGAAATCGATCCCTCCTAGGCCCCACTCTAACACCACCTCCTCCCACGCCGGGGTGGTGATTCAACATCGCGTTGCGAAACCCGCTGCTATGAGCTATGGTAGCTGCTAGCTAGGAGCTGCTAATCAGCCTGAAAGAACAGTGGTACTTCTCATGCCTATCCAGATTATCGGATCTCTTGTCTGTCTTCGTGCAGCCCTGATTACGGCATTTGAACTGTGCCTTGACATTGTGAATAGACGAGAAATGCTTGTTAAGGTTGCTAACGCTCGAGTACGTCTTATGGCACACACGACGCCGCCGTTGGTTGATGCTGTGCGGTGAATGAATAGGTGCTGCTACAGGTCCCCTTGTAGTAATGTAAGTCCGGGAAGGGTCAAGTTCAAGACGGGGTTCTTACATAGGACATGATGCCAGTGAGGGAGATTCCATGAAGCCTGATTGGGTCCACTCATCTCCGCCTTGCACTGTTGACGCAATGAAACCTGTATGGGTTTCTATCGTATATGTCGCTTGCTTATTTGACCAGCGAGAAAGCGTTGAAAGCCCCATGTACAAGAGAGCCGAATGTAAGTTGCGGTCTTCGAAATCAGAAAAAGGAAAATGACGCCGCTCAGCAACTTCTAAAATCAGATCCGGAAACTTCAAGGATTTGATGACTGTTCACCTGTGTTAGAAATTGAAACCAAGTGAGAACATGCCAATCGATATCTTGGCTGTGTGAATCCGGAGCGATATACGTACTGAGGAGAAATGAGATAATGAAACCGAAAATAGCACCAACCATCAGGAGGACAGTCCTTGAATCGGTTAGTTTCCAGGGAACGGGTAACCTCCTGACATCAGAGTATGTTCGGGGGTCCACGACCCCAGCGGGCCGTTGTTGAACCTTCTCTAGGCTAGTGTCGATGGGGGCGATGTCGCGGTTTTGCTCCATTCTCGACGGCGGATTTCCTTCCTCAGCCTCTTTAGAAGCCTTCATCACTGGGCAATTCTCAATGAGACTGGAAAGCAGTTGCTGGAGATTGTACAGCGTCTCGTCATGACCGTATTCTGGTGGCGAGGCTGCTTCTGGCTTTTCAGACATCTCGCGCCAAGTATTCTGGACCAGACGGTCAAATTCGGGCTGGCTTTTCTGAGGAATGATCATCTTCCAACGATCCAAGTCGTTGACAAAGCTTGTGTGGAAGTCTGGATTACTCGGATCCTGCGAACCCATAGCATGGGCCACCTGAAGCAAACAACGTACTTCGTCCAGTGTCTTCGGTCGCTTGCCTTTCATGAAACGACGTATCGTATTCACCCCTTCATTCCAGGCCTTGCGATAGTCCATATAAGGAGGAACACACCTAGAACGGTGACCAGAATAGTAAACAGGTAACATGGATGGGTTGGCTCGAGGTTTAGCGTATTTCGTTCCGAGTGTAGCTACGCCTGAAAAAGGCGTGGGTATTGGAGTTGGGCCCGCATAGTACCTGAGGTCATATCCGAAGTTCTTTCGTGCGTAGTTGAAGATTTCTTCCCTGGATGCTTCGTGAAGTCTTTGTGTGACGAATTCGTGTTTTTCTTTCAAGCTGAGACGACGAATAGCACGAAATCGAGGGTCTATTGAAAGATTTCGGGCATTAAGATCAGAGTCCGCGATACCAAAGAGTACGATTCGTGTGGGGCGGTGAGAGCTTGGACCAGATAGGTCGTTGATTTGGAGCCACTCTTGCACAAGGTTCCTGATCTCATCACGCACGACATGATGAAGTACTTTCTGCTCTTGGCTGATCCCACAGGCCTTGTCTGGATCCCAAACCAGGCAATCGTCAACGTTCGCTGGCTCCATCCATGTTTCACCAACGGTAGGCACCTCTTTGCGGCACCCGCTCCAAAGGAGTGCAGAACAAGACGGCATTCGAAGAGGTGAGATTGGAGGCTGATTGAAGTCAATGGACATGAGTGAGTCCAAATCAGAGCCAGAAGACAAGAGTGAGATCCAGGAGTCGTCTTGTTCGAACTCTCGCAATTCCCCATCAATAGTGTCGCCTGAGGAGTTCAGATGTTCGCAGTGCGTCTTAAATGCGTTATCGACGGTGTCAAGGTCGGTCTGAGTCGATCGGCACTGCATATCTTGCCAGTGGTCTTGAGAGATGAATTTCTGGCCGAGGAGATGCGGCAAACTAAATCCGTTGAAGATGGATCGATCAAGAAGACAGTCCGCCAGAAGTCGCAGTTCTTGAACTTGTTCTGGCAAGACCTCCGAGTTTGTCGGTTCCGAAAGGCCAAGGGCATACTTAATGTGGTCGTACAGTCTTGGGATTCCCGATAGTTCAATGAAGGAGCCAATAGGCTCAATCTTTCGATGTAAGAACGGACTCCGAACGATAATATTGAGCTGCATAGTAGCTAAATTCTTCTCGACGAAAAATGCAAAGTTGGCGGGAACATAATCGCCATAGGGTAGGAAACATTCGCAATCATAGTAGATCTTATGGTCGATCCTGCCTCTGCAAGATGTCAGTGAGCGCGCACCACATAGTAGAGAGACACTTACTCGGACAGCACTTCAGTGAACTCAAAAGTCGGCGGATCCGTCATTTTCCACCGCAAACATGTTACTTGAGAAATAGATGATGAATAAAGTTGACATGGTTGGGAAGGCGGGAACTAAAGGGGGTTTAAATATAAGGCTCTGTGGTCTCGAGTTGTGTTCAACTTAGGAACGCGCTCAGGTAAGCCGCCCGTAATGCTGCAAACTCTAGGAACGATACCTAGGACTCGGGCATGCGCCAAGCTGCCAAGGCAGGGGTAGGCGAGCCCCGACGTAGATTGGAGTGTGCGCTAGCACGAACCTACAGTCGCTGTAGACTTTAGGAACGGCGTAACCCTAGGTACCTGCAGACTGGATTATGCGTCCGCCACAGCCGCATACTAGCACTGCATGTTTTAGGAATACTGACTGCCCTGTGGGAATGTCGCATGCGTGACCAAGCCTCAGATTCCTAATTCAGGTGCATTGGCCACATCTTGCGCGTATGGCGAACAACCATTCCTAGATGCTGCATTTTCTGAGAATAAGTATCGGTAGGGGTGGCGGTTCCTACCGTCCCGAGCCTATCATTGGCCGGGATGAGTGGGTAGAACCACGACACACGGTGACATTCCTGACGCCTCCCCCAGCGCCAGCCATAGACTTCAATGTGCAACAGACCGCAAGCTACTTGCTCTCTCTGACCGAGCTCGTTCCTCACTCTGTCAAGAAAGCTGGGTTACGGCTCGATTCTGTGTGGCATGGGGAAGTGGCAACCGGCCAATGAGTGATCATAACAGCAAATCTGAGGGCCCTAGCTACCTAGGTAGCTACTGACAACGATCATTCTTACCACCTAATAATCCAGTTCTTGGAACCGTCACTTCATCTGGATGAGCATGGAGTGGTTACCAGCAGCAGGCCATGCGGGATTCCTAGCTGAACATCTCCTGCACCGATGGGACGGAGACGGGGAGGATGATGCTTCTCTCTTTCGTTACTCCCCAATATGCGGCGTGGCAGTAGAATTGAGGCCTTTGGATTCCTAACTTGTTAGCTGGCGAGCGTGATGCCTCCGCACATGATGCATACATAATGCCTTCATATATCAGCACGTCCCGCATCCAAGACGATTGGGGAGAAACGACATGACAGGACAGCCCTACTTCGACTTTACGACTCGGTTTCTAGACCTTCAACTCGCCCTTCACTACTCGTTTCCCCGTACTGCGTGAGAAGATCCTCGCCGAGCACAATATGGCGGAAGCAAAAACTCTGACAACTGCCAAGTAAGTCTCTCACGCAATCACAGTTTTCACCTTTTCTTTTCGTCGGATGAGAGAGATCCAAAACTGACTCGATGCGCCCGCAGTGCTACCGGCATCCGAGCGCACCTCGCCGGTTCTTGGAAATGGAAGCTGATAGCGGCCTTGGGCCTCCCCCCTATCATCCTGCCGTTCCTACCGTTCGCCATTCCCGAGCCGAAAGCCGAGGGTGTCCTCCTCGCTTCAGCGAACCTCTTCAACATCGTTTTGTCGATCCACCTCGGCCAAGTCTCACGGGCAGCTCACCCTTTACCTGCTCTACTCCTGGCATCCTTCAGTCTTGCCCTCACCTCGGAAGTAGCAGCAGTTATCCTAGCGGCTTTCGACGAGGAGGCACGCATCTCTCGAATCATCTAGGTTCTGCTTGGCCCTATGCTGAACCTTGCCTTCGCCTGGGCGGATCACGTTGCCCCTGACAGCGAGACTCTGGTAAATGGGCCGATTGTGTAATTAGATACGATGCATAAGGTGGATATTGTTTTTCATATCTGCTTATAATGTCTATAAAGCTGTGTGAAAGGGATGTTATCTTATTTAAACCTGGTGGATATAATTAAAAAAACATTTAAACTAGATATATTAACGTAGGTTTATTTATAACGGTTAAGCTTAATATATATATAAAAATAATATAACGTAATTTATAAACGAATTATTTATTTAACTAAATCGTTTAATTTTAATATATTTCTATATTTTAATTATAAAAAGTTTAATAACGATAAATTAAATTAATTAATTTATTTAAAATTTAATTTTAAACTTAATTTTTTATTTTTTTTTATATATATATATAAATATTATTTTTTTTAATATTATTATTTTTCGGCTTTTTTTAATCTTATTAACTTATTATATTTTTTTAATATTTTTTTTTTAATTTTATATAATATTATAAAAACTTTAATAATTTTATAAATAAAATAAATATAAATTTTATAAAAATAATATTAAATTTTTTATTTATTATAAATTATAATATTTATTTATTTTAGTTTTTTAATAAAAAATAAAACAATTTATAAAATATATATAAATGTTTTTTATATATATAAAAAATTTACCGTTTATTTAAATTCGCCGTTTATTTATAAATTACGTTAATAATTTTATATTTTTTATAATATTATTTAAAAATGTCACGGCCTAAAATACGACCACCTCCGGAACAACTAAGGTTCCGAAGTCACGTGACTCGACCTGCGAATCGGAGATTCATATTGCAGGTCGATAGACTTAAAAATGGACCTATAAACCTAGGACTCGTGCTATAGGTTAACAAATTTAAAAAGGACCTGTAAACCTAGAAATTGCTATATAAGTTTAGTTATTTAAGCAATATTTAAAGGAAAGAAAAATGAATATATAAGGATGGATTTTTTATTATATCTAATCATTTATTTTCCAATTATTAATTTAAATATTTAAGTTTTTTTAATAATTAAATTGCATTTAAATATAAAGTACCTTTAAAATCTTTTTTATAATTAAAATCGTTAATTTTAAACTATTATTACCTTTTAAATTAAAAACCTTAAAATATATATCTAACTTATAAAGTTAAATTAATAAAAGTAATAAGCGAAATTATAACATTTTAATAGCTTGTTTAATTAATATCTAATATTAATATAAAAAAAAGGAAACTCATTTGTAAATAGTTTTTAAAACTTTAAAGGTATGCTATTAAAAAAAATATTGGAATAAATAAACGTTTTAATAATACCAAAATTAAACCTAACAACAGCGTTATTAACTTTAACGCAAAATTCATTAATAACCAAATTATAAGCCATTATAACCAAACCATTTAAACCTTTAAAACCTTTTTTAAAAATTAAAAAACCTATATAAAAAATAATAACTATAACACCTATTGAAATAATAATAGAAGCTTTAACATTTAAATCTATAAAGGTTTTAAAAAAAAGAACCAGCAAATCAAAATGAATAACACCATCTATAAAACAAAAATTATCATTATTAAAAAAAGAATTTAAAAAAAAAGAAGGGATTAAACCTATATAACCCTTTGAAAACCTGTTAAATTTATAAAATATTGAAAATATAACATTTTTTTAAGTTAAAGGTTTTAAGCTTATTGCCTTTAATAAGTATAATAAAAAAAAAAACCTAAATGCATTTCTCATTTAAATGCATACCCACTTTAAATTTTATAAAGGTTTAATTAAAGATAAGTAATAAAAGGTTTTAATAGTTTTATAACTATTTATAAAACCAGCTTTTAAATGATTTAAATTTATTTTTAATAATCGATTTGAAAAAAAACCAGTTAATATATTAAATATTATTAAATAGATCTTTAAAAACTTCAATCATTTTAAAAAAAAGATTTAACTTATATTTAGCAACTTTATTTATAAATAAAAAGCCGAAGCTAGGTTATACCACCTTTAATAAAATAAATTAACCTTTAATTACGCTATTAAATTTAAGAAATTAGCCATTAAATTAGGCCTATTTGTTAAAAGCCTTTTTTACCTTTTTTATAAAAGATTAAAGGAGTATATTAAAAACGAACTTTATAATGAAAAGATTTATAAGGATTAAAACTTTAAACAATTTAATATTTTAATAAAAAAAGACATTACTATTAATAATAAAAACTTTAAAAGATATCTTAAAAAGAAAAAAGAAACCTTTAAAAATAAAAGGCCCCAGTTTAATAAAAACAATGACTTTAAAAACGAATAATAATAAAACGAATAATATAAAAGCATAGGTATATATTTAAACCTTATTAAGTTAAATAACATTTAAAAGTAATAGCGAAAATAACGAATTAATAAATTAAAAATTAAATGCTTTAATTGTGATAAAATAAAACATTTTAAAAACAAGTGTCAAAGCTTTAAAAAATAACAACTTTAATAAGGAGAAATACCACAACCCGAATAGAAATAGGCGTTTTAAATTAAAATTAAAGAAGAAAAGAAAATTAATAACATCTTTATAATAGTCATTAATTTAATAGAAAATAATAAAAACCTTAAAACCAACAAATGCCTTATTTATAAAGAAAAAACAATGCACGTTTGCAAATATCATTTTAAACATCTTTAATTTTTAATGGTAATTATAAACGGTTATAAATGCTATAAAAATAGCTTAATGATATGTTTAAAATATAAAATTGGACATTATAATAATAACTTTTTAACAATGAAAAAATAATTTAAAGCAGTTAATAAAATTATAAAAGAGCTAATTTAAAATAACTAGTAATTATTTAAAAAACTGTTAAATTAAGAAAAATCTTTTAATTTTAAATACTTTAAATATTAAAAAGTTAAAAAAGTTAAAGATATTTTAATTATAAGCCAATATTGGCTTAACTTTGCTTAAAAAAGCAATGAAAAAATAACCATTAATAACTTTACTAGAGTAAATGTTAAAATAGAAATTGCAAAAAACATTAATAAGATAAATATAATTGCAAATATTAAAAATATTATATGAACAATTTTTGCTAAATATATATAAGTGTTAAAATTGATAACGTATGGTTTTTAAAAAGCCTAAAGTTAAGTAATGATATTAAAGAAAATAAATATATTTATAAAATAAAACCATAATGGCTAGAGTTTTTTAAAGCTTGCTACCTTTATTCGAAATTAAAATGTAATAAAATAGCAATATTTAAAAAATATATATATTACAATTTAATATTATATAACTTATATAACCTTTTAAATATAAAAGTAAGTTTAGAAGAAGTATAAAATGAATTAAAAAGCCTTTATTTTAGCAACATTAAAAATGTTTTTATGTAAAAAGATATGAAAAAATAAATTATCTAAACCAAAGTTTGATATAAAAAGCTTTAAAAATTTCATATAAAAAATAACCTTAACAATCAAGGATATTAACCAAATTATTACTTAATTAAATATGGAAAAATAAAATTCTTTCTAATCATTAATTATAAAAAATATAACATGTATTTAACCCTTTATAAAAAGATTAGACTTTTTTATAAATAGCTATATAAAAAAGAAAAGTAAAAGATTCTTACAAAATTATAAAACCAATATATAAAATTTATTATAAGAAAAAGGCCTTTTAATAAGTTTTGCACTAAACCTTATTAAAAAAATTATTTTAAAGATTATTATTTAATCCACACCCTTTTAAAAACAAGGGAATAAAGAAATAATATCCGGAAAAAAATGTTCAAAACATCAAAAAAGCCCATTAAAATATAATCAGCTTAAACTTCAGCTATAAAAAAGCATCCACCAAATCTTAACAACAAGATAAAAACAAAACCAAATATCAAAAGTTTTATTTAAAAAATAGAAAAGGTTTTTAAAAATAAGGCATTAAAAGACTAATAAAATTAAAACCTTATATAAAATCTAAATAGGATTAAATAACATCCTAATAATACCTGTCCGATATAAAAAAAAGATATACAAAATAATAATCAATTTAAAAGTTTAACAAAACTATATTTTAACACAAATAATATAACAAGATAAGATAAAATAAGTTTACAAGAAAAACTCATATAAATTAATAACAATAAACGGAAGTAAATTTACTTATCAAAATGGCAAGATATTAAAAAAATCATACCTTTTCTAATGAAAATCTAAAACCACCTTTAACATTGCAAATATTAACAATTATAATATAATATTAAGAGTTAATTGGCTTAAGTCAAGCCACCTAAACATACATTGAAAAATAAGTTATTTTTAATGGGATTAAATAGAAAAGTTAACCCTTAAAGCTTTTAAAAAAAAGGATGCAAGCAACTTTAAAAAGCAAAATAAAAAGCATATCGCCTATATATTTAAAAAACCAAAAGTCAAAGATCCAATATGTAAAATATCACAAAAGTATTTACAATTCCATCAATTATTTAAAGATTAAATAAAAAAAGAATTACTAAAATACAATCAATAAAACCATTAAATAACTTTTATAAAAAAATAGTTTTGAAAACTATTTCCAATATATTTTATAAACAAAGAAAAGTTAAAAGCATTATAAGAAGGAATTTAAAAAGATCTTAAAAAAGGATATATTTAAAAATTAAAATCAACATATGGATATCTTATAATAATGGTATTTAAAATCAATAAAAACAAAAAGCAAAAGATTAATAAAAACGGCAATAAAATATGGCATAAAATCATCAATTACCGTCATTTAAATAACATCACCAAAAAGAATGGTCACGTTTTACCATTAATAAAGCTTATAAAAGGTTAGATCAATAGAGCCAAGATTTTTACAACGTTAAACCTTAAAAATGATTATTATATAATCTAAATAACTTAAAAACATAAGTAATACATAACATTTAAAATAATAAATAAACATTACAAATATAAGGTAATGTCTTTTAAACTTATTAACGCTTTAACATCATTCTAATATATGATTATAATAATCCTTAGAAAATACCTAGATATTTTTATATTTATCTACCTTAATAATATATTTATATACTCCAAAAATAAAGAAAATTATAAGAAATATGTTGACTTAATATTGGAAGTATTCCAAAAGGCTAACTTATTAATCTACCTTATTAAAAGTAAATGGCATGTTAAAAAGTTAAATTATTTAAACTTTACCATTATCTTTAAAAAGATATGCATTTAAAAAGGTAAAATAATAGCAATTAAAAATTGGTTAAAATTAAAAAGCATTATAAAAATATAAGCATTTTATGGCTTTATAAATTATATTTAAAGATTAATTGCAAATTTCAAAAATATCGCCAAACCGTTAATAAAACTAACTTGTTAAGCCTAATAAAAGGATGGTATTTGGAAATTTAATAATAAAGCTAAAGTAGCTTTTTAATGCTTAAAAGATATAATTATAAAAGATCTAGTTTAAAAGCTTTTAAATTATATAAAAACTAAACAATTTAAATTAAACGCTTTAAATTTTATAATCAAAGCAGTTTTAAAATAATAAAAATTAAATGAAAAGTGGTACCTTATTATATATTACTTAAAAGTATTATATAATGTAAAATTTAAATATAAAATTTATAATAAAAAGTTATTAACAATCATTTAAACATTTAAAGAATAAAAACCATGGCTTGATAAAATTAAAAATCTCATTAATATCTATTTAAATTATAAAAACTATCGGATAGGTATTATTAAGATGTTATTTAATCTTGTTTAGATTTTATATAAGGTTTTAGCTTTATTAATCTTTTAATGCTTTATTTTTAAAAACCTTTTTCATTTTTTAAATAAGACTTTTGATATTTGGTTTTGTTTTTGCTTTGTTATTAAAATCCGGTGGATGCTTCTTTATAATTAAAATTTGAGCTAATTATATTTTAATAGGCTTTTTTTAACGTTTTAAACGTTTTTTTTTAATTATTATTTCTTTATTCCCTTGCTTTTAAAAGGGTGTGAATTAAGTAATAATTTTTAAAGCAATCCTTTTAATAAAGTTTGGTATAAAACTTATTAAAAGGCCTTTTTCTTATAATAAATTTTGCATATTAATTACGTAATTTTGTAAAAATCTTTTACTTTTTTTCTTTATATAAATGTTTGCAAAAGATTTTAATCTTTTTATAAAATGTTAAATACATGCCGTGTTTTTTATAATTAATAATTGAAAAAAACTTTATTTCTTTGTATTTGATTAGGTAATAATTTGGCTAATATCTTTGGTTATTAAAGTTGCTTTTTGTATAAAATTTTTAAAGTTTTTTATATCGTGTTTTGATTTAAATAATCTATTTTTCTATATTTTTTTATATAAAAACACTTTTAATATCATTAAAATAAAGGCTTTTTAATTTATCTTATACTCTTTTTAAACTTATTTTCATATTTAAAAGGTTATATAAGTTATATAATATTAAATTATAATATATACATTTTTTAAATATTATTATTTTGCTACATTCTAATTTTAAATAAAGGTAATAAACTTTAAAAAATTTTAACTATTATAGTTTTATTTTGTAAATACATTTATTTTTTTTAATGTTATTATTTAGCTTTAAACTTTTTAAAAACCATACGTTGTTAGTTTTAACGCTTATATATATTTAATAAAAATTGTTTATATAATATTTTTAATATTTATAGTTATGTTTATTTTATTAATGTTTTTTGCAGTTTTTATTTTAACATTTATTTTAGTGAAGTTGTTAATAGTTATTTTTTCGTTGTTTTTTTTGAGTAAGATTAAGCTAATGTTGGCTTATAATTGGGATATCTTTAGCTTTTTTAACTTTTTAATATCCAAAATACTTAAAATTAAAAGGTTCTTTTTTCCTTTTATAATATTTATAAGTTTTAAATTATTTCTTTATTATTGAAAAGTTATTATTATAATGTTTAATTTTATATTTTAAGCATTTCGTTAGGCTGTTTTTATAACATTTATAACCGTTTATAATTACCGTTAAAAATTAAAGATGTTTAAAATAATATTTGCAAGCGTGTATTGTTTTTTTTTTGTAAATAAGGCATTTGTTAATTTTAAGATTTTTGTTATTTTTTATTAAGTTGGTGGTTATTGTAAAAATGTTATTAATTTTCTTTTCTTTTTCAACTTTAATTTAAAATGCCTATTTTCGTTTAAGTTGCAATATTTTTTTTATTAAGATTATTATTTTTTAAGGCTTCGACATTTACTTTTCAAGTGTTTTATTTTATTATAATTAAAGCATTTAATCTTTAATTCGTTAATTGGTCGTTCTCGCTATTATTTTTAAGTATTGTTTAATTTAATAAAATCTAAACGTATATTTATGTTTTTATATCGTTCGTTTCGTTGTTACCCGTTTTTAAGGTTATTGTTTTTATTAAATTAAAGCTTTATATTTCTAAAGATCCCTTTTTTTTTTTTAAGATATCTTTCGAAATTTTTATTGTTAATGGTAATAACCTTTTTTATTAAAATATTAAACAGTTTAAGGTTTTAATTTTCATTGATTTTTTTATTGTAAAGTTTATTTTTAATATACTTTTTTAATTTTTTATAAAAAGAATAGAAAAGATTTTTAACAAGTAAGCCTAATTTAATAACTAGTTTTTTAAATTTAATAACGTAATCAAAGATTAACTTGTTTTATTAAAGGTGGTATAGCTTGGTTTCGATTTTTGATTTGTAAATAAGGTTGTTAAATATAAGTTAAATCTTTTTTTTAAAGTGGTTAAAGTTTTTAAAAATATATTTGGTAAAGTCTAGTACGTTTATTAGTTTTTTTTTAAATCAATTTTTAAAAATGGGTTTAAACCATTTAAAAGTTGGTTTCGTGAATAATTATAAAGTTATTGAAACCTTTTATTGCTTATTTTTAATTAAGCCTTTATAGAATTTAAAGTGGGTGCGCATTTAAATAAGAAGTGCATTTAGGTTTTTTTTTTTATTATATTTATTAAAGGTAATAAATTTAAAACCTTTGGCTTGAAAAAATGTTATATTTTTAATATTTTATAGGTTTAACGGGTTTTTAAAAGGTTATATAAGTTCAATCCTTTCTTTTTTTTTAGATTTTTTTTTAATGATAATAATTTTTATTTTATAAATGATACTATTTATTTTAATTTGCTGGTTTTTTTTTTAAAACTTTTATAGGTTTAAACGTTAAAGCTTTTGCTATTATTTTAATAAATATTACAGTTATTATTTTTTATATAAACTTTTTAATTTTTAAAAAAGGTTTTGTTACGATCTGGTGGCTTATAGGCTAGAAAAGGGACCTGATATAAAATGTAATCAACATAACTAAAAAAGCCAGCCGGATAAACGGTTTACCCAATTAATTAAATAACCAAGGTTACGTGACACCCTTTGTTACCTTCGTTACTTATGGAGCGTAAGTAGCCGTTACTTTTAAAGCATAAGTAGCCGCTACCTTCGCTACCTTTAAAGCTAGAGGCGCCTTATAAAAGCTATAAGATATATAAAAAAAGCCATTTCCTTTGTTATATTAATTCCTTAGCTATCAATTTAAGCTTATAATTATATCTTGAATATAAGAGAGGAATTTTTATAAATTAAATCATTTAAACCTAACGTTATTATTATTTTTAAATTGAAAACCTTTTGACAACCTTTATATTAACAAGGCTTATAACATTTTAATAACTTCTTAATTAATAATAACAAGTTCAATTAAATCAAATAATTAGCATAAGCAATACTTTTAAAAATTAATTAATAGGAGAATTAATTAAACAATTTCATAATTTAATATAATATTAATCCTTAACAGGATTTATTAAGTTATTAAATAAAGCCCTTTAAACCATATTAAAAAAAATTTTAATAACGAATATAAAAAAGTAAAATTTTTAAAAAGAGAAGTAATTTAATTAATATTTAAACTTGTTAACTTATTAGCAACCTTTAAAAACCTTTTATTAATTAATAAAATATTTTAATGTATTAATAATATGATTATTATTTTTAACATTTAAAATTGCAAGTTTTAAATAAGATATAGTAAAAAATTAATAGCTTTAAAAACCAATTGAAAAAAGCTTTAATTAAAAGATATAAATTAAAGGCTTTTAAAAAGTATAATAAAATCATTAATTCTAATGGATTTATCATTTAATCTCAAGCTTATTTTAAATTTTATAAAAACTCTTTTTTAAATAAAAATAACAAGGTTTTAATTATTAAAAAATTCTTATTTAAAGAAGCCTTTAAATGGTTTAAACCTTTTATATAAAACTATTTAAAATATAACAACTTTAATAATATAAGGAAAAAGATCTTTTATATGTTTTTAAATTATAATAGCTTTGTGAAGAAACTTTATAAGATATATAATAATTTTAATAAAGCTTAAATCGCTAAATAAAAGATGTTGCAACTTAAATAAAACAAATTAATATTTAATTATATCATTAAGTTTTAAAAATATGCCGTTTAAATTAACATTTTTATAAATAGATTATTTGTTTTATTTTATAACGGGTTAAAGTAAAAAGTTAAAGATAAAGTTTATAAGATAAATTATTTTAAAACCTTTAAAGATTATTATAAGTTTATTATTAAAATTAATAACTAATAGTTTTAATATAAATTTAAAAAAAAAAACCTTTAAATGCCTTTTTATAAAAAGAAAGGAATCTTTAGCAAAGCATAACGTTTAATACGCATGTTAAACCCATGGATGTAAATTAGATCTACATTAATAAAAAGGATATAAGCTAGGTGGAATGTTATAATTACGAGAAGAAAGGACATTATAAAAGCTAGTGTAAAAGCTTTAAAAAACAAGCTAAAGTCTTTAAAAGTGAGAAGAAGAATTTCGTCATTAAAACAGAACTAGCGTTAAAGGTTAATATAATATAAACCGGCAAGAAAAAGCTTTAATAAAAAAAAAAGAAAAATAAAATTGTTAAATTAATGGAATAATTTAACTTTAACCAGCTTATTGCTTTTAATATTAGAATAGCATTAATATCCCGGAAGCCCAATTAATAATAAATTTAAGAAAAAGTAATATATAGATAGTGGCTTTTAAACCATTAAGGTTAAGAACCTTTTATATATGGTAAAACACTTCAAAATTAAAGAAGCAGGTTTGGATTAAAAAACTTACCTTTTATTAAACCTTTGCTTATATTAAAGTTTACTAAATGTAAAATTAACTTGGATAAGAAAGGATGGATTTTTATTCTTGGCACCTTAAAACAAATAAATCAATAAGATAAGCTTTTAAAAAAAAAAGAATTTTTAAAAGAAAAAAGCCAGCTTTATTAAAAAATATATAAATGAAATAAATTAATTAAAAGCCTTTATTATTACAATCATATAAAATTTCATAGATTTTCTATTATATTAACATTTATTTATATTATATGCTTAATAAAATAAAAAACTTTTTCTAACCTTATAAGATTAATTACCTTAACATAATCTATTAATAAAAGGATGTAAAAAAGGTATAAATGAAGTTGAAGCAAAAGATTAACATTATTTAACCACATCTTTAAAGGTTTAAAGGTTATATTTAAAAATAAGTTAAGTGGTTAAATTGCATTAATATCAGGTGTAAAATTCACGTAAAGCTTAAAGCATTAAAGTTTTAAACCTTTAAAAAATATTATAAAATTGATAGTTTCAAGTTTGAAATCATAGGTAATAAAATTGAAACTATAAAAGAAAGTTATAACGGCTTTATATAACAATAAATTCATTTTTTTTAAAACATTGTTAAAAAATATAAATAAAGGATCAAAAAGCTTCACCAAATCATTTAAAAATTGGAAAATATATTTAATCGGTTTTATAAAGAGCTTCTTAAAGAATGAAGGCAAGAATTCAATAACCTTCTATTTATAAAAAACGAAGAAGGCGGCCTGTTAACAAGTAACGAATTAGTTTAAATCCTTAACAAGTCTTGTAAATATTTATCAAGGAAGGGAATATTTAAATAACCATAAAATGGAACGGATAAAGGATTTAAATAATAATTAACTTAAGATTTAAAATTAATTACATCTATTTTTAATTAATTAATTAATATAATATTTTATATTGTAATAAAAAGGAAATCTATTTTATATAAATAATTAAAGGAAAACTATTTAATTATAATGGTAAATTTATAAAAAAAGAAATTGCAGATTTTAATATATAAATTAATAACCATTTTAAAAACCTTTCATTTAATATTATAAAAATTAAAAATCAAATTATCTTTAAATTACCTTGGCTTAAAGCTAGCAACCTTTGGATTAATTGAACCATTGAAGCAATAGGGTGAAAATTAACACAAATTTAAAAAGGAGAGCCAAACCTAATATCCAAAGCCTTTATAAGTTATAAAAGAATAACATAAACCATAGTAACATTTGCCGATAAAGATAAAATCATTGAAAAAATTTTAAGTTTAAAACTTGATAAAATAAATAAAGTATTTAAAGAGTTTAAAAAAGAATTTTTAATAGTTTTCCAAAACGAAAGATTAATAGTTATAAGATTATTTAATCATATGATATATGATTATAAGATTTTATTGAAAAAGGGATGTTAATTTTATTTTAAGTTAATATATAGGTTAAATCAATAGGTATAACAAGTATTAAATAAATGGATTAAAAAAAATCTGGCACAAGGCTTTATATGAAAATTTAAATCACTAATAAGGTACCTTATATTAATGGTATTAAAAAGGAATGTAAATGGCATTTAAAAACTAGATAATAAGGGTAAACCAGCGTTTAAAATAGTTAACAATTATTGATTATTAAATGAAATCACTGTAAAAAATGGCCATGCGTTAACCTTGCTTAAGTACATAAAGGAGTAAGCCAATGAAACATAATGGTACACCATATTTAATATTATAAATAGATATTATAATATCTAAATGGCAGAAAGAAAGGAGTGGAAAATAACATTTTAAACGCATAATAAGCATTATAAATACCTAGTAATGCTTTAAAGGCTTACCAATGCCCCCGCCACTTTCTAATATATAATGATAACAATTTTACGGAAATACGTCAATATTTTTATCTTTATATTTATTAACAATATCCTTATATATTTTAACTCTTACAAAAAACATTTTAAATATAAACAATAAGTTTTATAAAAGCTTAAAGAGTATAAAATCATCCTTAAATCAAAAAAATGTTAGTGGAAAACGTAAAAAATTAACTTTTTTGGATTTATAATCACCTTTAAGAAGATCCAAATATAAAAAAGTAAATTAAAGCAAATATAGGAGTAAAGATTTACCAATAATAGCCTCTTACCTTAAAACGTAAAAAATGTTTAACAATTTTATAGATTTTATAACTTCTTTTAAGGATTAATTAAAAATTTCGCGGGCATTGTTAAAGTTATAATAGATATTATATAAAAAAAACAACAACCTTTCGTTTAAATAATAAAAACTAAAAAATCTTTATAACTTTTAAAAGAGGCAATGACCATAAAACCAATTTGCTAACTCCTTAAATTAAATGCCAAGAAATGAATATATATAAATACATCTAATTACGTTTGTAAAGAAACTTTAAAGCAATATAAAAACAAATGATAGCATTTAGTAATTTATTATTTAAAAACCTTTTAAAGATTTAAATTACGTTATTTAATATATAATAAAAAACTACTTGCTATTATTTAAAAATTTAAGCAATGAAAACTATATATTAGCAAAACTTTAAATCTCATTATTGTTTTTTTTAACCATAACAATTTATAAACCTTTGCAATAAGCCAAGAATTATTTCCACGTTAATAACGTTAAAAGGAGTTTTTAAACGGATTTAATTTCAAGATTTATTATATTAAAGGAAAAGAAAATATATAAGCAAACGCTTTTAACCAATAAAAATAAAATCTAAAAGAAGTAAAAAAAAAATTAATGATCATACTTTTTAAAAAATAACAAGGAGTATACCAAGTTAAGCAAATTATTATTAATAAATGATAAAATTAAAAAATTTAAAACGCTTTAATTAATGAAGAAAAAGCAAACTTCCTTAAAAAAAAATATATATGTTTATAATGGGAAAAGATATATGCCATAATTAATATAAAAAGCATTTGTAAAAAAAGCATATGAAAATCCCTTATTTAAACATTTAAAAATCTTTAAAACCATTTGAAAAATTTAAAGAAATTACAACTTCTTTTAATTAAAAGCTGTGATCAAAGAAATAATTAAAAAATGCAACCTATATAATAAAATAAAAACAATTAGATACAAACCTTATAAGAAACTTAAACCTATAAAAATTCTAAAATAAATATAAAATATTATAATTTAAAACTTTATTATAAAGTTATTTACATTAATAAATCCTATTAATAAAGTTAAATATAATAACATATAAGTAATAGTTAATAAGTTTTTTAAATATAAAATCTTTTTCTTATTTAAAGAAACATATATGGTAGAAAATTTAACATTTCTATATTTATAATATTATATAATAGAATATAATTTGCTATAAAAGATCATTTTTAATAAAGATAAGCTTTTTATATTTAAATTTTAAATAATGCTAATAAAAAAGCTTAAAATTAAATAAAAGATATTAATAATTATACATCTTTAAATAAACGATTAAATAAAAAGGTTAAATTAATTTATTAAACAATATTTACAAATTTATGTCAACTATAAGTAAAATGATTAAATAGAATGGTTATTAATAACTCAATTAACATATAACAATTTAAATAATAAAAACATGGATATTATATCTTATAAAGTCGTTTATGAATTAAACAATGATAAACTTATAAATAAAATATTATTATTATAGATATTATAACTATTAAATGTAATATTAAAAGTAGAAATTAAAGTAAAAAAGATATAACATCTTTAAAAATTATTTTAAAAAGATTTATAGTTTTTGTAAAATTAAATGATAAAATACTATAATTAAAAAAGAATTAAGGGATCAATTCTTATAAAAAAAAATAAGGTATATTTACTTTATTAAAAATAACATTTAACATTAAAAACTCTATAAATATAAATAAAGTAATTAAATGAAAAGCTAGATTTTAAAAAACTCGGACCATTTAAAATTAAAAAGGTTATTTTAAATATAAACTACCAATTAACATTATTAAAAGGCATGTAAATATATTTAAATTTTCATATTTTTTTATTTGAACCAATATTATAAAATGTAAAAATTAATAATAAAGTAAAATTTAAAAAATAACCAATATAAAGTTAAAAAAATCTTAAATATTAAAATGATTAATTAGCAATTATATTATCTAATTAAATGAAAAGATTACCCATTAATAAATAATACTTAAAAACCTAAGAAACATTTAACAAATTACATAAAAAAATAAAAAGATTTTTATTAAAAAAATCCAAACCGGCCAGGTTAATTGCTTTAAAAAAGACGGAGGGGATATCTTAAGAAAATTTAAAAAGCGGCGCGCCAGCTCGAAAATGCTTAACCTTCTTATCAACCAATCAACTAATCTTTACAACTTTAATAACATAACACTCCTTTTCCTTTTTTTTTTTTTAATTTATTTAAAGCATCTAAATCGAATAAACCCCGCGATAACATTTTAAAACCTTGCAACCGTAAATTTTTACATTAATAATAAACTTATAAGATTTTTATAATTAATTTATTCATTTTTATTTATAAAGTAAATAATATATTTTTAATATTTTACTTCTTTTTAAATAATTTTTAATTTATTAAATCAAGTTTTTTAAAAGAATTCATATTAATTATAAAACCTATGCAAGTTTCTTTTAATAAAACACATTAATTGCACCGCTTTAAACAATTAAATATAATAATACATTCAAAATTCTTTTTCATATAATAAATATAAGGTATCACGTTTGCAATAATATTAAATTAATTAATATAAGTAACGAAGGTAAGTTATTTAAAATAACAATCGCGCCTTTTTTTATTTTCATTTAATTTAATAGGATTAGTAGCTTTTTTCTTAAAATTAATAATATTAAACATAGTAAACCGAAAAAAAAAAAAAAAGAATAGAAAGTTAACTATATTTATATAAACAAAACCACTTATTTATTTATCTTTAAAACAAAAACTTTTAAAAAAAAAAATAATGTTATAATTTAATGGCTTATAAACTAGAAAAGAAACCTGATATAAAATATAATTAACATAGCTAGAAAAGTTAATCGGATAAACGATTTATTTAATTAATTAAATAACCAAAGTTACGTGACACTTTTTGCTACCCTTATTACTTACAAAGCGCAAGTAGCCGTTACCTTTAAAATATAAGTAGCCGCTACCTTCGTTACTTTTAAAGTTAAAAGCGTTTTATAAAAGCTATAAAATATATAAAAAAGGCCATTTCTTTTATTATATTAATTCCTTAGTTACCAATTTAAGTTTATAATTATATCTTAAATATAAAGGAGGAATTTTTATAAACCAAACCATTTAAACTTAACGTTATTATTACTTTTAAACCAAAAACCTTTTAACGACTTTTATATCAATAAAGCTTGTAATAGGTTTTAAAAGTTTAAATGTTTTAATTGCAACGACTTATAATTTAATTACTAATAAATTCTACGTTAAAAATATTAACGTAATTATTAAATTCGTTTTTAATAAAACGTTTGTTTGCTTCGTAATTTTTTTTTAATAACATGCCTTAAAAGTTTTTAAAAACTATTTATAAATAAATTCTTTTTTTTCTATATTAACATTAAATATTAATTAAAAAAGCTATTAAAATGTTATAATCTCGCTTATTATTTCTATTAATCTAACTTTATAAATTAAATACGTATTTTAAAGGTTTTAATTTAAAAGGTAATAATAATTTAAAATTAACGATTTTAATTATAAAAAAAATTTTAAAAATACTTTATATTTAAATGTAATTTAAATATTAAAAAAGCTTAAATATTTAAATTAATAGCTAGAAAATAAATAATTAAATACAATAAAAAATCCGTTCTTATATATTTATTTCTTTTTTTTATAAAATGTTATAAATTATTTTTTAAAGTTTCTAATTAAGCAATTTAATTAAATCGCTTTTTAAAGTTTTTAATTAAGCAATTTAATTAAGTCGCTTTTTAAAGTTTTTTATTACGACCCACCAGGATCATCAAGACCGTGATTAATAAATATGGATAAACTTTAGATATGATCTTACTAGATCTAAGATCCAATGAACACTATAGATTTAAGATTGAATAAGATCCAGGATAAATATAAGAAAAGAAAATAAATATATAAAAATGAATTTCCTATTATATTTAATCATTTATTCTCTAGTTATTAATCTAAATATTTAAGCCTTTTTAATATTTAAATTGCACTTAAATATAAAATACCCTTGAAACCTCTTTTACAATTAGAAACATTAATCCTAAACTATTATTACCTTTCAAACCAAAACCCCTAAAATACATATCCAACCTATAAAGTTAAATTAATAAAAATAATAGGCAAGATCGTAACATTTTAATAGCTTTTTTGGTTAATACCTAATATTAACATAAGAAAAAGAGGACTCACTCACAGATAGTTCTTAAAGACCTTTAAAACATGCCACTAAAGAAAATAACAAAACAAATGAACATTTTAATAACATTGAAATCAAACCCAACAATTGCGTTAATAACCCTAACGCAAAATTTGCCAATAACCAGATTGCAAATCGCTACAACCAAAGCACCTAAACCTCCAAAACCATCTCTAGAGACCAAAAGACCCATATAAAAAACAATAACTACAACACCTATTAAAGTAATAGCAAAAGCTTCAACATCTAAACCCACAAAGGCCCCAAAAAAAAGGACCAATAAACCAAAACAAATAACACCATCTGCAAAACAAAAATCATCATCATCAAAAGAAAAATCTAAAAAAGAAGAAAGGATTAAACCCACACAACCCCCTAAGAACCTATTAAACCCATAGGATATTGAAAATATGGCATTTCTTTAAGCCAAAGGCTTTAAACCTATTGCCCCTAACAGGTACAATGAAAAAGAAGACCCAGATACATTCTTTATTCAAATACGCACCCACTTTGAGTTTTACAAAGGCTCAATCGAGGATGAGCAACAGAAGGTCCTAGTAGCCTCACAGCTACTCACAGGACCAACCCTCAAATGATTTAAACCCATTCTCAAGGATCAACTTGAAAAAAAACCAGCAAACGTACCAGACACCACCAAGTACATCTTCAAGGACTTTAACCACTTTAAAAAAAAGATTCAACTCATATTTGACAACCCTATCCGCAAACAAAAAGCCGAAGCCAAGCTACACCACCTTTAATAAAATAAGTCAGCCTCTAACTACGCCATCGAATTTAAGAAATTGGCCATTAAATCAGGCCTACCTGCTAAAAATCTCTTCTACCCCTTCTACAAAGGATTAAAAAAGCATGTCAAAAACAAACTCTATAACAAGAAAATCTACAAGGATCAAGACCTCAAATAGTTTAATACCTTGATAAAGAAGGCCATTACTATTAACAACAAAAACTTCAAGAGATATCTCAAAAAAAAAGGAGGG
Organism: Hypoxylon sp. FL1284; assembly: GCA_022432365.1. Lineage (NCBI taxonomy): Eukaryota > Fungi > Ascomycota > Sordariomycetes > Xylariales > Hypoxylaceae > Hypoxylon > Hypoxylon sp. FL1284. The sequence goes on along the minus strand of JAJJXE010000005.1, from coordinate 583,961 downwards.
ACCTCCCGGAACAGAAGGCCTTAATCCAATAGAAACAATAACCCTAGAAATGGGTAACAACAAAACAGATAATATAAAGACATAGATACACATTCGGACCCCATTAAACTAAATAATACTTAGAAGTAACAACAAAAGCAACCAATTAACAAGTTAAAGATTAAATGCTTCAATTATAACAAGATAAGACACTTTAAAAACAAGTGTCAAAACCCCAAGAAATAATAATCTTAATAAGAAGGAATATCGCAGCCCAAACAAAGACAGGCGTTTCAAGCTAAAATTAAAAAAGAAAAGAAGATTAGCAGCATCTTTACAATAGCCACCAATTTAATAAAAAACAACAAAGACCCTAAGACCAACAAGTGCCCTATCTGCAAAAAAGAAACAATGCGCGTTTGCAAATATCATCCTAAACACCCCCAATCTCTAATGGTAATTATAAACAATTATAAATGCTATGAAAACAGCCCAGCAATATGCCCAGAACATAAGATCAAATATCATAACAATAACTTTTCAATAATAAGGGAACAATTCGAGGCAGCCTAACTTAGCAGTAAAATCATAAAAAAACTAACTTAAAATAAACGGCAGATATTCAAGGAACTACTAAATTAAAAAAAACCTTCCAATTCCAAATATCTCAAACACCAGAAAGCTAAAGAAGCTGAAAACATCTTAACCATAAGCCAACGCTAGCTTGACCCCGCCCAGGAAAAGTAACAAAAGAATGACCATTAATAACTCCACTGAAATAAATATTAAAACAAAGATTGCAAGAAACATTAACAGGATAAGCACAACTATAAATATTAAAGATATTACATAAATGATTTATATCAAATACATATGAGCGCCAAGATTAATAACGTATGGTTTCTAGAAAGCCCGGAGCCAAGTAGCAACACTGAAGAAAACAAGTATATTTGCAAAGCAAAACCATAATGGCCAGAATTCCTTAAAGCTTGCTACCTCCACCCAAGATCAAGATACAGTAAGGCAACAATATCCAAAGGATGCATATATTACAGTTCAATGCTATGTGACTTGTATAATCTCTTAAACATAGGAGTAAATTCAAAAAAAGTATAAGACAAATTAAAGAGCCTCTATCCTAGCAATATCAAAAGTGTCTCTATGTAGGAAGACATGGAAAAGTAGATTAATTAAATTAAAGCCCAATATAAAAAACTTTAAAAACTTTATATGGAAAGTAATCCTAATAATCAAAGATACTGGCCAAACTATTACCTAACCAAATATAAAAAAATAGAATTCTTCTCAGTCATTAACTATAAGAAATATGGCATGTATTTAACACTTTACGAAAAGATTAAACTCCTTTAAAAACACCCATATAAAGGAAAAAAGTAAAAGATTCTTATAAAATTATAAAACCAATGTGCGAAATTTATTATGAGAAAAAGGCCCTTTAATAAGTTCTGCACCAAACCTCACTAAAAGGATTGCCTTAAAAATTACTACTTGATTTATACTCCTTTAAAAGCAAGGGAATGGAGAAATAGTAACTAAAAAAGAACGTCTAAAACGCCAAAGAAAGTCCACTAGAATATAATCAGCTTAAACTCCAGCCATGAAGGAGCATTCACCGGATCTTAATAACAAGGCAGAAATAGAACCAAGTATTAAAAGTCCTATCCAAAAAATAAAAAAGGTTCTTAAAAGTAAAACATCAAGAGATCAACAAAGTCAAGACCTTATATAAAATTCAAATAAAATTAAACAACATCCTAATAATACCCATCCGGTATAAAGGAAAGACATATAAAGCAATGATCAATTTAGGAGCTTAATAAAGCTATATCTTAACATAAATAACATAGTAAAATAAGATAAAATAGGTTTACAAGAAAAACTCATATAAACTGGTAACAGTAGATAGAAACAAGTCTACCTACCAGAATAATAGGATACTAAAAAAAACCATACCCCTTTTAATGAAAATCCAAGACCACCCCGAAACAATCACCTTTAACATTGCAAATATCAACAATCATAACATAATATTGGGAGTCAACTAGCTCAAAACAAGCCACCCAAGCATACATTGGAAGATAGGTCATCTCCAATAAGATTAAATAGAAAAGTTAGCCTTTGAAGCTCCCGAGAAAAAAGACGTAAACAATTTAAAAAAGCAAAACGAAAAGCATATCGCCTATATGCTTAAAGAACCAAAAGTCGAAAATTCATTGCGTAAAATATCATAAAAGTACTTACAATTTTATAAATTATTCAAAGATTGAATAAAAGAAGAATTGCCAGAACATAACCAATGAGACCACCAAATAACCTTCAAAGAAGGATAATTTTCAAAACTGTTTCTTATATACCCCATAAATAAAGAAAAGTCATAAGCACTATAGGAAGAAATCTAAAAAAATCTTAAGAAAGGATATATTCAAGAATCAGAATTAACATTTAAATATCTTATAGTAATGATACCCAAAGTCAATAAAGATAAAAAGCAAAAAATCAACGAAAATGGCAATAAAGTATGGTACAAAGTCATTAACTACCGCCACCTAAACAACATCACCAAGAAAAATGGCCACGCTTTACCATTAATAAAGCTTATAAAAGGACAGATCAATAAAGCCAAGATTTTCATAGCGTTAGACCTTAGAAACGATTATTACATGATCCGAATAACCCAAGGATATAAACAATATACAACGTTTAAAATAATACACGGACATTATAAATATAAGGTAATGTCCTTTAGACTTACTAACGCCCCAGTGTTATTTCAACATATAATTATAACAATCCTTAAAAAGTACTTGGATATTTTTATATTTGTCTATCTCGACGATATATTTATATATTCCAAAAATGAGGAGGATTATAAGAAATATGTTACCCTAGTATTGGAAACACTCCAAAAGGCCAACCTATTAATCCACCCTATCAAAAGCAAATGACATATTAGAAAGCTAGATTACCTAGGCTTTACCATCACCTCTAGAGAGATACGCATCCAAAAAGGCAAGATAATAACAATTAAAAACTGGTTGGAACCAAAAAGCATCATGGAAATATAAACATTTCATGGCTTTATAAACTACGTCCAAAGATTAATCGCAAATTTTAAAAATATTGCCAGACCGTTAACAGAATTGATACATTAAGCCTAGTAAAAGGATGGTACCTAGAAATTCAACAATAAAGCTAAAGCAGCTTTTTAACGCCTCAAAGATATAATCACGGAAGACCCAATCTAAAAGCTTCTAAATTATATAAAAACCAAACGATTTAAAATAAACGTTTTAAACTTTGCAATCGAAACAGTCTTAGAATAATAAAAACTAAATAAAAAGTGGTACCCCATTATATACTACTTAAAAGCATTACACAATACAAAACTTAAATATAAGATCTACGACAAAGAGTTATTAGCAATCATTCGTGCACTTAAAAAATGGGAACCATGGCTCAGTGAAACCAAAGACCCCATTGACATCTATTTAAACCATAAGAATCTTACGCAATTCATAACTACTTAAAAATTTAACCAAAGACATGAAAAATAGATGATATTCCTATCCCAGTTTAATTTCAAGATTTATCACATCAAGGAAAAAGAAAACATCCAAGCCAACCTTCTTAACAAATGAAGAGATTACAAAACCAAGGTTGAAAAACAAGACATCCAAATGCTAAAATAACAAGAAAACAGAACAGTCATCCTAACACATATACAAATCAATAAGAATAATTGGATTAAAAAATTCTAAAAGGAATATAATTAATAAAAAAAAGACCTACTTGCAATGTAAAGAACATTTCAAAGAATACTAATATATAAAAACAAGGTCTATGTACCAGAAAACATTAGAAAGGAATTTACCAAAAAATTCCATGAACACCCCTTATATGGACACCAAGGAATCTTTAAGATAAAATTAAAAATGTAAAAGACCTACAATTTCCCAAGATTAAAGGCAATAATCACTGAGGTAATTAAAGAATATAACATATATAATCGAGTTAAAGAAGCCAGACACAAGCTATATGAACTCCTCCAACCCATTAAAGTACCAGACAAACCTTTCAATATCATAGTATGGGATTTTATTACCAGATTACCAGAGTTAAAAAACCCAGTTATAGGAACACACTATAACTTAATCTAGATAATCGTCAACAAACTCATCAAATATAGATACTTCATACCATATAAAAAAGATCGCACCTCAAAATAGCTTGCATACGCATTTATCAAGGAAATTATTAGCAAACATAGAATCTCCAGACAAATGATATCAAATAAAGACCCTATCTTTATATCACACTACTGGCAAACATTCATAAAAAAGATTAAAAACAAGCAAAAGCTTTCCACCACGGCTTATCTACAAACGAACGGACAGATAAAAAGATTTAATCAAACACTCAAGCAACACTTAAGAAGCTACGTCAACAAACAACAGGACAATTGGGTAAAGCTGCTACCCTTGGCTTAGAGCGCCTACAATACAGCAATCAACAAGGACATAAAAATGTCATCACACACTGCGCTATACGGACATAATGCACACACCAGACAACAAGAATTAAACAACAACAAAACACCAGAAGTACAAGCACCTGCCCCAAAAGTAGAAGTATTCGCAATAGAAATCCAGACATTACAATTTACACTCCAAAAACAACTACAATTCATCCAAAACAAGATGGCAGAATATTACAATAGGAGAAGGATTAAAGGACCAATCCTTAAAAGAGAAGATAAGATTTATCTACTCCAAGATAAGCAAAATTTAACACTTAAAACATCATAGATTCACATGAAAAGGCCTAGCGAAAAATTGAATTTCAAGAAATTAAAACCCTTTTTCATAAAAGAAGCCCTGTTTAAGACCAACTACCAATTAACAGTCCCGTTAACAATGAAAATCCGTACCAAAGTCTTCCACATAATAATGCTAGAACCAACACCTAAGAACGCCAAACTTGCTGAAAATATTAAATTAAAAGAAGACCCAAAAGAATATAAAGTCAAAACCATACTGGACTCAAGATTAAACAAAGGATAAGTTAAATATTTCATAAAATGGAAAGATTACCTACATGAAGATAACATATGGGAACCTATCAAGCATTTTTAAAATATGAAGGAGATGCTTAAAGAATTCCATTGCCAAAATCTAGATCGGCTAAAATAGCCGAAGGATCCGCGTTTGGATCCAAACCAGCCCAAGAAAAAGAAAAGGAGGCCGCAAAAGCGTTAGAAGCTTCCACCTCCTTACGTTTTAACTCCTCCCAGTCTTTCTCCTTTTGTTTCACACGCTTCAATTCTTCTATAAAAAAAAGACCCCGTTTTAACATTTCTAAACCCCTTTTTTAAAAATATTCTTTTTGCTTGCAAAGCCGCGCCAACTTACCAACCAGCAACTAAAGCTTTTCCTTAACCTATTAACACTCGTTCGTAATCTGCTCGCGCTTATAATCGATATCGGAAAAAGAGGACATTTCAATCCCGGTATCGTTATAATAGTAATGCACCTTCACAACACAACTTAAACAAGTTTTAAATTCAAGAACCATAAAATAATAAAGGCCGTTTTAAAAATAATAAAAACAAGGAAATACTTTAAAACCAAATGATTTAATATACATAGAAGTTAAATCGCAACTTTCGCGTTAATTAAAACAAGACCTAACCACCCGTTTAATAACACCCGCCATATTGATAATTAAAAAAAAAAACTTACCTCTTTGGGATAAAAAGGAAAGAAGAGGAGAAATAGTGTTACAACCCACCAAGATCATCAAGACCGTGATTAATAAATATGGATAAACTTCAGATATAATCTCATTAGATCTAAGATCCAATGAACATTATAGATCTAAGATTGAATAAGATCCAGGATAAATATAAGAAGGGAGAATAAATATATAAAAATGAATTTCCTACTATATCTAGTTATTCATTTTCCAACTATCAATCTAAGTATTCAAACCTTTTTAATATTCAAATTGCACTTGAATATAAAGTACCCTTAAAACCTCTTTTACAATCAAAAACGTCAATCCTAAACTATTATTACCTTTCAAACTAAGACCCCTAGAGTACATATCCGACCTATGAAATCAAACTGACAAAAGTAATAGGCGGGATCGTAACATTTTTAATTAAACGATTTAATTAAATTACTTTTTAAAATCTTTAATTAAACGATTTAAAATAGAAATCGCTTTTTTTTTAATTTTCGTTAACTTTTTATATTACGTAACCTTCAATTTACCAGTTTATTTAAAAGGTCGCATTTTAAATCGTAACAATATCGATTTTATTTAATATAATTTAGTTTTTTAAATTAATATTAATAATTAATATAATAATAATAAGTTAAAAATTTAAATAAAAAAAAAACTAGCTTTTATAATATAATTAAAATAAAAAAAAAAAGTTAATCGATTTAATTTTTTTTTAATAAAAAGATTGTAAAAAATTTATATCTAATTTAAATCTAATAAAAAATTAGTTTTAAAATAATTTAAAATCGAAAATTTTAAACCTTAAATTAATAATATTAAATAATATTAAAAAAAGCATTTAAATAAAATATAAAAGCGATTAAATTATTTAATAATTGGTTTTTATATAATATATTATATATATCTTATTAAAATTTTATTATAAAATATTTTTAAAGCGGTTATTAATATTATTATAATAAAACACGTAACCTTTTAAAATGTTTTAATCATTTAACTTATTAATATCATATCCGCTTTTATTTATACATTTTATTTAAAAAATAATATAATTTTTTTATTTATAATAATTAACTATTCCATTTATTTATTATTAATAATTTAAAACCAATTTATATTAAAAATTAAATTTTCCAATTATAATATTAAATTAATTAACGGAATTAAATTAATAAAATAAACACGAATGGTTATAATTAAAAAAACTTAGAAAAAAAAAAACTAAATAAGGCCCGATTAAATAACTTAATAAAATTATAGTTTTATATTTTATTGTAAGCTTACCAAACGTTTGGTTAATTACTTTTATTTATTTATATATTTAAATTTATAATTTAAAAAAAGTAATTTAAAAATAATATGCCAAATATAAAAATGAAAATATAATAATAAAAAAATTCGATAGGATAGATAAATTTTAATAAAACATTATATAAACATGTAATAAAATGTAATAAGATTGGCGCGTGGCACGTAACGTTTGATATATCTAATAAGATAAAGCTATTTAAAATAAACCTATTATAGATTAATAGCTTTTATATGTTTCGATGTTTATATAAATGTAAATAATTTTTTAACTAAGATATGTTTATAAATAAAACCTTTTAAACTTAACCAATTAAGCCAAATATTGAATAATATAAGCCAAGATAGCAAGTTTTGAAAACGTTAACGGCGCGATGGCCCATATCTTATAACGTTTAAATGCCAGGTAGCAATTATATCGTTTGTTATATATTAACCGGATTAGCAAATTATCAAAGTTTTCATCCCTATCTTTTAAGTTTTATCGCAGATTACGCCGTTAAATCTTATATTAATAACAATCATCCTTTTTATCATTTCGGCTATTTCTTTAAAGCCAATCCTAGCTTAATTGGCTTGGTTCTGAATTAATGTAAAGATTGAAAAAAAAAAGCATTAACCAATATTTATATACTTATATAAAACCTTATATTTAAAAACATGTAACATGGTACACTTTAAATGCTTAAATTGATATATGCAAATCAAATTAAGGCGAATTTAATTAAAGCCCTATCCTCAAAAATGTGCAATAAAATTAACTAAGCTTATTAAACTTTATTAACAACATTTCCAAATGTTTTAATTAAAATGCGTTTACAAATAAAACCTATAAGTTTAGTTAATTTAATTAAATATCAACCATATTAATTTTTAACAGCCGGTTACCAAAGCTTTAACAATGTTATAGCTTGTATATCAAACGTCCAAATCTTTTTAAAAAATCGCATTATTTGCTATACATTAATTAAATATTTTATACCGGCCTAGTAAAGGTTTTTTAACTTTATTATACAAAAATAGCCTTACCCCAATAATATTAAAAAAGGTGATTGCATTATTAAATATCTAGTATATAAATAAATAACTAGGTTTTATTCAAGTTTATATTACTTATAAATGCTGGTTAAATTAGAATATAAAACAATCTTATAAAATTAGTTAACATCATTTACAATCCCGTCTCTACTTTTAAACGTAGCAATAACTTAATGCTTACTTTTTACCTACTCCACTTAAATAAATAAAAAGCTTATTCTATAAGCCACTACCTTAAAAATAATTTAATATCCTAGGTCTCCCTTTTTACCCATTCTTTTCTTTTTTTAACATTTTTACTTTTATTTATTACCATTTTTAATATAACATCTTTATACTCTTTTTTAATTATTTAATTAATATTTGGTTTTATAATTAATTATATTTAATTTTTAAAATGTTAATAATAACATTTTGTAATATTACCACCTTCTTTTATTCCATTAAAAACATACCTGCCATATCATTAACCTAAGATATCCCTTCTAATATTTTAACCAATATCTTATTTTTAAAATATAAAAATGTTTACCATATCTTATTTACAAGTTATATCAATAATAAGTGATTATAATTTACTTCAAAATGCCAATTTAATAAAATAAACAGCTTAATATATGGACATAACATGTTATGATTTTTAAAACCATTATAAATAAACATTGCTTGATTATATAAAATAATCCAAAATATTAATTTATTTCTTTATAACTTATAACATTCTTTTATTATTATTACTCTTTAATAATATTAGCAAAAATAAATACTTTATTTAATGCATTTATTATTATTTATACCTTAATTAAAATGCCTTTAATCTTCTTTATTTATAAGCTAAAAAGCTACTTAACCTTTTAATAATTATAAACATCTAAGTTTATAACAAATATAAATCTTGGTTCAAACTTTATAACTTTGCCATTTTTATTAACATTAAAAAGATATAAACGCTTTATAACCTCAAACCAAAAGGCGTAAAATTATTATAATCCAAACATCGCTTTAAATCCGCTTTTTAATAAAACAAAAATTATAAATAAAGCAAGGTCAATGCCATAAGTATTACTTTTACCAACATTTAATTAACTTTACCAATATATATTAAAGCCTTAAAAGATCTTAATTTATTACACCTACATTTCTAAAAACATAACAGTATTAATTTTAAAGCAAACATTTAAATAAAAATTAAACATCCCAATCTTATATTTTTAACATTAAAGGATAAAACAACCTTTCATTATAAAAGTAATCTCTTTCTTAGCTTCCACCTTGCCGCTACTTACACGCTTTTAGTTTAAATAACCTATCATCAACTATATTAAATAAAGGCCTATCTCAACCGCAAAAAGTTATTATAACCGCTTAAACAGAATTTTAAAAGTGGGCTATATCTTTTAAAAAACATTCTAAACATATTACCATTTAATTCTTTATTAAAGATGTTATATTTTTTACCCATATATTACAACATAAACGCATTACAAACATTAACGTAACAGGTTGACATTAAAATCAATATAACCTTAAACCTTTAATTTTTAATAAGCTAGATTATCTAACGGGCAATGCCTTTATAACATTTAATATTATAGATATATCTAATCTATATGATTATATAAACGCATTAGTCCTTTTAATAGCCGTTATAACCTTATTATGTAATCAATTATTATCGATTTTATATACCAAAGCCTTTTTAAAATTCCATAAAAGTTGCAAAAAAATACTTAATAATATAATTTACAACCATGTTTCAACCATATTTATATTCTTAGGTTTATTCCTAATTAATTATTAAATTAACACCGCTTTTTACTTTACCAACAAATAAATGCTTAATATACTTATAAACGTTAAAAAATAGCAGCAAATATTTCTTAAAACTTCCTAGAAACGTTTAATTATCGTAAGCAATTTAAACAGCTTATATACCAAATTGGCAACAATGCAATTTAATACAAAATAACTTACTCATATTTTATATCAAATCTATCTTTAAATATTCCGTTATAAAGATTATATATTTAAACTTGCCAATATTAATTTTACTACGTTTTAAAGTTCTTCTCTTATATAATATCAATAAATAAATTTTACATCCTTTTTATCTTTTATTAAAACGCAAACCAAATACAATTAAAACGCAATTATAAACACCTTTATTACACTAATCAAAAACAAGCATAATGCATTAATAGGTATAAATTATATCTAAAAGTTACTAATCTCCTTTCACACGCTTGGCATTTTCTTATATAAGATGCTTAAAAAATGGCATGGCTACAATGCAACTGGCTTAAGATCTAGCTTTATCTTTACACCAATTATCTCACATATTGCCCCTATTAACAAGAAATGAAAGGATTTGCAAAATTGGAAAAATATTCCACTTGTTATCTATATAACCTTTAAAGTGTCGCAATGTTAACTTTCTATACTCACTATAAAACGCGGCTAAATAAACACGCCCCTTATTTATTACACCTTAAAGGATATATTGCCTATTAAAATAAATAAGTGGCAAAATATATTCTTTACCTATCAAATAACGTTTGAAACGATATCTTTAAACAACGTTTAAAATAATAACTTCTTTAAAATTTCCATAAAAAAAAATAAGGCTAGGTAAAATAAATTATCTCCGCTTATTATATTATTCTATACGCCTTTATTCTTTCTTTTTTTACAACCTTAAAAGGTGGTAGTTAATTTCGGTATCCATTTCACACCGGCAACAATAATGGCTTTCCTTTAAAAACTAGATATAACCTTCTTCATCTATGCTACTACTTTTAACAATTTTATTAATATATATATTACATGATATATCCTTAATTAAACCAAATTTCCTATCATCCTTAAATTTATTATAACGGATCTTGCAAATTTTAACGCAATTTATCTCAACGCCAACTTTATATAAAATGTAAATATTAACCAATAAATAAATTATATCCAATATATAATTAATCAACTAAATATCACATTAAAAGAATACCAATTAACTTTTCAAACCTTTAAAATATAAATTATAACAATTTTATTTTACTAAATTACCATAACTTTAAAACTTGTAACGCTTTTTATAATATATTTCCTAACATTTATAATAGAAAATATAAAGATTAAAATCGCTTATATATCTTGTTACATTAAAGTTATTACACATATAATTACAAGTTTAAATTGAATAAAATACCTATACTTTATATACCCAATCTACCTTATTTAAAAATAATTAATAAATTAAAATCTGCCGTATCTTAATCTTAAATTATCTTCTATCATTAACACAATAAAAACTAAAAAGCTAAATTGATTCATTCCTTACATATCTTTAACAATATCGTTTCAAAAACAAGCATTATATAAAAACAAAAAGCTATACCAATTTTCTAAAAAGCAAATCCATTTAAATTTCAAGAAATCTATTTTATTAATGTTTATCCAATCTATTAAACTTTAACTTAAAACATATTAAACATTTAACCTTTATAACATAACAAACAATAAAAACCATATCTTAATTATAACATTAAACCTTTATTTTAACCTTGCCAACCATATCATTATATTTAATTATACCATCCTCTTTCTATATATCAACCTACCGCCTATAATACGCATAATTTTTTCTATCTTACATTTAAAAGGCTTGTATCAAATCAAGGTTAATAACACAAAACTACAACTTTAAAAGCAAGCTGTAACGAAGGCTAATATAAAACTCGAAATTAGTTATTCAAATTCAACTAATAATTCTCTTGGGTTTTAAAGGCCTTATCCCCCTCTCTTTTTAAAGAAAAGGGAGGAAAGGCTCCTACTTATACACGTTGGGCTAACCGCCTTTAATCAATCATCCCTTATCTTCTCCAAGCGCCCTAGGCGCTGTTGGAGCTGTTGGTACGTTCTTACAGGTCGCCGTATAATGGTTCAGCCTATAGGAATATCCCCAATGCCTCTATCGCCAACACCTCTGCCTTGGGGCCATATCCATACGTGTATTGTCTGATCGATTGGCTATAAGGCTTTGATATGTCTCCGGGCCGTATCCGGCCGTGTGACACTTATAGTCCTTTCACAACTATCTCTTCCTCGCCTTTTTTGAGTTGACACGTCCCACAACGACAGTGGTTCCCGTAATGGTTCGCGCCGTAGCTGATCGTGATCTCCGTACCGTCATATATATCCTTTATAGCCGTAACTACAGGTACGTATCTACCCGACACCTTTCGCTGTATAAGACGAGCTGGCGGACTGCAATCATGATTCAGGAGTTTGAAGCAGTTGCTGCGATCACGGCAGTCTAGCTGGCAGACCACCGGCTCTCCCTCGATATCTGGTCTCACAAAGTCCAGCACTCTGTCGTCAGACTTGTCCGTGTTCTCGGGCATGATTTTCCCAAGTAGCCATCCAATCACACTTCCTTTCCGATAAGCAACTTGTCTGTGGATATTTGCAACGGTCTGAAGACCTAAACCCTTTTCCGGGTACCGTTTTATACGAGGCGCCGTCCCGGGAAAGTGACGGATGCACTCGCAAGACGATTTCTCGCAGAGATCACACCCATTAGCGTGTTCAGAAGTCGGATTAGCTGGCCATGGCCAACTCTCCGGCCATGCCGCCGGTCGGGTCCAGACTAGGTACTCTGCTACGTTGTAAACGTTTTCTGTGATCGGCCGGTAGGGCTTTAGGTACGAAAGCAGTAAAGGCTCGCATAGTTCGGCCAACCTAGAGGTAGAATATGCCGAGGTTTCCCATCGGCACTCGACATCGAAGCTTTCGAGAGAATCCTGAAAAGCCTTGCCGGCCTCGCAAATAGACCGGATATAGTCATTATCTAGGAGCAGATGAAACGCGCTAATCTCGTCGTCGTCTATATCTTGGTAGCTGCGAGGTTTGATCTGAAACCCATTACGCTGTGATAGGAATGAAAAACACAAGAGGCCGTTAAACTTGTCATAGATGCGGTTCCATTTTCGACCTTGTGTCAAGTGATATTCGAATTTGGACTTTGGCCATCGTAAGTATTCATTGCCTTCTGTTGTATATCCGAACTTGCTCGTTGAAAGCCCTCACATATGGTAGAGTCTATTGCTGTGGCAAGTTGGCACTGGCTCCAGCGTAAAGCAAATTTCGCATAGGACGAATTTGTACTGGCAGCTTCGAGGCAGCTGGCAATGCGCTGGACTGGATTCTTGCTATGTTGGAATCGAAACGTATTATTAGGAGCCCGCCGGCTATCGACGAGCGAGCGGAACTGTTCGATTGCCTCCCTTTCACGAAGCGCTGACGCTAGAATAAGAGTATGCGGACTTGGCGGGTTGTCTTCTGGATATGAAGGGATGTTGCAGAGTTTATCGACGGCACGTACCCATTCTACTGTTTGTTTCAGTTCGGGATCAGCTGACTGCACCTTGACGACTTTAGATGGTCTACTAGGTCGCACATCGACCCCGTGCCTCTTCCGTGATGGAGCGATGGCCTTCGGCAAATTTTTCGTATCTGCGTTTCTGCGTTGGCCTTGACCTTCCTCATCTCCGTCTTCACCATTACTTTCACTTTGTCCTGTCTCTTCTTCTTCTTCTTCTTCTTCTTCTTCGACTTGATTGCCAAGTTCCCAACGCCGCCAAGTTCCGGTTCGCGGTTAGAGCCTGGCCACCCTTTGTTGGAAGGGATAACGGCGGCAGACTCCCCTTGGCACTGGCATGTAACCAAACGTCCCGGACTTGGCCGTGTTGCGTGCTTCTTTTCGCCCCATAGTTCGACCATAACCCTGAGAAGAATACCGACGGCCGAGAAAGTCTGGCCAGAGCACTCTGCAGTGCCGCTTATCAGGTGAACGGGGGGTGTTCCATAAGCGGCTCGATTAGCGACTTGAGACAGGTATGAAACCATGGATCGTCAGCTGTAGAGGGTGAATAGGCGTTCATCACCATGTCGAGGAGTTGCGTTACTAGTAGGCCACGCCCAAGGCGTTCCACTTCGCCCTTGGCAAGCGTTCCTAGAGTAAACAGCTCATATTCCCGAGCAATCGTATACACTCGGACACTCGTCACGAACTCGGCGGCGATCTTCTCAAGGGGAGATGATCCTTTCGGCTCCAGGCACTGGTACATGTCGGTTAAGAGGTGGTAGACGAGGACGTGGCCAGTATTTCCAGGGATATCCTCCAAATGGAGCGACGTATCCCATTCACAACGAGAGGATAGCTTGGGGTGTTTATCGATCAAGGCAGTAGGAACGCTAAGCGGTGGTCCATCTCCAAAGTGTAAAGTAGCGTGAGGTCCAGTATACGGGCTTGGGGTCGCAGTTAGCACCAGGTCGACGCCACAATAAGACAAGAATATGGCACCTTACGACGAATCCGGTCGCGCATCCACCACTTCAGCCTGGCCGTCTTCGACTATCGGGATTAAGGAGGTATCGTTTCCTTCCCCCATCTTTGCTCCTTGACATGGAATGGGCCACCTGGTATCCCAAACGCAACGAAGAGAATATGTGTATGGCTTGTATGCCAGGACTGGCTACAGAAATGGCCAGTTTGGTAATGAGGGACGGATATTACCCGTGCACCGACAGAAGAAAATGCTACAGACGCCACCGAGTAAATCTCGCGTACAGAAACAATGGTCATTGGGCCTTGATAAGGGCAACCCCTGTGTGTTGGCCTAACAATTGTAATCCCCACTCTTTGTGTCTCATTTAAAATTCACACCACGGCCAACCAAATAGTACAAATTTATTTTCTTCATGGCTAAAAAGAAGAAGAGAATGCAAAGTTATAGCCAGGGTAGCTTTGGCTTAAGCCTATTCCCGCAAGAAATAATAGCATCGACATCCGAGGCAAGCAGCCCGTCCGTTTCCAAATCCGGCTTTACCAGCATAAACCCCCGGGCCAATTTACAAGCGGAAATGACAGACTCGAGAACGCCCCTCGTGCAGGGAATCGCAAAGTAAGCTCTGTATAACAGATTAGGGAGGCTCGAGAATAATGTACGGAACTAATCTTACCCATCAAGGCTGTTTAACAACCCCGAACACGCCGACACGAAGATTTATATTGGCGCGTTCGAGCTACCTGCCCATCGACTAATACTCGCTGTCCAGAGTCCGTTTTTCGAGAAAGCCCTCAACGGGAACTTCCAAGAAAGCAAGACAAACTCGTTCCGTTTTGTGGAGGGGAGTGCGCATGCCCACTGGAGGGTGTTTGAATATATGTACACCGGCAGCTATTCCGAAGAACCTAGGAACGCATTAGGGGTAGACGGTAGGCATTTTCGACTCATACTGGGGCTCGAGGCTAATTCCTTCACAGATGATGGCGAATTGGCAAAAGACGTGCGCGTCTACACAACGGCCGATTTCTTCCTCATGGATGAATTGAAAGCCTACGCGCTCGAGAGGTTCAAATCCAAGCTCCAGCGGCTTTGGGTGAGCGAGTTATTTGTCGACTGCATCAGGGAGGTATATAGTTCCACCAGCGAGTCGGATAAGGGGTTAAGAGATGCTGTCGCCCAAGCTGCAAAAGAACACTCGAGTGACCTGTGGTTGAAGAAGGCATTTCAGACCCTTGTGCGTGAAGTCGGCGATTTCGCAGTTGACCTCCTTGCCAAGTTCCATACTAAATAAACCCAATGGGTGGGGATCTTGAGCTGCTAGGCTAACGCGGATCGAGGCCGCGAACGTCGTTTATCCTTCACCGCTGAGGGCTGCACGGTCATCGAGCCAGGGACTTTGTAACATAATAAACTACCCGCAATGCTTGGTGCAACCCGCAATTTATGTGACATGTTGCAATCGGCCATCTATGGATAACGGTACCTCGGGGCCCCGACAGGGCAGTCAGCCACCTACGTGGAGGGGAGGGGAATGATAGACACGGCCATACGATCATCGTGACCCTTGCAAAAAGTTCTGCTGTTTAGCCAAACGTAGCTACTTCTAAGCCGTTACCCTAAGACAGCGGACCCGACGGCACCAATGCCGCAGCACGCGACGGCAATTTCCAAGTAGGAAGTATGCTATACACATTCCTTACATCACCCAGCTGCAGGCAGGATCCCTATCCGGCTACACTCCCCAACCGCAGCTTCAACATGCGGTCCAGCTCGGTAGACCCATCCGCCTGTATGCCCTTCTCGTCCATATCCCCGAGCAACTTGTCTATGTATTCTCCCGCGGCTGACAAGTGAAGGATATGCGCGATAGCACGGTGGACGGCGAGAAGTCGAGGCGAGGGAGGATCGATTATCCGGGTGTCAGTAAGATAGAGTGTGCGGGTAACAGGTAAGGCCAGGTCCGCAGACATGTGAGGGGGAAGGAATGAGTCGATCCGGTAGGTGTGTGGGTGCTGTTCATCTGGAACGGGTTCGAAGAAAATGTCGAAGTTGCCAAAAAGATCATGAAAGTCACGGGTAAGGGTGACGGCGTTGCGTGGTCGATCAATATCGGTGCCGTCAACGAGATGGGCAAGCCCGTTGTCAAACATGTTAAGGATCGCGAGCGCCGCTTGCTTCGAGGGATCCTCGACAAACTTCAGCTGTAAAATTGACACTTGTATGGAAAATAAAACATACCAGTTGCGAGCTTGCGTCGACCTTCGTTAGCGAATGCGGAAGTATATGGGCTACTTCTAAACCTTGAAATGAGGTTTCACTCAGTAAATTTCCATCATCATCTTGAGCGTCATTGCCGTCGCGATTGAAGCGGTTGCGCGCTTCATGTCGGTCGAATTTCCGTGTTACTACGCAACGATGGCGGTCGCGCACAAGACAATCACCCCGCAGAGCTGATACTCGAGCTGGCGTTCCCACGAAAGCTGCCGCCCCTTGTACCTCCCCGAATGCGGATCGAAAGGTCGGGGTGGGCTGCGGCGTCTTTTTGGTAGAAGCTTTCACTAGGAAACGTTAGGAGAAGAAACGACGCAGGAATTTTACATATAAAGCCTCACAGGGTAGAAAGAAGTTATCTAGAAGATGGTCCGCGAAGCCAAGAAATATCGAGCGTAGCTCCTCGAAGTCGATGCTTTGATTGTCGTCGCCCATGGAGAGTGCCATGGCTCGAAAAAAAGCCCGCAACAGGTTATCGCGGGATTCTTCGGATAGCGCATATTCGTAGGTGAAGCGGACGAGTTGGGGGCGTTTATAGGGACTAACATCGCCGCTGTTACTGCTGGTCTCGAAATGCTCAATGATACGATAAAACCTGCGCACGGCAACGGTACGCTGGGCCGCCTCTAAGGGCGGCTCCGCAGAGAAATTGATAACGCCTTCGAGGGACGACTGATGGCGATGAAGTGGTGATGCCATCGCACTTTGCGCTAGAAACCAGAAGAGCAGGAAAGATGAGAACGAAAGACGGTGACGGTGATACCATGAACCAGGGGAGATATGGTAGCCCTGATCGAAGCAGGTTGTGGTTTTTTTTGGTGGGGGTTTGATCGGGGATGGGTAAGGGGAGTTATATATCCCTGCCTTACCCCTCTTAGAAGTGGAAAGATGATCTGCGACGCGGGGTTCCTTCCTAGGCAAAATCAAGGTGTAGATGTTGCGATATTATAATGTATTATCTTTAAATGATAAGAATGAATAATTATAAAATCTTTTTCCCTATGACGATATTATGATGATTTAATATAAACGATAGGGAGGGGGGGAAGGTGTGGGGAAAAGTAAGTGCGGCCCAAGGCCAAAAAAAATGGTAATCGTCAAGAGCACCCGCGGCAGTGATACTTTTACGAGACTGTTAGCAGCTCTAGGTTGGCATAGCTCCTCAATAATGCGAAGATCCTTGGCTTTCAATAATACGCCTTTCGTCTTTTAACTCGTTTCGTACGTGGTTTGATTTCCTTAACGAGGCCCGGGTTCATCTGTCGTTCTGGAACCCACATGTTTTCGCTTTCCGGGCGGCCTATCCATTTCACTCGATACTCCGTCTTCCCATTCCGTCTACAGGTGCCTAGAACTTTTATACCGAGTTGAAATCCTTTATACGCCGCCTCGAAATTTTGAAGAAGTTCGTCATTCAAAATGTTCTTTCGAGGAACCCACCAGCAACTGCCATCATCTGACCACTTGATGAGAAAAAGATTCCTACCCCATCTCTCAAGAACGCAATCAATGGTATAGCTTGGATCACTGCTGTCGTTCAAATTTATCTATTTGTCACGATTTGTAGTGGTGGGTGGGCTAGGGGAACGGATTAAAGTTGCCGTGACGCCTTCTATTGGGACTGCATCAGGGTCAGACGATGGTGTGATCATGCTAATGCCCGCCATTAACTCAGGCGCAACGTCTTCTCGCAGTTTCAGATTGATCAAGTTATCGGTAAGAGCAGCGAAACTCGCACAGTCGATGGAGCGCTTGTCATAGTTGCACATTTGGCATGGAATGATCGTCGGACTGGTTAGACCATTATAACATTCCGCTGTCTCGTGAGACGAGCAGGTCAAGATATGGTGGATTTCTTGCCAGCATACGTTCTTCAATAGTTTTAGACTGGTCATACCCAACAGATGGTTGGTGCCCTTGTTCTCGTTTTATCGTCGAGTTGACGATGTGGTCTGTGTGGTGGGACAGTGAAAAGTGACAAGATTGACGACGACAAAGAAGTACTTCAAGTGGCATCCATGACGGACCACCGCAAGGGACGAATTCATTGGTTGGGTTGTCGCATTGCGAAGTTTGGGAAATGGCTTACCTATGACGAGATGTCGCATCAATTCGGTGTCGTGTCGAATTTCGAGAAAGAAGTCGATATCCTGCCAGCAACCAAAAGGAACAAGCGGAGAGGCTCGCGGGATAGGGATTTCAAAGAGGTATAATAGCTGCATCGGAATATATGAGGTTTGGTCTCTCGTATTAGTTAGCTACTCTTCTTACTCAATTTCTAACGAACATGATCTTGACTGGCACATCGTCGTGGAATATACGTTGTAACATATCCTTGATAAGTTCCTTCTCATTTTCATTTCTCCATCTGAGAATCTCAAGTTCCTTTGGAAACAGGAACTCCCAATGTCTTGGATGTTTCTTGGAACGGTCCAACTTAACCAATACATTATTAACCAACCTGCAGCAACCCATGGGACAATAGCACTCGCGAAAGCACATCTCAAGACGGTTTAGCTCCATTGCTTGAAGGTGCCAAATATGCCGGCGCCAGGCATAAATCACCCAATTCTTCTTTAGATCATGGCCTTCTTGCTAAAATGCGATTTGATTAATCACGTTCCCATTTTCAATCAAGTTAGGTAGATATATAGCTGTAGAATGGGAAGCAACGTTGTTATCCCGGGTGTCAAAACCGATGCTAAGGTTTTGTATGTATCGACCAATCTTGCGATACGGTGGGATACTCTGGCAGGGCTTGAATAAGCCAGGAATTTCCCAAGATCCGTAAGGGAAGACGAAAGAATTCTGTCCGTAAAAAATAGGTATTATTTCCGCTTGGACTTGTTTGCTCACGCCACATATTAGGCCGATATGCTTCTGTGCCATATATAAAGTGCCCCAATCTTTTGGAATGTCTTTGAAACGCTCCGTTCAAATATAGTCCCTTTGAGCGTCTGTTTGATATTTTGCTTTATACTTGACGCGGGACATAAACGCACCATTTGACATGAAAATTGCACCCTTTATAAGACGGCTCTCGTAGATTATAATGCGAATCTCAATAGGTAAATTCATGAAGCCGTGAAACGTATTAGTACCAATGCGTTCTTTTCGGCAAGACCTCATCCCCTCTCTAGGTTTACTAGCTACAGCTAGTTTATGTCGAAAGGTCCGATAATCCGGAAGCAGCCTCTATAGCATGAACGTATTGTTTAGCGCGTTACATGCATATTTATCTAAAGCTATCAGAATAATTTAAGAGCTTATTTATAAGATTACATGACCAAGGTAAGCGTAGCATACGGCGTGGGTTTGGCTTACAGCGAAAATAAATTCTGTACGAGAAGCGTCAAATTCGTTGCCGTTATCGAATATCGAAAGTGAGTCATTTCTCGCCCATCTGGCAGAAGTACAGTATACACCTGGCTATCCGGCCACGAACTCTCCTCCAGACTTTTCTCCCATGTAAAAGCACCTTCTGCCTACAGTAGAAGTTTGGCGGCTCTCGGATATGTCCATCCCAACAATCTATAAATATCTCAGTTACAATGTATTTACTGAAAAAGCTTTTCAACTAGCTCTAGTGGGAGTTTCTATATTAATCTATCATTCTATTGTTTAGTATCGGAAATATATGTCGCGAATCGTTAGCCCGGTGGCTGGTTTTGAAATTTACAATTAGGTAGGTACCTAGAGTTATTAAAAGATGCGGCTAATAATAGTTTTATTTTGCGGTTTCTTTATATATATATATATATATATATATCTATATATCTATACCTACCTACTAGGTATATATATGAGTTTGCCATATCAACGAGACCCATTGCTTTTACGCCCAAAGCTAAAACTAAGATGAAAATGCAAATAGTTACGTTTATGAATATTCTTCTTTTCTTCCCCTTCCCTTTTACCACGGCTCATTCATGGGTGGAGCAGCTAAGACGTCTTGACTTGAACGGGACTATGGTTGGTGATGTAGGGTTCATACGCGGCGACATATCCCGGTCCGACCCAGCGTTTACAGATGGTCGACTGCAATATCTTCTCCCGCCTAGCGGGCGAGATGCAACCCAAGGAATCCTGCCTTCCGATCCCATATGCAGGGATACGCAGCAGACGGCTGGAAGCTTCAATCCATCGCTTCCTCCGCTGCAGGCACGGCCTGGCGAATACATTGCTCTGCAGTACCAGGAAGATGGACACGTCTCCCTTCCCGAGGCAACCCCGCACAAAGCCAACAGTGGTACCGTTTTTATTTATGGCACTTCGTCCCCTTCCGAAGATGACCGTCTTCTTTCCATCCACCATGTTTGGAATACTGATGGTACCGGAGGCGATAGGCGTGGGGTGCTCCTGGCCAGCGGGCCTTTCGACGACGGCCAGTGCTATCAGATCAATGGTGGGTCGATTTCCAAGGAGCGCCAGAGGACTTACGCCAAAACCCCCGTAGATCCGCAGGGGGCGGACCTGTGGTGTCAGAACGACCTCCGACTCCCTAAAGGTATACACGACAACTACACCATCTACTGGGTTTGGGAATGGCCGACCGCCCCAACAGATACGCTCCCTCAGGGCCGAATGGAGATCTACACAAGCTGCATGGACATTATCATTTTGCCGGATGTTGAGGCCGGGGTCGTCTCATACACCAAAGGTCAAGACTTGAATTTTGCAGGGATTGAAGGGCAGATGTTGATAGGCTAATGCGCTCTTGTTATTTCCGTGGATTACTATAATATAAAACTAGGTACCTATTTATGCGTCTAGTCTAAAGCCCTATATCTCTCCTAGGTAGCACTATTCGGAACTGAATTCATACCGAGATTGGCGAGTCTAACAATCTTGGTCCAAACAATCGTCTCGTTACTTAACGTCGGTGACCCATATCCGGACCATCCTCCCGTATCTAGAGGCCACCTACTAATGTTATTATTACACCGCTTATTTCAAAAAGCTTATTTTTCTATTTATTATGAGCTATGCTCCGCGGAGATTACCTTGCCAGCCCTTTCGTGGAGATTACCTCGGGATGAATATGGCCCCCCTTCTACGTTCCAAATCCCTATTCGGAGAGGACGTGGATATTTTCCGACCGGAAAGATTTCTCGATCTTGACGAGAAGGCCCGCGCCGAAATGCAGCGCCATGTTGATCTGTTACGATCCCGCCTATTACTTCTATCAATCGGACTTCATAGGTTGGATATGTACTCTAGGGTTTTTGGTTTAAAGGGTAACAATAGTTTAAGGTTAACAATTTTAATTGTAAAAGAGATTTTAAGGTATTTTATATTTAAATACGGTTTAAATATTTAGAAAGACTTAAATATTTAAATTGATAATTAAAGAATAAATAACTAGATATAGTAAAAAATCCATCCTTATATATTTATTTTTCTTTTCTATAAAATATATTAAATATCACAAATCGCGGCTTAAATCTGCAATTCGTGCGATTTTCTTAAATAAATTAATTTGCAATCTATATCTACATTTTAAGTAATTTAATCACGTGATTACTAGATTATTATATTACTTTAATAGGTTATATTTTAGGTTATAACATTATTCCCTTTTTTTAAGATTTTTATTTCAAAAATAATCAAGTTAATTTTCCTTTTCTTTTCTTATATCCGTTATTATATCAAACCAAA
Organism: Hypoxylon sp. FL1284; assembly: GCA_022432365.1. Lineage (NCBI taxonomy): Eukaryota > Fungi > Ascomycota > Sordariomycetes > Xylariales > Hypoxylaceae > Hypoxylon > Hypoxylon sp. FL1284. The sequence goes on along the minus strand of JAJJXE010000005.1, from coordinate 561,597 downwards.
TGTTAAAATAGGCAACTAACTTAACTTTTTATTATTAAACTAAGGCTATTACAAATAAAATCGCTTTTATAAAAATAATTGTTAATAAAGGTAAATTAGAAATAACTTGCTCTAATTATGTTTTATTTAAAAAAAATTGCATGACCTTTAAAAACTTTAATCATTACCTTAAATGCATTTATAACAACCGATCTTATTGCAATGTTTTTGGTATTTTTTAAACTAATGTATTAAAAATAAGCATATAATTTTATCAATTGGAAAAAAAGGTTAAAAAGGTAAAGCAAGAAACGAACTTAATAAACATAAAACTGTCCCGGCTTTATAAAAATAAAAAGTTATAGTTTAATAAATTAAAACGAATGATTAATTATGATATTAACTTTATTAAAAAGCTGGATTAAATTAAGTATAAGAAGGAAAAGGCTTGCTAGTAAAAGGTCGGTCTCTTTAATATTTCCATGGCCTCCTTTTCTTTTTTTTAGGCTAGCTTGAATTCAAACGCAAATCTTTCGGTGATTTTGGCCGATCTGGATTTTAACGATAAAATGCCTTAAACATCTCTTTTATATTTTAAAGGTGCTTGATAAGCTTCCATATATTATCTTTATATGGATATTCTTTCCATTTAATAAGGTATTTAACTTATCCTTTATTTAACCTTAAATCTAATATGATTTCAACTTTATATTCTTTTAAGTCTTTTTTTAATTTGATGTTTTTAACAAGTTTAATATTTTTAAATGCTAGTTTTAACATTATTATATAAAAGATCTTGGTATAGATTTTCATTATTAACGGGACTGTTAATTGATAGTTAGTTTTAAATAAAACTTCTTTTATAAGAAAGGGTTTTAATTTTTTAAAATCTAATTTTTTGTTAGGCCTTTTCGTGTAAATTTATAATGTTTTAAACGATAAATTTTACTTGTTTTAAAGTAAATAAACCTTGTCTCTTTTTTTAAGAATTGGTCCTTTAATTCTTCTTTTATTATAGTATTTTATCATCTTGTTTTAAATAAATTGTAATTATTTTTAAAATGTGAATTGTAATATTTGGATTTTTATTGCAAATACTTCTACTTTTAAAGCAAATGCTTGCATTTTTAATGCTTTATTATTGTTTAATTCTTATCATTTAATGTATATATCATATCCGTATAATATAATATATGGTAACATTTTTATATCTTTGTTAATTGCTATATTATAAACGCTTTAAGCCAAAGATAGCAATTTTACTTAATTGTTTTATTAATTATTAATGTAGCTTTTTAAGTGTTGCTTAAATGTTTAATTAAGTCTTTTTATTTATCCATCTATTTATGGATAAGTTATAATAGAAAGCTTTTATTTTTTTTTAATCTTTTTTATAAATATTTGCCAATAATATAATATAAAGATAAGGTTTTTATTTAATATCACTTATTTAAAGATTTCGTGCTTGCTAATAATTTCTTTAATAAATGCGTACGCAAGCTATTTTAAGGTGCAATTTTTTCTATATGATATAAAATATTCATACTTAATAAATTTATTAACAATTACTTAAATTAAGTTATAATGTGTTCTTATAACTAAATCTTTTAACTTTAATAATTTTATAACGAAATTCCATGCTATGGTATCGAAAGGTTTGCTTGGTACTTTAATAGGTTAAAGGAGTTTATATGGCTTGTGTTTAACTTTTTTAACTTAATTGCATATATTGCATTCTTTAATTACCTCAATAACTATTACTTTAAATCCTAGGAAATTATAAATCTTTTACATTTTTAACCTTGTTTTAAAAATTCTTTAATGTTTATGTAAAAGGTATTCATAAAATTCCTTAATAAATTCTCTTCTAATATTTTCTAATACATAAACCTTGCCTTTATACATTAATATTCCTTAGAATGTTTTTTACATTATAAGTAGGTCTTTTTCTTACTAATTATATTCCTTTCGAAATCTTTCAATCTAATCGTCCTTATTAATCTATATATATGCTAAGATAACTGTTCCGTTTTTTTATTATTTTAACATTTAAATATTTCGTTTTTTAACCTTAGTTTTATAGTCTCTTTATTTACTAAAAAGGTCGGCCTGAATGTTTTTTTTTCCTTTAATATAATAGATCTTAAAATTGAATTGGGATAAAAATATCATTTATCTTTTATATCTTTAATTAAGCTTTTAAATGGTTATAAATTGCGTAAGGTTTTTATAGTTTAAGTAAATATTAATGGGGTCTTTGATTTTATTAAGCCATGGCTTCCATTTTTTAAATGTTTAAATAATGGCTAGTAACTTCTTATTGTAAATCTTATATTTAAATTTTGCATCGTGTAATGCCTTTAAATAATACATAATAAGGTATCACTTTTCATTTAATTTTTATTGTTTTAAAACCGCTTCGATCGCGAAATTTAAAGCGTTTGTTTTAAGTTGTTTAATCTTTATATAATTTAAAAGCTTCTAAATTAAATCTTCTGTAATTATATTTTTTAAATGTTGAAAAGCTATTTTAGCTTTATTATTAAATTTCCAAGTATCATTTTTTTGTTGGGTTTGATAAGTTAGTTTTATTAATGGTTTGATAATGTTTTTAAAATTTGCAACTAATCTTTGGATATAGTTTATAAAGCCATGAAATGTTTGTACTTTTATAACGCTTTTTGGTTTCGGTCAGTCCTTGATTGCTATTATCTTGCCTTTTTAAATGCGTATCTCTTTAAGGGTGATGGTAAAACCTAGGTAATTTAACTTTCTAATATGCCATTTGCTTTTAATAAGGTGGACTAACAGGTTAGCTTTTTGAAGTGCTTTTAATATTAAGGCTATATATATTTCTTATAATCTTTTTCATTTTTGGAATATATAAATATGTTATTAAGGTAAATAAATATAAAGATATTTAAGTACTTTTTAAGAACCGTTATAATTATATGTTAAAATGACATTAAAGCGTTAGTAAGTTTAAAAGGCATTACCTTATATTTATAATGTTTATATATTATTTTAAACGCTATATATTACTTATATCCTTAGGTTATTTAAATTATATAATAGCCGTTTTTAAGGTTTAGCGCCGTGAAAATTTTGGCTTTGCTAATCTAACCTTTTATAAGTTTTATCAATGGTAAAGCGTGGCCATTTTTTTTAATGATATTATTTAGATGGCGGTAGTTAATAATTTTACGCCATATTTTGTTGCCGTTTTTATTAATCTTTTGCTTTTTATTTTTGTTAACGTTGGGTATTATTACTATAAGATATTCGGATGTTGATTTTAATTTTTGAATATATTCTTTTTTAAGATCTTTTTAAATTCCTTTTTATAATGCTTGTGATTTTTCTTTGTTTATAGGGTATATTAGAAATAATTTCAAGAATTGTCTTTTTTTGAGGTTTATTCGATGGTTTCATTGGTTATATTCTAGTAATTTTTCTTTTATTTAATCTTTGAACATTTTATGAAATTATAAGTATTTATATGGTACTTTATATAATAGATTATTAATCTTTGATTTTTTAAACATATAAGCGATATGCTTTTTGTTTTGCTTTTTTAAGTTATTTGCGTTTTTTTTTTGGAAGTTTTAAAGGCTAATTTTTTTATTTAATCCCATTAGAAATAACTTATTTTTCAATGTATGTTTAAGTGGCTTAACTTGAGCCAATTAACTTCCAATATCATATCGTGATTGTTAATATTTATAATGTTAAGGGTAATTATTTTAAGGTGATTTTGAATTTTTATTAAAAGGGGTATGGTTTTTTTTAAAATTCTTTTATTTTAATAAGTAAACCGGCTTTCATCTATCGTTATTAATTCGTATGAATTTTCTTTATAAACTTATTTTATCTTATTTTATTATGTTATTTATATTAAAATATAGCTTTATTAAACTTTTAAATCAATTATTATTTTATATATCTTTTTTTTATATCGAATGGGTACTATTAGGATATTATTTAATTTTATTTAGATTTTATATAAGATTTTAACCGTATTAGTTTCTTGGTGCCTTATTTTTAAAAACCTTTTTCATTTTTTAAATAAGACTTTTAATATTTGTTTTTATTTCTGTTTTATTGTTAGGATCCGGTATGTGCTTTTCCATAGCTAAAGTTTAAGCTAGCCATATTCCGGTGGGCTTTTTTTAGCGTCTTGGACGTTTTTTTCCAGATATTATTTCTTCATTCCCTTACCTTTAAAAAATATAGATTAAATAGTAATTTTTAAAGCAATCCTTTTAGTAAGGTTTGATGCAAAATTCGTTAAAAAGCCTTCTTCTTATAATAAATTTCACATATTAATTTTATAGTTCCGTGAGAATTTTTCACTTTTCTTCTTTATATAAATGTTTGCAAAAAAGTCCAATCCCTTTATAAAGTGTTAAATACATGCCAAACTTTTTATAATTAATAATTAAAAAGAACTTTATCTCTTTATATTTAATTGGGTAATAATCCGGCTAATATCCTTAATTATTAAAGTTGCTTTTTATATAAAATCTTTAAAGTTTTTTATATTAAGCTTTAGTTTAAATAATTTACTTTTTCATATCTTCTTATATAAAAACATTTTTAACATCGTTAAAATAAAAGTTTATTAATTCATTTTATATTTTTTTTAGGCTTATTTTTATATTTAAAAGGTTATGCAAGTTATATATTACTAAATTATAATATATGCATTCTTTAAATATTGCTATCTTGCTACGTTTTAATTTCGGATGGAGGTAGCAGGCTTTAGGGAATTTTAACTATCATGGTTTTATTTTGTAAATACACTTGTTTTTTTTAATTTCGTTACTTGGCTTCAGGCTTTTTAAAAACCATACGTTATTAATTTTAACGCTTATATATATTCGATAACAGTTATTTATGCAATATTTCTAATATTTGCAATCATGCTTATTTTATTAATGTTTTTTACAATCTTTATCTTAACATTTATTTTAATGGAATTGTTAATGATCATTTTTTTGTTATTTTTTCTAAGTAAGATTAAGTTAATGTTGGCTTATGGTTAAGATGTTTTTAGCTTTTTTAGCTTTTTAACGTTTAAGATATTTAAAGCTAGAAGATTTTTCTTTTTTTTTATAATACCCGCAAGTTTTGAGTTTATAACCTTACGATGAAAGGTTTTTGTATCGTTTTTTTTATTTTTAAAAGTCTTGCTTTAGGTTTTAATTCATTTCATATCCTTTTTATATATATCTTTTATCGTTTTGATTTAGCAATTCTCTAAATATTTACTACTTATTTTAAGTTAACTTTTCAATGATTTTGTTACTAATTTAAGCTGCCTCAAATTATTCCTTTATTATTAAAAAGTTATTATTATAATGTCCAATCTTATATTTTAAGCATATCATTAGGCTGTTTTTATAATATTTATAACCGTTTATAATTGCCATTAAAGATTGGGAATGTCTAAAATAATATTTACAAACGCGCATTATTTCTTTTTTATAAATAGGGCATTTATTAACCTTAGGATTTTTATTATTTTTTACCAGGCTAATAACTATTGTAAAAATGTTATTAATTTCCTTTTTTTCCTTGATTTTAACCTAGAATGTTTGTTTTCGTTTAAGCTACAATATTCCTTCTTATCGGGGTTATTATTTTTTAAAGCTTTAACACTCGCTTTTAAAATATCTTATTTTATTATAGGTAAAACATTTAATTTTTAATTTATTAATTGATTATTTTTGCTATTGCTTTTAAATATTATTTAATTTAATGGGATCTAAACGTATATCTATACCTTTTTAACTATTATATCATCCGTTTTGCTATTACCTATTTTTAAAATTATTGTTTTTACCGAATTAAGTTCTTTTATTTCTAAAGATCCCTTCTTTTTTTTTAAAATATTGTTTAAAGTTTTTGTTATTAATGATAATGGCTTTTTTTATCAAAGCATTAAACTATTTAAAGTTTTAATTTTTATAAATTTTCTTATTATAAAGTTTATTTTTAACATGCTTTTTTAATCTTTTATAAAAAAAGTAGAAAAGACTTTTAACGGATAAACTTAATTTAATGGCTAATTTTTTAAATTCAATGGCGTAATTAAAGGTTAACTTGTTTTATTAAAAGTAATATAACTTGGTTTTAGCTTTTTGTTTATAAATAAAATCGCCAAATATAAGTTAAATCTTTTTTTTAAAATGATTGAAGTTTTTAAAAATATATTTAATAATATTTAATATATTTATTAATTTCTTTTTAAGTTAATTTTTAAAAATAGGTTTAAATCATTTAAGGGTTAGTTTTATAAATAATTGCAAAGCTATTAAAACCTTTTATTATTTATCCTTGATTAAGTTTTTATAAAATTCAAAATGGGTGCATATTTAAATAAGAAATACATTTAGATTTTCTTTTTTATTATATTTATTAAAAACAATAAGCTTAAAGCCTTTAGTTTAAAAAAATGCTATATTTTTTATATTTTTAAGTTTAATAAGATCTTTTAATGGTTATATAGGTTTAATTTCCTTTTTTTCTTTAGATTTTTTTTTTAATAATAATGATTCTTGTTTTGTAAATGGTATTGTTTGTTTTAATTTAATGGTTCCTTTTTTTAAGGCTTTTATAGGTTTGGATGTTAAAGCTTTTGATGTTATTTTGGTAGGTGTTATAATTATTATTTTCTATATAGATCTTTTGGTTTTTAAAGAAGGCTTTAAAAGTTTAAATGCTTTAATTGCGACAACTTGTAATTTGGTTATTGGTGGATTTTATATTAAAGCTGTTAACGTTGTTATTAAGTTTGGTTTTAATGTTATTAAAACGTTTATTTATTTCTATATCTTTTTTAATAACATACCTTTAAAGTTTTAAAAATTATTTACGAGTAAGTTCCTTTCTTTTTATATTAATATTAAGTATTAATTAAAAAAGCTATTAAAATGTTACAATCCCACCTATTACTTTTATTAATTAGACTTTATAAGTTAGATATATACTTTAAGGTTTTTAATTTGAAAGGTAATAATAATTTAGGGTTAATAATTTTAATTATAAAAGAGATTTTAAAATATTTTATATTTAAGTATGGTTTAAATATTTAAAAAGATTTGAATATTTAAATTAATAATTGAAAAATAAATGATTAAATATAATAAGAAATCCATTTTTATATATTCATTTTTCTTTCTTATAAAATATATTAAATATCACGAATCGCGGCTTAAATTTGCGATTCGTGCGATTTTTTAAAATAGATTAATTTGCAATTTATATCTACGTTTTAAATGATTCAATCATATAATCACCGGATTATTATATTACTTCAGTAGGTCGTATTTTAGGTCGTGACATGATCTTACATTTGGCTACGGCCGGTGGCTTTACGCCGGCAAGTCGATGGCCACGATGGAGCTAAATAAGTCCTATTTTAAACTATGTGAAATGTAAAATGTTTGGACCTATGTACCAAGCCAATACGTATCGTTATAGGTCGACACCAGCTTACCCACCGCGTAGCTGTTCCGCGAATTCGATTTCCAGGTTATCTTCTTTTAAACGCCTATAAATTCATCTAGCTATGTGTTTTTTATAAATTAAGACTTACACGTTTAAATGACGGAATCCAGTTTAGGTGTATAAACTCCGGTTAACATTTAATAAAAAGGGAATAAACAAGCACTTATATAATTAACTATGCATATTTATATTTTATTTTTATATATAATATATCAATTAAAGTAAAGTTACATGATAGGCTCGAAATTGTTACAATTTTTTTTTTTTGCTATGAAATTTAATTATAGTATTATAAAAGGTAATACATTTATTAGATATACTTTAAAATAATAATTAAACCAAACTTGTTAAATATAATTATTTATTTTTTTTATATTGCCGTATTTTATAGCATGTATATTCCGGATAAGGGTTTTGCTAGCCGTGTATAAGTTATAAAAATTTAAGCCATTTTCGTTTTTATAATTTTTGTATAATTATTTTTCCTTTAAACCGGCACGTTTTATAAAAATAATTATTCTTTATTATATCATGATTTGTTTTGTAATTAATTGCAATTTTTATATAAGTTATATAAATCTTTTTTAATTGCAACCGTTTTGTTAAAATTTTTTAAAATTTCGAAATTTCGGTTCTTTTATTATCAAGCCTTTTTTTTATATTAATATATTGCATTTTATTAAATTTTATTTCAAGATAAGTTTTGGTATATTTTAATCGGATAGTTTCGGTTTAAATTTTAATAAAAGTTTCGGATATTTTTTACTTTGCTTTTAAAAGTTATTAAATTTAAAAAAATGAACTTAAAAGAAAGGGGTTTAAAAAAAATCTTTTTAATGCTTTAAATTAATATTTAATAAATTTAAAACCTTTTAAATTTTTATTTAAAAATTATCATTTTTAAATTAAAAATCTTGTTAAATGTGAAAATATAAGATAAATTAAATTTATAAAGCAATATATAAACTTATATTATTCTTTTTGTTTAATTTTTTTTAGCATTATATTTTTTTTATATAAATTTAATATATTTATTTCTTTTTAAATTTTATAATATAAATAAAATATACTTTAAAAAAAGGCGGAATATTTAAAAAATAATTAAGTTTTAATTAATAAAGAAACGTTTATATTTATTTTCAATAAGAAAAACGTTTACATCGTTAATATAAACGAAAACGTATAATTAATTAATGTTTAAATTATTTTTTTAATAAAATAAATCAAATATTTTATTTTTATTTTTTTAAATATTCTTTTTCTATATTAAAAAAACTTGCGTTTGCTTTATTATATTTTTCTTATAGTTATAAAAAGTTAAACTGTTTTATGATAGCATTATTTTTTAATTTTTAATTGGGAATATTTTAATATTTTTTATAGGTGTTTTTTTTTATTATTTATAATAAGGTTAATAAATATTTTTTATAACTTTTTATTTATATTATTATTAATTAGGCTAATAATAATTAATAAGATTTGTTATTAATTTATATTATAAAATGTTAAAAAAACGGTTAAAAAAAACCGTTTATTTTACTATTAATAAATAACTTTTAATAAATGTTAGTTTTAATTTAAATTTTATTAATAATAACTATATTAATAAATTTATAATTAAAATATATAGGTTTAAAAAAAGCGTTAAAATTATACGTATTATTTTTTATAAATAAAAATCAAAAATTTATATAAAAGTTATTTATTTTTTAAAAATTAGCGTTAAATAAGAAGTTATTTTTAATAAGAGATGTTACGATTTAAATTATAACCGCCTCGAAAAGACTTAAGAACCGATAGTTACGTAATTAAGTCGCTTAAATTATCAAATAAAAAAAGCAATCTAAGCGAATCAAATAAATTACCAAATCGCTTAAATAAAAAAAGCGATTCAACGATTTAGTATATTTTATAAAAAAAAGGATAAATATATAAAAATGAATTTCTTATTATATCTAATCATTTATTTTCCAATTATTAATTTAAATATTTAAACCTTTCTAATATTTAAATTACATTTAAATATAAAATACTTTTAAAATCTTTTTTATAATTAAAATCGTTAACTTTAAACTATTATTATCCTTTAAATTAAAACCTTTAAAATACGTATTTAACCTATAAAATTAAACTAATAAAAGTAATAAGTGGAATTATAACATTTTAATAGCTTATTTAATTAATACTTAATGTTAACATAAGAAAAAAAGAACTTATTTGCAAATAATTTTTAAAAACCTTCAAAGCATACCATTAAAGAAAATATCGAAATAGATAAATGTTTTCATAACATTAAAATTAAACCTAATAACCACGTTAATAACCCCAATATAAAATTTATTAATAACTAAATTATAAATCGTTATAACCAAAGTATCGGAACCTTTAAAATCATCTTTAAAAACTAAAAGATTCATATGAAAAATAATAATTGCAACACTTATTAAAGTAATAACAAAAGCTTTAACGTTTAAACCTATAAAAACCTTAAAAAAAGAAACTAGTAAACTGATATAAACAATACCATTTATAAAATAAAAATCATTATTATTAAAAAAATGTCTAAAAAAAAAGAAGGAATTAAACTTATATAACCTTTTAAAAACTTATTAGACTTATAAGATATTAAAAATATAACATTTCCTTAAACCAAAAGTTTTAAACCTATTACTTTTAACAAATACAACGAAAAAAAAGATTTAAATACATTCTTTATCTAAATACGTACCCATTTTAAATTCTATAAAGGCTTAATTAAAGATAAGCAATAAAAGGTTTTAATAACCTTACAACTACTTATAAAACCAACCTTTAAATGGTTCAAACCTATTTTCAAAAATCGATTTAAAAAAAAACCAGTAAACATACCAAACACCATTAAATATATCTTTAAAAACTTCAATCACTTTTAAAAAAAATTTAACTTATGTTTAACAACCTTATCTGCAAATAAAAAGCCGAAACCAAGCTACACCACTTTTAATAAAATAAGTTAACCTTTAATTACGCCATTAAATTAGATTTACTTATTAAAAATCTTTTCTACCCTTTTTATAAAAAATTAAAAAAATATATAAAAAACAAACTTTATAATAAAAAAATCTATAAGGATTAAAACCTTAAATAATTCAATACTTTAATAAAAAAAGCCATTACCATTAATAATGAAAACTTCGAAAAATATCTTAAAAAAAAAAGAAGGGACCTTTAAAAATAAAAGGTCCCAATCCAATAAAAATAATAACCCTAAAAATAAACAATAACAAAACGGATAATATAAAAACATAAGCATACGTTCGGACCCTATTAAATTGAATAATATTTAAAAGCAATAACGAAAATAACCAATTAATAAATCAAAAATTAAATACTTTAATTATAATAAAATGGGACATTTTAAAAATAAGTGTTAAAACTTTAAAAAATAATAACTTTAATAAAAAGGAATACTATAACTTAAATAAAAATAAGCGTTTTAGATTAAAATTAAAAAAGAAAGGGAGATTAATAATATCTTTATAGTAGTTACAAACTTGTTAAAAAATAATAAAAGCTTTAAAGCTTACAAATGTTTTATTTATAAAAAAGAGATAATACACACTTATAAATATCACTTTAAACATTCTTAATCTTTAATAACAATTATAAACGATTATAAATACCATAAAAACAGTTTAATAAAATGCTTAAAATATAAAATTGAACATTATAATAATAACTTTTTAATAATAAAAAAATAATTTAAAACCTACAAATATTATAAAAAAAAAAAAGAATTTTTTAATTTTAAATATTTTAAATATTAAAAAGCCAAAAAAGCTAAAGATATCTCAATTATAAACCAACATTGGTTTGATTTTACTTAAAAAAAGTAATAAAAAAATAACCATTAACAACTCTATTAAAGTAAATATTAAAATAAAAATTGCAAAAAACATTAATAGGATAAACATAATTATAAATATTGGAAATATTACATGGACAATTTTTATTAAATATATATGAGCGTTAAAATCAATAACGTATGGTTTTTAAAAAGCCTGAAGCCAAGTAGTAATATTGAAAAAAATAAATGTATTTATAAAATAGAATTATAATGATTAGAATTTTTTAAAGCTTGCTACTTTTATTTGAGATTAAAACGTAGCAAAATAACAATATTTAAAAAATGTATATATTATAGTTTAATATCATGTAACTTATATAACTTTTCAAATATAAGAATAAGTTTAAAAAAAGTATAAAATGAATTAAAAAGTCTTTATTTTAGTAACATTAAAAATATTTGTATATAAAAAGATATAAAAAAGTAAATTATTTAAATTAAAGTTTAATATAAAAAACTTTAAAAACTTTATATAAAAAGTAATTTTAATAATTAAAGATATTGGTTAAATTATTATTTAATTAAGTATAAAGAAATAAAGTTTTTTCTAGTTATTAATTATAAAAAATACGGTATATATTTAGCATTTTATAAAAAGATTAGACTTTTTTATAAATAATTATATAAAGAAAAGAAGTAAAAGATTTTTATAAAATTATAAAACTAATGTATAAAATTTATTATAAAAAAAAGACCCTTTAAGTTTTATATCGAACCTTATTAAAAGGATTATTGCAAAAATTATTACTTAATCTATACACTTTTAAAAGTAAAGGAATGAAAAAATAATAATTGAAAAAAAATGTTTAAAACGCTAAAGAAAGCTTACTAAAATATGGCTAGTTTAAACTTTAATTATAAAAAAGCATCTATTAGATTTTAACAATAAAATAAAAATAGAATCAAGTATTAAAAGTTTTATTTAAAAAATAAAAAAGATCTTTAAAAGTAAAGTATTAAAAGATTAATAAAGTTAAGATTTTATATAAAATTTAAATAAAATTAAATAATATTTTAATAATACTTGTTTAATATAAAAAAAAAATACATAAAATAATGATTAATTTAAAAACTTAATGAAGCTATATTGTAATATAAATAATATAATAAGATAAAATAAAATAGGTTTATAAACAAAATTTATATAAATTGGTAACGGTGGATGAAAGTAAGTTTATTTATTAAAATGACAAAATATTAAAAAAAACCATACCTTTTTTAATAAAAATTTAAGATCACCTTAAAACGATCACCTTTAATATTGTAAATATTAATAATTACGATATAATATTAAGAGTTAATTGGCTTAAGTTAAGCCATTTAAATATATATTGGAAAATAGGTTATTTCCAATAAAATTAAATAAAAAAGTTAACCTTTAAAACTTTTAAAAAAAAAAGTTTAAGTAACTTTAAAAAGCAAAACGAAAAGCATATCATTTATATGTTTAAAGAATTAAAAGTTAAAAATCCATTATATAAAATACTATAAAAATACTTATAATTTTATAAATTATTTAAAGATTAAACAAAAGAAAAATTATTAAAACATAACCAATAAAACTATTAAATAACTTTTAAAAAAAGACAATTTTTAAAACTATTTCCAATATACCTTATAAATAAAAAAAAGTTACAAACACTATAGAAAAGAATGTAAAAAGATCTTAAAAAAGGATATATTTAAAAATTAAAATCAGCATTTAAATATTTTATAATAATGATATTTAAAATTAATAAAAATAAAAAGTGAAAAATCAATGAAGATAACAATAAAATATAATATAAAGTTATTAATTACCGCCATTTAAACAATATTACCAAAAAAAATAGCCACGCTTTACCATTAATAAAGCTTATAAAAAAATAAATTAGCAAAGCTAAAATCTTTACAACGTTAAATCTTGAAAATAGTTATTATATAATTTAAATAACTTAAAAATATAAATAATATATAACGTTTAAAATAATATATAAACATTATAAATATAAAATAATGCCTTTTAAACTTACCAACGTTTTAACATTATTTCAATATATAATTATAATAATCTTTAAAAAATACCTAAATATTTTTATATTCATTTACTTTAATAATATATTTATATACTTTAAAAATAAAAAAGATTATAAGAAACATATTGCTTTAATATTAAAAGCATTTTAAAAGGTTAACTTATTAATCCACGTTATCAAAAGCAAATAACATATTAAAAAACTAAATTATTTAGGCTTTATCATCACCCTTAAAAAAATATATATTTAAAAAAGTTAGATAGTAATAATTAAAAATTAACCAAAACTAAAAAACGTTATAAAAATATAAGTATTTTATGGTTTTATAAATTATATCTAAAGATTAATTGCAAATTTTAAAAACATTGTTAAACCATTAATAAAATTAATTTATTAAGTCTAGTAAAAGAATGATACCTGAAAATTTAACGATAAAGCTAAAATAACTTTTTAACACTTAAAAAATATAATCATAAAAAACCTAATTTAAAAGTTTTTAAACTATATAAAAATTAAACAATTTAAAATAAACGCTTTAAACTTTATAATTAAAGCAATTTTAAAATAATAAAAACCAAATAAAAAATAATACTTTATTATATATTATTTAAAAACATTACATAATGTAAAATTTAAATATAAAATCTATAACAAAAAATTATTAGCAATTATTTAAACACTTAAAAAATAAAAACCATAACTTAATAAAATCAAAAACCTTATTAACATTTATTTAAATTATAAAAACTTTATATAATTTATAATTATTTAGAAATTTAACCAAAAATATAAAAAATAAATGATATTTTTATTTTAGTTTAATTTTAAAATCTATTATATTAAGGAAAAGAAAAATATTTAAGCAGATTTTTTTAATAAAAAAAAAGATTATAAAACTAAGGTTAAAAAACAAAACGTTTAAATGTTAAAATAACAACCAAATAAAACAGTTATTTTAACACATATATAAATCAATAAAAATAACTAAATTAAAAAATTTCAAAAGAAATATAATTAATAAAAAAAAAACCTACTTATAATATAAAAAACATTTTAAAAAATATTAATATATAAAGGCAAGATTTATATATTAAAAAATATCTAAAAAAAATTTACTAAGAAATTTTATAAACACCTTTTATATAAATATTAAAAGATTTTTAAAACAAGGTTAAAAATATAAAAAACTTACAATTTCTTAAAATTTAAAATAATAATTATTAAAATAATTAAAAAATACAATATATATAATTAAATTAAAAAAGCTAAACATAAACCATATAAACTTTTTTAATTTATCAAAATATTAAACAAACCTTTTAATATTATAATATGGAATTTTATTATAAAACTACTAAAATTAAAAACCTTAATTATAAAAATATATTATAACTCAATCTAAGTAATTATTAATAAATTTATTAAATATAAATACTTTATATCATATAAAAAAAATTACACTTTAAAACAGTTTACATATACATTTATTAAAAAAATCATTAATAAATATAAAATCTTTAAATAAATAATATTAAATAAAAACCTTATCTTTATATTATATTATTAACAAACATTTATAAAAAAGATTAAAAATAAATAAAAACTTTTTACTATAACTTATCTTTAAACGAATGGATAAATAAAAAAACTTAATTAAATATTTAAACAATACTTAAAAAGCTACGTTAATAACCAATAAAATAATTAAATAAAATTGCTACCTTTAGCTTAAAATGCTTATAATACGGTAGTTAATAAGGATATAAAAATATCACCATATATTACATTATATAAATACGATATACATATAAATAAATAACAATTAAATAATAATAAAACATTAAAAATATAAACACTTGCTTTAAAAGCAAAAGTATTTATAATAAAAATCTAAACACTATAATCCACACTTTAAAAAAAACTACAATTCATCTAAAACAAAATAGTAAAATACTATAATAAAAAAAAAAGTAAAAAACCAATCTTTAAAAAAAAAAAAAAGGTTTATTTATTTTAAAATAAATAAAATTTAACGCTTAAAACATTACAAATTCACACGAAAAAACCTAGTAAAAAATTAAAACCCTTTTTTATAAAAAAAACCTTATTTAAAATCAATTACCAATTAACAGTTTTATTAATAATGAAAATCCATATTAAAATCTTTTATATAACAATGTTAAAACTAACACCTAAAAACGTTAAACTTGCTAAAAATGTTAAATTAAAAAAAAATTTAAAAGAATATAAAATTAAAACCATACTAAATTTAAAATTAAATAAAGGACAAGTTAAATACTTTATTAAATGAAAAAAATACTTATATAAAGATAATATATAAAAGCTTATTAAACATTTTCAAAATATAAAGAAGATGTTTAAAAAATTCCACCGTTAAAATCCAAATCGGTTAAAACTTTAAAAGGATCTACGTTTAAATCTAAACCAATTTAAGAAAAAAAGGGGAAAATTGCGAAAGCATTAAAAAGACCTGCTTTTTATTAACAAGCCTTTTTTTTCTTACGTTTAATATAATTTAATTTTTCCATGGAATTAAAATTATATGTAATTATTTAATAAAACCTTTTAAACTAAAACTTATATTAAATATATAATCGTTTTATTTTATTTATAGTTACTTTTTTAACAATTTAAGTAATGGAATGAAAGGATTTTATATTACAAGCCTTGTTGGTATAAAGGTTGTTAGGGGATTTTCGGTTTAAAGGTAATAATAGCGTTAGGTTTAAATGGTTTAGTTTATAAGGATTTCTCTTTTATATTTAAAATATAACTATAAGCTTAAATTGGTAGCTAAAAAATCAATATAATAAAAGATATGGCCCTTTTTATATATCTTGTAGCTTTTATAAAGCGCCTTTGGCTTTAAAGGTAGCGAGGGTAGCGGCTACCTATGCTTTAAAGGTAGCGGCTACCTACGCTTTGTAGGTAGCGAGGGTAGCAAGAAGTGTTACGTGACTTTGGTTATTTAATTGATTAGGTAAACCGTTTATCCAACTAATTATATTAACCATACCTTATATTAGGTTCTTTTTTTAACTTATAAGCCATTAAATTATAACATTGTACTTCCTTTTTAAAATCTTTGTTTTAAAGATAAATAGGTGAATGGTTTTGCTTATATAAGCATGGCTAGCTTCTTATCTTTCTTTTTTTCCTTCCTTGGTTTGTTATATTTAATATCATTAGTTTTAAAAAAAGAGCCGCCAGTTTAATTGAATTAAATAACAATAAAAAAAGGCGCAATTGCTATTTTAAACAACTTACCCTTGTTACTTATATTAATTAATTTGATATTGTTACAAATGTAATGCCTTATATTTGTTATATAGAAAAGAATTTTAAATATATTATTGCATTTAATTATTTAAAGCAATGTAATTAATATGTTTTATTAAAAAAAACCTATATAAGTTTCACAATTAACATTAATTTTTTTGAAAAATTTGATTCAATGAATTAAAAGTTATTTAAAAAAAAGCGAAATGTTAAAAATACATTATTTATTTTACAAATAAGAATAAATAAATTAATTGCGAAAATTTTATAAGTTTATTGTTAACGTAAGAATTTACGGTCGCAAGGTTTTAAAATGTTATTGCAAGGTTTATTTAATTTAAATGCTTTAAATAAGTTAAAAAAAAAAAGAAAAAGGAGCGTTATATTATTAAGGTTGTAAAGATTAGTTAATTAGCCGACAAGGAGGCTAAGCATTTTCAAGCTAGCGCGCCGTTTTTTGAATTTTTTTAAAACGTCTCCTTCGTCTTTTTTAAAGCAATTAACCTGGCCGGTTTGAATTTCTTCGATGAAAATTTTCCTATTTTTCTACGCAATTTGTTAAATGTTTTTTAAATTTCCAAGTGTTATTTGCTAGTGGGTAATCTTTTCACTTAATTAGATAATATAGTTACTAATTAATCATTTTGATGTTTAAGATTTTTTTAACTTTATATTTTATTAATTGTTTTTCAAGTTTTGCTTTATTATTGATTTTTACATTTTATAATGTTGATTGAAATAAAGAAATATAAAAGATTAGATGTATTTACATGCCTTTTAGCAGTGTTAATTAGTAGTTTACATTTAAAATAACCTTTTTAATTTTAAATGATTTAAGTTTTTTAAAATCTAGCTTTTTATTTGGTTGCTTTATTTATATTTATAAAGTTTTTAACGTTAAGTATTATTTTTAATAAAGTAAATATACCTTATCTTCTTTTATAAAAATCGATCCCTTAATTTTTTTTTAGTTATAATATTTTATTATTTGATTTTATAAAAATTATAAGTTTTTTTAAAATGATTTTTAAAAATGTTATATCTTTTTTATTTTAATTTCTGTTTTTAATGCTATGCTCAATAATTATAATGCTTATAATAATGATATTTTATTTATAGGTTTGTTATTATTTAGTTTATAAACGGTTTTATAAGGTGTGATGTTTATGTTTTTATTATTTAAATTATTATACGTTAATTAGGCTATTGGTAACTATTCTATTTAATTATTTTACTTATAATTAACGTAAATCCGTAAATATTACTTAATAAACTGGTTTAGCTTTTCTATTTAACCATTTATTTAAAGGTATATAATTATTAATATTTTTTATTTAATTTTAAGCTTTTTTATTAACGTTATTTAAAATTTAAATATAAAAACTTTGTCCTTATTAGAAATGATCTTTTATAACAAATTATGTTTTGCTATATAAAATTATAAATATAAAAATATTAGATTTTTTATTATATATATTTCTTTAAATGAAAAAAAGATTCTATATTTAAAAAGTTTATTAACTATTACTTATATGTTATCATATTTAACCTTATTAATAAGGTTTATTAATATAGGTAATTTTATGATAAAGTTTTAAACTATAGTATTTCATATTTATTTTAAAATTTTTATAAGTTTAAGTTTCTTATAAAGTTTATACCTAGCTGCTTTTACTTTATTATATAGGTTACATTTTTTAATTATTTCTTTGATTATAACTTTTAATTAAAAGAAGTCGTGGTTTCTTTAAATTTTTTAAGTAGTTTTAAAAATTTTTAAATGTTCGGATAAGGGATTTTTATATGCTTTTTTCATGAATACTTTTTACATGAATTGTGGCATATATTTTTTTCTATTATAAACATATACTCCTTTTTTTTTAAAGAAGTTCGCCTTTTTTTCGTTAGTTAGGGCGTTTTAAATTTCTTAATTTTATTATTTATTAATAATGATTTATTTAACTTAATATACTTTTTGTTATTTTTTGAAAAGTATAACCATTAGTTTTTTTTTTACCTTTTTTAGATTTTATCTTTACTAGCTAAAAGCGTTTGCTTATATATTTTCTTTTTTTTTAATATGATGGATTTTAAAATTAAATCCATCTAAAAACTTTTTTCAACGTCATTAACATGGAAATAATTCTTAACTTATTACAAAAGTTTGTAAATTATTATAATTAAAAAAGACAATAATAAGATTTAAAGTTTCATTAATATATGGTTTTTATTATTTAAATTTTTAAATGATAGCAAATAATTTTTTATTATATATTAAATAACGTAATTTAAGTTTTTAAAAGGTTTTTAAATAATAGGCTACTAGATGCCATTATTTGTTTTTATATTGCTTTAAAGTTCCCTTATAAATATAATTAGATACATTTATATCTATTTGTTTTTCAACATTTAATTTAAAAAGTTAACAAATTGGTTTTATAGTCATTGCCTTTTTTAAAAGTTGTAAAGATTTTTTAATTTTTGTTATTTAAATAAAAGGTTGTTATTTTTTTTATATGATATTTATTATAATTTTAGCAATGCCTGCAAAATTTTTAATTAATCTTTAAAAAAAGTTATAGAATCCGTGAAATTATTAAATATCTTTTATATTTTAAAGCGAAAGGTTATTATTAATAAATTTCCATTCTTATATTTGTTTTAGTTTACCTTTTTATATTTAGATCTTTTTAAAAGTAATTATAAATTCAAGGAAGTTAATTTTTTACGTTTTTCATTAATATTTTTTTGATTTAAAAATGATTTTATGCTCTTTAAGCTTTTATAAAACTTGTTATTTATATTTAAAATGTTTTTTATAAAAATTAAAATATATAAAGATATTATTAATAAATACGAAAATGAAAATGTTAATGTATTTTTATAAAATCGTTATTATTATATGTTAAAAGGTAACAGGGGCATTAGTGAGCTTTTGGGGCATTATTAGGTATTTATAATGCCTATTATACATTTAAAACGCTATTTTCCACTCCTTTTTTTCTGCCATTTAGATATCGTAATATTCATTTACAATATTAAATATGATATACCATTATGCTTTATTGGTTTACTTTTTTATATATTTAAGCAAAGTTAACATATAACCGTTCTTTATAATGATTTCGTTTAATAATTGATAATCGTTAATTATTTTAAACGCTGGTTTACTATCATTGTTTAGTTTTTAAATGCCATTTGCATTTCTTTTTAATACCATTAATATAAGGTACCTTGTTAATAATTCAAATTTTTATATAAAGCCTCGTATTAGATTTTTTTTAATCCATTTATTTAATGCTTATTATGCTTACTAATTTAACTTATACATTAATTTAAAATGAGGTTAACATCTTTTTTTTAATAAAATCCTATGATTATATATCGTATGATTAAATAATCTTATAACTATTAGTTTTTTCTTTTAAAAAATTATTAAAAATTCTTTTTTAAACTTTTTAAATACTTTACTTATTTCATTAGGTTTTAAATTTGAAGTTTTTTCAATGATTTTGTTTTTATTAGCGAATGTTATCGTGGCTTATGCTATTTTCTTATAGCTTATAAAGGCTTTAGGTATTAGATCTGGCTTTTTTTTTTAGATTCGTATTGATTTCCACCCTATTGCTCCGATGGTTCAATTAATTTAAAGGTTGCTAACTTTAAGTTAAAATAATTTAAAAATGACTTGATCTTTAATTTTTATAATATTAAATAAAAGGTTTTTAAAATGATTATTAATTTATATATTAAAATTTGTAATTTCTTTTTGTATAAATTTATTATTATAATTAAATAATCTTTTTTTAACCGTTTACATGAAATAGATTTCCTTTTTATCGCGATATAAAATGTTATATTAATTAATTAATTAAAGATGGATGTAATTAATTTTAAATTTTAAATTAATTACTATTTAAATCCTCTATCCGTTTTATTTTATAGTTATTTAAATATTCCCTTTTTTAGTAAATATTTATAAGATTTGTCAAAGATTTATGCTAACTTGTTACTTGTTAACGGGCCGCCTTTTTCGTTTTTTATAAATAAGAAATTATTTAATTTTTGCCTCTATTTTTTAAAAAGTTTTTTATAAAGCTAATCAAATGCGTTTCTTAATTTTCAAATGATTTAATAAAGCTTTTTAATCTTTTATTTATATTCTTTAACAATGTTTTAAAAAAAATGAATTTGTTATTATATAAAAACGTCGTGACTTTCCTTTATAGTTTTAATTTTACTACTTATGATTTCAAATTTAAAATTATCAATTTTATAATGCTTTTTAAAGGTTTAAAACTTTAATGCTTTAAACTTCGCGTGAATTTTACACCTAACGTTAATGCAATCTAACCATTTAATTTATTTTTAAACGTAACCTTTAAACTTTTAAAAATATAGTTAAATGATGCTAATTTTTTGCTTTAGTTTTACCTATACCTTTTTTATATCTTTTTACCAATAAATCATATTAAGGTAATTAATTTTATAAGGTTAGAAAAAGTTTTTTATTTTGTCGAACATGTGATGCAAACAAATGTTAATATAATAAAAGATCTATAAAATCTTTATATGGTTATAATAATAAGGGTTTTTAATTAATTTACTTTATTTATATATCTTTTAATAAAGCTAGCTTTTTTCTTTTAAAAATTTTCTTTTTTTTAAAAGCTTATTTTATTAGTTTATTCATTTTAAGGTGTTAAAGATAAAGATCTATCTTTTTTTGTTTAAATTGGTTTTACATTTAACAAATTTTAATATAAATAAAGGTTTAATAAAAAATAGGTTCTTTAATTCAAACCTATTTCTTTAATCTTAAAATGTTTTATTATATATAAAAGGTTTTTAATTTTAATGGTTTAAAAGCCATTATTTATATATTACTTTTTCCTAAACTTGTTATTAATTAAGCTTTTAAGGTATTAATACTATTGCGACATTAAAAGCGATAAACTAGTTAAAATTAAATTATTTTATTAGCTTAACGATTTTTTTTTTTTTTTCCTCCCATTAAGGCTTTTTTTTACCGGTTTATATCATGTTAATTTTTGGTGTTGGTTTTGTTTTAATAGCAAAATTCTTTTTCTTATTTTTAAAAACCTTAACTTGTTTTTTAAGGCTTTTATATTGGCTTTTATAATGTCTTTTCTTTTTGCAATTATAACATTCCATCCGGCTTATATCTTTTTTGCTAATGCGGATTTAATTCACGTTTATAGGTTTGGCATGCGTATTAAATATTATGCTTTATTAAAAGTTCTTTCTTTTTTTTTTATAAAAAGGCATTTAAAGGTTTTTCTTTTTAAATTTATATTAAAACTATTAATTATTGATTTTAACGATAAATTTATAATAATGTTTAAAGGTTTTAAGGTAGTTTATTTTATAAACTTTATCTTTAACTTTTTATTTTAATTTGTTATAAAATAAGATAAATAGGTCGTTTGTAAAAATGTTAGTTTAAGCGATATATTTTTAAAACTTAATAATATAATTGGATGTTAATTTATTTTATTTAAATTGCAGTATCTTTTGCTTAGTAATTTAAGCTTTGTTAAAATTATCGTATATTTTATAAAGTTTTTTTATAAAGCTATTATAGTTTAAAAACATATAAGAGGTTTTTCTTTTTATGTTATTAAAGTTATTATATTTTAAATAGTTTTATATAAAAGGTTTAAATCATTTAAAGGTTTTTTCGGATAAGAATTTTTTAATAGTTAAGATTTTATCATTTTCATTTAAAAAAGAGTTTTTATAAAATTTAAAGTAAGTTTGGAATTAAATGATAAATTTATTAAAATCAATGATTCCGTTATACTTTTTAAGAGCTTTTAGTTTATATCTTTTAATTAAGGCTTTTTTTAATTAATTTTTAAAGCCATTGATCTTTTATTATATTTTATTTAAGATTTGTAGTTTTTAAATATTAAAAGTAATAGTTATGTTATTAATGCGTTAAAATATTTTGTTAATTAATAAAAGGTTTTTAAAAATTGCTAATAGGTTAACAAATTTAAATATTAATTAAGTTATTTCTTTTTTTAAAGATTTTACTTTTTTATATTTATTATTAAACTTTTTTTTTAATATAATTTAAAAGGCTTTATTTAATAACTTAATAAATCTTATTAAGAATTGATATTATATTAAGTTATAAAATTGTTTAATTGGTTTTTTTATTAATTGGTTTTTAAAAATGTTGCTTATATTAATTATTTAATTTAGCCGAACTTATTATTATTAATTAAAAAGCTATTAAAGTGTTACAAGCCTTATTAATATAAAGGTTATTAAAGGGTTTTTAATTTAAAAGTAATAATAGCGTTAAATTTAAATGGTTTGGTTTATAAAGATTTCTTTTTTATATTTAAGATATAATTATAAGCTTAAGTTAGTAGCTAAGGAATCAATATAACAAAAGAAATGACCCTTTTTTATATATTTTGTAACTTTTATAAAGCGCCTTTAACTTCGAAAGTAGCGGAGGGTAGCGGTTACTTATACTTTAAAGGTAGCGGCTACTTATGTTACGTGGGTAGCGAGGGTAGCGAGGGGTGTCACGTGACCTTGGTTACCTAATTGACTAGGTAAACCGTTTATCCGGCTGGCTGTGTTAGCCACACCTTATATCAGGTCTTTTTTTTAGCTTATAAGCTACCAAATCATAACATTTTACCTATTTTAATTCCTTTTTAATTTTATAAAATTGCTTGGTAATAAAGACCATATTATCTTTTAAAATTTTATATATATTACATTTTAAACGCTTTAAATAAATACACTTTTTATAATAATCAAAATCCTTTAAAATAATATAAAAAATTTTAAACGCTTCGTATAAAAAACACGGCATTTTTTTACAACCGTTTAATTTAACAAAATTTAAAAAAGCTATGCAATTTTCAATAATTTTTTAAAAACGACGGGAAGGTTTGTTTTTAAAATTCTTAATAACGCAACCAGATATAATTTAAAAAAGTAAAAAATATAAACCTAGAATTATTTTTGGAACAAAGATTTTAAAAAAGAGGAAATAATGTCACGACTTAAATTACAACCGTTTCGAAAAAACTTAAAAATCGATAATTACGTGATTAAATCGCTTAAATTACCAAATAAAAAAAGCAATCCAAACGAATCGAATGGATCGCCAAATCGCTTAAATAAAAAAAAGCAATTCAACAATTTAATATATTTCATAAAAAAAAAAGATAAGTATATAAAAATGAATTTCCTATTATATCTAATCATTTATTCTCTAGTTATTAATTTAAATATTCAAGCCTTTCTAATATTTAAATTACACTTAAATATAAAATACCTTTAAAATCTCTTTTATAATTAAAATCGTCAACTTTAAACTATTATTACCTTTTAAACCAAAACCTTTAAAATACATATCCAACCTATAAAATTAAACTAACAAAAATAATAAGCGGGATCGTAACAAAAAGGTTTTAAAATATATTATAAGTAATATTTATTTAAATTTTTTTATAATCTTTTTCATCTATAATATAAAAGATAAAAATAAAAACCGGTTATTTATTATTAAAATTATTTTATATTTAATTTATATTATATTTAAAAATGGTTATAATTTTAATAATGTAATAAAAGTAAATAGCCGTTTTAAATTGTAATAGGTTTTTATAAAAAGTAAACAATTAAAATAATTGTTTATAAAAATTATATATGCTATTATTAATAATTAATATTTTAAAATTTAAATAAATGGTTTTATATATCGTTTGCATTTTAAATAATTTTAAAAAATTTTAAATTAAAAAGCATGTTATTATTTTTAAAACTTTAAAATAATCATGTAAAAAAAAAAATATTTATAAGTATAACGTTAACAAACAATATATTTAAAGAATTGTTTAAAAAAATTTAAAATTAAAAAAAGCTTGTAACTTTTAAAATAAAATGCTTATTGTTAAAAGAAACAAAAAATAAATTATATATATTTAAAATTAATATAAAACGCAAAATAAATAAAAGTTATAAAGTAATATTATTAAAAAAGTTAAAATATATATAAATATAAATATTAATTTTTATATCGAGCTTTTTAATTTATATAAATAGCCGTTTTTTAAAACCAAAGGTTATTAAAAGTTTATTTAAGCTGTTTTTTTATTTATATAACCGTTTATATAATAGTAGGCTTTTTTTTTTTTTTCTTTTTATTCTTTTAAAACCATTATAAAATGGCTTGGCATTTTTTTTTATATTATAAGTAAAAAATTTAAGCAATTTTAAAATCAAATTATATTAATAATTTAATTAAATAAATGTAATAAAATGTAATTAATTATTTCGATTTTAAAGTTTCTTTTATTTTAAACCGATATTTTAAGTTTTTAAAAAGATTAAAGCATTGTTAATAATATTTTGTTATTTTTAAAGCCGTTATACGATTAACTATTATATTATAATATTAAATAAATAAAATAATAGGTTAACGCTTTTATATATTTTTTATAGATTAAATTTTTTAATTATGTAATATAAAAAAGCCTTATAATAAACTTTTAAAGCGGTAACGGCTTTTATTTTATATAATAAATAAAAAAGAAAGGGTAAATATTACATCGGCTTTTAATCAACCGAATAATAAACAACTTATTTTTAATTAGCATTTTTTTAATATTATTATTTTAAACGTAATATATAACAAAGTTTAATATTAAATTTAAAACATTTTCAATTATATTAAATATGTTTTATTTATATATAATATATATCAATTAAAACAATTTATAACCTTTTTATTATTTAATAAAATAAAACGATATAAAAGCAAAAGTTAGTGTTAAAAACGCGTTTTATATTTTATTTAAAATCGTAGGTTTGTTTTAAAAATGTTATTTATAATAATATAAGGTAAATATAAATAAAAGAAAAAAAGAAAGAAAATGTTTTAAAATAACGATTTGTTACCTATTTAAAAAGGCTTTTTTTTAATAAAAAGTAAAACCGTAAAAAAAAAGCTGTTATAATAAGTAATTTCTTTTTTTAAAACCTTTATATAGCATTTTTTTAAAAGTTAAAAGATTTTCTATATTTAATATAAAATTTGTTTAATTTTATATAAATATCAATACTTTTATTTTTTTAATAATATCGGTTAAAATTAAAAAAATAAAATATTTATAATATAATTTTTAAAATTTTAAAAAGTTATTTTAACTTTTATTTTTAAATGCTTTTTTACTTTATTATTAAAAACGGTCGCTTATTTAAAAAATAATAAATAGAAAATAACGTTATTTTTTATATTAAAATATATAATTGCTTTTTAACCTTTTATTTAATAAAACTTATTTGCTAATTAAAAATTAAATATTAAGTATTAAATTATTTAAATTACTAATTATTTTTTTAAACATTATTTTTTTTTTTATAATGTAATTATTATTTTATATAAAATTACATTTATTATAGTTTATATGTTATTTATATTTAACATCGTTTTTCTTTTATTAAAATCGTTTTTTCTTTTTTATCTTTTTTAATATTATATTAAAAAACCATATAAAAGCTTGGTTATTATATTTTTAGCTGTTTTTTATCATTTTATCGGCGAGATATTAAATGGTTTGTTTTTTTATTACCGGGTTTATTATTGCAAATTATACCTTTTTCTCTTTTATAATAATTAAATAGGTTATAAATTTTAAATAAATAAAATGATTTAAAAGAATTAATATATACAATATTAAAAATATAATATATATAATAAAAAGCTTTTATAAAAAAAATTACATATAATATATATAAAAATAAAAAAATAAAATAAATAAATAAAATAAGAAATAATATTTATTAAAATTTAAATATTAAACGTTATATTAATTTTTTTTTATAACGGTTATAAAAAGCAAATTATATAAAATAATATATTAATATATATATTAATTTACATCTTAATATATTATAATAATTATCGTATATATTTAATATATTATATATTAATATATATATTATAGAAATATATATTATATTAATATATAATATAATATATTATAATATATCTTAATATATATTTTATTTTAATATAATATATATTAATATATATACGTTTAATATCTTTTTTTTATTTTTTATATTTTAATTAATATAAAAATAAAAACATTAAATATTTAAAACTAAGTTTATAATTTAATTAAAAGAATATTAACATTTCTTTTTTATAATAACTTATATATAATTATAATATAGCTTTTATTTTTATTATATAATATATAATATTATCGTTAATGTTATATTATATAATATAATAATTAAACATATCATTATTATAAATATTATATTATAAATTAATATTTAAAAAACCGTTTTAAAAAATTAAAAATAAATATAATTTAAATCAATTATAATAAAACATTAAATAATTAAATATAATAAATATTAAAAATATATAATATATTTAATATTTTAAATATATTAAATATAATATTATATATTTAAATAATTAAATATATTTAATATATTATAATATTAAAAAAAAGAAAAATATTTATATAAAAGCGGCGTTTTTTATATATTTAATTATTTTTTTAATTTTTTAATTATTAATTTAAAATTATAACTTTAACTATATTAAAGTTATAAAAAAAAACTTTAAACCATTTTTATAAATAAATATTTTAATTTTAATTTTTATAAATATTATTTATTTAAAATTAAAAAACCCATTTTAATTTAAATTTAATTAAAATATAAAAATTTATAATAAATAAATCCAATTGTTAAATATTACTTTTTTTTTACTATATTTTTTTTTAATTTTAATTTGAAATATATGCTTT
Organism: Hypoxylon sp. FL1284; assembly: GCA_022432365.1. Classification (NCBI taxonomy): domain Eukaryota; kingdom Fungi; phylum Ascomycota; class Sordariomycetes; order Xylariales; family Hypoxylaceae; genus Hypoxylon; species Hypoxylon sp. FL1284. The sequence continues at coordinate 534,082 of JAJJXE010000005.1, read as the reverse complement.
AAAAAAATAATAATATTTATAAATAATATCATATCTTTTAATTAAAACTAAATTAAAATGTTAAATAAAAAAAAGCGTTAAAAAATATAAAATTATATCGTATAATAATATTATATATTATAATTTTTTTAATTAATTTTAATCCGTTTATCATTTATATATTTTTATTATAATTTTATTTATTATTTTATATTAATTAAATTCTATAAGTTAATATTATATTTAATTTTTTAATTTAAAAAGTAATAATAATTTAAAGTTAATTTAATTATAAAAAAGATTTTTTAAAGATTTTATATTTAAATGTTAATTAAATATTTAAATTAATTGCTAAAAAATAAATAATTAAATATAATAAAAAATTCATTTTTATATATTTATTTTTCCTTTTTATAAAATTTTTAATATTATAAATTATAATAAAATTTTATAAGTTTTATAATTTAAATTAATATATTAAATTATAATTTAAAAGTTTAATTTTTATAAATTAATTACGTGACTTTTAAACCATTAATGTTTTATTAAATTGCATTTTAAATTATAATAAAAAGTTATAAAAGATAAATAAATAACTACTTTTAAATGCGGCCGATTTAATATAAAAAAGCTTTTTTTTTAAATTCAATTTTAAATTAAGTTTTTAAATTTAAAAATTTTACTTATAAAATTAAATATCTTTTTATAAAAATAAATCCTTGCTATTTTTATATTATAATATATATAAAAATATATTATAAATAGGTTATATTTTATATAAACGTTAATTTAAAAAAGTTATAAATAAAAAAGTATAATAATTTTTAATTTAAAATTGCTTTTAATGTTAATAATTATTAATATTATATAATTAAAAAGCATTTTCATTTATATTATATTTTAAAAATAAATTAAATTTTAAAATTTAAAATAACTTTTTATAATTTTTAATTAAAATAAAGGCGTTGTTTTTATTTAACATTTGATAATAAAAAAAAAAAAAAAATAATAAAAATAAATTCTTTAAAAGTTAAATTTATTATTAACATATTTACTATCATATTATAAAACTCCCGGTTAATAAAACCAATAACTTATTAATATATATTATCAAATATATTACGTTATATTATGTTAATATAAAAATAAAAATTAAAAAGAAATCGATTTTTTTTAATAATAAAATAAAATAAATTAGTTTAAACTTTTTTACGGCTTATATTAATACGTATGATATATTATAAAGTTTATATTATCGTTTATAAAAAAAGATTAAACGGGTAAATGTTATTAAAAATGCATTTTTATAAAAGTAATAAAAATTTAATAATAAATAAATATAATAGGTATTTATTTATAAATTTAAAATCGTTAAGTTATTATATTTTATAAACTTACTTATTTTATTAAAAACTTTTAAAAGAACCGGATAAAATAAATATTAACTAGGTTAAATATTTAAATGCTAATGTTAAAAAATTAAAATATTTCGTATAACGTGATAGGCTATTTAGTTGCGTTATAATTTCTAACAAAAAGTTATTTTATATTTTTATATCTTTTATCAAGTTAATAAATAAGTTATTGAAAATTTAAAAAAACATATTTTTAAAAATGTTTATAGCTGTTATATTTGAAGTATTAATGGCGTGGTTTTAATTATTAAAGGCTTTTTATTTTAAAAAAAGTAATGATATATTTATTATAAAAAATATGATTTAAAATAATATAAAGTTTATTATAAAATGAATTTATAATAATATAAAAAAATAACGAAAAAAATCAATATTAAAATTAAAAGTTTATTGCCTTTTTATATTTATTTAACCCGTTTAAATTAATTATTTTTATTATATTATAAAATAATATATAATTGTTTCTTTTAACTTTTTATAAATATTTATTTTAATAAAATATTTTTTATATATATATAAATACAATTGGCTATAACGTAAATAATAATAAATTAATAAACCGAATCAAATATAATCGCTTATAAATACGTTTTTCACGATATATCTAACCAATCACGCGCTTTAACGTTATTTAATTATAACATAAAAGCTTATAATAACTAACCTTTTAAATTAACTTTACTTTTAGCCCTATTTCTATAAATTATATTATCTTTTTATAAAACTCCTTTTCTTATCATTTTTAAATTATTATTACCAGCCCATTTCTTTTTTTATAACACGTAAATATATTTTAATCATTTATACTTTTAAAAGGTTAAATTAACCTTTAAAATAAATTTATAAACTTTAAATACTTTTAATTTAAAAGAAATTTATAACAAAAAGTTTAATTATTATTAAATAACTTTAAAAACATTAAATTAATTTAATATATTTAAAATATTTATAAATAACGTTATTTAAAAAATTATATTATTTTAATATAAAAAGCTATAGTTATATAATTTTTATAACCGATTTAACCCTCTTATTTAAACTAATAAACTAAGTTTAAAACGAAATATTTAAAATTATTAATAATTACTTTAATAACTTTATTATAAAACCAAATAATGGAATGTTATTTATAAAAGGTACATTCACTTTTTAATAACGGCTTTACGTTTATATATAATAAAATTTTAACAAAAGCTTGCTTTTTCTTTTAACATTTTTTATTTTAAATAATGGCTTAAAAAGCTAAGGGATCTATTACACGCTATCTTTTAAATTAATATCGTGTTTTTTACCACTTCCCTATCTATTTTCAATCAATGGAAAAACATGGTTATTTATATTAATTTTAAAGTCATTTTAAAAAATGCTTATTAATTAAATAAACCTATTTTATTAAACGTAACTCTCTGATAATAAGCTATAAATAAGTCCTAAATAAAAGGCTAAAAAATATTAAAAGCCTTTACATATCAAATAACGTATAAATAAACATAAAAAAAGCTAAAGGTAGAAAAAAAGTGCTTTTAATATGGCAAGATTTTACGAAACTACCAAGCGGGCTAACGATACGTCTTCTTTTACAAATAATACATCGATACGTTTAAAAAATTAAACACGGAATTACAAAAATATATTATCGCGGTAAAAATGGTAATTAAAAGGCCATATAAATAACTATTTAACGTTACCTATACTTTCTTCATTAATATAAGCCAACGAACTTATAATACCTACATGTGTTTTTAAAAATGGATAAATAAGCGTCAAATACAAGCTATAACCTAAAAAGTTTTATTTATTAATCCTTTATATTAATCTTAATTAAATATTTAAACCAAATAACATACCTTTTTATAATAAATATAATTAACCTTATAATGCTTGAAATAATTAACTTAAGTATATAAGTAAAGCAACCGATAATAAAAGCGCTTTAAAAAAGTAAAACGTAAATTTCTATAATATATAAATTAACTAGCAATTCCATTAAAAGTAAAACCTTTATTCTTTTATTTAATTTATTATCAAAGAAGCATACTTATATATTAATGTATTATATAAACATTTCTACTACTTTAAACATTTAAACTTTCACTATTTACAACTTATTTCACTTATAATGCTACCACCAAACCTAGTGGGTAAGCTAATAATTAAACTTTAAATTATTTACTAAACTTTTAATCGTTTAACCAAATCCAGCCTTAACTTTCAACCTTTATATCTTTTAAAATTAAAAACTATTAACTTTTTATAATGCCAAATGGTTATATATATAATCACGTTTCTTAAGCCTTTAAATAAAAAAGAATAATAACATTTCACCAACTTTAAAATCACTTTTTAATAATGGAACGATCTTTTATAAAAGTCTATACAAATCGATAAATATTTAATTTAAATTCATAAAATCCTTTTCCAATTTAATATAATTAAATAAAGGGAGAAAATTAAAATTAACATACTTTTATAATTCTATAATAATATCAAAAAGCAAGTTCTATTTAAAAAGGGTAATAAATCGTTTAATCGCCCTTTTTAACATATTAAAATTATATATAACGAAAAGAAAATTACATATTATCATCCATATTAATGTAAAATCATCATTTCTATAATCCATATTACAATTAACAATATAAAGTTTAATTTTTTACTCGGATTTAAAAGTTTATTTATATATGTTAAAATTATAAAAAATATACTTATTACAAACCTATATTTAAAGCTTAAATATAATCAAAATGGGTTTTTTAATTTAAAAGTAATAATGTTTATAAAAATTAAAATAAGATTATAAAGTATTATTTATAAAAAAGGCTTGGAGTTTTTTTATTATAATTTGATATAGTTAATAATATAATCTTAAATTAATAGCTAAAAAGTTAACGAAATAACTAGATATATAAAAGATATTATATTTATATAAATATTTTTTCTTTCTTTCTTTTTATATATAAAGTTATTATAATTTAATTGATTTAAATAATTTAATAAATTTAACTATTTTATATAAACAAATCTATTAAATTTATTAAATCCTTTAAAATATTCGATAATTATTTATAATTGGTTATAACATTTTTACTTTTTTAAGCTTTTAAAATGGTCGTCGTTTTATTAATTTATAACGTAATTAAATAATAATTAAGCGTGGTTTTTTTTTTATAATTTTTAAAATGATATAAATTAAAAAAATATAATTAACATAAATTAATAATATAAAAGTTATATATTTTAAAAAAGATTTAAACCTTTTAAAAATACTTATAATTATTATTTTTAAATTTATATTATAAAATAAATAATAAACGTTAAACTTATTTACAATTAATTAAAGCCGTTATTAAAGTTTTTTATTTATTTATAAATATTACCATTTATATATAATATATCAATTATTATATTTAAAAAATTTAATTCATTAAATAAATATAAAAGTTAATTATAATTGATAACGAAATTAACTTTTTTTTTTTTAATTTTAAATTAGTTAATAGATAGATATTTTTTAAATTTTAACGTTTATATAATATATTTATTTAAACTTATTTAAAGAAATAAAGCTTTTATTTAAAAATTATATTTTTAATAATTATATATAAAGGTTTAAAAAGAAATAATATTATATTTTATTTTAAATTAAATTATATATCATTTATTATATATATATAATATATAATTTCAACTTATAATATATAATTTCAACTTATAATATATAATTTAAATGTTTATTAATTTAACTTTAATTTAAACATTTAATAAAACTTTTAAAAAGTTTTTTATTAAAAATTATATAATAATAACTTTCTTTAAAATATAATTAATTATTATTATAAAGTTAAATATAATTAAATAAAACGGTTAAAAATTTATTAGCAATTAAAATAAGTTATTTTCATTTAATATTATTTAATTATAAATTATATTAATGTTATAATTAAATAAATGATTTTAATTTAAATTAGATATAATTTGATTAAAAGATATTAAGAAATAATTATTATTATTAACGGTAATTAGTTTAATTAACGAAAGTAAATTAGTAAAAAAAATAACGTTAATGTTAATATAAAGAATTTAACCGTTAAAATTAAAAGATAAGTTATAAGTGATATTAAAATTATAAACCAATAAATAATCGTTTATTTTTATTAATTAAAGCCATACCGTTTTATCGTATAATTTTAATATTACTAGCTTTAAATTATTTAAAAATACCACCAAAGTAATTTAATGGCTATAACTTTTAAATGTTTATTATAATTCGCTTGTTTTTATTAATTAAAGCCGTATCGTATTATCGTATAATCTCAATATTACTAACTTTAAATTGTTTAAAAATACGATCAAAATAACCAAGCTATTATAACTTTTAAATGTTTGCTATAATTCGCTTGTTTTTATTAATTAAAGTCGTATCGTATTGTCGCTTAATTTTAATGCCACCAACTTTAAATCGCTTAAAAATACCACCGAAATAACTTTGTTATTATAGCTTTTAAATGTTTATAAACATACGTTTTAATGTGCTTTTACTTTTAGTTTAAAATATACCCATTTGAAAATGTTATTTTTAAATATAATACGTATAATACTTTTTTTAAAGATAAAAGTAAATATCGAATAATATATTAAAAAAGCGTATGTTAAATTATAAATATGTTAATAAGAAAAAAGCATATAGCATTAATAAAGAAATTATATAATTATATAAATCCATTTATTTAAATTAAATTAGCGATATGATAATATTTAATTATACGATAATATATTTTAAAAAGTGATTGCAATGTTTTAATTATTTAAAAATTTTTCAAAACTTTTTTTATAAAATTTAACACCTTTAATTAATATAAGAAATGTTATTAAAAAAAATTAAAAATCTAGTTATTATTATTAATAATTTTTCCTATTTGTTTTATATAATAAACCTAATATTAATACGTATATTAAACTTTAAATTATAACTTATCACTTATTATTTAAAAGTTAATAAAAAAATAAATTGTTTTTAGTTATTATACATTATAAATGTTTATTTGAAAGATATCGTTTATAACGTATAAATAGCGTATAATCAATTACTTTTAAACATTTTTTTTATTTATTTAAAACTTGCTTTTATTACATTTTTTAAAATTTAAAAAAAAGTCGCGAAATAAAAGATAAAATAGTTTAATAAGCAATTTTAATAAGAAAAATGCTTAATATAAAATAAAGTAAGTTCAATTTATTAATAATAATTTTTAATGTAATGTTAAGTAAATTTATTAAAAACAAAGTTAAAAAAGAATTTATAAAAGCGATAATTAAGCTTATAACGTTTTAAAACTTTTAAAAAGCTTTTTCTTTTTTCTTATTAAATAGCTTTGCAATTATTTCGTTTAAAATAAAAAAATATATTATATTAAACTTTGATTTTAAATCTTTATTTTTTTACTTTAAAATCTTTTAAAGCTTTTTATTAAGATTTTTATTTTTATAATTAACAAAGAAACGATAAGTTATAACAATAAAAATAAAAAATGATATAACCATTTTTATAAATATTTAAATGTTCGGTTATTTAAATTAAATTAATGATAATTATAAATTGTAATTATTATAAATCCTTTTAAGTTTATATATAAAAAAAACGAAGATGTTATTTTTAATCATTTGCTTTAATATTTTATAAAGAATTAAATCTTAATATATATCTTTAATATTTTTAAAACCAAAGCGATTTAATAATTTAAACTTATTAGTTATTAACATTTATAATTATAACAATTGCAAAGGTTAAAAACGAGAAAAAAAACGAATGATTATTTAAATATTTTTTTTACGCTTGCATTTATTTAAAGCGTTAATAATAATAAAAAGCGTAAAGGTGTTAAAAGCCTTTTATATAATTTAAAACTAAAGATTTTAAATTAGCTTTTTAAATTAATTCCGTATTTTCTTTTTAAAGATGTTAAAATTAGTATTAATAATATGTTAAATATATAACGTAAAGGCTGGCTTTTATTAAATAAGCTAAGCGGCAATTATAATAAAAAGTTTTATCGCTTTTTTTCAATTATTTTCGTTTTTTTTAAAAAAGAAATTAGCATTAAATTAACCTGTTTTAAAAAAGATATATGCTACGGTATATAAAATAATAGATTTGCTTATACCTGTTATACCATTTAATTAAAAAACCGCTTTAATTTTAAAATTTTTCGCTTACTTTAATATTTTATATAAAAGGTCGATTTAAATGTTTAAATAATAAATTAAATTATGTTTTCTAACGTAAAAGTTAAAAATTAATTCATTAATAATAAAAAGTTTATTAAATATTGGTTTTTAATAATTAAATATTAATTAATTAAAGTATTATAAAAATAAGTTATTAAATTATTTAATATATATTAAACATTATATTAATTTTTTTTTATAAATGTGTAAATGCATTTTTTATTTTTTTTTTCGTATAAAAGCGGTAAATAAACACCAAATATATTTAAAAATAAATATGCTTTATTTTTTAGACGTTTGATTTTTCAACTATATGTTTATAACATTCGTTTCTCGATATTAAAGTTAAATAATAAGCTTTTTTAAAAAGCAGCTTTTAAAATGTTTATTATTTTATATAAAAGTTTTTTTAATAACTTTTTATTATTTAATTATTAACCATTGAATAAAAAAAACTTTATTAACCATAAAATAAAAAGTTTTTAAAACGTTTAATTACGTTTAAATCATTTGCTTTTTTAAAAATCTAATTTCCACGATAAACGAAACGGTTTATTAACTTATATAGCAATGCTTTTTAATACGTTAAATAAATACACGTAATATATTTTTATATCTTTATATCAATAAAATATAAAGTTAATTATTTTAAAAAATTTAATGTTATTTAATATATTAATATAGTATATATTTAACTGATAATATTAAAAGCCATTAATGTTAACTTGCTTAAAATAAAATTTAATTTTATAATAATCATTTTTATTTTTTTTATTTTGGTTTATTTTTTTTATAATGTTTTTAAAAGTAACTTTTTAATTATTAGGTTTTTAAATATATAAAAGTACGTTATATAAAGGAATGTTTATATAAAGATTTTTAATTATATTAAAACTTTTATTATTTTTAACTTTTAAAAAACATATAATTAAATATTATATCGCGATGTAAAAATAAAAATAAAGATATTAAGGTATTTAATAGTTTTGTTTTAATTTAATTGCAAAATTATTAAAATTAAGTTTAGTTAATAATAAAACTAAAAAAAAAAAAAAGAAGGGATAAATGAAAAAGAATGTTTATAGCAAAGCCGTTTCAACCTAATAACATATATATGATAAAAAGTAATTAATACAATTTAATATGTAATGGTAGGTTATTTATACGGCCGTATATTACATATTATATAACTATAATAAAATTATATTAAAATGATTGTTATGATTTAATAACTTATAAGTTAAAAAAAAAACTTAATATAAAATATGGTTAATATAGTTAAAAGAACTAAACGGATAAAAGGTTTATTCAACCGACTAAATAACCAAAGTCACGTGACACCCGCCGCTATCTTCGCTACTTTTAAAGCGTAAAGCGCCGCTACTTTTGTTACCTTTAAAGCTTTTTAACGTTAAGATATTTTATAAAAGCTACGGGATATATAAAAAAAGTCATTTCTTTTAATATATTAATTCCTTAGCTACTAATTTAAACTTATAATCATTTTTTAAATATAAAAAAGCAATCTTTATAAATTAAAACCTTTTAAATTTAACGCTATTATTACTTTTAAATTAAAACCTTTTATTAACCCTTATATTAACAAGGTTTATAATAGTGATTTTTTATAAATAAACGTTAAATTTGAATAACATTTTATATAATAACAATTATATATAGTATAATATAAAATAAAATATATATAAATTACTAACCGTTAAAATGAAATAAAAACAATCGCTTTTATTATATAAACGCTATATATATATAATAATAAAAAATGAATAATAAGGTTTATTTTAATAATATAAAACTATATATAATATTATATATGCATTTATTTTTCATATTAAACATATATAAATAAAAAAAAATTAATATACGGTTTAAAATCAAATATCGAAATTATATAAATATAAAGGGATTAAAATTTTTAAATTAATTATAATTTATCGCGTTTGCTTTTTTTTATTATCGCTTAATATAAAAAAAGGCAATATTATAAAAAATTAAATAAGGGATTAAATAAAAGTAAACCAATTTATTAATAATTAAAAACTAATAAGAAATTGTTTTTTAAAAACCTTATCGCTTATATAAATTTATATTAAATAAGGTTAAATTAAGGTTTATAAAAAGCCTATATAATACCTTTAATAAATATAATATATATATATAAAATTATTTGTTTAAAGTTTAAAATAAAAGAAAATATCGTATAAAAAAAACTAAGGTAATAAACCTATTTTAAATATTATAACTTGTTTATAATATAATAATAATAAAGCTTTTTAGCATATCATATTAACATTTTCATTTATATAAAAACTAAAAATAATTAAAATAATTAAAAGAAATACCTTATTTTTTTTAAAAATAATTTATAACTTATATAACATTTATAATTTTTAATTTAATTATTTATATAAAATTAAAGCTTGTTTATATTAACTTATACATTTTTAACTTTTAGGTTTTTATTAAATTTATTTCTCGTTTTTATAAAGTTTTTTAACTTATTACCATTTTTAATATTTACCTATTATAGCTTATTACCTTTTTTAATAATAAACCATTTTATAAATAATGCTTATTATTATTGTTAATATTATTTAATTATAATTTATAACTTTATACGGTTATAATAACGATTTATAACTTATAAATAAGTTATATATAAAACGGAAATTTGCATTTATTAATATAATTTATAAAAATATATTATATTTATATTATATAAGAAACTTTTTACAATATATAATAACGAATAACGTAATAATATATTATAAGTTAAACTCGATTTATAATTCGCTTATTTAATAAATTATATAAACCGCCATTATATAATATATAATATATTATTATATTTACATTTAATATAAAATAAAAGCGATATAATATATATAATTATATAAAAAAATTTATTATAATTTTATATACGGTTTATAAAAACTATAAATCTTTATTATAAAAGTTATTAGTTATAATTATATAATATAAAAAATGGCAATAAGCCTTATATTTTATATATAATATATATATAAGCCGTAACCTATCATTAAAAAAAGCAATAAGCTACCATTAATAAATATTAATAAAGGTAATATATTACAAATTATTACGATCCCGTTTATTATTTTTATTAGTTTGATTTTATAAATCGAATATATATTTTAAAAGTTGTGATTTAAAAGATAATAATAGTTTAAAGTTAACGATTTTAATCGTAAAAAAGATTTTAAAAATACTTTATATTCAAATGTAATTTAAATATTTAAAAAGGCTTGAATATTTAAGTTAATAGCTAGAAAATAAAATAATTAAATATAATAAAAAATCCATCTTTATATACTTTTTTTCCCTTTTTATTAAAAGGTTTAAATTATTAAATCGAACTGCTTTAACTTTTAATTCATTAATTTATTAAATTATTAAATCGAGCCGTTAAACATTCAAAGTTACTAATTTAATCACGTAACTTTCGGCTCATTTGTTCTTTTAAACAAGTCGTAATTTAAGCCATAATATAAATTTTTATTAAAGATAACAATAAGTTAAATAAGGTTTAAAATTTTATTATTTATAATTAGTTTTTTATATAAACATTTTATATTTAAATTTATAAATTTAATACCTTGCTAATATATTTTATACTTATTAATAAACTCTTTTATATAAATTTATACAATTTTTAAATAAAACCTATAATAATTGTTTATTTATTTTAATTTTTAAGCAAGTTTTTTAATATAAAAGGGTGATTTTTACCTAACATTTGCTTCGTTAGCTTTAATATTTATCGATTTGTTTATTTTGCTTTTTTATATTTCTTTTATTCATAAAAAACAAATGCGATATTATTTATATTATTAAATATAAAAGGATGCTTTTTACTTAATATTTGCTTTTTTAACTTTAATGTTTATTAATATATTTGTTTTGCTTTATTATATTTACCAAATTTAAAATAACTTTCTATTATATAAAAAAAAAATTAGTTTTTTTATTAGCAAATTTGTATTAAAAATATAATATTACTTATTCGTATAGTAAATATCTTATTTAAATAGCTTGGTTTTTATATTTAAAAAATAAATATTTATTATTAAAATATTAAAATATTTTTATCGCTTATTTTTATTATTTTTTATTTATTTATAATTAACTTTATATAATTAATTAAATAAGTTGATAAATATTAAACAAGCCGGGTTAATTATGCTTTATTATAAATGTATATTTTTTTAATATATTAATAGCCTTATTTATTTTTTGCTTGCTTTTTTTTAAAAGTAATAATAAGATTGATATGTTTTTTTTTTATTAAAAAATAAATAAATTTAAAATATTATATAATAAATGGTTTAAATTGTAAAATATGTTAAAAAGAAATTAGTTAAATTATAATTATTAGGTTTTTAAAAGCTTTATAACGGCCGCAATTTTAGAAGTTTTATTTAATAATTCGATTATATTTTTATCATTTAATTGATAATAATGGAAATATTAAGTTATTAATATTTTATTTTTAAATATATAAACAAATGCTTGTTTAATAGTTAAAAAAAGATCCGTTAATATGTTTAACAACTTTATTATACTTTTTTTATTATGTCGTTAACTTTTTTATTTTATATATTTCTTTAACATTTTAAATTATTTTTTTAGCTTATTTTTTTGATGTTTATTAAACTTTTAAATGATATATTAAGGTTTAAAACTATAAAATGGTTTTTAATTATAAAAAAAATGAAGCTTTTTAATTAAATAAAAGATATTTAAATAAAGTTATAACTAGTTTTATATCGTTAACGTTATTAATAATTAAAAGTTAATTATTAATATTTTTATTATTTAAAGCAGCTTTAATAAGCCTTTTAATATCTTCTTTATTATCATTTACTTTTAAAATGTTAAATAACATTTTAATCTAGCGATAAGCATTTTTAAAATTAATGATATTAACGGTAAGAATTTAAAAGACAAAATAGTTAAAATGTTTATAACGAACGTAATAAGCGGCTTTAAAGGTGATTTAGGTTTTACCGATACTTTTAAAGCCTTTTAATTGCGGTTTTTTAACAATTATCTTGGTTTGTATTTAAAGAAATTTCTTAAAAAGTTACTAAAAAATGGATTCATATTTAACGAAGTTTTTATTACGTTTAAACGAAATTATAAAATAAAACTTTTTAATGTTTTTTATAATTAATAAATATAATTATTTTTATATTTATAGCAATTAAATTTATTAAATTTATATTATTTTAATACGTTTTTTTAATTAATAAACATTTTATACATTTTTTTAAAAATAGTTATAAAAAAGCCATTGTTTAAACTTAAAAATTTATTTAATTTAAAATGGTTTATATTAAAGTTTACTCGATTTTAATTTAAAATATAAGCGGATTTTTTGTTTATAATTTATATATAATATAAATAAAATAAGCTTGCTTTTAATTAATATAAAAAGAAATGTACCTTTTTTTAAATGATATCGATAATATCGACTTTTTTTTTATAGTTTAAATCGTATAGTTTAATATAATAAAAGCTGGTATAAAATTTGGAATTAATAATTCAAATTTAATTAATAATTCTTTTAAATTTTAAAGGCTTTGTTTTTTTTTTTTAAAAAAAAAAGGAAAGGCTTTTATTTATACACGTTAAGTTAACCGCTTTTAATTAGTTATTTTTAATTTTTTTAAGCGCTTAAAACGTTATTAATACGTTTTTATAAATCGTTATATAATGGTTCGGCTTATAAAAATATCCTTTAATGCTTTTATTACTAACATTTTTATTTTAAGCGTATATTTATAAATGTTTTATTTAATCGATTGGTTATAAAGTTTTAATATATCTTTTAGCATTTTAGATTATATTCGGCCGTATAATATTTAATAAAGTAACATATAAATAAATTTATTTTATTTCGTAATTGATTAAAGGCGTGTATTTTATCTATTATATGTTTATTATTCGGTTTTAACTTTTTAATAATACTATCGTAAAAATAAAAACCAATAAAAGCTATTAATCACGTTATCTTTTTAACGAAACCTTGCATCGTTAAACTTTTAAAAAAGATCTTAAAGGCTACGAAACCGATTATATTTTTTGGTAAATATTTAAACTATTCCGTTTGATTTACATATAAAAGGCTTTATTAAATACGTATTAAAACCATTTTTAATAATATAAAAAATAAATGCCAATTTCATTTATTTATATATAATATAATCAAGCTTTTAAAATTATACGTAATAAAAATAATAAAATGTTATAAGGTTTAATTATAAAAATAATATAAATTTTTTATTAATGTTTTATTATAAAGTTCAAAATATGTTTTAAACGTGTTAATATGTTATTTTAACTTATAATTTATAATTATAAACTATAATTTATATATTAAACATTACGATAAAAAATATATTAAAATCTTTTAATTAATAAATAAGCAATTATCGTTTGTTTTTATTTTATTAAATTTATAATTAATTTACATTTAAATTAAAATTATATATAATAACGATATTAAATTAAACAAAGAAAATTAAATTTATAAATTAAAAGTTAAATAAAAAGGTTTTTAAAAAAGCTTATTTAACTTTCATTTGCTTATAAATAACATTAATAGGTTTAAAATATAAAATTTTAAAAGGCGGTTTATTAACCAATGTTTATTATTTATTTAATAAGATATAAAAATAAATTATTAAATTTTAATTAATGTAATATAAAAACGTTTTAAAAGTAATAACTTTTTATAATATATTATATATAGTTTTAGTTAATATGTTATATATATATTTATATCGTAATTATAAATAAAAGATAATTATAATATAAATCAAAATAAAAAATTAATCGGTTGGTTTAAAATTTATTATAAAAGGCATTACTTATAAAATAAGTTAAATAAAATAGTTAAACGTTTATTATATAAATTAATTTAAGTTAGATAAACGAATAAAATAAAAATTAAAAGGCTGCCGTTGGTTATTTTAGCGTTTTTATAAGTTTTTATCGATTTTTTATTATTGATTTAGTTATAATAAGCCATTAATTTGTGAAAATCCAGGTATAAACGCGTTGCCAATAATAGAAAAATAATATAATAAGTTATTTTTATTTTTTATAATTTTATATTAATAGGGAAATTTAAAATAAAAATGTAAAAAATTAAAATTATGAAGTTATTAAATATGTAGATATGTTTTTTATTTATTATATAACATTTATATATAAAATTAAATTAACGTATAAATGCTTTTATTTTTTATTTAATTCTTCAAAAGCGTAACATATAATTTAACCGATATATTTAAATCAATCGATATATAACTTTAATTGCTTTTATTTATATTATATTATATAATAAATAATTTTATCCGGTTAAAACTTAATAACTTTATCTATTTTAAAAAAAAGCTAGGTATAAGGCGATTTAACATATTTATAAAATGGTTATAAATTATAAAACGGTTTATATCGTTTTATATATTATATTATTAATTATTATTTGGTTAAAACGTTATTATCATGGAATAAATAGATTTTTATTTTATTTAAATATCCGGTTAAATATTTTTTAAACCTCTTTTATTATTCTTTTTTAAACTTCGTTTTTAACGTAATTAACTTACTTATAAACCTTGCTACGATTGTTTTTATAAATCGAGTTTAAAAAGTTACGTTTAAAAATGTATTTATTAAAAACTTTAGCGGTATATACTCGGCTTTTTTTTTTTATATACAAGGCTTTTATTATAAAAATAATTTTTAAATTATTAAAAAGAAACATTTACTTTTATAAGAAATTAAATAAATGGTTTAAAAAGATTTTATTAAAGAATTTAATATAAAGTATATTTATATTAAAATTAACATGCGGTTTTTTTATAACAAGTTTTATTTAAATCGGTTTTATATATTATATCGTTTTTTACAAAGCGTCGTTTTATATAATTATTTATTATACTAGCAATAATATAAAAACTTTTTTTATAACAATTTCAAATGGTTAATTTTAATAATCGTTTATATCGTTATCGTTTTAACGGTTATATAAATAAGGTTAGCAATTAATGCTTTTAATAAGAACTAGTTTTTTTAGTTAATGTTATACGAATTTACCGTTTTTTCCATTATAGGTTCTTTTACGGCGACCGGTTTAATCGTTTTTTGATTTTATTTTATTTTTATATATAATTTTATAATGATAATAGCATATAAAAAGAAATGATTTCGCAATATTAAAAATAATTTAAAAAGATTTTAAATTACTTATTTATTTATTAATTTATTAATCATTTTAATAATTATAATAAATATTAATTAAAATAAAAATAATAAAAGGAAAAGGATTTCTATTAAATATTTATATATTTTTTTATATTATAACTTTTTTACCTTTTTTTAATTATAATATGCATTTTAAGGCTAGTTAATACCTAATTAACCAATTAATTAATAATAGTTTTAAATAAATGTTAAAACTTTTTTATTTTGTTATCGTTTTTATATATGTTAAATTTTATTTTAAATTTATATTAATAAAACTCATTACATTATTAAATATTAAATAAACTATTTAAATTTATATATTAATGTTTAACGTATTTTATATATATCGCTTATAATATCGTTTATAATAAAGCTTAATGGTATATTTTATATTTATTTATTAACGTTAATAATAGTAATAGTAATGTATTTATAATCGTTATTTATTATAGAAATATAATTATATTTAAGATTTAAAAAAGTCGTTTCTATTAAAAATATAACCAATAATATTATTATTAAATACGTTTTTTATTATTTAAAATAAGTCTTATTAACCGCGATTATTATAATAACATTATTATCATTTATAGCTTAAATATTAAGTTGTTATAAATATAGATTTTTAATATAAAAAATGAAAGCCGGGTTGTAAATTGGTTATAAAATAATAATATGTTATTGGTTGCCGTTTTAAATGCCAAGATTTATATATATAATTAAAATGTAAAAGTTTTTAATAATACGTCCGTTTAAACGTTATTAAGCCACATTAATAATCTTTTTAACTTTATAATAATAAAACGTAATATTTTAAATTAACCAATTATTTTTATTATATTTTATTTTAATAAATTTGTTTTAATTAAGATATATTATATTATAAAATATATAAAGTTATAACTAATTTTAATAAATCATTTATTAAACAATTTAAAAAGGTAATAAATACCGTTAAATATTTCGGTTTATCGTTAGTATTATATTTTTAACCATCTCGTTTTTTAATATAAACGTAGTTTATTTTATATTATAATTTATATTTATTAAAAAGATTATAGGTAAAAACGTGTTAAATTAAATAATTAAAGATTTTAAAACGTGCCATGTTTTTATTTACAAGCGGGTTTAAAATTTTATTAAAATTATTAATAATAATATTATTCGATTGTTTATTTAATGTTTTTTTAAAATTAAAAAAATCAAAATTACAAAAAAGATTTTTTTAACATAAATTTTAAATAATTGGTTACGTGGTTTTATAATAAGATTATATAACCTATTACATTGCGAAATATATATTTTAATATTTATAGCTTATTATTTAATCTTTAATTTATTTTTATAGTTTTAATCGTTAAAATTTTAAAAAAATTTATATAATAATAAATAAATTTAAAAAAAAGGATTGCTTTAATTTTATATAGGTTAAAAAAGCCATCTAATTTATATTAAAAAAGGCATTAAACATTTTAAAGCGTTAAAAAAAAAGTAAAACCATTTTACTTTTATTAATATTTATAATATAACATTTTTATAATAATATAAATGTAAAAAAACCTTATTTTATAATTTCGTTTAAATGTAATAAAAACTTTATTAAATGTAAATCTATTTTATAATAACTTTTTAAAAAAATTTCTTTAAATATAAATTAAAATAATTATTAAAAAACCGCGTTTAAAGGTTTTAAAGATATCGATAAAACTTAAATTACATTTAAAGCCATTTATTAAGTTTATAACAAACATCTCGACTATTTCATTTTTTAAATTCTTACCGTTAATATTATATTACGATCCGGTGGCTTATAGGCTAGAAAAGGGACCCGATATAAGACGTGGCTAACATAGTCAAAAAGAGCCAGCCGGATAAAAGGTTTACCCAGTCAATTTAGTCACGTGACACCCCTCGCTACCCTCGCTACCCAGGGAGCGCAGGTAGCCGCTACTTTCAAAGCATAGGTAGCCGCTACCCTCGCTACCTCCGAAACCAAGGGCGCTTTACGAAAGTTACGGGATATATAAAGAGGGCCATTTCCTTTGTTATATTGATTCCGTAGCTACCAACTTAAGCTTATAGTTATATCTTAAATATAAAAAAGAAATCCTTACAACCTAAACCCTTTAAACCTGACGCTACTATTATCTTTAAACCGAAACCCCCTTAACGACCTCTATACCAGCAAGGCTCGTAACATATTATTAATTTTAAAAATGCTTATTATAACATTAATTATTAGTTTGAAATAAAAAAATGGAAAATAATAAAGCAAACGTTAAAATGTTTATTAAAATTATTTTTAATTATAAAGGCGTTAACAATTGGCTTTTAATTATTAATAATGCCAATGGTTTTAAGTTATTTGCCGATGTAACATTTTTAAATTATTTTTTATTTAATTGAAACGGTTTTATCTTTTTTATAATATGAAATTATAAAGCTATAATTAAGTTTAACATTTTATAATAAAATATTATAGATGTGATTAAAATAAATAATAATAAAGTAATAAATTTACTATAAATTAAATTAAAGGAAAATTAGATATATAATATAAAAAATATATTATATTTATTAACATTTTTTATTAATCTTTTTTTAATTATTAAACAAGCATTAGTTTATATGATTAAAATAAACATATTAATTTTAAAATATTTTTAACATTGTTAATTAAACAATAAAATAATAATTAAGTTTTTTAATTAAAACTTTAAAAATTATAATTGATATAAAAATATAAATAATTTAATAGTTATAATTTAATTAATTTTATTTAATTACATTTCTTAAAATTATTTATTTGTTGTATGATATTTAAAATTTATATGTTATTTTATAAAGAAAAATGTTTTAATATTATTACTTTTTTTAAAAAGAAATAAGTTAAAAGCTAATAAAGCGATAAGTATATAAAAAAAATACGTTTTTATTATAAAATATAATAAATTAAACTCGTTTAATATTTACTATATTTATTTGGTTAATTATATATAATTGGTTATAAATAAATAAAAAATGATAAAAATGGGTAATAGATATAATTTAGCACTTTATTAACGAATATTTATTTTTTAATTATAAAAACCGAAGTATTTAAATAAGATATTTTTTATATAAATAAGCGATATTACATTTTTAAAATAAGTGTTAATAAAAAAATTGATTTTTTTTTTAATGTGATTAAAAGTTATTTTTAGTTTGGTAAATATAATAAAGCGGAATAAATATATTAATAAACATTAAAGTTAAAAAAGAAAGTATTAAAAAGAAAGCATTTTAATATATTTATTAATATAAATAACTTTGTAAAAGTTTTTTAAAATTAAGGGAAATATAAAGAAATAAAATAAATATATTAATAAACATTAAAGTTAAAAAAACGGGTGTTAAATAAAAAGCATTTTAATATATTTATTAATATAAATAATTTTATTTTTATTTTTAATAAGTAAGGGAAATATGAAAAGGTAAAATAGATATATTAATAAATATTAAAATTAATAAATCGGGTGTTAAAAAGAAAACATCCCTTTATATTTTGTAATATAAATAACTTTATAAATGTTTTTTATAAGTAAAAGAAGTATGAAAAAGTAAAGTAAATGTATCGATAAACATTGAAATTATAAAAACGAATGTTAGGTAAAAAACATCCTTTTATATTTAGTAGTATAAATAACCTTGCAAATATTTTTAATAATTAAGGGAAATATAAAAAAGCGAAATAAATATATTAATAAATATTGAAGTTAAAAAAGCGGGTATTAAAAAAAGAACATTCCGATATATTTATTAATATAAATAACTTTGCAAATGTTTTTTATAAGTAAAGAAAATATACAAAAATAAAGTAAATGTATCGATAAATATTAAAGTTAAAAAAGCGGGTGTTAAATAAAAAGCATTTTTTTATATTTGGTAATATAAATAATTTTGCAAATGTTTTTAATAAGTAAAGGAAATATAAAAAGGTAAAGTAAATATATTAATAGATATTAAAATTGATAAAACGGGTGTTAAATAAGAATTACTTTTTTATATTAAAAAGTAAAGTTAATTTAAATGTTTGTTTAAAAGTTAAAATGGATAAAAGGTTATTATAGATTTTATTTAAAAACTATATAAATTTATATAGGGAAGTTTATTAATAAATATAAGATATATTAATAAGGTATTAAATTTATAAATTTAAATATGAAATGTTTGCGTTTAATTGTTTTATTTTTAAAATTTAATAGCGTGTCTTTTTTTTTTTCGTTTTTTTTTCGTATACGGCTTATATTTTTTAACAAGATTAAAACTTATTTGCCTTTTTAGCATTTATATATCCTCGCTGTTTAAACGGCCTTTTTATTTTATATGATATTTTATTTTTTCATTTCGTTTATAAGTATTTAAAACTTTTATATTTAAGTGAAATTTTTTAAATTTTACTTAAAAACTTTAACAAGGCTTGTTGTTTAAAATGTTTTTTAAAGCATTTATTAATAATTACTATTATTACGATCCCGTTTATTATTGCTATTAATTTAATTTTATAAGTTAAATATATACTTTAAAAGTTTTAATTTAAAAAATAACAATAATTTAAAATTAACGATTTTAATTGTAAAAAAGATTTTCAAGTATTTTATATTTAAGTGTAATTTGTATATTAAAAAGATTTAAATATTTAAATTGATAATTAAAAAATAAATGATTAGATATAGTAAGAAATTCATTTTTATATACTTATTTTTAATATTTAAGTTTTTTATTTGTTAATTAAATTAGGTTTAATTAATTTAAATTAACGCTAATTTAATGAAATTGTCGCTAATTTAACCGAGTTGGTTTTAATTAAATACCAAACATTTTGATTTAGTTACGTGATTTTTAAACCATTTAAAATTTCGATAGGGTTGTAATTTAAACCGTAATAGCTATTATTTAACCATTAAATAAAAAATAGATTCTTTTCCCATTTTTTAAAAATGCGGTCGATTATATAACTTCGATCGTTATTATTATTAACACGTGTTAACTTGTTATAACTAATATATACGGGCAGGTTAAATGGGTTGGTTAAAGTTATTATAACGCTTTTTATCGGTTTTAAAAGATAATTATTTCGAAAAAACGAATTAATTAAATTCATTAAGATATTATAAATCGATTAATAAAGTAGTAAAAACGTATTATTTATTATAAGTGATAATTCATTTTTAATAAAAAAGTTAAATGAAAAAAAAAAAGCGGTTAGTTTTTTAATTATATTAAAAAAAGGATAGTTTATATTAAATATTAAAGTTAACGGGTTATTATAAATTACTTTTTCATTTATATAATCTAACATCGAGGGCTTATTAATAAATGTAAAGTTTTTAAATTGAAAACTGTTTATTACGCGTTTGATCGTTGCGTTTTTTTTTTAGCTTTTATAGTTTTATTTATTTTCGAATATAACGTTTTAATCCATGTTCACGCACCTTTATCCGTTATAAACCGTTATTAGATAAACATATTAAAAAGCAAACCCATTAATTATTTTAGGTTTTAAATTTTTTATTTATTAGTAAATAAAGTAAAGAAATGGTGTTTTAAATTTAATATTATATGTTAAATTGATATAATATATAAAACACTAAAAGTAAAATATAAATATTTATATAATATATAAAATAGCGTTAAAGGTATATAATAAGCTTGATAATATTTAAATCATTTTTATATATTTTATAATAACGTATATATTAATATAAATTAAGCGCATTTTCGATATAATATTAACTAGTTTTATTTATTTAATTAAATATAATAATTTATATAATTAATAAGCTTGGTATTAATAACTAACTTTAAATTATAAATTATATATAATAATTAAAACGATATCAGTTAAAAGCTTTAATTTAATATATATTTTTTTCTGTAAACTTTTTTTATATAATTGCTTTAATGGTAAGGATTTTTAATAATAATATATTTTTATATTATTAATTATTTAATTTTTTAATTTTTATATACGGTCGTTTTATTTAGTATATACTTTTATAACGTTTTTATAATTGTTAATATTTAACACGTATGTTTATTATTTATCGGTTGTTAATTTAAAAAAAATGTTATAATTGGCTTGTTTTTTAACATTTTTAATTTATTACTTTAAATGTTAACGTTGATATTTTTTTAAATAAGATAATCGGCAAGTTTTGGTTTAATTGGTTTTTTATAAAGTTTACATATTTAAAAAATTAACGGATTAGAAAATTATATACGTTTTTATAAACAATTAAACAGCTTTATATTAGATAAAAAAAGAAATTAAAAAGTATTTATAAAAAATTTAACAACTGGTTAAAAGTAAATAAATCTATTTGCATTAATGTTTAAATTATATTAATATATTAAATAATAAGATAATAAATAAATTAGTTAAAAACAGCTTTAAATTAAAAATGGTAAAAAGGTTCGAATTTTATATAATATATAATTATTTAAAAAGAAAAATTAAAAGCTAAGTATTAAAAGATTAAAAAACGAAATAATTTAAAAATTATAAAAATAACGAAAAAAAACTGCTTATTATTGGTTTGGGTATAACATATCGGAAAATTGCTTAAAACTTTTTACCATTTAATTATAAATCTAATTTCATGGCTAATAAGTAAAAAACCTAATTAGTTTACATCTAATTAAAAATAAAAATAAGGTATTTGAAGTTTTTTTAAAAAACCATTAATGCGTAAAAAAAAAATAAATATTTAATATATAAAGTTAAAAAAACGACGGTACATTTGGTTTTTATTTGCAAAAGGTATAAAATAAAAAGAAAAGTTATAAAAAAGGCGATTAAAAAACAATGCTCGCTTTCTTTTTGGATGCTTTTCGATATAACATTGAAAAAAGGCTTTTTTAAACTTTTTTTAAACCATTGAAATATGTATAAAAAAGTGGTTATTTTTTAACCATTTAAAACTATAAAAACAAAAAAGATAAGAAAAAAATAATAGAATAAAACAAAAGGTTATTAAAATGAAAAATGTATTATTAAAAGAACTTTTATATACGTAGCTTTAATTTATATAACACGCTTTAATTTAAAAGGTTTTATATATATAATAAAAGAAAAAAAAAAAGCTTATTAAAAGAGGCTATAAATTATAATTAAGTAATATTATTATTAATTAAAATGGTAATAAATATTAAAATTTATAAATGGCTTATTATTAAAAAAAGTAATAAGTTATAAATGATAAATATATATAAACGATAATAAGTTATAAATATTAATTAAAATGATAATAAATCGAAAGGTTTTTATTACAATTTCGCTTATTACTTTTATTAGTTTAATTTTATAGGTTGAATACGTATTTTAAAGGTTTTAATTTAAAAGATAATAATAGTTCAAAATTAACGATTTTAATTATAAAAGAGATTTTAAAATACTTTATATTTAAATACGGTTTAAATATTTAAATTAATAACTAGAGAATAAATGATTAAATACAATAAGAAATCCATTTTTATATATTTATTTTTTTTATCGTA
Organism: Hypoxylon sp. FL1284; assembly: GCA_022432365.1. Classification (NCBI taxonomy): domain Eukaryota; kingdom Fungi; phylum Ascomycota; class Sordariomycetes; order Xylariales; family Hypoxylaceae; genus Hypoxylon; species Hypoxylon sp. FL1284. Next base: position 510,629 of record JAJJXE010000005.1, on the reverse strand, counting down.
ACATTTATATATAAATTAAAGATTAAATTAATTGCTTTAAATTAATTTTAATTAGTTTGACTTTAAATTAACTTAATCGAGTTAATTCGAATTAAATGTTTAACGTCGTGATTTAGTTATGTGACCTTCGGTTCGTGTTTTTTTTTAAGAAGATCGTATTTTAAATCGTGACAATTTTATTAAAACGGGTAACAAGTTTAATATTAAAAGCTTAAAATTACAAATGGGTTATAAGGGTAGAAACATTATTAAATTCAAACCAATTATATAAAGTTTAGTTAAAATTGTTTATCTATTAAATGTGTTTTTTTTATTTTATTTATTAATATAAAAATTTAAATTGAAAAGTATTATAATGGTTAAAACCACCCCTTTAATATAAATCATTATAATTTCGCTCTTTTAAAAAAAGTGGTGTTTTTAACCATCTTTTAATCTAATAAACACTTATAAATTATTAATCGTATCCGTTAAAATATCATATCTTTTATTAATAAAATGTAAATAAACTTTAAATTAATTATATAAAAAAGTTTATAATGTATAATATTAATTTTATACTTATATAATAACATTAAAAATTAGAAAATGCTTAATATAAAAAAATAAATAATATAACCATTTATAATACGATATTATAAACTTATAAGGCATGATTTTATAAATGCATTTTATACTTTAAAGGTAATTTATAAATTTAACATATAAATGTTTTATTTTTTTTAATTAGATTTAAATGCTTTTAATGAAAATATTTGGTTAAATTGCTTAATATATAAAATTTATAAAAAAGTTAAAGGCGTTAAAGATTATTATATTTTAAAAACCAAGTAGCTTTAATATATATAAAACATCGTTTTAGCCGCTTTTTTTTACTTTTAATAAATATTAATAACATTGCTTAAAAAATTAGGTTATCTTTTAAAAAGTAACGGCTTGAATTATATAATAATATGTTTAAAAATAATAGATCTTATATAATTCGTTATTTTAAAATTTGCCTTTTTTTAATAAAGCAATATGTAATAATAGCATTCATTATAACGTATCTTTATTGATAGTAATTTTTTAAGATACCGTCATTTAAAATAATAAAAGCTTTAAAAAGCCGCTTTTATATTAACTATTGCAAAAGCGCGGCGTTTTTAAACGCGATAACGGGAAAATTACGGCTGTATAAATAACGCTTGATATTATTTATAATTTATTGCTTTATTTAATCGTTTCGGTTCTTTTATAAAAAAGCCTTTTTTAACCGCCTCTTTTTATTTTAAACTTTTTTACAAATATTTCGATATGCTTTAAATTTTAATAATAATTCGCGAAGTTGCTTTTCGAATCGTTAAATATCCGAATATGTAATAACAAAAGCTGCTTGCTTTGCAATAAAAGCGGTGATATTACAAAATAAGGTTTAATTAGCCATTTTAAAAACTTGCAAAAAATGAAGCCACTTTAACTAATCACGGTTAATGTATGAAAAAAAAAAAGATTTCTTTTATAACTATAAGATTACTTATCAAGGTCACGTGATACCTTTTTAAAAAAATGAAAAGCTAACGCCTTAACTTTTTTAAAAAAAAGGAAAAATAAAAGTCTATCTCTTTAAAAATAAATATACGAAAATAAAAAAAAGTAAGAATTCTTTTTTATATAAAATTTCTAATAGCAATTAACTTAAACCTATAATCATTTCTTAAATATATTATAAAAAAAAACTTTCTTTTTAATAAACCTTAAGCCTTTTATTATTACTTATAAATTAAAACCCCCTTTTAATAAATGTTTAAAATCGTTATAAATGGGTTTTCGTTTGTTAATAAAATAACTAATAATGCAAAATTGTTTTATCAAAGCGTGTTAAAGATTTTAATCGTGTATAAAACCTTAAAAATTTAAAAAAATTGCTTAATCGAAGTAGTTTTTTTAAAACGAAACCAAGCTTTTATAATTTAAAGTTAAATTACAAGTTGCCTCATTTATATATATTATATAAATTAATAGCATATTCTTTCTTAAAGGATTTAAAAAAAAAAAAAAAAAGGAAAAACTTACGGTTTTGGTCCATTTCATTCGCGACATTATACCGCAAATTATATAAAATAGTAAAGTATTGAAACCTTATAATTACCTCAATTTTTCATATTTACGTTGTTATTATAAAATATGTAATAGGTTCCGTTATTATTTTAAATCCGGTTATAATTTTAACGGCTTTGCAAAGCATATAAATGTCGTGTAAGTTTTATTACAATAATATACGTAACTTTAATTCGATAAAATAAATAAATAACAAATCAAACTGTCATAAAAAAATCAACTTAAATAATTAAAAAGCCTTATAATAAAATAGAATGTTTAAAAGGAAAACATAAAAGCTAAATAAAAAAAATAAGTTATTAATAATTTTTAAAATCGTATATGTTTTATAAAAGTATTAATATAATTAACAAGCTAATATATTATTTAAATAAAAAACATATTAATTTTTAACTTTTGAATACGTTTTTATAAATTTAAATATAAATTTTATTAATAATTTATAAAGCCCACCTACCAAATTCCAAACTAATATAATTAAAATATTTTAGAAATAAAGTTATAAAATAGTTTATAAACAAATATTAATTAAGGTAATTAAAAAATTAAATAAAATAACAAATACACAAAGCTTTTTAAAATTAAATAACTTTTATATTATATTAAATATGGTTTTATTATATTTTTTAAACTTTTTAATTATTATATAGTAATTTAACTTTTTTTAATTACTTAATTTATAAATATTAACCAATTTTTTAAGCTTTTATTTATATGAAAATATAAACTTATTATATTTTTAAAAAAAAAACTCACTTAATATATAATACAATTAATTTTCGATTTAAATTTCATACTTTAAAACCTTTTAAAAAAGAGTCGGAAATTATTTTAATATATTATAAAAAAGCTTTTAATTTTAAATCCTTTTATTTTTCAACCGTTTTTACCCTTTTTTTAATTTAATTGCCAATTTAAAAAATTATAAAGTAACGTAAAAGATATTGTTTTAAAGCATTATTAAAGGTTTTATTAAAAAATGATAATGTAAAATTTATAAAATTTTTATTAATAATATAATTAATAAAATAAGCTAATAAAAAACGCATTGTTTTTAATGCATTATAATTTTAATTAAAGTTTATTTAACATTAAGCGTATAATTATTAATAATAAAGTTTTTATTATTAAACTTTTAATAATCTCGGCGGTAATATTTTGTTAAATTAACATTGTCGTTAAATAAATAGATTTTACGGTCATCGTTATTATTATTATTATTATTATTATCGATATTATTATTAATATTTAACTTTTATGCAATAAAGTTATTAAATAAAATTACAAACATATAATTTAAGTTTTTAATATTATTAAAAGGATAACGCATATTTATAATATATCACGACGATTGATTGGTTTAAATTTGAAAAAATAAAGGTAATAACTTATATAAAAATAAGTAAGAAAAATAAAGAAACGACGAGAAAAAGCAAATATAGCAATGCCACATTTTAAATAAAAAGCAATTTAAAAGCAAAAAGCCATTTACTAACCTTAATTAATAATTATTATATCTTGGTAAAAATATTTAATATTTAAGGAAATATATTAAAATATTTAGCAGTAAAAAAAAGTGGGTATAATCAAATGATAAATTATTAAAGCAACATTAAAGTTTTAGCAAATTAACCGTCGAAATAAGCAATAAAAATTATTAAATCCGGCGGCAATATAACTATTTTAATATTTTATATTATAATATTTTATTATTTGGTTTTATAAAAATTATAAATTTTTTTAAAATGATTTTTAAAAATATTATATTTCTTTTATTTTAAATTTCGTTTTTAATATTATATTTAATAATTAAAATATTTATAATAATAATATCTCATTTATAAGCTTATTATCGTATAATTTATAAACTATTTTATAAAATATAATATTTGTATTTTTATTATTTAAATTATTATATATTAATTAAATTAACGATATTTATTTTATTTAACCATTTGTTTAAAAATATATAATTATTATTATAATTTAATAACTTATAAGTTAAAAAAGAAATTTAACATAAAATATAGCCAATATAATTAAAAAAACTAATCGAATAAAAGGTTCATTTAATTGATTAAATAAATTAAGGTTACGTAAGACTTTTTATTATTTTTATTACTTTTAAAATATAAAGCGCCGTTACTTTTATTACTTTTAAAGTTAAAAACGCCGCTATTTTAAAACCTTTCAACTTTAAAACGCCTTATAAAAGTTATAAAATATATAAAAAGGGTTATTTTTTTATAATATTAATTTTTTAATTATCAATTTAAGTTTATAATTATATTTTAAATATAAAAAAGTAATTTTTACAAATTAAACCTTTTAAATTTAACGTTATTATTACTTTTAAATTAAAACTTTTATCGACTTTTATATTAATAAGGCTTGTAATAATTATTAATATTTTCTTTTTAATTTTAAGCTTTTTTATTAACGTTATTTAAAATTTAAATGTAAAAAATTTATTTTTATTAAAAATGATTTTTTATAATAATTTATATTTTATTATATAATATTATAAATATAAAAACGTTAAATTTTTTACTATATATATTTTTTTAAATAAAAAGAAAATCTTATATTTAAAAAACTTATTAATTATTACTTATATATTATTATATTTAACCTTATTAATAAAGTTTATAAATATAAATAATATTATAGTAAAATTTTAAATTATAATATTTTATATTTATTTTAAAATCTTTATAAGTTTAAATTTTTTATAAAATTTATATTTAATTATTTTTATTTTATTATATAAGTCATATATTTTTATTATTTTTTTAATTACGGCTTTTAATTAAAACAAATTATAATTTCTTTAAATTGTTTAAATGATTTTAAAAAATTTAAAATGTTCGAATAAAGGATTTTTATATATTTTTTTTATAAACGCTTTTTATATTAATTATGTGTTACGGCCAACAAACAAGTGGCCAGGAAAGTCGGCCAGAAGTGGGGTATACCAACCAATCACGGATAAACATCGGAAGAAAGTCTCTGAAAGTCTCTGTGGATAAGACAGAGACTCGCAGAGAAGGTCTCTGTGGATAGGACAGAGACTCGCAGAGAAGGTCTCTGTGGATAGGACAGAGACTCGCAGAGAAGGTCTCTGTGGATAGAACAGAGACTCGCAGAGAAGGTCTCTGTGGATAGAACAGAGACTCGCAGAGAAGGTCTCTGTGGATGGGACAGAGACTCGCAGAGAAGGTCTCTGTGGATGGGACAGAGACTCGCAGAGAAGGTCTCTATGGATAGGACAGAGACTCACAGATTGTATGAAGGGAAGAATGCTATAAGTAGGAGAGGTTTCCTCTGTATCTAATCATTCCTTTCTTCAGTCGTTATACTAAGCACACAGATTCTACTTGGAATCTCATCATCCCGAACATTCCAAGACTATCACTCTTGATAGTATAGAAGTGTGAGGTAGACGTATGAACTACCTAACGGACTTAGTCAATCAGTTGAATCAATCATCAAGTTATTGTTACCTTAAAACCAAGACCACCCGACAGACCTATAGCCCCTGCACCGTGCACAGGTGTAGCGAGGTCCGTTACATTATGGTATATATCTTTTCTTATTATAAACGTATATTTTCTTTCATTTATTAAAATGTTTTAAATTTTATTTTTATTAATTAAAAGAGTTTATTTATATGTTTTTTTTTAATATAATAAATTACGAAATTAAATTTATTTAAAAACTTTTTTTAACATTATCAACGTAAAAATAATTCTTAATTTATTATAATCGAAAAAATAATAATAAAATTTAAAATACTATTAATATATGGTTTTTATTATTCAAATTTTTAAGTAATAATAAGTGATTTTTTATTATATATTAAATAACGTAATTTAAACTTTTAAAAAGTTTTTAAATAATAAATTACCGAATATTATCGCTTGTTTTTATATTATTTTAATGTTTTTTTTATAAACGTAATTAAATATATTTATATATATCGGTTTTTTTATATTTAATTTAAAAAGTTAATAAATTAGTTTTATAATTATTATTTTTTTTAAAAGTTATAAAGATTTTTTAACTTTTCTTATTTAAATGAAAAATTGTTAACTTTTTTATATAATATTTATTATACTTTTAACAATATTTACGAAACTTTTAATTAATTTTTAAAAAAAGTTATAAAATCCGTGAAATTATTAAGTATCTTTTATATTTTAAAGCGAAAATTTATTATTAATAAATTTTTATTTTTATATTTGTTTTAATTTTTTTTCTTATATTTAAATTTTATTAAAAGTAATTATAAATTTGAAAAAGTTAATTTTATACGTTTTTTATTAATATTTTTTAAATTCGAAAATAATTTTATATTTTTTAAATTTTTTTAAAACTAGTTATTTCTATTTAAAATATTTTTCGTAAAAGTGAAAATAAATAGAAATATTATCGATAAATATAAAAACGAAAATATTAACGTATTTTCGTAAATTCGTCATTATTATATATTAGAAAATGATTAAGGTATTGATAAGTTTTTAAAATATTACTAAATCTTTATAATGTTTGTTATATATTTAAAATGTTGTTTTTTATTTTTATTTTTTTATCATTTAAATACCGTAATATTCGTTTGTAATATTAAATATTATATACCAATACGTTTTATTTATTTATTTTTTTATATATTTAAATAAAGTTAATATATAGCCGTTTTTTATAATAATTTCATTTAATAATTAATAGTTATTAATTATTTTAAATATTAGTTTATCGTCGTTTTCAAATTTTTAAATATTATTTGTATTTCTTTTTAATATTATTAATATAAAGTACCTTATTAATAATTTAAATTTTCGTATAAATTTTCGTATTAAATTCTTTTTTAATTTATTTATTTAACGTTTATTACGTTTATTAATTTAATTTATATATTAATTTAAAATAAGATTAATATTTTTTTTTAATAAAATTTTATAATTATTAATCTTTTTTTAAAAAAAACTATTAAAAATTCTTTTTTAATTTTTTTAAATTTTTTATTTATTTTATTAAATTTTAAATTTAAAATTTCTTTAATAATTTCGTTTTAATTGGTAAATATTACCGTGACTTTCATATTTTTTAATAACTTATAAAAGTTTTAAATATTAAGTTTAGCTTTTTTTTTTAAATTAAAATAATTTAAAAATAATTTAATTTTTAATTTCCACGATATTGAATAAAAGGTATTTAAAATGGTTATTAATTTATATATTAAAATTTATAGTTTTTTTTAATATAAATCTTTTATTATAATATAAAATATTATATTTATTTATTAATTGAAAATAAATATAATTAATTTTTAATTTTAAATTAATTATTATTCGGGTTTTTTATTCGTTTTATTTTATAATTATTCGGATAATTGTTTTTTAATAAATATTTATAAAACTTATTAAAGATTTAAATTAATTTATTATTTATTAACGGGTTATTTTTTTTATTTTTTATCAACGAAAGGTTATTTAGTTTTTATTTTTATTTTTTAAAAAACTTGTTATAAAATCGATTAAATGTATTTTTTAATTTTTAAATAATTTAATAAAGCTTTGTAATGTTTCATTTATATTTTTTAACAATGTTTTAAAAAAATAAATTTATTATTATATTAAAACATTATAACGTTTTTTTATTATTTTAATTTTACTATTTATAATTTTAAATTTAAAATTTTAACGCTTTAAATTTAATACACTTTACATTTAACGTTAATATAATTTAATTATTTTACTTATCTTTAAATGTAATTTTTAAATCTTTTAAAATGTAATTAAATAATATTAATTTTTTATTTTAACTTTATTTATATTTTTTTTATATTTTTTTTCCAATAAATCATATCGAAATAATTAATTTTATATAATTAAAAAACTTTTTAATTTTATCGAATATATGATATAAATAAATATTAATATAATAAAAAATCTATAAAGGTTTTATATAATTATGGTCATAAAGGCTTTTAATTAATTTAATTTATTTATACATTTTCTAATAAATTTAACTTTTTTTTTAAAAAAGAATTTTTTTTAAAAAACTTATTTTATTAATTTATTCGTTTTAAAATATCGGAAATAAAAATCCATCTTTTTTTATTTAAATCGGTTTTACGTTTAACGAATTTTAATATAAATAAAAGTTTAATAAAAAAACAAATCTTTTAATTTAAACTTGTTTTTTTAATTTTAAAATATTTTAGTATATATAAAAAGCTTTTAACTTTAATAATTTAAAAATCATTAATCGTATATAACTTTTTCTTAAATTTATTATTAAATAAAGTTTTAAAATATTAATAATATTATAATATTAAAAGTAATAAATTAATTAATATCGAATTATTTTATTAATTTAACGATTTTGGTTTTTTTTTTTATTAAAGTTTTATTTTACCGGTTTGTATTATATTAATGTTTAAAATTAATTTTATTTTTTTTACCGATACGAATTTAATTTATATTTATTAATTTAACATACGTATTAAACGTTATATTTTATCAAGAATTCTTTTTATTTTTTTTAAAAAAAAACATTTAAAGATTTGAATTTTTAAATTTATATTAAAATTATCGGTTATCAATTTTAATAATAAATTTGTAATAATTTTTAAAGGTTTTAAAACGGTTTATTTTATAAATTTTATTTTTAACTTTTTATTTTAATTTATTATTGTTACGATCTTGCTTATTATTTTTACTAGTTTGACTTTATAGGTTGGATATATATTTTAAAGGTTTTGGTTTAAAAGGTAATAATAGTTTAAAGTTGATAATTCTAATTATGAAAAAGATTTTAAAGGTATTTTATATTTAAATGCAATTTAAATATTAGAAAGGTTTAAATATTTAAATTGATAACTAAAGAATAAATGATTAGATATAGTAGGAAATTTATCTTTATATATTTATTCTTTTTTTTTATTAAAAGGTTGAAATTATTAAATCGGATTGCTTTAGCTTTTGATTTAATAATTTATTAAATTATTAAATTAAGCTATTAAGCATTTAAAGTTATCGATTTAATTATGTAACTTTCGGCCTATTTGTTTTTTTGGGTAGGTTGTAATTTAGGTTGTGATATTATTTCCTTTTTTTAAGATCTTTGTTTTAAAGATATTTTGGTTGGTTTTATCTTCTTTTTCTTTCTAAATGCCTATTATTAACCACCATGGCAGAAATATTTAAAAATACCTATTCTTTTTACTGTTTCGAAAAAATGGTAGAGAATAAAATAACGCTATTTAAACTTATTACTTAAAACAGTTCTTTTTAAATGCCTTGTTTATATTGTAAAGATCATTAAGTAATTTACATTGCTTTTAAAGATTTTAATAGGTGTAAGGAATGTATTTGTTTTAATTGTTTTTATTGCAACATATTTGGTTTTTTTTATGTTAATGTTGCGGATATTGCTAATAAGTTTCATTTTTTAAAGGATAAGCTTATTGTTATTAAAAAAGCGAAGGCTAAGGTTTATAGAATAGTTAAACTTGCAGCTAAGCGCATTTAACGCTTTTAAAAGTAAAGGAAATTTTAAGTTGAAAAATTAAAACGAATAATTAATTGTGGTTTTAATTTTATTAAAGAATTGAATCGTATTAAACGTAGAAAAAAAAAAGGCTTGTTAGGCGAAGGCCGGTTTTTTTAATGTTTTTATGGCCTTCCTTTCTTTCTTTTAGGCTGGCTTGGATCTAAACGCGAACCTTTTAGCGATTTTAGCTAATTTGGATTTTAACGGTAAAATGCCTTAAACATCTTTTTTATATTTTAAAAATGCTTGATAGGTTCTTATATATTATCTTTATGTAAATATCCTTTCCATTTAATGAGATATTTAATTTATTTTTTGTTTAATTTCAAGTTTAGTATGGTTTTAATTTTATATTTTTTTAAGTTTTTTTTTTAATTTAACATTTTTAACAAGTTTGGCATTTTTAAATGTTAGTTTTAACATTGTTATATAAAAGACTTTAATATAGATTTTTATTATTAATAGGATTATTAATCGATAGTTGGTTTTAAATAGAACTTTTTTTATAAAAAAGGGTTTTAATTTTTTGAAATTTAATTTTTTACTAGGCCTTTTTATGCAAATCTATGATATTTTAAGCGTTAAGTTTTGCTTATTTTAAAGTAAATAAACTTGATTTTTTCTTTTAAAGATTAATCTTTTAATTCTTCTTTTATTATAATATTTTACCATCTTATTTTAAATAAATTGTAGTTTTTTTTAAAATGTGAATTATAATGTTTGGATTTTTATTGCAAATACTTTTGCTTTTAAAGTAGGTGTTTGTATTTTTAATGCTTTATTGTTAATTAGTTTTTATTATTTAATATATACGTTATATTTATATAATGTAATATATGGTAATATTTTTATACCTTTATTAATTGCTATATTGTAAACGTTTTAAATTAAAAGTAGCAATTTTATTTAATTGTTTTATTATTTATTAACGTAGCTTTTTAAGTATTACTTAAATGTTTAATTAAGTTTTTTTATTTATTTATCTGTTTATAGATAAGCTATAATAAAAAGCTTTTGCTTGCTTTTAATTTTTTTTATAAATATTTGTTAATAATGTGATGCAAAAATAAAGTTTCTATTTAATATAATTTATTTGAAGATTTCATGCTTATTAATGATTTTTTTAATAAATGCGTATATAAATTGTTTTAAGGTGCGATTTTTTTTATATGGTACGAAATATTTATACTTAATAAGTTTATCAACGATTATTTAAATTAAATTACAATGTGTTTTTATAATTAGGTTTTTTAATTTTAATAATTTTATAATAAAATCTTATATTATAATGTTAAAAGGTTTATTTGATATTTCGATAAGTTAAAAAAGTTTATATAATTTATATTTGGCTTTTTTAACTTGATTATATATGTTATATTTTTTAATTATTTTAATGACTATTGCCTTAAATTTTAGGAAATTATAGGTCTTTTATATTTTTAATTTTGTTTTAAAAATCCTTTGATATTTATATAAAAGGTATTTATGAAATTTCTTAATAAATCTTCTTTAGATGTTTTTTAATATATAAACCTTGCTTTTATACATTAATGTTTTTTAAAATGTTTTTTATATTATAAGCAGGTTTCTTTTTTGCTAATTATATTCCTTTTCAAATTTTTTAATTTAGTTGTCTTTATTGATTTATATATATGTTAAAATAATTGTTTTATTTAGTTGCTATTTTAGCATTTAAATGTTTCGTTTTTTAACTTTAGTTTTGTAATTTCCTTTTTTATTAAAAAGATCGGCTTAAATATTTTCCTTTCCTTTAATGTAATGGATTTTAAAGTTGAATTAAAATAAAAATATCATCCATTTTTCATGTTTTTAGTTAAGTTTTTAAATGGTTATAAATTATATAAGGTTTTTATAATTTAAATAGATATTAATGAGATTTTTAATTTTATCAAGCCATGGTTTTTATTCTTTAAATGTTTAAATGATTGTTAATAACTTTTTGTTATAAATTTTATATTTAAGTTTTATATTATATAATGCTTTTAAATAATATATAACGAAATATCATTTTTCGTTTAGTTTTTATTATTTTAAAATTGCTTCGATTATAAAGTTTAAAGCGTTTATTTTAAATTGTTTAATTTTTATATAATTTAGAAGCTTTTAGATTAGGTTTTTTATAATTATATCTTTTAAACGTTGAAAAGTTATTTTAGTTTTATTGTTAAATTTCTAGGAATTATCTTTTTATTAAGCTTAATAAGTTAATTTTATTAATGGTTTGATAATGTTTTTAAAATTTGCGATTAATCTTTAAATATAATTTATAAAGCTATGAAATGTTTATATTTTCGTAATGCTTTTTAGTTTCGGCTAGTTTTTAATTGCTATTATTTTGCCTTTTTTAAAATATATCTTTTTAAAGGTGATAATAAAGCTTAAATAGTTTAGCTTTTTAACATGCCATTTGCTTTTAATAAGGTAAATTAACAGGTTGGCTTTTTAAAATGTTTCCAATATTAAAGCAATATATTTTTTATAATTCTTTTTATTTTTAAAGTATATAAATATGTTATTAAAATAAATAAATATAAAAATATCTAGGTACTTTTTGAAAATTGTTATAATTATATGTTAAAATAATATTAAAACATTAATAAGTTTAAAAGGCATTACTTTATATTTATAATGTTTATATATTATTTTAAACGTTATATATTTCTTATATTTTTAAATTATTTAGATTATATAATAGCCGTTTTTAAAGTTTAACGTTGTAAAAATTTTAACTTTATTAATTTAACCTTTTATAAGCTTTATTAATAATAAAACGTAACCATTTTTTTTAATAATGTTATTTAAATGGCAGTAGTTAATAATTTTATACTATATTTTATTGCCGTTTTTATTAATTTTTTGCTTTTTATTTTTATTAATGTTAGGTATTATTATTATAAAATATTTAAATGTTAATTTTAATTTTTAAATGTATTTTTTTTTAAAATCTTTTTAGATTTTTTTTATAATGCTTTTGATTTTTCTTTGTTTATAAGGTATATTAGAAACAATTTTAAGAAATGTCTTTCTTTAAGATTTATTCGATGGTTTTATTGGTTGTGTTTTAACAATTTTTCTTTTATTTAATCTTTAAACATTTTATAAAATTGTAAATATTTGCGTGGTATTTTATATAATAGATTATCAATCTTTGATTTTTTAAGTATATAAGCGATGTGTTTTTCGTTTTGCTTTTTTAAATTGCTTGCGTTTTTTTTTAAAAGCTTTAAAGGTTAACTTTTCTATTTAATTTTATTAAAAATAACTTGTTTTTTAATATACGTTTAAATGGCTTGTTTTAAACTAATTAACTTTTAATATTATATTATAATTGTTAATATTTGCAGTGTTAAAAGTGATCGTTTTGAAATGATTTTAAATTTTTATTAAAAAGGGTACGGTTTTTTTTAATATTCTACTATTTTAGTAAATAAACTTACTTTTATTTATTATTACCAATTTATATAAGTTTTTTTTATAAATTTATTTTATTTCTTTTTGCTATATTGCTTATATTGAAATATAACTTTGTTAAGTTTTTAAATTGATTATTATTTTATATGTTTTTTTTTATATTAAATAGGTATTATTAAAATGTTATTTAATCCTATTTAGATTTTATATAAAGTTTTAGCTTTGTTAGTTTTTTAATGCTTTACTTTTAAAAACTTTTTTTATTTTTTAAATAGAACTTTTAATATTTGGTTTTGTTTTTATTTTGCTGTTAAAATTTAATAGGTGCTTTTTTATAGCTAAAGTTTAAATTAACTATATTCCAATAGGCTTTTTTTAACATTTTAAACGTTCTTTTTCGGTTATTATTTTTTTATTTCCTTACTTTTAAAAAGATGTAAATTAAATAGTAATTCTTGTAACAATTTTTTTAATAAAGTTTAGTGCAAAATTTATTAAAAAGCCTTTTTCTTATAATAAATTTTATATATTAATTTTATAATTTTGTAAAAATCTTTTGTGTTTTTTTTATATAGGTGTTTTTAAAAAAGTCCGATCTTTTTATAAAATGTTAAATATATGTTATATTTTTTATAATTAATAATTGGAAAGAACTCTATTTCTTTATATTTGATTAAATAATAATTTGGCTAATATCTTTAATTGTTAAGATTACTTTTTGCATAAAGTTTTTAAAGTTTTTTATATTAAGCCTTGGTTTAAATAATTTGCTTTTTTATATTTTTTTATATAAAAACATTTTTAATATTGTTAAAATAAAGGCTTTTTAATTTATTTTATATTTCTTTTAAATTTATTTTTATATTTAAAAGGTTATATAAGTTATATAATATTAAACTATAATATATACATTTTTTAAATATTGCTATTTTGCTATATTTTAATTTTGAATGGAGGTAATAGGCTTTAGGAAATTCTAATTATTATGGTTTTATTTTATAAATACACTTGTTTTTTTTAATGTTGCTACTTAGCTTTAGGCTTTTTAAAAACCATGCGTTATCAATTTTAACATTTATATATATTTAATAGGAATTGTTTATATAATATTTCCAATATTTATAGTTATGCTTATCTTATTAATGTTTTTTGCAATTCTTATTTTAACATTTATTCCAACGGAGTCATCGATGGTTATTTTTTTTTAAACAAAATTAAGCCAATGTTAGCTTATAATTAAAATATCCTTAGCTTTTTTAACTTTCTAACATTTAAAATATTTAAAATTAAAAGGTTTTTCCTTTTTTCTATAATACTTATAAATTTTAAATTGCTTTTTTATTGTTAAAAAGTTATTATTATAATGTTTAATCTTATATTTTAAACATTTTGCTAGGCTGTTTTTATAGCATTTATAACCGTTTATAATTGCCATTAAAAATTAAAGATGTTTAGGATAATATTTGCAAGCGTACAGTGTTTCTTTTTTATAGATAGAGCATTTGTAGGTCTTAAGGCTTTTATTATCTTTTATTAGGCTGATAGTTATCGTAAAAATGCTATTAATCTTTTTTTCTTTTTTAATTTTAACTTAAAACGCCTGTTTTCGTTTAAGCTGCGGTATCTGTTTTTATTAAAGTTGTTATTTTTTAAAACTTCGACATTTGCTTTTAAAATGTTTTATTTTATTACAATTAAAGCATTTAATTTTTAATTTGTTAATTGGTTGCTTTTACTATTGCTTTTAAATATTATTCAATTTAATGAGATTTAAACGTATGTTTATATCTTTATATTATTCGTTTTATTATTATCCGTTTTTAAGATTATTGTTTTTATTAAATTAAGGCTTTCTATTTTTAAAGATCTCTTCTTTTTTTTTAAGATATTTTTTAAAGTTTTTATTATTAATGGTAATGGCCTTTTCTATCAAAGTATTAAATTGTTTAAGGTTTTAATTCTTATAAATTTTTTTATTATAAAGTTTGTTTTTTATATATTTCTTTAATTTTTTATAAAAAGGATAGGAAAGACTTTTAATAAATAGGCTTAATTTAATGGTTAATTTTTTAAATTTAATAGCGTAGTTAAAAATTAACTTGTTTTATTAAAGGTAATGTAATTTAATTTCGACTTTTTATTTATAAATAAGGTTGTTAAATATAAGTTAAATTTTTTTTTAAAGTGGTTAAAATTTTTGAAAATATATTTGATAATATTTAATATATTTGCTGGTTTTTTTTTAAATTAATTTTTAAAAATAAGTTTAAACTGTTTAAAGGCTGGTTTTATAAGTAATTATAAAGCTATTAAAACCTTTTATTGTTTATTTTTAATTAAGCTTTTATAGAATTTAAAATGGGTGCGTATTTGGATAAAAAATATATTTAAATTTTCTTTTCTATCGTATTTGTTAAAAGCAATAAGTTTAAAACTTTCAGCTTAAAAAAATGCTATATTTTTAATATTTTATAAGTCTAATAGGTTTTTAAAAGGTTATATGGGTTTGATCTTTTTTTTTTTTAGATTTTCTTTTTAATAATAATGATTTTTATTTTATAAATGGTGTTATTTATTTTGATTTGCTGGTTTCTTTTTTTAAAACCTTTATAGGTTTAAATGTTAAAGCTTTTATTGTTATTTTAATAAATGTTATAATTATTGTTTTTTATATGGATTTTTTGGTTTTTAAAGAGGGCTTTAAAGGCTTAAATGTTTTAATTATAACAATTTATAATTTGGTTATTGATAAATTTTATATTAAAGCTATTAACGCGGTTGTTAGGTTTAATTTTAATGTTATTAAAACATTTGTTTGTTTCGTTATCTTTTTTAATAGCATGCTTTGAAAATCTTTAAAAACTATTTGTAAATAAGTTCTCTTCTTTTTATATTAATATTAGATATTAATTAAATAAGTTATTAAAATGTTACGATTTTGCCTATTATTTTTATTAATTTAACTTTATAGGTTAAATATATATTTTAAAGGTTTTGATTTGAAAAAAAATAATAATTTAAGGTTAATAATTTTAATTATAAAAGAGATTTTAAAGGTATTTTATATTTAAATGTAATTTAAATATTAAAAAGGTTTAAATATTCAAATTAATAACTAAAAATAAATAATTAAATATAATAAAAAATCTATCTTTATATACTTATTTTTTTTTTTATTAAAAGGTTGGAATTATTAAATTAAACTACTTTAACTTTTAATTTAATAATTTATTAAATTATTAAATCAAACCGTTAAACATTTAAAATTACCGATTTAATTATATAACCTCCGGCTTATTTATTTTTCCAAGCAAGTTATAATTTATACCGTAACAATTATATAATAAAATAAATAATCCGTTTATAGAAATATTAATTTAAACGACATATTTTTAAAATTTAATAATATAATTAAATATTAACTTATTTTATTTAAATTATAATATTTTTTATTCGATAATTTAAACCTTTTTAAAATTATTATATATTTTATAAAATTCTTTTAAATAAAAATTTTTTAATTATTAAAACTTTATAATTTTTATTTAAAAAAAAATCTTTACCAAATTTAAAAAAAGTTTAAAATTAAATAGTAAACTTATTAAAATTAATAATTTCGTTATATTTTTTAAAGGTTTTTAATTTATATTTTTAAATTAAAGCTTTTTATTAATTAATTTTTTATTATAATTTGTTTAAAATTTATAACTTTTAAATGTTAAAGAAAATAATTATATTAATAATATATTAAAATATTTTATTAATTAATAAAAGTTTTTTAAAAGTTATTAATAAATTAATAAATTTAATAATTAATTATATTTAATGTTTTATATTTATTATTAAATTTGTTTTTTAATATAATTTATAAAGTTTCGTTTAATAATTTAATAAATCGGGTTAAAAATTAATATTATATTAAATTATAAAATTATTTAATTGGTTTTTTTATTAATTAATTAAAAAAAATATAACTTATATTAATTATTTAATTTAATCGAATTTATTATTATTAATTAAAAAGTTATTAAAATATTATAAATCTTATAAATATAAAATTAATAAAATAATTTTGATTTAAAAATAATAATAACGTTAAATTTAAAAGGTTTAATTTATAAAAAAAATTTTTTCATATTTAAAATATAATTATAAATTTAAATTAATAATTAAAAAATTAATATAATAAAAAAAATAACTTTTTTTATATATTTTATAACTTTTATAAAATGTTTTAATGTTAAAAAACTTTAAAAAAACAACGCCTTTAATTTTATAAATAACGAAAGTAACAATTATTTATATTTTATAAATAATAAAAATAACGGCTATTTATATCTTATAAATAATAAAAATAATAATTAATATTACGTAATTTTAATTATTTAATCGGTTAAATAAATCTTTTATTTAACCGGTTTTTAAATTATATTTATTACATTTTTCATTAAGTTTTTTTTTTTTTTTATTTATAAGCCATTAATTTATAATAATTTATTTATTAAATAATAAAATTAAAAAATTAATTAATTAATTATATTAAAAGTTTATTAAAATAAAATAAAAATTACTTTTAAAAAAATTATATATAATAAAATTTTAAACAATATAATTTATAATTTATTTAAATAATAATAATAAAAATATTTTAATAAAATAAATAAAAAAAAATAATTTAATTATTTATAATAAATAAATTTAAAAATTATAAAAGTTTAAAAATAATATTTAATTTATTTTTAAATTAAAAATAATTAAAATTTAAATAAATTTATAAAAAATAATTTATTTAAAATTATAAAATAAATAAAATAATAATTATTTTAATATTTATATAAATTTTAAAATTATTAAAAAACTTTTTAAAAAAAAAATCTATATTATAATAAAAATTAATATAATATTTAAAATTAATTATTTTTATTTTTTTTAAACGTTTAAAACGTTATTAATACACCTTGCAAGTTGCCGTATAATGGTTTAGCCTATAAGAGTATCTCTAATGCCTTTATCACCAACACCTCTACCTTGGGGGCCACATCCATAAGTGTATCTGCCTGATCGATTGGCTATGAAGCTCTGATATACGTCTTGGCACCTCGGGCCGTATCCGGCCGTGTGACATCTCCCAACTACGGACATTAGAATGTTGTCCGACATGAATATTCTACTAACCATCGAGATCGGGTGCTGCCATCTTGGTCATTTTGGATACGTTAGGGCTTCAATACCTAAAAGAAGAGACATCGCTTATATTTTTGTTTTGCCTAGATGTCCTGGATTCCTTGTCCCTTGATCTACCTTAGGTAGGCCTTGTGCAAGTAAGCAGGCCGAACCTGACGAGAAGTAGGTACCTTAGGTAGAGCTGTGCAGCACCATTACCAAGGCAGAGCCACTGCAGATATTCCAATGCGCGGATTGGGCACAAGATAAAATTGTAGTGATCTAAGGTACCTAAGATACTACACCGGATCGATCTTGCCCCCGTATTACCAAACCAGTCGCGACAGTAAAATAATAGTCTGTGCGCGGGAAGCAAACAAGTAGACTGACCGTAAGCTACCGTGCAATACTGACTCTAAGTCAGGTAACTGATCTCGGTATTGACTGATTAAATCGGGCTCTGATCTTTTTCATCAACGCGGGATCACTGATCTCGCTGTCGATAGGTGGGTCCCTTCGTCCAGACCCATTCATGACTAATCCGTTTTAATACCACAATCGGAAGGTGGATCTGTTGTCCAGCCAATCATAAATCGGGACCCATTAATTGGGATTTATTTTCAACGTCAAGTTTGATTTATTTGCGAAACTAAAGCAGATCAGCAAGAAAAAAAATAAAAAATAAAACAATAAAATAAAACAAATACGTAAATTCAATATGGTTTAATATACCTAGCTGATCTCAATGTACAAGGCCTGATCCGTTTTTTCAATATGACTCCCCTTAATTGCTAACCATTTAAAAATCTGTTATTAATACCAAACATAAACACCATTACCTATTATAAGGGCTTTATATATAGGTAGTAGGCAGGCATGTATTCATTTGATAATCCTTATCTTCTTTTATAATCCCCTTTATATATAATGGTTTTTAAATATTCGTTCCTTTCGTAGCGAGCTAGCACGAAAAATATAAGGGAAATACCTTCACCTTTAAATCAACTTTAAATCCGCCTTTCTTAGCAATGTACGCAACACGAAAGATCTAGTTTTTATTGTGTTTATATTCCTTACGTTTAGGCACGGGCGTGATAGGGCAGACGTGATAGCTACTCTCCTCAAAAACCAATATTGAGCTGATAATAAGCATACAAATCCTTAGGTTAATTCTCGAGGGTGGATCGCTATTGATCTGATTAAATAAAGCATTGCAGAGAGCTACCTCCTGAGCCTTGGGATATTCCGTTCAGTTTTGGAATCGTGTAGTCCGTTTGCCGCGCTCAGTAATTAAAACCAGTCACGTACCTAAGTATCTCAAGGGGTGCTGAATCGAGAGCGTCAATAGGGGGTCAGGTAGGCCAGGTTGCCTAGAGAGAAAAATAGCGAGTAAATCACGAAGCGAATAATAGAAAATATGCCTGGATTTACGGTATCTTTTTTATTTTTTTAATGCCGTTTGGGCGGGCTCCACTCGGACTTGGATCAGATCCCCAAACATCTCGTCGCCCCCCCCCAACTGACTGATTCTGCCGCGCACGACCGCCCAGAATTTTTAGTATTTAAGCACCCGCCCATTCTAGCGAATCTTTCCCTTCTCTCCTTCCCCTCCCCAACTTGCGCTCACTTTCGAGATTCTCTTCTGACCAGTTTCTGTCTTCGGACCATCCTGAGTTACCAACTTCCATCTTGTTATCGACCAAGTTTTCATCGTAAGTATCAATCCCTTTCTTATGTTCTTCTCGCTTTCCTGCAGACCTGCCATCAGACCCGATACCTATCACCATACCCAGCACCCACTGCTACCTGACACCCACACCAGCCTTCGACCCTGTCATCACAACACCTATCCCCCTTCATCGCTTCAGCATTCACCCACTACTTTATCGTTGCATACTCTAACACTCGACAGTCAGTACGCTCTACCTGAGCTTTCATCAAGATTCTAGTTCGAGATCATCGTCATCGTGAGTATCCTCCATCACCATCGTCCTTCATCACCACTATCCTTCATCACCATCACCACTATCCTTCATCTTCATCACCACTGCGCTTCATCACCACTGCGCTTCATCACTACCGCGCTCTACCACTACCTATCCACCGCTATCCATCCTCCACTATCCATCCTCCATCACCCATCCTCCATCACCCCCTACCTATCCCACCTATCCTCCACTATCAGAGATTATCATCTTTCAATATTACTATCCTATCTGATTCTTCGATCATTACTGATTAATTGTGTTATCAAGATGCTCGCCTTTACGATTCTCGTTCCTGCGCTCCTCGCGATGGACGCAGCCTTTTCCGCTTTCTGGGGAGCAGTTATCTGCCTCCTCATGAACCTCATCCTCCTCCCGGCACAGGAGCACGACCGGTTCAACGAGCTCTCCGCGATTGCCCTGAACTCCGCCGCGATCAAGGTTGCCCTGACCTTCCCGCTTTGTGGTCTGACCCAAGCGGCCCACGGTCTAGCACTGATCCGAGCTTATCAGCGCCAGCTGCCCAAGTACCCAGCTGGATCAGTCGCTATGACTTCAATCATGGTCTGCTCGTCAATCCTAACCAACTGGAACCTGGTCGTTGCCTACCTGCTCGTCATCGCCATCTCCTACGTCCCCTCGGCTTTCTGGTCTGCTCTCTGGTCTGCTCTTTCGAGGAACTTTGCTCTGCTAGTTCCTGAGGCTTGGGTAACCCCAATTCCGGTCGACGCTGGTACCCAGAACGACCCTCCCAAGCCCCAGGAGCTAGCAGTGGTGAAGAAGGCACCAGAGACAACCACCGAGGTAGAACCATCTCCTCCTCCCGCCACGGTCGATCCGACTCCGACCGACAACGTCGACCCATCTCCTCCCGCCGACGGAGCTTGCCCCTCCGCAGATCCGGCCGCAGATCCGGCATCGGTCATCCACCCTCCTTCCCACCGTCCCTACCCGTGGGAGAAGGGATATACCAACCCGATGTTCCGTGCCGATCGTCGCAACATAGAGAAGACGCTCGCCTATCGCGAAGGGCTCAAGCCTTACAACTACGCCCGTAGCGGAGGAACTCCTGCTGAGCCTGAGCCTGACCACGAGTCTCGTCCCAAGGTACCCGTGGCTAAGCCTGAGACCACCGAGCTCGTATCGGTCAGCTCTGACCCGGTACCTGTACCGGCGCCCAAGGCTCAGCCGGAGTTGTCTCTCTCGGTTCCGTCCGTCATTGAGGTCGTACCCGAGCCTCAACCGGAACCAGAGAAAGTACGCGAGCCTCTGTTTCTCTCCGGACTGTACGTCGTCGAGATGGAACCCGACGTCCCTACCCCCGTCGACGAGGAGAATGCTGAGCTTGTACACAACGTACTTGCCGAGCTACTTAAAGAGCCTGAGATACAGGCATCTTCCTCTCCCGTCGACCCTCAGGAGGCCCCGACACAGCCCCAGCCTACCTACATCGAGCCGGAGACCCAGGCACCCTCCGAGCCCGCTCAACCTGCCCTCGCCAAGGAGGAGACCATGGCCTTCCAGCCAGTCCCGGCCGACGACCCCCGATTCCTTTACCGAGACGTCGAGCAGATCTCGGAAGAAGTCGAGCCGGACCGATTGGAGGATGTGGACGCCAAGTTCACGCGACTGATCGAGGTGGCCGAGTATGACTCAGACCTCCGGGAATTCGCCCCGGAAATGGCTTGGCTGACGGAGCAAGTCGGTTCTCTGACGCTTGACGAGGCCGACGCCGTTCCCTACGGCACTCCTGACGCCATTGCCATCACTGGCCCCTCCAACGCTGAGATCGCCACTATTGGTACTGATGGCATCCAGCAAGACGTTGCTTGCGCCATGGTCTCCCATGGTGAATCGTTCCCCCACACTCTCGGTGCCGTCGAAAGACCGGGCTGGGTTGACGTGGGTAACACCACGACCGCCGACAACATCAATGTCGGCAACAACCCTGCTCCGCGTCGCGACTACTTCGGCCACCCGGCACACCTGTTGGACTCCGTCAGAGCCAACGAGGTCTTCCTTTACCACAACCCCTGGGCAGAGGAGCACAAGGTGGTCGAAGAAACCTCCCCCGAGGAGCACCAGGTCGAGGATCGCCCTGCTCAGGATCAGCCCGTCGCCCTTCAGGGCACCGACTTCACGGGTTTCCAGCTCAACGTGGAATACGATCCGAGCACCCTCACCAAGAACCCGTTCGCGGATTCTGACAATGCGGTTAACACCGTGGAGGGTGGGCACGATATCACCAAGGAATCTCTCGACAAGCCACATGAGGAGATGGCCCGAGAGAACCTAGAGAGGGCGCTCGAGGAGAGGCCGGTCATAGAAGACCAGTCCTTGACGGAGGAGGCCTCGAGCAACCCCGCCCCAAACCTACCTTCCCAGACCGTTTTGACCGCACAGCCCGAAGCCGTCCCGGCCCCGAGCAGTCCTGCCCCGGTGTGCATTCCTGCCCTGGCCCAGGGCACTTCAGCTACGGACTTCGCCCTCACGGACTTCCTGTTCAACCCGGCGGTCAACACTGACGTTGTCTCCAACAACCCCTTCGCGGTGAGGAGCAGCCCGGTGATGGATGAGGACGGTTACACGTCCGACTACTCCATAACGGATCTTGAGAAGGCCCTAGAGGAGGAGATGGGTGAAGAACTGGCTCAACAGAGTCAGCCTTCAGCTGGGGATCCAGTCAAGGTGGCAGAGGAGGTGGCCGATGTAGAGATGGGCGTCGGTCCGGTGGCGGCTCCTGTTTTCCCAGAGCCCCGTCCGGCACCACCCGCTCTTCCCGTGCCTTCTCTGCCAATGCTGGACGCATCGGTGCAAGCCCCCGCGCGTGTAGCCTCGCCCGCTACAGCGCCCGTTCCAGTGGCCCCTGCCCGCCCGGCTCCCTCGACCCCGGCACACCCGTCGACTCCAGAACCTCCCTCAACCCTGGGATCTGGCTCCCAGTCTTCTCGAAGAGCCAGAGACCGACTTCTCCTCGAGGCCAGCCGCGCGCACGTTTCTCCTGAATCGGTTGTAGGAACCTTCGAGATGAGAGCGCCGGCCCTCTCTGCCCTCCCGGCAAGCATGATCGTGCAGTCGAAGCCCAAAAAGCAAGACTGCAACATCGCGTGCCTGAGTGCCACCCCATCCCCAGCATCGACGCCAGCACCGTCCCGAGCCCCGTCTCGAGCCGCGTCTGCAGCCCCGTCTGACAACGGCAAGGGGGGACAGAGAGAGGAGAAGAAGGTTGAGAAGAAGCAGGTGAAGAAAGAGGAGTCGGGAGAGAAGATGGGCGGGGTTGTGAAGGGGTTGAAGAAGTTGCCTCCGCGGCCTCAAAAGGAGGTCTCTGTCTTCATTCAGCCGAAGCGTCGGCGCTGAGCCTCCACCTTCTTCTTCCTCGTTGCTTCCTCGTCCGTCTTCTTCCTCCTTTCTCCCTGCTTATAGTATACCAACGACCCGGCCTGTCACAGCGGGATCGTCTATCATACGATCGACTCGGCCGCAACCCCGAGATCATCTGCTACGACCCGGCATATAACCCGGTGTCTACCTCTTACACTCGCGACCCGGCTCGTTACTCCCCCGGATCGTCACTTTGACTATAACGACTCGGCTCATCATCCCGAGATCGTCTCTCTTACCAACGACCCGGCTCGTGACCCCGGGATCGTCAGTCTCAACAGTTGTGTCGCTGTTATCGCTCGCGCCGCCTCGCCGCCTAGCCGCCGCCCTGCCGCCTTGCTGTCGCTCGCCCTGCCTTGCTGTCGGCAGTTCCGCTTCGCTACTACCAGCCTCGCCTTGCTATCGCTCTCGCCGCCATCCCAATGTTGGAGCGGCTTTGTTCAGATACTCCGTTTTACGGAGCTGTTGGAAGATTGTGGGATTCGGATAGAGGAATACGAAACCGGTTGTTTTACATCACTATGCAGCAACCTCGGCCATCACCCATACACCATAGATATTCGGATAACAGGGGTATCCGCAGAAATCGGCCGTCTAAGACATTGTGCGGAATGTCTTTTCACATCCTCTCTATCTTCCGTCGTCCTCATCCGAAGAGTCATATTCGAGGACTCGTCCCTCTACAGAAGTTCCGTAGATTGTGTGGAAAGTGTCACAGTGACATCCCACAAGACCACGTCAAGGCACCAACAGCGAGAAGGGAGTCGGCATCCCCAGAGACAAACCGACATAACTACACTAATTCGTGTCGGTGACTCTGACTTCATCATACAGTCAGAAGTCAGCACCATCACCACGCCGATTCGCGGAAAGGGACTATTCATACCTGCGACAGTCATCGACTGCGGCGAAGCCACTCACTTTGGCCATGTCCAACTGGACCAAGTTCACCAAGACTTTCAGAAAGACGATGTATGGACGGTGGACTTCCTAGAATGCTGTGTCTTGCAAGGGGCTGGCAGGCTCTCAACACCCCACCGATCGCCGCTTCACAATTGATGGCGAAGGAGAGAGTACCTGTTGACCCCTATATAATTCACACAACGACGGGGAAGCTGCACAGCATATCGAAGTTATTCGCCGATCCCAGCAACGCTTTCGTCAGAGGCGCTCTCCCTCAAATTGGGACAGATCAGTACAGATGGCTCACCTGCATCGATGTAAGTCTCTCATATCAACACATCTCGCACTTCGTCGGCTAACAAGTATCTCTAGCACATACCAGTACCCTCAAGACTGTATCAGCCTCTCCCAAACAACCTACCACCAGACCATCCGTTACCTTTAAACGGCATAAGATTCGGTATCAAAGACTCGATCGATGTCGCCGGCCTCGAGACCGGCTGTGGCAGCAGTTATTACCGCTCTTTCTACCAACCAAAGACTACCAGTGCGGCTTTCATTAGCCAGCTCATCTCTGCTGGCGCCGTCATAGTCGGAAAGATGCGCTGCAGCCAATGGTGCGACGGCCAAGACCCTCTACAGCGGTCAGTTGGGCCATTCCATCTCTCTCACATACACACTCACAAAAAAAAAAAAAACACAACCTCCCTATCGAGTCTACGGCATCGCTAAAAGCGCCTCGCCTGTTCATTCGTGGCTGATCAACGGCCGACCTCAGATTCGAAGAAATTACGCCGACAAACCCTAGAGGAGATACCTTCCAGAAGCCATCGGCTTCAAGCTCCGGATCGGCAGCCGGGACGGCCAGCTACGAGTGGCTGGACTTTACCATCGGCACAGATATGGGAGGATCGACCAGACATCCGGCAGGCGTCAATGGCCTATACGGTATGCGACCCTCCTGGGGAAGTGTCTCAAACTCCGGTCTCACTTGTTCCGAGCTTATGGATACCCCCGGCATTCTCGCAAGGTCCGCGGCTGTCACAAGAGCAGTCGCAGCTGTCATGGCACGTCCAGCCATAACAACAACAGAAAAAACCGCCAAGTCGGCAAGAAACATACAATACAAGTTCCTCTACGCCGTCGAACCCGGGCCATCAGATGCTCAGGCGACACCCAAATTCTTCTACCCCGGAGGCAAGGCACCAGAAGCTAAGGCCGAGACCGGCGAAGTATTCGAGCAATTCATCAAGAAGCTCGAAGAACATCTTCACTGCAGACGACACGAAGTCTGCATCTTCGACCTATGGAGAGAAGCGGCCGACAACGGCACCCGAGAGTCTCGTCGAAGCGACGGAAACGATTTACCAAAACATCGTCTACCACGAACTATGGCACCGGGCAGTAGAGCCCTTCGTGCAGGCATGTCACACTGCTCACTCCGAGCGCATGCCGTTCATCGAACCTGTCACCAAAGCACGCCTGGACTACGGGTCCAAGCTGTCGAAACATGATTACGACAACTCAGTGATGGCATTAAAAGCATACGCCTCCTGGGTAAATACAATCCTACTACCGTCTCCTTCATCGATGAATACCTATTCTCGATCGACGATTGACTCTCTTCCTTCGTCAAAGAATACCCATCCCTCGTCGATGAGTCCTCATACTTCATTCACGACGAATACTCAGTCTCCTACAGAAAACATCATTTCATCAATGGAGCACCCATCCTCACCCAAACCTTCCTCTTCATCAGCCTCAAAAAACCATCTCTCAAAAACGAATACCTTCTCATCAACAACAAATCCTCTTCCTCCGCCAACAATTGCCTCTTCGCCGACGGCATACGCCCCTTCATCGACGACCGATCCCCGTTCTCCATCGAGGTCAGATACCATATCAATCCCCCTATTGATCTACCCCCAAAGCTAGGGCACACCTCGCTACAGGGACGACGTCATAGGCCGTACCAACGGCGGCCTCTTCTGGAAGGGGGTCTCTCCATACTCGATCAGTTACTGCTCCGGATGTCCCGACATCACCGTTCCTTTCGGGGAAGCAAAGTTCCACTAAAAAATCACCAATGTGGACGAGCATCTACCGGTTGCAGTATCGGTCCCAGCACCTCGGGGGGAGGACGAAACCCTGCTTGAGCTTGTTGGAAGACCTGGAGAAGAAGGATGTTCTGAGGAAGGTGGGATGTGGAAGCCGACTGGTCGGCGATGGATTAGCTGGATGACCCCAAGAAGGGTATCCCAGCCTACTAAAAACAAGAAAAAGAAAGAAAAAAAACAGGACACTCCCAAGAAGAAGGAGGTCCAAAAAAGGGGAGGCCCAAAAAGAAGGCCCCCCCAGAAAACAGAGATGTTCCAAGAAGAACATCTCAAAACACACGCAAAATAGGGATACTCCCAAAAGAAGGAGATCCCCAAAAGGACGGAGATTCCCAAGAAGGGTATCTCCAAATCGAAAAAAAAAAAAAAAAAGAAAAAAAAAGAAAAAAAAAGAAAAAAAAAGAAAGGAAAAGGAAAAGGATACCCCAAGAAGGGTATCTCCAAATCGAAAAAAAAAAAAAAAAAAAGAAAAAAAAAGAAAAAAAAAGAAAAAAAAAGAAAGGAAAAGGAAAAGGATACCCCAAGAAGGGTATCCGTGAAGGAAGATGTCCAAAAAGGACATTCAAAAAAAGAAAAAAAAGGTACTCACAAAAAGAAGGAGGTCCAAAAAGGGGGAGGCCCAACAAGAAGGCCCCCCCCAAAAAGATGTTCCAAGAAGAACATCTCAAAACACAAAAAAAAATGAGGATACTCCGAAAAGAAGGAGATCCCCAAAACAAGACGAAAAAAGGACACTCCTAGAAAAGGAGGTCCAAAAAAGGGGTGCCCCAAGAAGAAGGGCGCCCCAAAAGGATGGAGAATCCCAAGAAGAAGGATATCTCCAAAACGAAAAAAAAAAAAAATGAACATCCCAAAAAGAAGGATTTTCCAAGAGAAAAGGGGCATCCCAAGAAGGATGTCCCAAAAAAAAGGGATACCTCCAAAAGGGGTCCCATAAGAAAAAAAAAGGATCCCCCAAGAAGGGGATCCTATTCTGGGGAAAGGGGCATCCCATGAAGGATGTCCCCCCCAGGGGGAGGAGAGGGGGAGGAAGGGGAAGGAGGGGGTGGTGCTTTTGTTTTCATCCGGTTGTTGGCCTGCTAATCGTGGTTTATAGGCACAGCGACACTCTACAACGGCGCATAGGACGTCCGGAGTCCTCCCTTGTTCGGGCAATACCTCTCCGGCAAAGGAGGTATTGCCCCTGAGTCGCCGGTACGCATTACCCCCTTTTATTTTCCTACCCCTTTTCTCTTCTCTGATCATGGGCCGGCCTTTGCTAACCAATCCTTTTCCGTCTCGAAAACCCGTTAGGTATTGCGAGCCTGCCTTATACTAAGGCCCCCAAAACCGCTCTCCCAACGCCTGGCGAGGACTTGGAGGAGGATACTCGAGGGGAGTTGGACGTGGAGTCTGGCGATGGCCGACGGCCGAGGGATAATTGGTTGGAGGACTCGGGGGACTCGGAGAGGAGGGGAAGGGAGTGACATTCTGCTGGAGGAAAGGGTGCTCTGGGGTTGAGATGGAACCCGACTACAGTCGACGATGAATCGGTCGGAGGACATCGAGGAGGGTATTCGGGGAGATGGAGTGACATCCTACTGGGGTTGAAGGTGGACTCCGACAACACAACTTGGAAGACGCGAAGGATATTCGGAGGCGACTGGGGAATGGAACTTGGCTACGGCCGGCGGTGATGGATTGGGCTTGGGTTTGAGCATGGGTTGACTAAGAGCAGAATGAAAATCACTCCCTCAATATTTCATTTTTTCCCCGACGTGACTATGTGACTGACGCCTTCATTAACTACAGCAAAGAACACCAACACATCCATGATTAAAAACGATATTGAGATATGGTTACATTTGAGTTGAGCGTAGCAGCCCAACTGAAGAAGTCCGAGAAGGACTACGAGGTATATATCCAGGGGCCAAACCAGGCCGTGGAAGTCGTCGACCGCTTGCCCGTCTAGGGCCAGTCGTAGCATCATCCCGTTGCATTCTCGTCAAAGTCGTGAAGAGCGGCCGAGAAAAGGCATCTCCTCCTGAAAACCCCGATGCAGACCGTCTGAACCAATAGGCCATGTAAAGAACACTGAGTGACCTGTCTACCTTTCCCGTCCTCCCTTTCCATAGGGAATGCACTCGCAAATTCATATATGCGTTCCCTCCGCCTTGACACTGATCTCATCACCGACGATCCGTCCAACATCCTACCAGCCACCGCCGTGGTGACTCCCATGGTGACTACCATGGTGACTTCCATGGTGTCCGTGATGGCCATGATGCCCATGCTCATGATGACCATGTCCATGGCTATGATGTCCGCCTCCGCCATAGTAGCTCCCGCCATGATGCGACGACCCATGGTGCGACGACCCGTGGTGACCCCCACCACCATAGTACCCTCCGCCGTGATGCGAGGACCCGTGGCCCTGGCTCTGGTTCGAGTGGCGGCGCTCGAACTTGTGCTCGATCATGTTGGCGGCGACAGCGCCGACCGCGCCGCCAAGCAGGGTGCCTAGCTTGCCCTTGCCGAGCTTGTGGCCGAGCAGCCCACCGGCGCCGCCGCCGACCAGCGTCGCGCCCAGGCCGCGCTCGCCGTCCTCGCCCTGCTGCTGCTGCTCTCCGGTACTATACGAGCGCTGGCGACCCCCGGCGGCCGCCGAGTGAGAGGACCCCGGGCGCTTCGCGTCGCCGTCGTAGGGCGGCGGCGGGAACCCGACGTCCGAGTGCGCGGACCCCGGGCGCGCGTACTGCGACGACGGGTACGGCGACAGGTAGCCGCTCTGCTGCGGCTGCGCGTAGCTGGGCTGTTGAGGGTACGGCGAGGAGGCGGGCGAGTGCTGGGCGTACTGGGGCTGCGACGGGTAGGGCGACGGGCTCTGGTTGTAGTTCTGGGGCGGGTAGCTGCCGCCGCCGCCGCCGCTGTTGCCGTAGTATTCCGCGGCTGCCATGGTGAAGCTGTTGTTGTTGAGCCTCGCGAGAGAGAGCTGGTGAATTGTTCGTAATAGGATGGCAAGGCTGCCTAGAATAGGTAGATTGGAATACGCAGAGGTATGATGTCCTGTAACGATCTTCTAGGACTTTGCGAGATAGATATACAGAGGTTTGATGTTTGTGGGTAGTCGAGATTACCCAGGCTGATATGTAGGAATGATATCAAGAAAGATGAACAAGAAGCAATCCTAAATCCTGACGAAATCGAGGAAATGCTCGGACAAAGTATTAAATACTAGCCACGCGGACGCTTATCTCATTGACCTTAGTAGGTGCCTGAGCTAAGCAGCGACTCATCATATCATCTCGTCACAAACACCGTTGAGATATGGGGAGGCGCAGTCATGTTGCCGCCTTTGCGGTCCTGATTTGCTAGCGTCGACATGACAAGGAACACATGCGGCGGAAATACGGCACACCGTTACCAGTCGGGTTTGGATCCTGCAGGTCTGACGGGCAGTGCAGCGTGCTAAGCAGCGCTCCGGAGCAGCAGACAAAGCAGGGGACGCCTTGGCAAGAGGGAAGAGAGAAAGAACAAGACTCAATAAGCCTCATCTGCAAGTCCGAGTCCGGGTCCTGCTCAGCTGCTGTGGCGGGGAACCAGGCAAACTGCGCTGTGCTGCGCCTCATTCGTACCAGTCAGCAGCTTGTCCGCATTCCTAGGTCGCATGTACCACACCTCGTCTGCCTCCCCCGCCTTCGCCTTACCTCATGTACCTACGTACCTACGTACATCGAGGTACGTCGAGGGGAGATGAGGCTCTCGGGGCTACCGGCTTACAGGAGATCGGTTACATGTAACGGCGATCTGGGTATCGACGAACGGGTGGGGAATTTCTGGTCAGCACGAGTTCGATGAGTATCGCAATTCTGCATTCTTCGCTTCTTCGCCATGCTTACTATGGTATGGTGTTTCTAAGGTGTTCCTAAGCGCGTTCCTACGTATATGTATCGAGTTCGACATGTATCGTATAATGATCTGTGCTACCGTACTCGGCACCAAGGTTTGAACAGCCTGGACATGTCAGCTCGTTGTCATACCAGCATCATCCCAGATGTCATCTACCTCACGATAATAACGATACTACTGTGTAAACTGCTCGGGCAGACTGGCAGACTGACCAAGCTTCCATTATCTACACATGTATCATGACTGCGCCTAGTCGTATCCCGTTGGCGCGGTATACATGCTACACCGACTAGAGACAGCACTAAGACCTGAGCGGTGAAGATTAGGTGGTGCAAAAGAGACGGCTATCTCGGCAAATGCATTCGACAGCTCAAAAATTGTACCCATTTCGCTAGGTTAGGCATTCGCAGTCTTTATAATACACGTCCTAACAAGAGATCCGTCCCCCGTTCGTCATGCTTCATGAGTCTTCCAGAAATGCAACCTGTTACTCCTCGGATCCCAACTGTGATTTCATAAAAACCCCAGAGGGGCTAATGCATCGTAACCGTGAATGCAAGGTTGAACAAGAATTAAACCGCCCATAATCATGTTGACTCGGAGAATTGTATATACGCAACGCAACGCAAGGCGACGAATGTGAGGGTGGAGGCAAACTCAGCCGCCGAGCACGGCAGTGCCGTCTCCACATCAAGCTCCAACTGCAGAACCGTTCGTTCTTCGACTTTGGGGAAGTTGAATCTCCCCTTCCGAATCCGAGCTGTCATCTGCAGCCACTCGATCGAGCATACGTTCGATGTCGTCACCCCGCAGCGCAGTCCTAGGCCTCGACGGCCCGCTCAGTCCCGCCGGAATGGAGAGGGACGGTCGCGTGACGGTCCCGTTTGTACGGCGGCGGGGCGTACCTCTGCCGTGCGGAGATCCGTGCGCATCATCAATGTCCATCCCCGTGCCGTGCACGCCCGGCGATTTCTCAAATCCTACTCGCTTGCCATGGGCCGCATGATGCAGCTGCGGTCGCGCAGTCGGTAGACTCTTCCGTCCGCTGCTATTCGTTTCGCCTCCGGTGCCTAACCGCGAAGTCGGAAGGGCCGTTCGCCCGATACTTCGCGCCGGCGGTGGTTGCAACGGTTGCTGAGGTGGCTGCGCCTGCTGCGACGAGGCAACAGACGACGAGAAGGCGTGCTTGACGTTAGCCGAGTTCCCGGGACTGCTCATAAACATCAGTGTCTCGAGTGCCTCTTGCTCGCGCACGTTTTGGTGAGGTGAGAATAATATCGGGTCTACATTCGGCGTCCTGGTCAGCCCTTGACCCGGCGTACTTTGTAACGGACTTGGCTGAGCTGGCGTATGAGGGGAGGCGTGATGTGAATGGGATAGGTAGCCCGGCGCAAATCTCGCGTTGGAGCTGCGGCGAGGGTTGCCTTGGCCCGGTTGTCGTGGCTGTATAGGAGCAGGCGGGGCTAGAGTTGGCACTTGAGAAATGGGCGAGGTTGAAGCCGACGAAGGCTTCATGTTGCCATCCCTCCAGAGTGCTTCTTGAGCACGGCCATAAGCGGGATATTGCCCTATAGGGCTTGTAGCGGTACTCGACGCTCTATGGCGCCCGGGAGCAACCGTGACTCGAGGGCTCGCGGACGCGCCGTATCTTCCATGTAAGGTAGAGGTGCTAGACGTGGGCGAGGCGGCTTGCGACGCGAGCGATTCGACCTCGTCGATCGAATGTCCTTGCCAGCCATTGTTGACTTTGACCATAGCATAGGACAATTTTGTTCTCAGTTCAGCCGATAACTATAGTCAACTTAGCAAACGGGCAATGACGCGTCACAAGTGCTGACGGCTTACCTCTCCGATGCGGCTGCTGGCGGTGGATGCCACGCTCACGGTACTTGTATTTCTAGAATGGCCAACACGAACTGGGGACACGCTCGAGCTGTTTCTCGCGTGCTTGACCATGCCGTCGGCCATTCTTTTTCTTGATTGACCCCCATTTACCGGGGTCCCGTCCGTATCGTCCATCTTCCGCTGAGCTGCGGCGAGTTGAGACAGCTGTAGGAGCTGGGATTCTTGACTCGATCCCTGACCATGTCCGGTGCCGTTGCTGCCCTCATTGTCGCTTTCGGTGGGAGTAAAGATGCGGTCGGTGTCGTTGGAAGCAGTCGTCTCTTGGGAATCGTTGCTAGAATAATTGAGCGGCTGGGTCTGGCTACTAGGGTTACTCTGAAGCTGTGCAGGACGGTCCTTTGCTGTCCTGACAGCCGAAGCATCGGTGGATTGCGACATGGCCCCGAGTTGGCTGGGTTAGATGGTAGAGGCAGAGGCGGTTGAGCCCAGGCGCGGGGCAGTCGCGTTCTCTTGGATTTAGTTCACCGGTTGGCTATCAAATAGTGACAATCGCGCTTGGCAGTACAGCACGACGGCGACAGCTAAAGCGAAATGTGCTTTGAAGCTGACCAAGGATGGGTCCGAAGACGATCGACTGTTGGAAAGCTGCGCGGTTCCGCGTGCAGACAATGCGGGACTCTCTTTGTGGGCGCAGGGGTTTCTTAGCGAGGTATACGCGTTGCGTCGTCACCAGAATCCCCCAAATCTGCCGGATTAATGGTAAATCTGACTGTCTAGGCAGAATTATACTCGAACGCCAACTAATCGCGTCTAGGCGATGCCCAGAAAATCTAGCACGCGAGATAGGTCTGAGACATTAGGCGGAGCGATGACGACGGGTGTCAGGGCGAGGTGACAACAGTAAGCCAGCCTGGATCATGAGTGGAATGATATATTTTCGGATACGCGATACGTGAACTTGGGCTTGGAACCCGAATTGGAATCGGAGTAGACGCAACGCAGGAGGGAAGCAGAAGTTGAGAGATATAGAAGGGGAAGGTCGGGAGAGAAAGAACAGAGACGCACGTTTGATGCCGGATGGATTGACGTGTACGTGGACGTGGACGTGGGCGAAGGACACGAGCAATTTCGAGTCGGTAACGAATAGCGAACAGGTAGGAGGGGAACAGGAATAGCGGGTAGCCATTGGCGGTTTAGCACGCGGTCAAGTCGCGCAACGCTGACCTGCCGCTGACCTCTACCTTACACCTTACCGTGCTGGGTCCTTGCCGGCCTGGGGTTTTAGGGCGCACATCTTAGGTACATCTTAGGTACATCTTAGCAGCTTAGCTGCCTTAGGTACCAAAATACACCAAGATTTACCTGGCCCCAGCGCCTTGCAGCGCCCGTCTTTCGCCATCTCCAGGGGTCCTTTTTTCTTCCTTACAGATTAGGTGCGATACCTAGCACCTAGCAAGGACTCCCCGTACTCGCACACTTTGTCGCCCACACAGTAAATATTTGTTCCTGCAGGAATTATAATTCAAGACGAAAAGTCTACTAAGGCCGGTTCTTACTAGAAAGTAGATAATAATGAATGCATGAAAGTAAATATAAACATATTTCATACAATAAGTAAACAAATAAGACGAGATTCCGTTGCTACATGTACTTATTTGAAAATAGGTATCCAAGTCCACTTGCCTCGGGAAGACTCGTCGGTGATCACAAGAAAAATGGTGAGCACGAAGTAACCAGGTAACATTCAATATGATCGACTTGTCCCCTGCAAAAGTGTATCGTCGCAGGCTACGGCGGAACAGCGGGAGGGGAAAAAAAGGAAACGCAAAAAATAGCGCGCCATTAAAGCAAACTGACAGGCCTGGCTCGGTCCAAGGACAAGTTCTGCCCGACTCAACACGAAGTCACGTGGCGCCAGACCGCGAACGCGAAGTTCCCGTTTTTCTTTTCTTCATTATGAGTTGCGTTCACCCCTTAAGATCCTCATGTATTCAATCTCAACCACTCTCTCGTTAGGCAGTGTGAAGTTCAACAGAATCCAATACCACTGCTCACACGACGATGCCCGTTCTCATTTTTCCATCAAAATATGGATATGTTGTGTCCTTTAGCCCGCAGTTTCAAGCGTGGCGGGTTCGAATGGAACACCGCCTTGGTTTTGGTTGGCAACATCTTCAGGGGTATAGCCAGGACAAGTCTATCGAATCAGGCTCAAGCCAATTCTCATTGAATTCTTGCTGTCCTTGCTGGGCATTCTGAAGCATCTCTGGTTGGTGTGATATCACGCCCATGTTGGGTTGCGGGCAGTCCCGACTTTCACCCGCTGAGCCTTGATGAGTGAGTTCTATGTGACTACTTTCGGTGCTAAGCGGCGTATGCTGGTGGGTGCCTTGTCTTCTCGCCTGCGGTGGGCTCCAGAGCGAGGCATCTGACGATGACGCCGAGCTCTCGAGCAGCCTTGATGATCGCCACTCATTAATATTGCTGTCAACTGTGTTGATAATGATTCTGTGCACATCGTCCCACCCTCTGCTCGGGGTTGTGAAGCCGCTCTCCTGCAGTGCTTCCACCACGGCATCGGCAATGCGACTTGGAACAAACTCCGTGAAAGAGCAGAGATCGTCAGAGAAGCCAAAGACAATGTATGCTGAGCTTGGCTTATCACGTCCGGGGAATATGATGTCCCACATTGAAAACCATTGTCCTTCTTCCGAGAGCTTTGGGTCGGATTTGCGTGAGAGTTCATCTCTCTGCGCCAACGAGATGCCATCTAACCATGTCGACGGTTCGCAGAAGAGACCCGCCACATTACCAACATGTTCCTGAAGACTTGCACCATTTGGGAATACGGCCTGACAGCGAGCGCAGTAGAATTTGGGCGTATGCTTCCTATGCAGGTGCTGTTTGACGTCTCGAATCCTCGACAGCTTCTTCGAAAAACAGGTGGCGTGCTTTACCGGATCCATCTTTGCAAAAGGGCATGCCAGAGATCGTCGTCCATTTCCCCCCTCGCTCTTCTCTACTCGTTTCGGGCGCGGTTGACATGATTCTTCCTCATCGGAGTCCTCGTCCGAAATCTGTGTGCGGTGTCTTTTTATGCTCGACCCTGGAGGTCCAAGGCCACTAAATGACGAGCCTACGCGTGTTTGTTCAGAACCCGTTGTGGCTAATTCTGCCTGAGTTCGAGCCGGGGATTGGCCATGGGTCGTCTTGCCGGTGTCTTCTACTATGATGCCGAGAACTAGGGTTATCAGCTCCATATATATCCTATTGTTGAGGCTTAAGGCTTCCGGGTCATCGGAATCGCCCGAAATAGATAGAAGGTCGGAGTCTATCGAGCATTCACCTAAATCTGTGTTGGGTGAATTAGCACCAGGTGAGTGACAATTACGGTATGCGTCGAGATCCGTTTCATTTAGATCTCTGATCAAATTGCCTATTGATATCAGCACGTCAACAGTCACTTCGGGATTAGGTACTTTGTATTTCCCTACCTCCGAAATGTCCCTGGAGCCGTCTCTGGAGTTCGTCATAGTTCAGAGCTTCCGCACCAATAACATCCGTGGCAGTATACTGAGCCGTTCCTGGGCTACTCGTCGGGGCCGAATGGCTGGGAGAGTGA
Source organism: Hypoxylon sp. FL1284 (assembly GCA_022432365.1). Lineage (NCBI taxonomy): Eukaryota > Fungi > Ascomycota > Sordariomycetes > Xylariales > Hypoxylaceae > Hypoxylon > Hypoxylon sp. FL1284. Next base: position 474,636 of record JAJJXE010000005.1, on the reverse strand, counting down.
GGTATAGGCATTCCTGAGGAGCCTAGGGGCGACGTTGCCCTGGTTGGGTTATCATCATTACCTGGTAACGTATCCAGGACCTGCTCTCCTGTTATGTTATTCGCGGGCGTGCGATATGTCGCATAGTCACCGTCGCCAAACACCTGAGCTATATGTTTCAATTTCTCGAATGGCCCGCGCTCATTCATTCGATGCCCATAACTTGGACGTAGATCTCGGTCATAGCCCTTCGCGTGCCAATTGTGTACAGTTACATCATGGCGTGAAGACGACACAATATGATCGTTGCCAATATGGGCTCTATAGGTATCTGGGACGGTGGTGCCTTTAGAGGAGAGGCTGGACTGGTAGTCGCTCCCGGAGGCACCGGAAGTAGAGGAATTACTCGCACTACCACGGAGAACATACTTGTCATATGGTTCAGTGATTATGTGGGCGCAGTGTCTCTCGGGTGACAGGGACAGTTCATCTGCCTGTATTATAATAGCATGTTCAGCTAAATTATGCACTCCGTAATTATCTTCCACGTTATCGTGGGTGGGATGCTTTACCTTTCTGTGCATGTTACGTTATTGAGTCTGGAAGAGATCGGTCCCGGTATCTCGGTCAGGCTCCGAACGGTATTGGATGTATCTATCGGGTGCAGGACTAACGCTGCTTCAAGTAATAAAAAGCAATAAATGTTGAGTGGTGAACGCCACACGGCTGAGATCACAGATTTGAGTTGCAGCCCCGTGTTTGATAATCAGCAGCGTATTCCAACATGGCAAAAGCAAAGGATGTGGAAGAAGGAGGATGGAGAAAATGAGAGAGGGGGAAGAAACGCGGATAGATTCAGCTACGCCGTGTATCGCACGCAAAGCACGGCTGTGCCCTGCTTCCGTATTACCATCTTGCTGACTGCACGCGTTGAATTGAGCCAATCATCTCCCAAGGCACATTGGCGGTAATAGCTTCAACTGGAACCTGAGAAGCCCGGGGTATTCGACTGCAAAGATCTGAACCGTGATAGTGCCAATTCCACAAGATTTCTGTGTTAATCGCGTGAAGGGCTCATCTACGTGCTGTGCCATTCGCGTTTCTAAGGAAATGTAGGCAGGTAATAGAAGCAAGACGCTGCAAATGTGTAGATATTGTAGATGTATAAAAGACCCGCCGTCCAGTCTATGAATCCATCTTCTGTATCAATCCATAGATTCTCAGATTTGGAGCCAAATACCCGTTCCTTTTACTCTAAGAGAAAGATATCTAGCTATCATCATGTCAGCCAAGTCAGGACCGTCTGCTGCAACTACAAGCAACAACTCGTAAGCCAACCCTTGTCCGCTGAACTCGTCTTGAGAGGTGCTAACACAGGAACAAGATCTGGACGTCCAGGTCAGCCAGTTGCCCTTGAAACCTATCTCGCAAGCCCTCCGACCATTACCGAGACGCTCGCATTCCCGTCCACGACCGAAGGGGCATCAAGCGGGATGGAGAGCAAGAATAAGGAGGTGAAGGGATCACTTGACCAGTGGCAGTCCACATGGGACAGCATGAACCAGTCTAGGAAGTGATTGATGTCTTAGCAAACATGCTAGTTGAGGGTTCCTGAATTATGGGCATTGGTCTTGGGTTAATGGTTGATTCTCTCCATGTACGGGCATTTTTGGGTAGGACATCGCAGGTCAGGATATAGAACTATACCGCTCCGCCATGCCCAGTATGGTCAACCTCCAAACGGTATATCGAAAGTGGCCCAAGCCTTTGTAAACGAGAGGTGATCTGATAGAGCCGTGTTGCTGTGATAGGGTCTATTCAAGTCATGTTAGCTTCTGCGGGAACCCATAATTTTCCATGACATATCACCCAGAGGCTCTAGCAGAACATTGTCTTGTTCTCGCGAATCAAAAGTAGAGATCAAGTCGTCAAAAACCCTTTCAAGAAGCCCTGAGGTTGATCCACCAAACAATATTCTACGCAGATCGCTGCTGTGGCGTTGGTGATCTTCTAGAGACTGCAGTCCCCGTAGAGATTCATGCTATCGGTGAAATGACGGCCCCTGTACAGCATCCTAAAAAGTGGCTTATCGAAACACTTGGTAACGAAGCGAGGCCAGTCGGAGACGATCTCTTGCATGCACGACGGCGTGTCTCCCGCATCGTCGTGACTCTTCAATAACATTCCAGAGGGGCCGGGAGTCCGGCCGTAGCGTATGTACGCCTCGGATGAGATATGCAAAACGCCTGCGTAAAGACTGGTGAAAACCCGGAATCGAGGAAATGACATCGGCGCCGATAACGCCCTCAGCCGTGTGCAGCAATCGTGCCATCTTGTGGTCCATCTCAAACAATTACGGACATCAAGTCATCCACTCGCGATCCGAAGGGTTAGTATGTTGAGGCTATATGAGGGTAGAAGAAATACTGACCTGATCGGAATGAGAAGACCTGGGATTAATAGGAAATGTAGAGCGAGAAGAGGAAAAGACGATGTGTTTATTGGAGTTTTCTAGCTCAAGTTGGGGACAAAATCACAAAGGCTTAACACAGTGTGAAACATAAGGTGTATTCAGTTACCCGAACAGTACGACCCATCCACTTAACGCGTTACAGCGGTTGCACCGCGTTTAGTGAGTGTATATGCAAACAGAGAAGTGTTGCCGAAAGATAAGATAAAGATGTTGACATGCCGCCATCTCTCTATTTCACAGCCGGACAGCTCGCGTAGACAGGACGAGATATTCACTAGCAAGCAGAATACTTGCTAGCAACCTACGACGGCACCGAATATTATGCCAATGGGCTTATATATAGCCGCTTCTGGCTCTCCGAGTCGCAATGGACGATTTCTCCGACGATGACTTCGACGACTTGAATTCGAATGTTTTGCAGGAACTCGAAAACAATGCCATTCAATCCACTCAAGCTCAGAAGCAATACCAACCCTCGCAGACCCAGCAGCAGCAGAAGTCCCTCTTCGACGACGATTTTGAAGACGACGACCTCGACGACGCAGTCGTACAAGACGAGCTTGGTGATAAATCCGTCCATCCGCCGTCGAGGGTAGTTCCTCAACAGCAAGCAACATGGGGTGGCCCAATACCTATTCCCGCGAGTCGATTTCGTCCTCAACCTGTCCCTTCATCGTCTCGATCACCTATAACGGCTCCTACTAGCTCCCGTTCGCTACAACACCCCCTTCCCCGCGCCCAACCTCCGCCGTATGGCCAGATTCGCCCCCCGCCTACCTTACCTCGACCAGCTCCCTCTATCTACCAAGCTTCGCAAGCTCCACGGCAAACTGGCCCTCCGAGTCACGAACTGGCTTCTCTTCAGGCGCAGATCCTAGACCTGAGGACGAGACTGAACACCAAAGACGGCGAAATAGGAATCGTACGGAAGCGTTTAGAGAAAGCCCGTGCCGACCACGACCGCGAGCTCCAGGCCATAAAGAAGCAAGCCGCCGAGCAGGTCGCAAAGCACGAGAGGGCCCTCGAGGCCGCCAAGGCCGCCCAGGATGCCGCCACTACCGAACTCCAATTCACGAGGCGAGACCTTAAGGATGAGCTAGAACGCGCCAAGCGCAAAGACGGGCCCTCGACGCCCAAGAAGAATGCCGCCGCCAAGTCGTGGGGTATCGCGGACGGGTTCGAGGACGTTGAGATAGCCGGTAGTCCGAGCAAAGGACAGCGCGGCAAGAATACGGGTGCTGTAGCGAGCGCCGTGGTGGAACCGTCTTTGAGGCTGACGAGAACGCCAACAAAAGGAAAGAGGAAGCGCCTAGCCGTCGATAGCCCGGTTACGGAGCTGGAGACTCACTCGGAGGATGTGGTGATGCTAGATACTGCAGGCGCGAACGACGGGAACAGTACAGAGACCTCAAATCTACCACAGAGGTCTGCCTCAGCCGATGTATGTATATACTTTTTATGCCAACATACTGCCAAGTCAATACTAATAAACGTAGTACATGAGAGCGATACTGAACCATAGCTCCGCGCACGGTCATCCGCTAGCTTTCGAGTTCCTCAGCGGCTTCCGGCTCTCCTCGAGGCCTACTGAGAGCCTCGCTTCGATTCTCTTACAGAAGCTCGCAGTCATTGGAGACCCTTCTGATCCTATGCGCCTACCAATAGAATTCTGCGAGGAAGTCATACAATTATGGGACAGCTGTCTGAAATTCAGCTGTGTGAGTATTCTCTCGAACCGGGAATATTAGGAATATTGGCTGACAAATTAATAGCTAGCACCCATCATGGAGCTCGTGTCATTTGTTTCCTTGACCGTTCAGCTGTATACCACCGCTGTCGCTCCATATATAGCCCCCTCCCTCTTGCCGGTCGCCATGGATTCATGTTACGAAGTCGGCATACCCAGGTTTTATAACGAAGGCCCCGGAGACCCCACGGGGGAGGCCTGGGTGAATTTCAGCGCAAATATATCGACTACCGAGATTTTGTCGCTGCTATATCTTACAGCCCTGGGCTGCGCAGCTTCGCCGCCTCTCGGGCGCGGCGTTACCGATCCCGCCATCGACTTCTGGGGCCAGGTCCACGTGGAATTCGTGCTCATGCAGCTCAGCCAGAAGCAGCCCGTCGAGGATTACCTCACCGTACTGAGGTGGCTATGCACTTCGGTGTTCCCCGACAGCATTGGGCCCATCAGTCCGAACAAGACGGTGGAGGTGATAGCCGCGACCGTGATCGAGCGGGTCTCGCTGCAGCTCGTCGAGGCGCCGCGGCCGGACGTGGACCAGTACAAGGTGCGGAGCGTGCGCAACGCGGTGCTGCGGACGCTGGCCGCGTTCGCCAGGTCGTCGTTCGGGCTCGCGCAGCTGGCCATCAACGACTGGGCGATCCCGCGCCTGGTGACGCTGCTGTCGGCGTGCATCGACGAGCTCTACGACGGCGACATGCGGTACGAGGCGGCGCAGGACGACGGCGCGCAGCGGGAGCTGCAGGCGCTGGTGACGCACGCGGTGCTGCTGCTGCACACCGTCATCACGAACCCGCTCACCGCCGACCTCGTCAACGTGTCGGCCAAGCTGGCTCGGTCCCTCGCCGGGTCCCAGAAGTACGTGCTCAGCCTCGGCAGGCTCAACTTCTCGGAAGATCTTGTCTCGGAGGAGACGGCCGAGCTGGCCCACGAGCTGCTGGAGCTGGCGGTGACGCCGGAGGAGGGCGAGGAGCTGGGGCGGTTCTTTGGGGGGTGAGTGGTGAAGGCACTTGGGTTACCTACGCATCTATACCTCAGGTAGTTGTTATACGTGTCTACGCAAGTGTCGACTGAATGTACGAGTATTCTACGATGTCCATCGTCTCTTCTGGATTTCGAAGCCCTATAGTTTATGGGTATGGATACCTGAATACATGTTGGGCTTTGAAGTTCTATGTGACCTAGTATTAGGCTTGGTTAGGTACACTAGATAAGTGGTTTAGTCCATTGTGCCCAAAGACCAAACTGCACCGAGTTGAGTCAAATCGATGGCCTCGGTAGAGCTGCTGAATTTGATTTGAAGCTGTTGCCTATCTACTTTTCAAAAATAAGCAAATAAATTAAATAAAAAGAGAGGTTTCTAAAGATTAGGCGACGTGGCTTCAGTTCAACTGTCGAGAAATATTGCGTGATAAACATAACGTTGTGAATTTGATGCTTCTTTACTCTGTAAATGACATGTGAAGATGGATTGCACAGTGCAGCCAAGCGGGATGACGACAAGGGCGGAAGCTAATTGTTTCCAAGCGCAGCGCTGTGCCACGTTTTATGCTTCTTGTCCCTCAGCTGCTAAGCCACACCTTGACGTAGCCAAGACGGTCAGGACGGTGCGGAAATCCAGCCAGCCAACTTGGAAATGCGCCAACATCATCGCCGCCCAAAATCAAGAAAAATTTCTTCATTTTGTGCTGTTCAAGCCTGATAGCAGTAAATAACGAGAGACGAAGAGGAGAGAGAAGTGACAAAGTGTCGTACTATCCACATATTACCTTTTTATCACTGTTCCGCACGTCCTCAAGGCAATTCACTCACCTCACAATTTGGATCGGCACAACAACTACGTGATTGGGTACCGTATACCTGACAACCCTTGAGCACCTCCATCAGCGTTTCCAACGTCTCGCCGACAACCCGATATCCCCACCCTCGCGCCTCATCCCCAGCTGGCTGTCATCTCGTACCGGCAGACACGCTTGTTTGTTGACCTCGTCCACCTTGAGTTTGATGAGATATAGCCCGACAGTCCTTACCGCTTAGAGAGCTTCGTCGCTCCCGAGGGCTTCGTCAGCTTGACTGCCTCAGCTTGTTAGTCCCCTGCCAAGTCGCAGGCCTTGCCTCCGATCCTACCGAGAACCCGTCCGACCTTGCGTGTCATACAGTTACCCGACATTCAGCTAATGCTATGGAACAGCTGTAACGTCGAACCCTAAATCCGCTTTACGACTATTACGAGTTTTCCGTATCCATCACTCCACCTCCCCCCTCCTTTGGCCCGCCGCCTAAGAGAGAGTTATAATTTTTATCACCATGACGAGACCGCGTCGTGGGGTCCGCTTCCCTGGCCGAGGCGCCAACGGCCATGCCGACGGCAGGAGAGCGAGCTTCAGCGAAATGAGCGAGGACGGGTCAGGTTCGCCTGTCCAGGCGAAGATTGCGCCGCAGCTGAACGGCATTAGCGAGGTATGTTTCTTTCTCTAGGTAGTTGAGCAGTCTGCCCACTTCAATCATGGATTGAATGTTGTCGCGCTCCCCTGACTGCTAGACCCGAGCAGCGTACCTGAAGCAGAAGTTGAAGCTGACGATGACTTTCATATTGGCAGAAAGAGGCCGCGCCGCCGCAGTCCGACTACGAGAAGAAGAAGGCGAACTTCGTGACGCGAACCTTTTGGACCTTCGTCATGATTGGCGGCTTTTTCGCTGCTCTGTTTTCGGGCCACATCTATATCATCGCGTGTATCACGGCCGTCCAGATCGTCTCTTTCAAGGAGGTAATCGCCATCGCAAGCGTTCCGAGTCGCGCTCGACAGCTTCGTCCTACTAAGAGCTTGAACTGGTACTGGCTTGCCACTACCATGTACTTTCTGTACGGAGAGACCGTCATCTACTACTTCAAGCACATCGTGTTAGTCGACAAGGTCCTACTTCCGCTTGCCACGCACCACCGATTCATCAGCTTCGTCCTGTACGTCATCGGATTCGTCTTCTTCGTCGCGAACCTCAAGGCCGGCCATCTCAAGTTCCAGTTTACCAACTTTGCATGGACGCATATGGCGTTGTATTTTATCGTCGTGCAGGCTCACTTCGTCATGAACAACGTCTTCGAGGGCATGTTCTGGTTCTTCCTGCCTGCGTCCCTCGTCATCACCAATGACATCTTCGCGTACATCTGCGGTATTACTTTTGGTCGCACCCAGCTGATCAAGCTCTCGCCCAAGAAGACGGTCGAGGGCTTCGTCGGTGCTTGGATCATGACGATCGGGTGGGGAATGCTCTTGACAAACATCCTGATGCGCTCGAAATACTTCATCTGTCCCGTGAACGACCTCGGCGCTAACATCTTGACGGGTCTTGAGTGCGATCCGAACCCCGTGTTCCTACCGCGCACGTACACCCTGCCTCAGCTATTCTTCTTGCCAGAGGGAACCGGCTTCTCCTTTACTACCGAGCCCATGCAGTTCCACTCAGTCGTCTTGGCTAGCTTTGCGTCTTTGATCGCGCCGTTCGGCGGTTTCTTTGCCTCGGGCCTCAAGCGGACCTTCAAGATCAAGGACTTCGGTGACTCGATTCCAGGCCACGGTGGTATGACGGACAGGATGGATTGCCAGTTCATCATGGGCTTCTTCGCCTTCATATACTTCCAGACCTTCATCGCACAGCACAAGGCCAATTTCGGAAACGTCATGGAGTTGGCCATCACGGGACTGACACTGGAGGAGCAGGTGGAACTGATCAAGGGAATGAGCAGGTATCTAGAGAACCAGGGGGCATGGGGTCCTGAAGTAAGCATCTTTGCCAACCCCATCATTGCACACAAGACTTGTCGACTAACCATTCATCAATAGGTCCACGAATGTCTGGAGCAGGTATTACCTGCCCGGCGGTAGGGAACGGCAACCTATTCTGGCGACTTAAGGGGGGGTTACGAACGGGGGCATAATTATGCACACACACATGTTTAGCTACTTGGTACGAGAGGTTAAGTAGCTTGTCATAATGAATGATGAAGATTATTCGACCTTCTGCAGCTCGGTCTGAGACCACATGGGTGCCTATTTAGATTCTTTTTTTGTCGCGGGTGAAAGTAAGGAAGGGGAAATGGAAGGGGTTAAAAAATGCATTCCACATGAGCATCGTCATCTTTCTCTACTGGTTTAGGTGGAAAGCAAGGAAAAAGAAAACTCGCATCTATCCATGATTTAAACTATTACATATACCTACCTCTACCTGATAAGCAACCTGCTTACTGTGCGAAGAGCCCACAGCTGAGCCGTCAAGAACATATAAGTCTACAAGCCTGGTCGTTTCAGTGAGCAGCTACTCGAAGTCCAGGGGGTGAGGAGGTCGTAGACTGCCCATCCGAAGTAGGCTGACCATCTTAGAGAAGCTCAGATAGAGGTAAAAGATGATGACCAAATAATGAGCAAGGAATATGACAACGCAAAAGAGAAATAGCACGCGCACCGCCGATTTACTCGAGGTGACAGGTTATATTGTCCCGCCTCTCAAGCATGATGACAACCTCTCCTCCCGGTTACAGTCAGTGGTCTTTCAGCTCTTCTCGATTCTCCGCTCTTACCAATCTAGAACCAGAGAAGCCGACAATTACGGGCTCGTGTATCTAAGCGAGGTTTCCTTCTTTCCTTGGCAGCCTTGGGCCATTGGACTTGGACACGTTGAAGGTGGTCAGCCTGCGCGGACGAAGCTGCGATAAGGCATAGTACGACGAGAAGCGGCCGAGCCCGGAGGCAGAACTCCTGACTCCGTCGCGGAACGGCCAGTTTGGCGTACTTATCAGAAACTCACGCGCGTAGGCAAGTGATGCTTCGCTTCCTGCTTGTCTGCGTCAGATATGAAGGCCTTTTATTACCGCTCTTGCTCGCCCGGCCCATGATACACTCCCGGGACTCGGCCGATCGGGGCGGGTTGCAGGGGTACGTATCTGCGGCTAAGGGACCGACTGGTGTGCGTGTCTTTGGCATGACATGGCGTTCATGGCGGCGGGTGGCGCTCCCGCACATGGCTCACACACGGCTGCACGGCGCCTAGTTGGTTTTACATAGTAAGACATCGCCGACCGTGGCGTTATTCGAACTGGTGCTGCTACTGGTGGAAAATACTTTACCTCCTTTCTCAGTGGTCGTTCTCCCTCGCATACAGACAATCGGTGGCTTTATCAAACGGACGATCGGCGGCATCCGAGCCTTGCGGTAATTATTTTGGACACGACCTTGAGTACTTGATCCCACCATTGCCGGCCGTGAGGCTTGGAGGAACATGGGTGCAACGTGCGAGGTGAGATTTGGGGAAACCTGTATTTGTGGATAATGCAGCTACGTAGGATGATCTCTCTGGGGTACTCCTGTTCTATGGTAACCGAGGTCGTTATTGTCTGATTTGAAATATCACCCAGGCACAGACGGCTGTGAGGACCGCGGTGCCTCTTCGTGTGTGGTCCCAGCTAGGAGGAATATGTGCGATCTCGCGCATTAGTGCTGATCGTTGGAGGTCCCAAACCCAAACCACATCACCAACCGGTCGTGAAGATGTGACAGAAAATGTGATGGGATCCAGGGCCGATAGAGAAGAAACACAGCATCGGGTGCGTCGGTACCAAGACGAGGAGGACCGCAGGTATCCGACTGAGCGGTTAACCGACCTAGAATGTTCAACCCAGCACATCAGAACGCCTACCCGCGCTGAGCCGTCGTCCTGGGAGAATCCTCAGCGACGTGTAGATCGGTTGGGAGTTGACAAACGACACTACTAACTAGCCTGCGGCACACCTACATTAGACTGGTCTTACCTACGGCTAACAGCATCAGACTAGGTTGTGACAATGTGCTTTTTATAGGCTTCCGATTGGATAATGGGCTAGTCGTCTCTTATATTGCAATACGATGTGTATTACGGTAATACTAAGTGCGAAGTAGGGCTTAGGTCGATGTTCTAAGTGAATTTGACCCTGAAAGTGAGTAAGGGTTCACGCATGAGATCTATACACAGAGTGCAATACTACGCCTCTCCTTCTCCGAGAGCACCGCAGGTTGCGTAGCCGACGTCAGCAGGGTTCCTTGTTATGCAGCGTGCATTGCATCGCATCGATTTAGCACCGATGTAACACCCTATAAGGATAGCTAGCTCTAGATACAAAGTAGGGGTTGAGTGCTGAGGTGCCTCACAGATTCGATATCCCCCTCCTCCAAGGGCGAAACATTCATGGTGGGTGGGCGGCTTATCTCGATGCCCCACGGCAACCTCGCAGCTGAACGAATGACGATGCGGTCTTATCCGATCACTCGTCTTCAACTTACCCGATGCTCCAACATACGCGTCCCCTCCGTTAAGGAGAACTGCGCAAAGCATATGCGAAACCTCGTGCGACCCTCGGCAGGAATCTCGAAGCCAGTGAAGGAGACGGATGACCACTTTGGGATTGTAAGGCGTACGTGACGATGCAACTCGAAGGCGACGGGTGGCTTGCGCATGTTGTGCCGTAGCCGTGCTGCCTCCGCAAACGCTCGTCCGCATATGGTGGAAATACCATTGACATAAAACGGACCCGTGAGGTGGCACATGACGAGACAGTTGATTCATACAAGAATACTTGCTCGTTTTACCGTTCAAAATCTCTGGGCCGGGTATCTCATCAGCGGACGATAGGAAATAACAGAAAATAACAGACACCGTCAACCCCCTCCCCCCTCCTTTTCTTCGAGAAAAAGTGGCCTGAGCATATCGGCCGGCGCTGGTATCCGGATTTCAGCTCTGCTCGATCGGATTCAGGTTCAGCCACACGATCACAAGGAGTGCGTGACGGGTACCCAGAGTCCTAGAGTAGAGTAGAGTGGTTGTCATCCTTCAGGATCGTGCGACATCCGGCTGCGGTCGGGCGGTAGGGCTACTCTTGTGACCAAGATACGGATGATTATCCAAGGCAACATCTAATATGACCATAGGTGCCGCATCGTGTTGGGCGAGGCAGGAATAAGGAAACCGGCCGGCAACCTCTTCTCGGGTTACACCAGATTAACCAGGCTGCCCCCCAAGGCCCCGGCCCCGCGGGGGTGGTGACCATCACAGCCAGTATTGCTCATGTAGGTACAAGTAACTTGAGAGTAAAGGATCAAAAAGTTCCCAAGGCTGCAGTGGTCCTGGGGAAGATCTGCCTTCTCATGGGCTGCCCTATACCCAAATCGGGGGACGTCTAGATACTGATTGGATACCATTCGAATGGCACAGGTCCCGACTGGCTGTATCTTCGAATGCAGTACAACTTACCCAGGTACCTGTAGGGCAGCACCGATCCTAGACATGAACAAAAAGCCTCCGTTCGCTCTATCAGGTAACCCCGTTAAAGCCTCTGCTAGACTTCTATACCAACACACCCCGATGCCGTAGCTGAGACTGAGCTTCTCGCTGGTCAGATGGACTACTGTCCTCTATGCGGTACGACATGATATTTGATATTATAACATGACTAACACCGCAGCCTGGAGTAGCCGAACGTACTGAGAGCCATGATATGTCGGCTATGTCACAGAGAGACCATGTGCCCCCGGAATATGACCAGCAACGAGGTCAACACCCACCCTTCTCGCACATGCTGCCTGGTGTGGCGTCCTACCGATGTGTTAGGTACAGATCCTGTCACGATATTTAAATCAAGCAGATAATCTGCTCTCCTGTTTACCAGTGTAAATTTTTCTCTGCTGTTTCCTTTCCTCATCTACACTTTACCATAATTCACCAGAGTCAGCTGCGCAGCCCCAGATGGCCCTTGGCAAGATCCAGTCCAAAGTCAAGTCTCTCTTCTACTCTAACAAGCAGAAGAGGAGAAGACCAAGTACTTCGTCTGCGGAGTGCGAAAACAAGAAGCCCAAGACCGAGGTGGCCCCCGACGACGATGGCTCGGGATTCAACTACCAGCTCTCCAGCCCCCTTTTCCGTGACCTGCCTATCGAGATCCGTAAGATGATCTACGGATATGTCTGGGTCGGCCAGTGGGATCACAAGTATCATAACGGCCGCGGTCGTCATCTTCACTTCCAAAACGGCCACTGGACCAACACCAGATGCGTCATGTACGAAGATGACGAAGACCCGGATTTCATCCAGAAGCATAGTATGCCACTTTCAGATATTTCACCGATATCCCATAGTAATTTCATAGCAAACATATCTGATTCAAGACGACGAAATAATGTATCAATCTAGTCGTAGAAGTACACTCACTAATACGATTCTGCAGTGGACACTATCCACAACTCAGGCAAAGGCGACCTGGTCATGTGGCAGAAGAGACTCGCTTCCACTTGGGGCACTCGTCACTGGAGATGTGAAGAGAGACTAGAATACGGGAGACAGAAATCGGTGGATCAGACGAACTTCATGGCCATGATGCTGGTCTGCAAGCGCATGTACGTCACCCACGACCCCCTGATTCTTCTTCCGAGGTCAGAAGACAACACAAGGCGGAGTTTAGCACTGACCCACGCGCAGGTTTCCCGAGGTCATCGAGTCCATCTTCGAGTTGCACCAGTTCCTGTTCAACGACCTGTTCTCCGCGCACCGCTTCTTCGTCTACAGCCCGTCGCCGCACGCGCCGCACATGCGGCACCTGGACCTGACGCTGAGCCTGCCGTTCCACGAGTACGCGCCGTTCGTGGTGCCGCAGCCGCAGCGCCGCAGCCGCGTGCGCGAGCTCTGGCGCGCCCTCGAGCACGACGTCGCGTGCCTGCACTCGCTGCGCGTCGCCCTCGACGTCTACGACCGCGGGCCCTGGCGCAAGATCCCCGAGCGCGGCGTCGCGGCGCCCCTGCTGGGCGGAGGAGACGACGGCAGCGGAATCCGTGTCCTGCGGGATCTGACGCTCGAGCTGCCGCCTGCGCTGCCCATCAAGACGCAGCTCCCCAACATGGAGAACGTCGAGGCGGCGGACGTGGACGTGGCGATTGTCCGCCGCCCTCCGCTCAGGTACTGGCAGTTCGCCCCCGGCGAGGTCGAGCGCTTTAGCTGGGAGACGCACGCCAAGGGCGGCCAGAGACACTGCTACATCAACCTGGCCGCGGAGCCGAGTTACATCCGGAACCCGTTCATGCTGGACTTTTTCTAGGATGGTCATCAGAGTGTACTGCCATTAGTGACGGAAAAGTATGTGACGCAATGTAGCGGGGGAGCGTACGACGTAGATAGCTGGTATTTGCAGCACATGCCACATTATATCAACTTCAAGTGACCCGTCCCGGATCTGATGAACAATATCAAATGAATGATCTAAAATATTTCCCACAATTCAGTATCGTCTTGAGCTGGTCATATTGCATCATCATCAGCTACAGGTGGCATAGCCCTACGACCCCCCTTTTCGTCCCTCACGTTACCACCCCTCTCGCGTGCGACCCTTGGAGCAGCGATTCTGCATCGCAACCTTCCCACCGTGACATCGGGCACGGTGCTGTGACACCAACCCCGGTCAGTCGCAAATGGTCCCGCGCACAGCATCTCGTCGGACGCAGACGACTACAAGCAGTGCAACAGGAGCCAAGATAAGCTTAGATCTCAGTGTGTGTCCTGCATTAATTATGCGGCGTAGCTATTGTTGTTTTACTTCGTACAACACGTCGTTTTCTTTTCCGGCGAGAAGCACGTACTGTCTGCTCCCCTTTCCAAGGTTCTACCGCACTCAGCTCCGGGCGGTCGCCGGGTAAGACTTCTTAAATTCGGCCGAGGTTACGACCCCTGATGCTACGTATAGAAACATCTATGAGTGCTTGTATTAGTAAACCTGAATGCTTCCGTAAAGAAAAAAAAAACCCCGTTCCTACTATATCGTTGTAGCATGTCTTAGACTTTGGAACTCATCTTTGCTATTCTATAGAGGCAACATTATTTACCTAACATCTAGACTTGATAGATAACGGAAGAAGCCATGAGCATAGACTTGAGTTACAGTTTCAAGCATACGTCTGTTTTGTCCCGATAATTTCATCTTGTCTGTCGTATTCTCCGGGCTTGGTCATGCCAACATATGAGAATTCTAAAACACGGTGATATCTACAAGTATCTCCGGTGGCTGTATAATGCGCCCAAACTTTATAACCCCCAATCATCGGCATCGAAGTACCATCAGTATAGGTAGTGCTGGTGAGCGTGAGTCTGCTCCGGGAAGCAGCAGCTGGCCAATAAAACGAGTTTGAGGTATTTGCTGTTCCTGCTGAGGCCTTTGAGAACCCTCTTAATTGTAACTGGGACCTAGATAAGGTTGCAAGTGTGACATATGAAATAGGGGTAAGAAACTCCCTATGCTACCATAAGCGTATCGGAGGCGAGCGTGCCGTGTCAACTAGTTATGAAAGGAGTTGAGCTGCACTGAATGAACTAACTCTCCTTTCAAACAAAGCATCCAAGTGGTAAGACCCAAGACACACGGCAGAAAATACACAGGTCTCGAGGGTAGTCGGTTAGAGTGGCTCAGACGTAGAGTATAAGTATAAAAACCTGATTGCCCCTTATCCAACCTTGCATACCTACGCCTACCAAAACGTAAGAAACGTCAATGAGTCGGTTGCAGATAAGGAGGTGGTTTGGTAACGCCCCTTGGTTGTGAAGAGTCACGCAGTCTTACAACTTCAGGTTCTCAGCCCAACATAGATACTTGCTTAGCATTGCAGTATAGGCACTAGGAGGTATATAATAGCAACTTAATCGCGCCTAACTCGTACGCGAATGGGGAAAATAAGAGCATGGAATGCTGCAATATCGTGAAAGCCACAGCTTGACGATCACTCCTCATAGCCGAAGCCTCCTCGAATTTTGGTACGACGCCCTCCCGCACCGTCTGCTTCACCATGAGATCCGCCCATTCGCCGAACTCCGGGCCAAAAAACGGCCAAACCTATACAATTTTAGCTTTTAAGAAGCTTCTTCTCCCACCCTCCCCCCTAACCCAAGCCCTCCTCCTAGGTTCCGCATGTGCACCTCCCTCAGCCTACCGACCCAGTGCATTCGCAGTATCGGGGTCATCTTGACGAAGACCATTGCCTTGTTCTCGTCCGTCAAGGCCTTCTCAGCAATCTTTATCTGCAAGTCGGCGTCTTCGTCCGCGAACTCCCGGAAGAATATCTCCATGGCCTGCTCCGCCCACTTAGGCTGGTTGCGGGCCTTGAGGGCCTCGGCAAGCGTCAGTATGCCGTCCTCGAGCAGCCCGACGGTGTTCGAGGAGACGTGGCCGCCATGCGACACAGAAGAGGCGCCGCCGGCCGAGGGAACGACGGCGGACGAAGAAGCAGCGGCCCCGGTGGTGGACTGCTGGTTGTAGAAGTTGGAAGAGAAGCGCGACGGCCTTCCGCGACGCCTCTCTACCGTGAAGTTAGGGCTCGGGTTGGGATTCGTCCGCTTCGGTGTCTGGGTATTCGGGGCGTGCTCGTCCGGAGGCGTGAGCGCGCTCGGGTTTGCGGTGATGGATGTTCGGGGCGGGATGGTGGTTGACGAGGGTCTTTGCATGGACTGCGGGACCGTGGGTGTCGGGATCGGTTGAACCACCGGCGGCGCTTGCGGTGTCGGGTTCTGCGTCGGCGTCTGGTTGTACATGGTGGTGTCGAGTGCCGGATCGATGACGCTGTGGTCTTCGGTGCTCTGTCTGGGTGCCAAGGTGCCGTCTGGATTTCTCCGTCGCGGCCTCATGATGCGCTTGGGTGCGCCGCCAGAACCGACGACGTCGGGGAAGAGAATCTCCATGTATTCTTCGTGGTCGAACGGCCGCCCTCTGAGCGCTTTCGAAAGAGGTTCCTTCTACAACACGTTCTCGTTAGTACTACAGCAAGCCCGGCGGTTAGTGGTTGCTGCCCACCTCGAAATGTCTTCTCCAGGCTTCCTCGCTCGCGGTGACCATTCTGGTGGTTGGGTTGTATAGGAACTCGGGGTCTTCTCTTAGTCCCCTCCACATACGGAACTTCTTGCGCGCATTGTCGGCCTTGTTTATGAGATGGCTCTTCTCGGGATAAGCGCCGTGCTTATCACGCAATGCGATGGCGGCACGCTCCCAGGCGCCCGACTTGAAGCTGTGGTTTTCCTTGTATCCCATCTGCATCGACTCGCAGAGGGACCTGAAGAAGGTCTCCTCGTAGGCGAGATTCCAGCTGAATCGCGGGGTTCGTCTGTCGGCGTTGCGGCGCGAGCTGCGCGTGCCGGTAACCTCGACATCGTCGTCCGACATGGCGAAGATGGGAGGGTTCCACGTCGAGTCGGTCGCTGGTCGACGCCGGTGGCGATCTGTTCGGGACTGCTCCGACCAGACCAAAAAAGTCTGTTATCAGGAGCTAAGATGCGATGATGAGCTTATCGCTGGAGCTGGGGAGCTGGTAGCTTCACGTCTTTCCGGGGTGAGGTTGCTCAATACGGTATCAAAGCATGAGGCTGGGGTCGTTCTCAGTTTCAAACGGTCAGAATAACCGGTGGCTGGAAGGTCACGTGCCATCCATTCTCTTCTTCTTATCTAATCGCTATGTATGCTTAACTAATACAGGTATGTATTTATCCTTCAATTCTTTAAAGCATAATCTGTAATTCACGGTTAATGCATACGTATCAACATACGCGACAACGAAGGTAATCTGAATCTACATGCAGAAAAAGGTGCCGGATTCAAATCTCGTTCTCTCTTGTCCGTTTTCGCTATTCCCGAAATATGACAGCTCCGATCGTCCCCCACAAACACCAAGACAAAACAGGCTGACAGAGGAAGTCTTATCTCAAACAAGCTTTTTCGGAGGCTGCGCAGTATGGGGAAGTTCTTGATCCTTCCGCAATGCTTTCATGATGGCAGGATGGCCAAGCGAAGAGCTGCATAGATCTGCAATTTCTTACATGTGGATGGCTACCTGCCTAAGCTAGGCGTCGGTAGGCTGACGACTAAGCCCTGTGCAGCTCTTGAAACACTTCCGCCAAGGCTCAGCGATTGGCTCCTCAGAATTCGCAGTTGGGGGACCCGTTCGTCCTTCTGTTTGGTCCTCGTCCAAGAATACGTAACCTTCTCGGTTCGCAACCCGAGCCGGACAGCTATTGCCTCGCAAGTTGTTAGAAGGTCCTGGGGGCCGGTGTTTCTAAGACGGAGGGTCATGTTATTCACAGTAATATTCCCTCGCCGCGATGTCTGCCGGTATCATGTAAGTTTGGTCGTTGATCGTTCCCAACCAGTGCATTCTCGTCAAGGCTGCTTCTATCATAGGTAAGTATCGGCATTATCTCTTTGTCAAATTCAGTCGCATTCTACATCAGCAGGTAGTCCAGTCACATGTGTAGGAATTGAACATTTCTAGGAGGCTTCTAATGCTGCGTCGGCAGATGTAGGCGGCGCGGTTGAAACCGTCACGGCTCTCGAGCCCCTGCATTAGTTTTTGGGGCTCTAAGATCCAGTGGTGTCGTTCCACCCCGCCCACCTCGACTTGTCTGCTCGTCAGCAAATTGAGCGTCTAGCTGACTCGCCTGCTCGCTCTGCTCGCCCTGCCTGGAAAGGGGGCCGAGAAGGCCCTTTTTATTAGGAGCTGGCCTGTTAGTTTCCCTTACCGGGCGATAGGCAAACAGCAAATATATACCCTCGTGGGCATTAGCAGTTACAATCACCCTTACGCCACCCACACACCCTGACCGTCTCTGTCTTAAGATTATTCCTAGTGGGTCCCTGTTTCAACTTCGGGATGGAGACCATGACGGTGTTCGTCTTATTCGAGTCGGCTCGACTGCCGCTCATCTGTATTCGACACGCATTGCGCGTCACATCCATGATCGCCCTTGGCTAGCTTGGCAAGGTTGGCTAGAGCTTGTTTCAATGATGCTTCACCGGGGTAGGCCCCGGCCTCTGCTCGCCTTTGCCTCGTTCGACTTTAAAAGGTCCAACTCTTGGCTTTCTTCTCACCACTTTTCTTTCTGATACTTCATCCATAACGAAGCTGGTTGTTTGAGACAACATTCGCTAGGCAGTTGCTTCTTTTCATCTTTTTCTTCTATTCCGTCTTCTATTCGTCTTGGTGCTCGTTCATCTCATTCTTCTCTCACCTAGTCGAGCTTAGGTTTTTCCCTGTGTCGCCTTTATTCTTCTTGTTTTAGCCCACCTGGTGTGGTATTTTTCTACCTTCCCCCTATTCTTTCGTTGGACTTTTACAAGATGCAGTCTCTCACCAACCTGCTCTTGCTCTTTGGCCTCCTGGCCTTGGCTTCTGCCTCGCCCGCCAAGATTCAAAAACGAGGCGTGTACAAGGTCGAACGAGTCGCAAACCCGAACTTCGGTGGTCGCAATGGCCCTCGAGCTCTGCTGAAGACGCTCCGGAAATATCGCATGCCGGTACCGGCAGCTCTTGCCAATGCTGCTACTGAGCAGAACGAGATGATCTCCAAGAGACATAGCCTCAGGAAGGGGAAGGGACGCAAGCATAAGGGGGCTGCCGCTGCCGCTGGTGGCGCAGGTGCTGCCGCCGCCGCGGGTAACGGGACTGGTACTGTGACGGCCACCCCCGAGGCCGGCGATGTCGAATACCTGGCCCCCGTGAACATCGGTGGACAGACGCTCAACCTCGACTTCGATTCGGGCTCATCCGACCTGTGGGTCTTCAACTCGCAGCTCAGCGCCAAGGCTACCCAAGGACACACCGTCTACGACCCGACAAAGTCTGAGACGTTCGCTCTCATGCAGGGTGCCTCGTTCGAGATTTCGTACGGTGATGGCTCCGGAGCAGCTGGCAATGTTGGCACCGACACTGTCGACCTAGGTGGCGCCACCGTTACCGCTCAGGCCGTCGAGTTGGCCACTGCCGTTTCTCAGTCGTTCGTCCAGGATCCCAACAACAACGGTCTTCTCGGCCTTGCTTTCAGCTCGATCAACACCGTCCAGCCCCAACCGCAGAAGACCTTCTTCGACAACGTCATGTCTTCCCTCGCCGAGCCCGTATTCACCGCCGATCTCCGCTCACAGGCCGTAGGCGCTTACGAGTTTGGTCAGGTGGACGCGAGCAAGTTTACCGGCGACATGACGTGGGTGCCTATCAACAACACGCAAGGATTCTGGCAGTTCACGAGCGAGCAGTTCGCCGTCGACGGCGGTCAACCCCAGGTCTCGACCGCTGGAGCGCAGGCCATTGCTGACACGGGCACCACCCTGCTCCTGGCTGACGCCAACGTCGCGGATGCTTACTACAAGCAGGTCGACGGCGCTGTAGATGACCAACAGCAGGGAGGCTTCACGTTCCCGTGCAACGCCCAGCTGCCGGACCTGCAGTTGGATGTTGGCGGCAGCATGGCTACCGTCAAGGGCAGCGACATCAACTTTGCCCAAGTCGATGACGCTAGTAAGTATTTTCCCACACTCTGCTACGTGATGACCCTGCTAACGAATCCCAGCTTGCTTCGGTGGTCTTCAAGCTACGACGGCCGGTCTCCAGATCTACGGCGACATCTTCTTCAAGAGCAACTTCGTCGCGTTCAACGGCGGCAACAACTCGCTCGGCTTCGCGCAGCACGTTTAAGCTAGCATATCGTTGGCCATATGCGCACCCCATTTTCGCTTGATTGTGAGATGCGAGCACCAAATGTATATATATGTATCATCTATTGAAGTAATGATTCACAGGGGGAGTGTGTTAGGATACCTACAATAGAATTATTAGAGATTTTTTGATGAAAGACGGTACTCGTACGTAACCGCGAATTACTAAAGAAATGACTACAACTGCAATACTAGGGAGTCATCGTAAAATGGGCTGCAGGACGTAAGTTTGATTATTCGAAGGGATAAATGAGTTGGATACATGTCCACCAGTATCACGATTCAACGAGTTGCGTGTCTATTATTATGACAGGTTATTAATAGATCGGGACGCCAGCACCATAGCAAAGAGGATTCTGTCATGGTGCAGCTGGTGTGCCAGAGAGCAAGAGGAACCAGAGAAGGTATGAAGATACCGCATCGAAACCATCCCATCGGCGCTTCCTTAGTGATTATAGCCCTGACTTGGTACATGAACCGCGCCACTCGCTTCCGAAGCCATTCGCATAGCTGTGACCTCACTCACCCGTATCACGGGGGCTCATCTCGCGCGGAAGGTTGCTGGTCCGTATGGGGGCGGTTTTAATTTAGCCAGCGCTTCGAGTGTATGAGCATGCGCTTCCGGACATTGTTGAATGGTGTACATCGCTCAGCCGTGATATGGTCTCGGTATTCTTCCTTCCGGAGTGGTCGGCCGCGACCAGATCCTACCAGTGGCGCAGGCGGCGGCCCGGGAGGCTGCCGATGGCTGAGGCTATCAGCGCCATCTTGATTGCGATAATTGAGTGACTGGGGGGGGGGTATGTAATGTATGATATTTGCGATGATTCACTCAAACAACATCAATTAGCCCCCAATCCCCTACTCGAGATACCGTGAGTGACACATAAGGGTAAGACTTACCGAGTCACAGTCGAAAGTCATTTTTAGTTACGTACAAATTACTATGACTTAGAGGCAGGCTCGGTAAGTAAACTGACTTGGCCGACACCCATTTCACTCTATTACTCACTAAGTGAGCCCAACCGTTTACTTGAAAAATTTGATTGCTGGGCCAAGCTGGTGCACCCCCCTACCCTCGCCCGGCTCCTTTCTATTTACCAAACAATTAGAGGAACGGCAGGACTTGATTTGAGTCTAGGTAGGATATCAACCTCTAATCAACTTTGCGCACACCTCCAAACCAAGACCTCTCTTAACCGTTTTGACCGGATCGGCGGTTGGAATAGTTGAAAGCAGTAAGCTGGGCGAGACTTGGTTAGCTGGAGCGCTAGATATGCAATAAGCACGCACTTGTTCGATGGCGCCCTACTGTCTACGACCCTCCAGGGCTGCTACCGAACCCCTTTGCAGCTGCCCCTTGCTTTTAACCGGGTCTCATCAAATTGGTCGAGTTATCAGATCCGTTTAAAGTTATCTGATCCGTCCTCGGTGGAGATCAGCTTGCGTCTTGGCGACGACCAGCGCGACCTGGTTCCGTCCTAACGGCTCTCGCACCCCTCCAGCCCTCCCGGTAGGCAGCGCCTAATGCAGAAAGGGAAAGTTGCGTCAAGTAAGCCACATGGGAGACCATTACTTCGCGCCCGTAGACCAGGTCATAGTAATAGATCGTGCGAGGGCCCTGTTGCCGTTGTCGGCAAGAATGGGGACAGCTATGGAGCCGTCATGTGCTCGCTGCAATTTCTTTCTTCTACCCTTATAGCACTCAAGATGTTCAGCTATCTAGTGATTTTGAAGTCCATTTTGATTCCATTTCGATCTTTCGTCACGCGGGATTTACCTGCTCGCTAGCATTCATCCGCCTCAGCATGCGATATTCTGCGATTCGGACACATTAAAAGTTCCATATCGAGTGTTCAAAATGACAGGCCTCAAAGATTCAGATAATCCGTGTACTGACTCTGTGTACAACGATGAAGATGTCTCGAATGGCCACCTTACTACTCCCCCGACGGACCTGGAAGAAGATGGTCTCGCCACAGAGCAATTGGAACAGATATGGAGTTGGAATACGCCCGTACCTCCAACATTGGAGACCTGTATGCATGAGATAATTGCAGAACAAGCAACAACACACCCTAACCGCCCTGCTGTCAACTCTTGGGATGGCACGTTCACATACGAAGACGTCAACTCCATGTCAGACCAGTTCGCAGCCCATCTAGTATTAACAGGCGTGAGACTAGGATCGATTGTGCCACTATGCTTCGAAAAATCAAGATGGACTGTCGTGGCCGTGTTGGGCGTCATGAAAGCCGGAGGAACATTCGCGCTGATGGATCCGAGTCAACCCGAAGGAAGATTGAGCACTATCGTGGAGCAAACTGGTGCTACAATTATCGTCACCTCAAAACTACAAGAGAGCCTCGGACGTCGCATCGCCCCGGGTGCGGCGCACGTTACCCTATCCGCCGACAGTTTCAGCAACTACGACACCTCTTCCAGCTTGCCCTCCGTGCCCGCAAGCACAAATCTCTACATCCAGTTCACATCGGGCAGCACGGGAAAGCCGAAGGGTGTTGTGATAACACATGCGAACTACACCAGTGGTGCGGTACCGCGCGCAGACGTGGTTGGCTACCGTGCGCATTCGCGGGTGCTCGACTTCGCGTCGTATGCCTTTGATGTCTGTATCGACTGTATGCTGTGTACGCTGTCGGTTGGAGGCTGTCTGTGCATTCCCTCGGATGCGGATCGAGTGAACGATCTCAGCGGTGCTATCCGGAAGATGGACGTCAATATGGCACACATGACGCCCTCGGTCGCTCGCGTCCTCGATCCGGACATCATACCGTCACTCGAGGTGCTCGGGTTAGGAGGAGAGGCGATATCTGCCGGCGACGCTGCCTCCTGGAGTCAAAAGGCGAAGGTCATCAACGCGTATGGTCCTTCGGAGTGTACTGTTGGCTGCTCTGTCAATGGTGATGTGGGTGCGGAAAGGCATAAGGCTCACATCAGCATCGGTAAAGGGGTTGGAGGAACGCTCTGGATCGTGGACCCTACCGACTATCACCGGCTCATGCCTGTGGGCGCAGTTGGCGAACTTCTAGTTGAAGGTCCTATAGTGGGACCCGGCTACCTGAACGACCCGGAAAAGACGTCCGCATCATTCGTGAGCGACCCTAAGTGGCTCCTCACCGGGAGTCCAAAGCGTGAGGGCCGTAAGGGCCGACTATACAAGACTGGCGACTTGGTGCGATACGATACGGATGGAACAATCATCTTTGTCGGCCGAGGCGATCAGCAGGTGAAACTGCGCGGCCAGAGGATCGAACTGGCTGAAATTGAGTACAACATGCGAGACAAACTGCCGCCAGGAACTCGTGTTGCCGCCGAGGTCATCCGGCCAGGAGGGCCTGCTGGCGAGCCAACTCTGGTCGCATTTCTCGCAGAACGAGCAGGTCTCGTGCCGGACGCGGAGTCTCTTCTAGGGTCGCTATCCCCCCAAGTCCTAGATTCTCTTGCAGGTATGAACAAATCTCTTTCGGAACATCTGCCGATATACATGGTGCCGGCCGCCTATATTCCACTGCAGACTATGCCCCTACTGGTCTCGGCAAAGACAGACCGCAAGCGACTCCGAGAGTTAGGGCACTCTCTCAGCAGAAAAGATATTGCCGGATTCGCGGCGGCGACAGTTCCTAGAAAAGAGCCTTCAACTGCGATGGAGAAGAAGCTGGCCCAGATATGGAACGAAGTGCTCGGCCAGGACGTGGAGATAGGCGCACATGACAACTTTTTTAACTTGGGAGGCGACTCTCTTCGCGCAATGAAGCTGGTAGCTCAAGCACGAGCGCACGACGTTTCACTGACGGTCGCCGATATTTTTGCCAACCCCGTATTGTCGGATATGGCCCTCATCGCAAGACCTGGTGCCAGCGACATAAATGTCAACATTCCGCCATTCTCTCTTCTCGGCGATGTGTGGTCCGAAGATGCAGCTCGTCAGGACTGTGCCACCCTCTGTGACCTGGATCCGTCAAAGATTGAAGATATCTACCCGTGCACACCTTTGCAAGAGGGTCTCATGGCTCTGTCTGCTAAGGTCAGCGAAGCCTATGTCGCACAGCGCGTTGTCGAACTTGCAGACGACACGGCGGCGCGCGGCCTCGCAACGGCCTTTGAGATAGCTTCTCAAGGTTGCGCGGTCCTCCGGACGAGGATTGTCCAGGTACCGGGACATGGTTTGATGCAGGTGGTTGTAAAGGATGACTTCAAATGCATATGGTTATCAGGGCAGAGCCTGAGCGACTACCTGGCACAAGATCGTGCTGATCCAGTTCAGCTCGGTAAGCCGCTTATTAGATACGGAGTGGTTATCGACGAGAAAAGCACTGGCAAGGCGCATTTCGTCTTAACCATGCACCACGCTCTCTATGATGGATGGTCGATGCCCCTAGTTGTCGAGCGAGTCAATCGAGCGTACAACAATCTTTCAACGGAACGGCCGGCCGATTTCAAACACTTCATCAAATATCTAGGGGGCATGAATCATGAGGAGTCAGAAACTTACTGGCGAGAGCGGCTAGAGGGCGCGAATGGGGAGCAGTTCCCGCCTCTTCCCTATTCAGGATACCAGCAACAAGCCGATTCCCTCCTAGAGCATTACGTACATACCGGAAAGCCTACAACCGGAATCACAATTGCAACGATTATCCGCGGAGCCTGGTCGGTCATGGTCTCCAAGTATATGGCCACGAATGACGTGGTGTTCGGCGAGACGCTTACTGGGCGGAACGCACCCATTCCAGGGGTAGAACAGATCGAAGGCCCCATGATCGCCACGATACCAGTCCGAGTAGCCCTCAACCCCGACACCACGGTTCAGGAGTATCTACAAGAGATACACGACAAGTCTGTCGTTGGAATTGCCCACGAGCATTTTGGTCTGCAGCATATAAGGCGTCTAAGCCCGGATGCTCGAGAAGCCTGCGAGCTAAGAACTGGCCTGGTACTTCATCCCAGTGGCGATACCGACGCCAGCGAATCCAGTGACCAGCAACCTGCAAACGGCTTTATGCCTGCCGGCGATGCCGAGGCGGCGCAGGAAGCCCTCAAGTTCAACACGTATGCTCTGATGCTGGTGTGCTCCCTCGACCCGCAAGGCTTCTTGATCATGGCCAGCTTCGATTCCAAGACGGTCACGACTCCGCAGATGGAGAGAATGCTTGAACAGCTCGGGAGAGTTACACAGCAATTAATCGAGAACCCGGGCGCCAAGTGTAGCCAAATCCAACTATTATCAGAAACAGATGAGCATGAGCTGGCTCGCCTCAGCCGGGTTGGCGTGAAGGGGCTAGATGTCGTTGCTCTGGTTCCAGCCGGCTGCGAGATATTCGAGACATGGATTACCGACCCTGATGATCCAGAGCGCTTGCTCCCTCCTGGCGCCATCGGAGAACTACTAATTCGAATCGGAGGTGAATGTGATATGGAGGCCGTTCCGTATCCCAAGTGGGCAAGCCATGATACCAACGGTCAGGTTTTCAGAACTCATAAGCTTGCAAGATATAGAGATGACCATGCTATAACTCTAGTGGAACGCGCAAGTCGCATCCAGACTCCTTCTACTACTCTCCGACAGAAACGTGTGCCGGCCACTTCAGCGAAGCAAAAGAGCTTGCGGCAGACTTGGAGTCGCATAATGGCAATCGATGAAGATGATATTGGACTTGACGATAGCTTCTTCCAGCTCGGAGGCGACTCAATCGGAGCCATGAAGCTCGTATCGGAGCTCCGAGCCAAGGGGCTGGAGCTGACGGTCCCCGAGATATTCAAGCACAGGACATTGTACGACATGGCCAAGGTTCTCCGCGAAAGCAGACAGGAAACCGCAGAATCGAGAGAAGAGCCTCCCACCCCCTTTTCACTGCTTGACGTTCCAGATGTTGATGCCTTCATCGCCGAGACCGTGCGGCCGAACCTCGCCCGAGCCGACCTCGTGATCCAGGACATCTACCCAGCGCGGCCGCTCCAGCAGATCGCCGTCCGCGGCACAACGCGGCTGCCGCGGTTCTCGGTGCGGTACGAGCTCTTCCACCTCTCGGGGCGCATCGACCCTGCGCGCCTCCTGGCTAGCTGCCGCGCGCTCGTCGCGCGCAACGAGATCCTTCGGACGGTATTCGTCGAGGACGACGAAGAGCGGTGCTTCGGCGTGGTACTCGAAGCGCTGGATGTGGCCCTCGAGCGTTACGAGGTAGAAAGCGGCAGCGACCCCAGCGCCTTCGCGCACCGCCTCTGCGACGTCGACGTCCAGACCCGCATGCCGCCCGGCTCCGCCTTCGTCAAGTTCATGCTCGTCGAGGCCGCCGACAGCCGCCGCAGCTGCCTCGCCTTCCGCATCTCGCACGCCCAGTACGACGAGGTGTGTCTGCCGGCGCTGATCCGCCAGCTCGCCGGGCTCTACGACGGAGCAGAACAACCCGACTCAGCCCCGTTCTCGTCCTTCGTGCACCGCATCCTGCGCGACGGCCTCCCCCGCAGCATCCCCTACTGGCGGGACCTGCTGCGCGGCAGCGCCCCTCCCACCGTGCTCGGGCCCGGCAACGTCCTCGCCGCGTCGAGAACCAAGTCCGGCACCGCGCCCCCCGCCGCCGCCGTCTGCCGCACCCTGGATGTCTCGGCGCGGCCGCGCGACGTGACGCCCGCGACGCTGCCGACGGCCGCGTGGGCGCTGTGCGTGGCGCGGCGCGCCGGGTCGCGCGACGTCGTGTTCGGCGAGGTGGTCGGGGGCCGCGCGGCCGGCGCGGACGACGACCGCGTCGCGG
The DNA here is from genome assembly GCA_022432365.1 of Hypoxylon sp. FL1284. Taxonomy (NCBI): domain Eukaryota; kingdom Fungi; phylum Ascomycota; class Sordariomycetes; order Xylariales; family Hypoxylaceae; genus Hypoxylon; species Hypoxylon sp. FL1284. Next base: position 448,138 of record JAJJXE010000005.1, on the reverse strand, counting down.
GCCCGACGTGGCAGTACGTGCCGGTGCGCGTGCGCTTCGACGACGACGACGACGGCTGTCGCCGCGCCGCTGACCTGCTGCGGCTCGTGCAGGCGCAGCACGTCGCGGGCGCGCAGCACGGGTGCGCCGGGCTCGGCGAGATCGTGGCGGGGATGGCCGACGACGACGCGTGGGCCGCCGCCGGCGTCGACTGGTTCGACTCGGTCGTGCACCAGGACGTGCGGCACGTCGAGACGCTCTCGCTCGGCGGCGTCGCCGACTGCCACCTCGAGACCGTGTACCCGCACCCCGAGCCGCTGCGCGAGTGGAAGCTGCAGGCCTTCTTCGACGAGCGCTGCGACCGCCTCACCCTCGAGATCGTCACGTTCGAGGACTGGGTCGGCGTCGCCAACGAGCTGCTCGACGAGCTCGAGCGCATCGTGGATACTCTCGTCAAGAGGCCGGACGAGCTGCTCTTTGGCTGAGAGGGGATAGGTATATGGCAGAGCGTATATGAAGCTGGATTTCTTGTGATAAGTCGGGTAGATATGTTAAGCACTGCCTAAATGTTACCTGGTGAATCAGCAATCCTTGATACTTGGAATCTGATCCCGCTGCTTACATCACCGCTTGGTAGACTCAAATTTACCAAGTATATTTTCGTTTTTTTTTTAAGTAAAATTTCTGGTTTACACCTATTTTCTTAAACAGCTATATATACCTGTTGGACGGGACAAACTGCCCGCAATAGACGAATATCAAACAAATAATCATCAGGAAGCTGAAGGGGTAGCAGTTTCAAGAGCAAGCTGATTCAATGCCCATCTAGCCCCTCGCCGTAGGATTAAGCCAACCAATTTATCGGTTCCCGTAAAAACGCCAAGTACATCGTTTCACCTCCCTTTCCGTGCTGCGATCCATCATATCCGAGCGGTGTAGCCAGGCTTGCTGACGTCGGCTCTGGCCTTCCTTCTTCTGTACGTGTCTCGGTAGTTGTATCGCTCGTAAGTGCCAAATCCGTAGAAGCCGACACCGACCACGAGCCAGATGCTGGTAAGGACCAGACCGACCGGGAAGATGAGTATGTTGACGCCGGGCAGGACGAAGGCGACCTCGCCAGTGTGAAGCATCGCCGTCTGGTTGTCGACGGCTAGCGAGGCGATACCAAAGTCGGACATGACGACCTCGGTCGAGAAGATGCCGTTCACGAAGGCGGCTTCGTTAGAGGAGACGTTGGTGCTGACTTCACGACCTGCCGTGTTCTTGCCTGTCAGCGTCACGACAGGCATCACCAGCGCTTCGAGGACACCCCTATGAGGATTATCAGTATTTGCAACACTACCTAGACGAGCTTGGTCTGAGCTTCACAGTTCTTACATTGTCATGGGCTGTTTCATCTGGTCCGCGTTTATCTGGCCGATGAACATGTATGCTTGCAGCAGCGGAGGCTTTGAGTCCTCTCGCTTACTAACATCAGGTTGGTCGCTCCCCTTCACGGGCGAAACGGTAGCGCCGCTGTACTGTAGTCCGACGGCGATTTCGGAAGGGGGAATGCCCAGGAAATCTCCGGAAGGGTCCGATACTTGATAGAGATGCAGATCCGCGGTGAAGGAGCCGTTGTCGGTGTTGAGGCTGAAAAGATTATAGCAGACTGCCGCGCCTGAGGGGTTAGAAGCGATCGAGAGTGACGACAACGCCTTGGTGCATTTTGCCCCAGTGTCCATATTCCATTGCGTCAAGTCGGAACCGTTAGCCGCTTGCCTGCTTGCCAATGGACCGTTGCCGCCCTCCATTCTCGTTTCCAGCATGTCTTCTCGAGGTCCCAATATGGCACCCATTCGAGGCTCCACGCTCGCGAGTGCCAACGTGGCAAACAGCGATGCAATCGCAGCACTTGTCCGAACCATCTTGACGAAATTATCTCACGCTCTCCGGATTAGATATTGGGTATAGGGTATATGGTCGTTGAAAATACGAAGTAGCCGGCCGGCGGTCGAAGAGAATGTGGTGCCTTGTGATGAACGTCTGGAACCTGCCCGTCTCGTAGCTGCTAGATTACGCTGGGAAGCGGAGATCCGAATGGTAGCGATTAGATTAGAGACCTAGCAGGAGAGGAAACGGAGGAAAGGGACCTGCCCGCGGGAAGGGGGATATGATGATGTTTTTGTTTGGCTTAGCAAATTTGCATGGCGAGTGGGAGAAGAGAAGGAAAAGGGGGCAGATATCAGCTTGATACCGTAGATAGAACGAGGATTATGATACAAGGGGTCCACATCAAGACAACTCCAAGCTTGATGGCCTGACGGTGGGTCGTCGAGCGATCTTGTAACTCGTTCGGGTAGCCTTCGATAGATCAAGGCCTATGGTCGGGCTTGTCTGGGAGATCTAAGCAGCCGGGGGGTGGCAGGGTGGCAGTGGTTGGCCATCACGCGCCTGCGAGAGAGAGGGCATAGAACATCAGACCAGCCCTTGTCACATATCTGCTATGCGACAGTAAGGATCATGTTCATGACACAGGCATCTGGAACGAGGAGGCGAAGACGAGCCTCCCGCCTGAGTCACTTGGGTACCTGGCAGCTAGCCCTCGCGGCCCCATGGCGAATGGGCAGGTTCGAGAAGCAAGGCATGGTGGATACGAGCTAATAGGCAGAGCATCGGCAATGCGACGGCGCGAACCTAGCGAATGAGGTGTCAGAATACGGCTCGGGCCCAGACCAAGCAGAAGAAAACGCGATAGGCAGACGACGTACACTTGCTTCTAGCCATATTCAATCCAGCTAATCGCATCGAATCAACCGTATGGGTATTTTTTGCGAATTTCGAATTACGAATTGCAGGGCCAATGATCCAGGTCGCAGGCTGCTCTGACGGTTGTGACATTTGTCGGATCGTCTCACGATGCGACGTTGATGAAGAGAGAACCGGTTTCGAGAGGCCCGGCAGCTCTGAGACAAGAGCGTAGCGCTCTGACAAATCCAGCCAATTGCGGCTCCTCTTTTGCTCGACATTTCCGCGCTTCGCCAGGCCTTGTGCAGGTACATGGCCGCTGATTGGATGGCTTTGAAGGTCCCAGGGCCCCTAATAAGCCCCCTGTACGTAATACCCCTGGCGTCCCTGACAGGCCTTCTGACAGGCCTTCTGACAGGCCTTGCCCTTATGTCACAGGCCCCGGTAGCCAAGAACCAGGTACTTGACAACTTCTTTTTTCTTTTTCACTTGTAAGGCATTTACGTGACTGCGGTTGCGTCCTCTAAGCATCGTCGTCGAGTCTGCCATATATCAGCGTCAGATGCTATCAAGATAGAATTTGATGGTATTTGGAACGCTGCGAGACTTCTTGGTCAGTTGAGTTTCTCATGGCGATAAATATGCGTGAAGAGAACTTCATGATATGCCCCTCTGCTGCCAAGATACCTGCCGGCAATGGACACTTGCGCGGAGCCATGTCAAGTAGAGACACATCCCTTTCGAGATGCCAAACGCAAAGATCGCGTGTTGAGATTCCTCTTTCTCCGCATCGAGCCCTATTTGGAATATTCCAAAAACTTGGGAGATGAGAGGAGAGCTGCTAAGCCGCGACGTCTTCGCCTTCATTGTTTGATCCTCCATCTATAATAGATCGAGCTCGTATCATCCAATGCTCACTGCTTTTTCTAATCCTACTTTGAGGAAACATACGACTAGATCGAACCGACTTGGCAGTATAATGTTTCGAGCTGAGTCAACTTAGCCAACGTCGACTTGTGTGGCAGACGATGGCAGTCTTGAGTGCTGTGAAGAGAAATGCTTACTCTCGTGCTCGTGCTAACAGATTCAAAGAACATCGCAGTAGCAATCTCGGCTTCAGCTGCATATCTTCCTTCCTAGAATGAAAGTCGCATATACTTGATGATTTGCTGTTTCTGAGTCTGTGTAGCATCCACCTTTGATCACGAAGAACTGAGGGCTGCCTGCGATGCAACGACAGCCTTCAACTTTCAACCTTTGTTAACATCGACCTTCTCAACGGCTTCTTGCATATGGCGCATGTACCCTACCTCAGGTAAGTTTACTCGGCTCATGATGTACATTGACAGAACCATAGTGTGGCAAACAACCGAAGGGTCGTGTTTATCTAGATACCTGACCTATAGCCCCAATACAAATAGCGACCCCAACGAAGACGACATCATTGTAACGAGAGTCTGTGTGTTACTTTCATGATAAAAGCTTCCGATGCCGACACCGCGCACAGCGTGGACCTAAAAGGGGCACAGGGCGATTTGCGTGGTGATGGAACACTCCTATCGTTATATCGGCTGTTTCTAGCTCTCCTCCCTAGGTCGGGTATCTGTATACAAGTGTGCCCCAGGCAGAGGAGAAAAACAAACTTCCTAGGTATTCAACCATCTGACGTTGATTGGCTCGTGTCCTGATATCCTCCTGAGATGCGGTACGTCGCAAACCACAAATCAAATTACTCTTCTCTGCCGGCAAGAAATTCTACCCTGAAGAATGCCAGCTCCACCAAGTATTCGGCCAAGGAGGAAAAGGAAGTATCAGAAAAGCGGCACATGAGTCTTGATGAAGTGCCCCGCCTCTGCGAAGACGAGGTAGAGGCTCACGACGGCCCAGCATCCCAGGATAGTAGAAAAGGCGAGGGCTTGCTTCAGCTGTGACACCGCCGAGATAAGAGGCTGTCGCACAGAAGGGATCTGAAGCAGCCGGCCGCTGATGGGTAGTTGCGTCGTGGGAGCGCCCGTCTCCCCGGACCTTTCGGCCTCGGCGATGATGTCGTGCATCTTCCAGGCCACCTTGTTGCTGATCCTCTCCCACGTGGCCGAGCAGGCGTACGCCCTGCTGTTCGTGGCCATCAGCTGGCGGCGCGCCGGGTGGTTGCCGAGTTCCACCACCTTTCCCACGAACCCCTCCAGGTCCTCGGGATGCGTCAGAAACCCGTTGGCGCCGTGGTCGATGATGTCGCTCGGCCCGCCCTCGTCCCGCGCGATCACGGGTAGGCCGCTGGCCATGGCCTCTAGGACCACGAGCCCGAACGTCTCGGTGATGGAGCAGTGCAGGAAGACGTCGGCCGACGCGTAGTGCGTCGCCAGCTCCTCTCCGATCTTGAACCCGGCGAATATGACCTTGCCCGTCTCCTTCAGAGGCGTGAACATGTCCTTGACCTCTTGCTCGACGACCGGGTTTTGGTTTCCGCCCACCACCACGAGCTTGAAATCCAAGCCCCTCTTATCCAGCTCGATGGCGACGTCCGCCAGGAACTTGAATCCCTTCTCGCCCGCCAGCCGCGAGCAGGTGAGCAGGATGAGCTCGCCGTTAGGTGCCCACTCGGCGCTCAGCTCCCGGCTCCTCTTGGCGGGGCAGAAATTGTCGGTGTCGACCCCTCGTCTCAGCACCTCCATCTTCTTTTCTGGCACGCCAGCGACGTCTCTCAGGTACTTCTTGGTGAAGTTGCTCGGGTAGAAAATGGTTCTGACCGACGCGTCGTTATAGAGATAGCCATGGAGGAAGTCAAAGAAGCGGCTCGCGATACCGCCGAGCGGCCACGGGAACAGTATAGAGCAGTAGCCCGCCAGGTCGGTCTGGAAATTGCATATTGCCGGTACCTGCGACTCCTTCGGGTACTGTTGTAGCTGTAGCATCACCTGGAAGCCTAGAGACGCGGGGCTGGCTAGGTAGATGAGATCCGGCGGTCCTCCGAACGTCTGCTTGTATAGCTCGGACAGCCGCAAGGGGTATGCTACGGAGAGCTCGGGGTTGAAGGGCAGGGCGTAGCCAGGGAGCCTCACTTCGTCGTTGTAGGGCGGGCTGGTATCAGGGGTCGGGCTGATGGGCGCGAAGGTATTCACCTTAGTATGGTTATACGGCGCAACGACTGCAACGACGGCTCCGTGAGATCGCAGCTGGTTCACCAGCATCATGGTCGTGCGCGACACGCCATTTACGGGACCAAGGCTCTCCGTGCAGAGCAGGATGCGCCGCCCGCGCAGACCAAGGGGGAAGACGTCCAGATCGTGAGATGTTGCACACATGCTTTTTTCTGTCCGTTCTTTCAACGCGATGGGTTAATTATAAACCTAGATGATACCGGATATGATGTTGTATCCAGAGATTGAAATTTGCCCACTCGTTGGGAGGGCACGGGACCACAACTCTGCCAAGTCACGTATCTCTGAGTTCCCTGTTGATATCAGGGTAGAACGGGGAGATAAGACGATGGGTTGCAGGTTGTTGAGACGGCTTAGATGACCTTGTTGGCAGCGACAAACCGGCCGTTCGTTTAGGTTAAAGAGCAAGAATCCATATCCGGATCTCCCCATGGGGGGGGGGGCGGGTTAAGAAGCCACCCAATGACGGGCTCTGATAGTAGCACATTCCAAGAAGTCGGGTCACTATTGCATCGAGTCGGTGGCTCTTTGGCGGGGACACGCATTCAGATCTGACACGACGCCGCACGAGAGTCATGGGCCCAGCCTAGGCGCGTCTGATTCCGTACGTCGCGGGCAAATGTCACACCTAAGATTCGTGTGCGAGGACATCTAATCTATTGGCTATCTATGCCGCGAGAAGCACGTTATACCACAAAGGATGGCACCTTACCGCTCAATTAGCACCGACAGCAACACGCAAAAGCATCTACCTTCTGTCGTCAAGCCCCTACCTCACATATCCGCACCTGTGTAACATCTCCCGGGCTAAGACTGAGCTCTTTTCGGATACTGGGAGACACTTCTGTATATATATATACCTAGGTACCTACCTAGGTACCTTCTAAGGTACATGTAGATATAAACGTTGAGATGCCCGTCTTCGCACAGCTGATGCCGCAGTATGGGGTCCTATGGGACCCGTACTTGCTCGTCCTGCCTACCATCACTTGCCCATCGTGCAGTCTAGAAATCCCTGGTCTGCGTGCATTTCCAGTCTTGTCCGGGCATACCTCCCTCGGACGGACACATGCGGCTACGGTGATATCATATTCAACAACAGCTCCTGGCAAAAAACCATTGAGGTGGCCTAACCTTCGTCTATATATCCGGTCTTTCTACAGACATTCGGTTTTGTTACATATATTCAGTCGTCAAGTCCTTCTCCATCACGTCCAAGTGTGATCTCCTAGCTCTCCTCAGCTCACTTGTTCAACACACTGCCGACTTCCTGCTACCGACGTGACACCTCGACAAACACCTGCTGGAAGCCTACCGGCGAGCTCTGAGGTATTACGCCAAAGATATCAGGGGTCAGGTTTATAGAGATTCCTGCACAATGTCTGGTCTTGGTCCTAACGGCCTCTTCGCCGATGATTTTTCATCGGCCCCTACCACACCGAGCGAAAGCTTGTCATCCAGCCATATGGAAGAGGCGGCAGTCCTTGACAACCTCGAGGACACGACGCGCCCGGTTAAAAATATATGCTGTGTCGGGGCTGGCTATGTCGGTGAGCAGTTTTCTTCTCCGCTTCGTGTGCTACACCGATCGATGTCGCTCTTCTCACCGTCCGTATTTGGGTTGCCAGACTAACACGACAGAATAGGCGGGCCTACAGCCGCAGTCATGGCGTATATGAACCCCCATCTCCGGGTCACGGTCGTGGACAAGAACGCGGAGCGGATCCGACGCTGGAACTCTCAGCACCTGCCGATATATGAGCCGGGCTTGGGTGACATCGTCCGCATCGCTCGAGACGGGAGCAGACCGTTTCGTTTCATTAACGAGCCGACGGATCTAAACCGGCGACCGGGTCCGCTGACGCCCTCTGACAGCAGCCTTCTGCAACCCGAGGCACAGGTTACCGTGCCGGCTAGGCCGCCAAACTTGATCTTCTCGATTCAAGTGGGGAAATTCATCGGCGAGGCGGATATCGTGCTGATCGCGGTCAATACGCCAACGAAGGTGACTGGCGTCGGCGCGGGAAGGGCGACAGATATGGCGTACTTTGAGGCCATTGCTGGCATGGTCGCCATGTACGCACGAGAAGGTGCCATTATCGTGGAGAAATCCACGGTTCCGTGTAGGACGGCTGATATGGTCAGGAAAACTGTGAGTTTGTACCCGTGGCGTCCCAGAAAAAGAGGAGGGAAGGAGAAAGGCTCCTAACACAAGCCGCAGATGGCGATTCACCGACCCGGTGTTGACTTCGAGATCCTTTCCAACCCTGAATTCTTAGCTGCGGGTACAGCCATGAAGGACCTCATGTATCCGGATCGAGTCTTGATCGGATGTTCCCCAACATCGTCTGGCCACCTAGCATGCGCGGCCTTGGCGCAAGTGTACTCGGCGTGGGTTCCGCGATCACGCATTCTCACGACAAACGTCTACTCGTCCGAGTTGGCCAAGCTAGTGGCAAACTCGATGCTGGCGCAGAGGATAAGTAGCATCAACTCCATATCCGCCATCTGCGAGAAGACCGGGGCGAACGTCGACGAGGTAGCGGACTCCATCGGGTCAGACCCCCGAATCGGAGACAAGTTCCTCAAGGCGGGCATCGGCTTCGGCGGGAGCTGCTTCAAGAAGGACATCATGAGCCTGGTATACCTGGCCGAGTCCTTCGGCCTTGACGAGGTCAGCAAGTACTGGAGACAGGTAGTCGTCATGAACGAATATCAGCGGGATCGGTTCGCCAAGCGGGTGATCGCTTGCCTGAACAACACTCTGTCGGGCAAGAAGGTCACGCTGCTCGGCTACGCATTTAAGGCCAACACGTCGGACACCAGAGAGTCGCCGGCGTTAGAAATCATCAAGATGCTTCTCGTGGAGGGCCCCAAGGAGATCGCTATATACGACCCCTGCTGCAACCCCAGGGTTGTCAAAGCCGAGATAAGGACGCTTATCCCGGGCGAAAAGGCGTTGAAGGAAGACGGGGGACCAGTTGTGGTCTACTCTGGCGCGGACAAGGCTTGCGCGAGCAGCCACGCGGTTCTGATAACGACCGAGTTTGACGAATTCCGCAACACGTCTGCCGAGGCATCGGGTACGAAAAGGGATAGTCTCAATTCCGATCCCCGGCCACTTGGACAAGATTTAGGCGCTGCAACGGAGACAGACATTCCTACGGAGATGGAAATCCTGGCCCTACACAACTACCTCCTGGGCGCTTCGTCGGCGGCGGAGAGGGTCGACGACCCTCTGGGCCGTTACGTACCGGAACCGACGTGCGACATGACGTGTCCGGACTGCGGCCTCATCAGGACGAGCGGCTACTCGACTGCGGGAAACTCGGGCGAGGGCAGACCGAAGACGCGGTTGGACTGGCCTAATATTGCCCGGCATATGAACAAGCCGAAGTGGCTGTTCGACGGCAAGGGAATTGTCAATGTCGAGGAGATGAAGCAACTAGGCATTCGTGTCGAGAGCATAGGACGCTAGCGGGAATGGATGACTGTTTCTTTGGCCAAGCGCCGATTATATTTGATGTTTTCTTTTTTATACCCGGACTGTTGGCCGATAGACGCTTGATACCCTTTTTCTTTTGGGGGGGGGGGACGCAATGGAACCCTCATGAGCTTACTATCTGGACCTCCTGGCTTCTCATGAAGAGACTGATGAGCAAGATGCAATCGACCGCCCTAGCGCTTGGGGGTGATGGTCGACCTCGTACATATTATGCTTCATACAGCGCATATGTACCTACCTAGGTAGACATACCTACATGGTAGACATGCTACTTGGCGCCTGGTAGGCAAACAGGTAGTTAACAAATTCTATGCTGGAATGATGTAAGGCGGTGATAATTTTCAGATGTGACCCCAAGGGAATCCCGGTGAGCCGAGCGTACTTGTACCTTGACCTGAATCCGGCACTTTGGTTCAGCTCCGAATAACGCCCTGACTTGCCTACTTTACGCATCTAGGTATGCATTCCCGTACGAGCTGACGAATCATGCGACTAGATTCAGAAGCTGAGCATTAGATAATGGCCCGCATGTGAGCCGCAAGCCTGGCATGTTCTAGAGCGACAAAGCGAGAGGACGGATATACCAGATCGGCATCTCAGCTTAGGGCGTAGAAAAATGCCCGATCAAAGAGCCATGAAGCAATTAGCCACGAACCTCGGCCAACCGATTTCGTCATGATAAAAATAAATAATGGGAATGTCAATAAATCGGTAGACCGGTGCTCCGTAAACGTGCAGATTCCTTGGAGACATACATAACGTATTCAACATAGCCATTCCTGAGAACCAGAAGGTGACGCCTATGATACGTTGACTTCCGGCCAGATTTACAACTAAACCTCCAACTCTCCCCCCTTTTCCCCCCTCCAGCCCCTCACTGTGTCTCAGTATGGCGCGAGCGCGGAACGTAGCGCTGCGAGCTTCTACTCAGCTCTCGTACCGATGGGCAACTCCTAGCGTACCGCGACAATACGGAATCGCATGTTCTGCCGTCGCTACTAGCTCGAGGTTGGCGAATTGCAACCGGCGATCGCATCGGTTCTACTCTACCGAGGGACCCGCCAAGGTGCGAGGCGGCTCCAAGGTTTACGCTTCGGCAGATGAAGCCGTCGCGGACCTCAAGGATGGAGACGTGATATTGAGCGCAGGGTTTGGACTGTGTGGTGTCGCCGGTATGTTTAAGAGAATGCTTGAGTCGTAAAGCCAGCGTTTACCAAGGACGGCGTTTGGCAGTGCCGGCACGCACACATATACCGAACAAGGGCGGCTAACCGACGGCAAACCACAGAAACGCTCATCCAGGCGATCCACAAGAAGGGCCTCAAGAACCTGACGGCGGTCTCGAACAACGCGGGCGCGGGCGACCACGGCCTGGCGCTGCTGACGCGGGACGGGCGGCTGGGGCGCATCGTGCTGTCGTACCTGGGGTCCAACAAGGAGCTGGAGCGGCAGTACCTGACGGGCAAGATCGCGGTCGAGCTGTGCCCGCAGGGCACGCTGGCGGAGCGCCTGCGCGCGGCCGGCGCCGGCATCCCGGCCTTCTACACGGCCACCGGCGGCCGCACCTTCGTCGAGACGGGCGAGATCCCCGTCCGCTTCACCCCCGAGGCCGTGCTCGAGAAGGGCCGCCCCAAGGAGACCCGCGTCTTCGCCGGCCGCTCCTACATCATGGAGACGGCCCTGCCCGGCGACGTCGCCGTCCTGCGCGCCTGGAAGGCCGACGAGGCCGGTAACTGCGTCTTCAAGTAAGCTATCCCCTCCCCCTGCCCCCCCTTTCTTCGAGACACGTAGGCTCAGCCTCACCCGTCAGATACACGACCAAGACGTACGCCGGCCTCATGGCCAAGGCAGCGCGCATCGCCATCGTCGAGGCCGAGAACATCGTGCCGATCGGGTCCATCGAGCCGGACGCCGTGGACCTGCCGGGCATCTTCGTCGACCGGATCGTGCCGGCGACGGCGCCCAAGAACTTCGAGGTGCTGAAGGTGGCGCCGCCGAAGGAAGCAGAAGGGGAGAAGGCCTCCGGCGCGAAAGAGGGCGCAGCAGGCAAGCCGGACGCGCGCAACCGCATCGCGCGGCGCGCGGCGCTGGAGCTCCGCGACGGCTACTACGTGAACCTGGGCGTCGGGATCCCGACGCTGGCGGCGTCGTACCTGCGCGACGGCGCGCGCGTGTGGCTGCAGTCGGAGAACGGGATCCTGGGCATGGGGCCGTACCCGGCTTCAGAAGCAGACGCGGATCCGGACCTGATCAACGCGGGCAAGGAGACGGTGACGCTGCTGCCGGGCGCCGCGACGTTCGACTCGGCCGAGTCGTTCGGCATGATCCGGGGCGGGCACGTCGACGTGTCGATCCTCGGGGCCTTCCAGGTCTCCGCGGCGGGCGACCTGGCCAACTACATGATCCCGGGCCGCGTCTTCAAGGGCATGGGCGGCGCCATGGATTTGGTATCGGACCCCGACCGCACCAAGATCGTCGTCGCCACCGAGCACGTCGACAAGAAGGGCCGCAGCAAGATCGTCCAGGACTGCCGCCTGCCCCTCACCGGCAAGGCCGTCGTCAGCACCATCATCACGGACCTCGCCGTCTTCCAGGTCGACCGCGTCAAGGGCGGTTTGACTCTTGCCGAGATCGCGGAGGGCGTCGACCTCGAGACCGTCAAGGCCAAGACTGATGCCGAGTTCGTCGTTGCGGGCGATCTTAAGACGTTTTAAGGAGACCTCAGCTCTCTTTTAGGATTAAGACGTAGGTAGCTCAAGATGAGACGAAAGGGAAAGGGGGCGAGGTAGAGCGAGGATAGACGTGATGGCATCTATACCAGCAGTATATTTCCTCTTTCCCACTGTACATAGAAGCAAGGACTTTCTTATTGGTCCCGGGTATGGACATCAGCGTATTTTGTTATCATGTAGAATTTACATAAAGTCAAAGCATCATATGTCTTTGTGGCTGTGAATATATACCTCTTACCCAGGGCAGCTTCGTTCAGGTCCGTACCTGTATATACACGCAATCTACCTGATTCATTAACACATCCGAAGATATCATACCTACTGTCATGAACCCGTCATCTTTCTTTCTCTCCTAGTCCAGCCTCTCATAACTTAGCCCGCATACCAGGCGCAAACGTAGTTCCCTCCCCTCCGCTGATAGCGCCGACGAGCGTGTCGATATTCTCAAGCATCCAGATGCTCCCGTCGTCCGACGCGAGCCACGGCCCGCCGCGCACGGGCTCCTCACCGGCGGCGGTCGCATCGCCGCTATCGTACGCCTTGCGCAGGCCGAAGACGTGTGAGACGACCTGGGGGCCGACGCCGGTCTGCGTGCGCAGGCAGGCGATAGCCACGAGCGAGGTGAGGACGCGGCCGACCTTAGCGCCGGCGGGCGGCTCGACGCCGCGCGGGTTCGACAGCAGGTTGGAGTAGTGGCCGTTGAGGATGTGGACGGGCAGGTCGGGGTGGGACCCGGCGAGCTTGTCGAGCAGCTTGCGCTCGAAGCCGGCGTACACGCCGTCCCAGAGCGCGAGCCCGTCGCGCTTGCGCTGCGCCAGGTTGTCGGGCGTCAGCTCGCGCGTCGGCGCGTCGCTCAGCAGCGCGCCCACGGCGCCCGGCAGGCTCGCCCGGAACGCGCCTAGCGTGTTGATCGTCCGCGGGATCCCGTTGAACGAGATGCACTTGAGCCCGACCTCGCGGATCAGCTCCGCGTTCTGCGCCGCCGTCCGCGACGGCTCCGACGCCTGCCGCGGCGCCTTGTTGGCTAGCTCGAAGATCTGCGCCATGGCTTCCGGGCAGTTCAGCGTCGCGGATACGGCTGTCTGTGGCAAGAGGAATCCCGTTGTTTAGCCTTTATGTTTTTGTTATCTCTCTCCCGCCAAGCCACCTCGTTGCGCCTTCGCTTTCTCTACCCATGCTCAAGGTGGCCGACGAAGGGAGATAGGAAGCAGCGTGCTTAGGGTCAGACACGTACCGACAATGTTACCCACGCCGGTAGCCCGACCTCCTTCTCGGCCGCATTGGTCGCGAATTGCTTCAGCGCATCTTTCACGCCCGGCGAGGACGGAGTGTAGCCCGGTTTCGCATGGCTTGCGTTAATGAGGGTCTTGACAGCTTCTGAGAGCTTCGACATCGTCTCGCTTTCGGTCGGTATCGCGCGGGGAAGGGCAGGTAGGTCAGAAAAGACCGGGCGAAAAGTCACAACTGCTTGACCCTACTACAGGTACTGACAGGCCAATTGCCAAATATCTTGAGTCTAGTAATATCAACTCTCGTTTGCAGGATATGCCACGCGCGTGTGAGGGTCGTAACTTGGTTTTCGCAGTCGTCGTTTTCAAAGGGCTTTTGCCGGGCGTCATCGAGCTCGTGAAATCCAGTATTTGCTCTATATTCCAGCGGCCTTAGGGGTCTTGGAGCCACCTAAGCTGCCTAGGAGCATGCCGAGACAATGCCGCGGCTCGGGCTCGAAGAAGCGATCGGCGATTCAAGAACCGCCGACAGCGCTGTAAGTAGTGCTAAGACCTTCTGCATTAGCAGGGCCACAGCGGCTGGTACTGCCCTACGCCCACTGGATTCGGCCTCTAAGTTCAGCACCTGAGATACCAAGGACAGCTAATTTCCATTCGTCCTAGCCTTAAAGCCTCGGGAGTTATTTGTGACGCCGGTAACACATGTTCACGAGAGCATCGTATGGACTTACAAACTACCTAGGTAGGTATATAAGGCATATATCAAGTGTCGGCTCAGACAAGGGTACTTAACTTGGGCAGATGTTAAGACACATCTGATATTTCGAAGAACCTTGAACTCCTTTCATCGTCAATACCGTTCCGGATCTCAACCTTTCGAAACCAATATCACCAGCACTTTGAGGATCTTCTCATGTTGCGACTATGTGATCATTGTATTGCCTTAGTCGCTATCTGAAATACCCGAGAATTTCCTGGAAACCTGGCCTCCTCAATTCTATACCGGCGTCGTTTCCGCCAACCTATATACAATGTTATATCCTGGTATTGACATAGTTCTAAGAGCTTGTTATGGGTATTCATAGAGCGCTCAACAAGGACTGGAAAAGACTGTCGTTCTACCACGTTGACCATTCCCAAAGTAAGTTGTCCCAATTCCGTACCCGTATAGGATTTCTAGTCGTAGATGTTTCATCATCAACGTCGCTGCACGAGCATGAGATTGCTGACTCTCTGCTAGCAACGACTTTATAGCACCAGCTTGAACGTCGGGTCACGGTCGTCGCCGTAGCCACGGTACTTGTCGTACTTGCCCTTGGCCTTGTCCCGGTTGATCTTGGCGACGTATAGTACGTTGCAGAGGACCCTGTTAACTGTTAGACACCTGGGGTTCTTTCTAGTGTCTCGTCGACCAGAGGTGGGATACTCACAAGAACCATCCGGCGCACAGAAGACCCAAGATGATGGTGTGGCCCTCGTAGTAGGTCGGCCCTTGAGACTTGGGGTATATGAAGACGGCGACGAATCCACCGCAGTTGGCAATCGCAAGTTGCAGGGCACTCGTGGTAGCTCGCTTGTAGTGACCGGCAGAGTTCTGCGTGGTTCATCGTCAGTATGAGCACGAATCCTCTGGGAGAGACGTTCATATTCGAAGGCGCGAGCAGGGCAAAACTTACGTTAGAGAGCCAACCGAGAACAGGCGGCACACTGCTGTACAGACCAGTAGCCATCAGGAACGTCATGCCGTACTTGACCTTGTCGTTGTTGGTGTTGGCAATCACGGCGTATCCGACAATGGCCAAGGGAAGCGAGCACAGCATAACGGGTCCTCGGACGCGGAAGCGGTCAGAGACGTATGCGGTTATCACTAAGTCGCGTAAGTCTCGCATTCAATACGCAAGAGCGGGACGTGATTTACATACCTGTGACTACTGAAGCCACCGCATAGGGGATAACAGACCACAGCT
This sequence comes from Hypoxylon sp. FL1284, assembly GCA_022432365.1. Lineage (NCBI taxonomy): Eukaryota > Fungi > Ascomycota > Sordariomycetes > Xylariales > Hypoxylaceae > Hypoxylon > Hypoxylon sp. FL1284. Next base: position 432,841 of record JAJJXE010000005.1, on the reverse strand, counting down.
GAGCTTCGTCGGCAGTGTATCCCAGACCAGAGATAATCGTTGGGAGCTAGCAAGGAGTTGTTAGGAGAAGACAACCTGAAAGAAGGATAAGTGCGACTTACGAAGAGACCGAAGCTGTACAGACCACTGAGGATTCCGAAGTACGCGCACGCGGTGAACCAGGTCTGCATGCTGAAGATACCGCGAGAGACTTCGCCCCAGGAGAACTTCTCGCTAACCTCCCTAGACGATGGTTAGCAAAGATGATGTAAAGATCTCGAGGACCGGGACATGGCACATACTTCTCATTGTTGCCACCGCCGCTGGTAGGCGCGTGAAGACGGCTGGCGGCAAATTGACGCTCCTCGGGAGTTAAGAACTTGGCCGATCCGGCACCGTTTGGAAGGAGGAAGTAAGCAGCAATTCCGACCAGAGCAGTCTTCATGAGGGTTAGTATGACACACGACTGCTACCGGGTGAGCAGTCACTTACGAATAGACCCTCCAGCACGAAGATCCATCTCCAGCTGCTGAGTCCACCTCCGGTACCGATCTCCGAGATGCCACGAGCGAGAAGGCCTGGGTGATGTCAGTTATCATCGCTTTCTCGTATGAGTAAGAAAAGGGGCTCATACCTCCGAAGGCGCCTGACAGAGACGCAGCAGTGTAGAAGATACCAATTCGGAGGGCGAGCTCTCCTCTCGTATAGATGGTCGACAAGTAAAGAACCTACGACGCCTGTGAGTTATGATACGTTGGGACGGCTGGATCAATCTACACATACAATTCCGGGTAGCAAGCCACCTTCAGTCAATCTGCAACATTCAGAGTCAGCAAATTTACCACATCAACGACGCCTTGCCGCAACGGGTCGAAGATCGACGCCGTCGCGAAAAAGACGCCCAAAAAGCGAAATTGAGCCTTACCCGAGCAGCGCACGGACGCCGACGAAGCCGGCGAAGTTCTGGACGAAGCCGAGGCACATGGCGACGACGCCCCAGAAGAAGGTCAGGCACGGGAGCCAGATGCTGGGGGTGAGCTTCCTGAGGATCAGGTTGCTGGGGATCTCGCTCAGGATGTAGGTGGCGTAGAAGACGGCGAGGCCCTGGTCGTACTGCTCGTCCGTGATGTGGATGTCGTCTTCCAGGTTGTACAGCCGCGCGTTGCCCACGTTGGTCCGGTCCAGGAACGAGCAGAGGAAGAGGACGGCGAGGACGGGGAGAATCCTGGTTTTCACTTGAGGTTAGATGTCGTCTCATTACTATCATTCGTATCCCTCTCATCTTTATAGCTTTCTAATCCTCGACTCAGAGTCAAGTGAAAATAACACGAAAAGGAATGGTTGGGTAGCACCTCGTGTCCAGCTTGAACAGAACTTTGCGCGCCAGCTTCTTGTCTTCCGCCGTGACGTGGGCCGCGAACTGGCCCTTCTCGACCTCCTCCACCGTCGCCTTGTTAATATCCGAGGACGACATCGTGTTGACGTTCCTGTTCTCTCTTCGCCTTTTCCTTGCGCGTCGTTTTGGACCTAAAGGAAGCAAAAGGTTGTATTTGGTGGTCGAAGGGTGGTTTGGACCGACTCTTGAGGAACAAAGAAAGCCGCAAAAGACCAACACCTGAAAAGAAGGAAAAACAGCTTGGTGATCAAACGACTAAATAAGGGCCAACGACCAGGTAGGCTGATAAGGAAACTACTAATACTACATATGTAATAGGTAGGGCCTATAACATTGTCGGGACCGCGCCTGGATAGCCTGTAAGCTTGGAGGCGAACGCCAGTTGGGTTGCGCGGGGAATGTTAGATTACTACATTAACCTTGTCCTTACGAAGACCGTGGACAACAAGGGTGAGGAGCAGGGGTAGGGCTCACCGCAGGCCGCTCAGCCGTTCAGCGTCGTCCTCGTCCTCGTCGTTGGATCGAATCTGTTCTAGGGCAGGTTGGGCGTGTGGGGTAAGCCCGTCGTCGTGGGAGTAAGCCGTAGGGATCCATCATCACTAAGAGACGGGTCCAAGATGCTAATGTCTCTAGCGGCGCGGAGCCGTGCGGGGAGGGAGAGGGACGGCTCTATTTTGCGGAGTTTGATAAACCGCCGAGACTTTTCTCGCACCCCTTTTGGCGCTTGGCTGGACAGGCTGGGGGGTTACCTAAGACTAAGCAGAGGCGAAAAGAAGCCGGTTTTCTTACTACTACCGGTATGTAGACCTCTAACTCTGCACATGGTAGACGCAAGAGCTGATTCCAGGGTTTGATTAATCCGTACGCACCCCAGTGCCACCACATGATAAGCTGCTGTAGCTCTGCGTGCGATGCAAGGGAGAGCTCGCCCGGATGTGCATACTTCAGCCAATGATCTCGTCTCGTCACATCTCATCATTTTCAGGGTCTATCTAACATATTGTCTTGGCCTCATCTAGTAGCCTATAAACTTCCTGTCGGTTACATCGCGCGTGAGCCATGCCGTGCACTAGATTGGTGTGTACATCAAGGCTGCATCGTGACAGTTGTTCGAACGCCGTTCTAGAAAGATGTATGGACCTCACTGCTGGGTTCCCTTACTAAACGCGCCTTCTTTAATATTGTGTATACACAGTATATGACTATGTTCGATGTGTTTTTTTTATTCTTTCGATATACCGACCTCTTGGCTGCATCTGCAAGAAGGGTCCTAGTTAGCATGTATGTAACCCGCCTCGCCTCTCCGTCCACATGTATCCTCACATGTGGGCTGGAGGTTGACAAATATCTGACAGTATGTTGAACCCCAAGTATCCAAGCCCATCTCCGAGCTGGCCTACCTACCCAGCCAGTTAGCTAGCCTACCCCCCATGCCCAACCATACGTGAATGCTCCCCTAAACCAATAACGCCGTTATACCGTGTTCTCGTTTTCTCGTGCCCTCGTACCCAAACAACTAGATTTTTATACATCAAGTCCCGAATGTAGACCAATCCATCCAGTCCAGGTCGGCGCTCTGGAATTGAAAGTCTTCCCAGAACGCGTTGAGGCCGATGTCCGTGTTATTTATAGCTTCGTCCAGCTGGTTCTCGTTGGACATGGTAGAGAATAAGAGGTAATCCGGAGGTAGAGAAGTGGCCGCGATCGGTAATTGTATAGTTCCTTGGTGATTGGCCATGTGAGCAGCGTTCAGGTCGGTATAAAGAGCTGCATTCTTGGCTATCTCTCCGTTCGGCTCTGGAGGCGGCTGGGTAGCTTCTGAAGATCGCGATGCATACTTCAAAATCTGTTTCAGCTGCCGAGCAAATAGACAAGAAAGTCCCTTCCGCTGTATGGGCGTTGATCCTATCCTCTCCAGCACGTCCGTGGTCTCGGCGATCAGGGCCCTGATACTAGGAGCTAGACTAGAGCCACGACCATCCGCGACTGTGCTTACACGGAGTGCAAAACATGCAGCAAAGGATATCATGATAGCGGTGTTGTTAGGCATCGACCTGAGCTGATTCTCACCCTGAACGGCTACTCGTAATACATTCAAGGCAGATGAGAGACCGGCGGCGCGGAAAAAATGGCGCGCTGCCACGGGCGCAGTGCCGTGGTTTATCACCGAGCTGTACAGAGACAGTCGGGTATGAGATGCAAGGATTTCAACATATGGAGGCAATGAGAGTTCTAAGTCAAATTAGCAACGTAATTCACCTTTGTCTCATCGTAGCACAGTACTTACGTTCTCTGTCGCCTATTTGTACGGGCCAGGTTTGATACCACCTATCAAAGAATAGGGTGATTTCGCTCTTGACTCGATCAGCAACGGACAACTCGCTCGTACCGTTGACATAGTCGTCGCATATTGCTCGTACTTTGGCAATCAAATTTGCCTGCAAATTCTCAGTTAGCCAAAATGTGATACCTCGAATCAGGAAGGATCAGTATTACCAAATCTCTTCTTAAGACTGCAACTGAGACGATGGAGCCGTCCCATCGATCTGCGATGTCGCTCAGGTGCCATTGATCGCAGTTTTCGATGAGCGGCGACATGGGCAAAACATAATCTCTTCCTCTCGCGAGGCATACACTGAAGTAGTCCAGGTTAGCCAGCTTACTAGTTTTAGGGTGAAGATCGGGATTCGGGGTCTTACCCTCTTTCGAGAACGAATAAGGACAGCCAAGCCCGTTCTCTTCTCCTAAGGAGCTTCCGGCCCCTGGGAGAGTCGGGATCGACGTCACTAAATCCCTCCATGCCAAGTGCTTTTCGACCAGATATGCAATCGGCAACAGCAATCGTGTCTCGCGGGCTCCGCGGCTCCGTCGATGAAGGTAGGATGATTTTGTTCAATGACAAGTCCAGCGCGATCGTCAACGCCATAGACAGGTAAGTAGAGGTCTCGTCATCGGCCCAATGATCGCCGGTAGAGATCCACGGTATGTTTACCATAAACGCTAATACGATCTCTACGGACTTGTACCGCTTCGCCATGACAAGACTGGCGAGCTTTTGTCTGTGATTCGAAAGTCGCGTATATAAAGATTCCATAGACGGTGAAAACAGCGCCGACGCAGCAGCTATCGAGGTCAGCAAGAATGCTGATCGACTTCGAACAAAGTCGACTGTGTGTATCACGGGATCGATGCCCCATCGCGTGTGCGCGAGCTTGTCGTAGAAACTAGGGCCGTAATGGTTAGTAGGGGGGAATCTATAATTTAGCAGGTCACAGGTTCGTACTAGGAAAATAGCACCTCGGCCTCTGCGAGGGTGATGAGTCCCAAGTCAATTGGGTCCAGGTCTGCGCCGACATCCAGCCGCGGCTGGAAACGGCCGAAGAACTTGTGTAGGTCGTCGCATTCACCAGCCAAGCCGCGGCTCGGCGTAGATTTCGATGGAAGACGGGCCGCTCCCTGTACCTGTGGTGTTATAGACGACAGCAGTTCAGATGTCCTCGCGAGCAATTGCAGCGGGTTCTCGGCATCGTCCAGACTTAATTGATCCTCCTCGACTTTGGGATGGACTGGTGGGTCATCGCGCGAGCAGGTCTGCGACGGGGACGTTCCCATCGACGTTGAGGTCTGCTGCGGGGAGACGGACGACTGGTCGTGATCCATTCCGTTCTGCATCGATATGCGCCGCGGAAGCCCATTGTCCCCATTCAAAAGTTCTCTGCTCCTCTCCAGCAGGAATCGTAGTTCCGAGGCCTGTTCCGCAGACTGGACCTGGTCGATAGAGCCGGCGTGGGACCTTCGCAGAGCCTGCTCTATCTGAAATACCGCCTTCTCCAAGCCCGAATGCTTGCTGCGCGCAGGGTTAGCTGGTGCTGGTGGGCGCACAAGAAACAGCCACAAGAAATCGGCTGGAGCTCACTTCTTTACACCCTTATGCCGGCCGACGTGGAAGAGCGGCGCAGAGCATTGGATGGAGCGCTGGGTGCATCGAGTACAAGTGGGAGACCCGCTCGGACGGACGCACTTCAGCTTGGATTTCTTGCAGTTGAAACAGGCAGCGAGGCGCTCCTCGTCTCTCGAGTCAGTATCTGATTTCGGCGCCATTGGAAGGGAGTTGCCCGGACGGCGAGCACAAGGAGGCCATGAATGTTGTGAACATATGACGGAGGTCGAAGGTGGGCAGACTCAGACGTAGTCTTAGCTCTGGTTAGTACAGGTTACCCCAGCGTGCTTAATCTCCGAGGAGTTGTTCGTGGAGTATTTGGGGTCGTCGTTTGGAGTCTGCGACTTTGTTAGGTCGGCAGAAGAGGTTTGGTAACACTCTGTGGCCCCGCACTTGCTCGTCTAAAGCTCTCTAAGGGCCCGTCACCGTCAGGGGTCAGGGGGGGGGGCGATGAAATCGACGACTATTTGATCAAGCTATGCCATCACGTGATGGCTATAGTCCTGTTATATTGCTTTCGTGCCTCTCTGCTGCCACCCTTCCTTTCCGCGTCCCGCCGTCGGAAATGTTGGCAAGAAAAAGACGCTTTATGGGAAGAAACCGGAGCAGAGCCAGCCGGCCTGCCAATCACCGCCAGCACCTCACCCCCTACTCGACCAGGTAGTAAGTCAGACGGCCCTGCAAGCTCACTTACATCACATTTTCTAAGCCAGCTCGAGGACCCGTGTGCTTCACTTGTAGAATTACTAAGTCCTGCACGACATTCGGGATTTGGAACAGAGCTCAGTCAAGGTCCTATAATCCTGCCTCGCTTAACTGCTTACTTGACACATTCCTCATCCGGCCTCACCATTCACACATATGTAGTCAGAGCGAATCCGTTGCTCGTCGATGACGTTTTGCGAGCACCTTACCCGGCTCAGATGAACTCGATCCCCTTTTGGGACAGGCTCGATAGGCCAGCGTTGGCCGACATAAAATGCAGGATGGCGGCGCTATATGTCGGTTAAAAGCAGCCTGGCAGGCGTCGACCCTAACCTGAGGCCGAGTTATACATAGATCCGCTGGCTCGATCGGACCACGGTCAGGTACGGAAGAGATCTGCGACCTGCGACAATCTGCTCAACACCAGAACTCGAGCGGCGCATAGGCTGCGTTATAGGCGACAACTTCGGAACCAGGAACTGAGCCGCCCGTGCGTCCCTAGGCCGGCAGACACGATTGACTTGCGCTCGCCGAGAAGCGCCGTCGTCTGCTGCTTGATCGATGATTAATAGATGACACACGGCGTGCTGTCACGCAAGGCAGGTTTCAGGTTAGTCGCGTGGAAGCTGGTGCTGAAGAGGCTGTTACTTGGTGTAGTAAGACAACCAGCCCGTGTACTCTGGCCCAACGAATCGACAGCCACAGACGCAATTCTGCATAGCCTTCCCGCCGCCTGCATTACTAGAGAGTCCCACACCCTGTCGACCTGTTGGACGATCGCTCTCCTGTCGGCCATCCTGCATGTAGGTGCGAAGCGCATGTGTGCGTGGGCGAGTAACTGCCAGTGACGAAGTCTAGCCTATATGTGTTACCAGCTACGCCGTCGCCAAGGCTTGCAAGCACATCGACCTACCTATCGTAGCCTACTGCCCCGTAGACCCTACACCTGTGCGATCGTCACAGGGCTAGGTCGTAGTAAAGTCGCTGACGCCTACGACGTATGTAGGGCCAGCTATTGCAGCCTCGCGTTATCAGTGCGGCTGTTAGGCTGTTGGATCGAGCCTGAAGGAGTATCCAACAAGCGTCTCATATGCATTAGCGCAGGTGAGCCTTGGAATATTCTTCGAACAAATTCCCAAAGCTTGTGTTGCACTCCGTATCGTGGCGAGGAACCAACCGGAAACCAGACCGGAGATACGTCGGTATCTCTTCCTAAAGCAATAGGCAAGCTGGTAAGTGGACGATGCGCTGAAACCATCAACAGTCAGGCACGGCCAAGACATACATATAAACCGGGCTGCCAGAAAGGCGCCAGTGACAGTAAAGATATTACCAAGATCTGCTCCAACTGGAATAACATGATGCTAACGTGGTTTCCCGCGACTGTAGTTATATGTCATGGCCCATACTTGAATCCTCAATTGACCTTGACCCTTCCTCAATCCATTCTCTTATGCGATTCTACACTGAAGGTACCGAATGCTATGACGGCCTTCTCTTACGTCGGCGTCTGGTAGCGTTGACCTCTAGATATCTGACAACTCTTGGTTTATGAAGTATGAATTAATCATTGAGGACGTGCGTGCCTAGTCCATGACCTGAAATACTTGGCGAGAGGTAAACTGGTAAGGAAATAATCGTACCCAAATTAGGGGCTTCGTACTTGGTCCGTTTGGTCAAATGGAAAGATGGGCGGGAGCCCGAACGCGCCGGGATGGCGGGATGGCGATACCGGGAATTCGATAGATTATTTCCAGGTGTTACAGGCGGTGATAATGCATTGAGCAGTGCTAAGTGCACTAAATCCGTCTGCGGCCGAACCCTAACCCATCGCCAACTCCACCAAATAGGGGGGCTGTACCTGGGTACTTGGCCTAAGGCTACGAATATCGCACATGTGGCTGGCGTCAGATTTTAGCTATGATGAAGCTGAGACATGTACCTAGAACCGTTCAGTCTTAGGCGTCTCTCCGCTATGTCAGCCTGATTGCCTAATTTCTTTTCTTACGAGTCCTTCCTAAGCTATAAGAAGCGTCACTAGGAGCTTCACAAGAGAACTTTATAACTCAAGACGTTCTCCTTGTTGACGTCTTAGCCTAGAAAATACAATTAGCAACGTTACCAGCTTGGCTCATAATTTGACTTAAAATTGGCACAATACTCACTTGCTAACATCTTCTTCATCTTCTATTTACTCCAAGACACCGCTCGCTGCCAACATGCATGTCATACTTACGGGAGCGACGGGCCTCGTGGGCGCCGGCGTCCTAGACTCCATGATCAAGTTGAAGGACATCACCAAGATCTCAATTCTCAGCCGACGGCCTGTCAAGATGGCCGAAGATCTCAAGGATCCCCGCGTCAACGTTATCATCCATAAAGACTTCGAGAAGTACGATTCCGAGCTGCTCTCCCAGCTCAAGGGAGCCACGGGGTGCGTGTGGGCTCTAGGCATCAGCCAGACTCAAGTGACCAAGGAGTGAGTTTTTTACCCTGCTTACGACAGTGCTCGTATAGCCGTACGAATAGTTGACTGACACCCGGGATAGGGAATATGTAAAGATCACCAAGGACTACGCCCTGGCAGCGTCCGAGGCGTTCCAAACGCTGGCAACCGAGCAGGAGCCCTTCAACTTCGTGTACGTCTCGGGCCTGGGCGCCGCGACGGAGCCCGGCCGGTTCGCCGCCATATTCGCGCGGACCAAGGGCGAGACGGAGGTGGCGCTCGCCGAGATGCGCAAGGCGAATCCCGCCTTCCACGCCAGCTCCGTCCGCCCGGGCTTCGTCGACGCGGCGAGGCACGAGGCCGTCAAGCCTTACATCCCCGTTCCTAATTTTACCTACAGGATGTACATGCCTGTCCTTGGCCCGGCTATCCGCTGTGGATACCAGTCTATATGGAGCCCCACGGACGAGCTGGGCCGCTTTATGGCAGAGATGGCCATGGGGCGGCATAAGGAGCACTTTACCCAGAGCAAAGACATCCAGATGATTGGTAACTTTCCGATACTGGAGAACTCGGCGTTTAGACGACTGGCAGGTCTCGATCGCAAATGAAAGGGTGTTTGTTCACTCTACTTCGTGTCGATAATCAGGAATACATATGTCCCCTTTTTGTTATGATGTACTTATCTAGACGGTATTCGGGTTCCACGCGGATGGTATTCATTGCTTTCTTCCACGGATAGACAGGTTTAGCCTCGCGTTTCTTAATACACATACATCCAGCGCACCCCTAAATAATACTTGGGGTAACATTGGCGATTGCCTACTCTGAGCCTCTTACCACGCCTGTCTTTCCTAATACTCATACCGCCATCGCGGATCCGCGTCTCCCCGCCAGTCCGCCACCTCCCCCACGTTCCTGATCTCATCCGCCACGCCCTCGCGTCTCCTATTCTCATTCCTCAGCCGTACCCCCAGCACCGCCACCACCGCTCCGTTCGCGACGAGGTACGCGAGCGCCAGCGCATGACCGACGACGAAGCGCGGCCCGTCGTCGGCGCGGTACAGCTGGGTGCCGAGGACGGCGCCCAGGTTGCCGACGCTGATCTGCATGGCGTTGGCGACGGCGCGCTTCGTCTGGCCCGACACGTTGACGGCCGGCCACGACAGCACCAGCGCCGTCGCCGGGTAGATGCCGCCCGCCGCGAAGAACACGCCCGCGTAGCTCACGCCCGGCCGGCTGGCCGGGGCTGTGTTGCTTAGCAGGATCGCGTAGCCGATGGCGGCGAAGAGGGCTGACGCGCCGATGAAGATCGCTCGCTGGCGGAGACGCTCGGAGAGTGCGGCTACGGCGAGGGTGGTGACGAATGCGAATGCGTAAGGAGGCACGGTTAGCAGCTGCGCGGTCGCTGCTGAGTACCCGAGGTTGGAGATGATGGTCGGCTGTTGAGCGCGTTAGCTAATACGGCATTTCCTCGCAGCTTTTTATGGTGTGTTGTACCAGGAAGAGGGATAGCGTATAAAGGGGCAAGCTCATCGTGTGGAAACCAAGGCCGTAGAGCCAGCAGTTCGGGTCCTTCAGCGCTTCTGCCACGGCCGCCCAGGTGAATTTCTCGTCGTGGGTTGCGTCGCTGTCTGCTGCTAAACGCTGATGGATGAATTTTCGTTCATCGTCGGTCAGGAACTTGGACGTGTCGGGGTAGTTGTGGATGAAAGCGTACGCCCCCGCCGCCACGACAACTGTAAGGATGCCCTCCTGAATCGATGTGTTAGACGTCGGATCAGGAATTAGATGAGGTGACACTGCATCTACGAACCAGAATGAAGATCCATCGCCAACCGTTCGCCCATACTATGCCTCCCATCCTCCCGATTCCCTACGATCGAATTAGTGAAATTAAGTACTTGATGGTCTTAGGCTATACCGACATAGGCCAGAATGCCGCCAAATGCACCAGCCAGAGACGCGGCGCTGAAGAAGAGCGAGATTCGGTACTGTCGCTCTCGTCTCCTGTACCACATGGAGAAGTAGAACACGACTCCTGGGAATAAGCCACTTTCAGCCTACTTCGTGTTAGCATATCACACAGAAACTCGAATACCAGCTTTCTACTATAGCGATACCCTGTCAAGAGGCAACGGATAGAACGGGTACAGTAGCAAGAAATATATGAACCATACTACGGGAAGGTTAGCTCTGGTACAGGCCGGCCGACCTCCTGGGGATTGGGGTGTTATAAGGTGCTTTCAGACTGACCAACTCCGAGAAAGAATCGGCTCGCGAAAAAGCCTGACAAGTTCTGAACTATGCCCATCAAAGTTGCTACGATACCCCATACTATCGTCAACGTAGGTAGCCATAGCCGAGGCGTCGTACGCTTGAGTATAATGTTGCAAGGGATCTAGCATTCGGTGATTAGCCAACTACCACACGAGATATCTGCCGTATTGGTTCGTAGTAACTTACCTCAAATAGGACATAGCCTATGAAGTAGAGTGTAAGTCCTGTGAGATACTGGTTTGCAGCTATAAGGAAAAGTCAGCAGGCTACCAAATCCAGTCGTCTCGGGCGCGCATACTAATATCGATGTCTTCAAGGAGGCCTTCGATACGAGCGTTACCAACTGTAGACGCGAACGTTAGCGGACGTGGTACTTATATCAGAATATTGTTGACAAGAGATTCAACCATACCATTGCTTCGGTCGAGGAATGAGAGCAAGTATAAAATGCCAACCGCCGGCAAGAGCCTTATGTCCAGCTTTCTCAATAACGCGTTCTCGTTAATCAGAGATCCAGCAGTCTCCAAGTCTGAGGCGCCTGGACTGCCTCCCCCAGCAACTTCTTCTACGGTCTTCTCGGCCGTCATGCCTCAACCGTAGCCTCGATAGCGGGATATGCGTTCTTCGGTAGTCTGGCGACGGTGTTATTGTCTTCTGCCGAGAGTCGGAAACGTTTCTAGGTTCTACTATCTTTGAAGGAGCTCTAGTAAGTTCATGACTTTCAGACTTCGTTCGAGCAAGGTCCATTATCCTAGTCTATGGCATCATAATAGCAACTTCTGAGTTAAGAGACTAATTATCTCTTGTACGGGGGTTTCAGAAAGGTCGAGACAAGCCACTGTCAGTTTTCAGCTTTGTGATTGGCGAGTTTCTGGAATTGGTGATCACGACATCACAATCCCCTCTGACGTGATAGCTTCATTTGCTGATATCCACAAAGCCAGAATCCTCCAGGGGCGTTGAAATACTGCCGACTGATACTTCTAGAGAAAGCTATTTATCTCTATCTTGCTTTCAAGTTTGCTATTCAATTTCCTCTCGGCTTATGAGAACTAATGGCCATTTCACGGAATAGCATAGCTTTGATAAAGAATATGCGAATCGCTAACGGCATCGAAACAAGAATTTGTAGATAGGCTGGTGCTCTTGACTAAATGACTTGGAACTAAGCGTCGTCTATGGTGATATGAAGCTACCATCTGGGAAGGAAAGTTGGCAAACGCGATGGATATACCGTTCGACTTTGTAGTTGAACTCCCGTACTGTGGGACTCATGCGTCGTTATTCTCGCTAATGAAGCCAGCAACTACAGGTAGGTCTCTAACACATAGCTCGACCTCTGCAGTACGAGAAGACAAGGCTTTGTTGTACAAGCTTGCAAATATGATAGCTTTGAAGGTGTAAATATTTATTGAGTAACGTCACCTGAGGCTCATCATACAAGAAACGTCTCCAAGAGCGGCCCAGTCCGTCATAAGAATAGTACCTGCATGAGCTGTGGGGTGGGTGTACCCGAATTTCGGGGCTGCCTCCTCTGCTCGGCTACCCCTCCATAACCATCAGCGCCCTGTATTTCTGTACATCCACATGAAGGGCGTAGCTTGACATCACGTCCAGTATTTAACCCAGGCGTACCCAAGAGCAGGAGGTTGTTCTAGAGAATTGCTATAACTTACCAACACATTACTTTACAGCACTGAGCTGGGATTTCGATATGGCGCCGGTGCCTTGCAAAGTTCGACATGCTCGTCGAGGTGGTACGTCTAGAGCTGTAGCGGCAAGCTGCGTCGAAAGCGCTTGTTGTAGCAAACAAATCTAACCAGACTACTTTGAATAGACGTACAAGTCATCCTTGAGCTGATCCGGGAGTTGGCCGACTACGAGCACGAACTCGACGCTGTCGAGGCAACCGAAACGACGCTTTCATCCACGATTGCCTTCGCTCCTGACGGCGTCGAATCGACCTCTACCGCGCCGAACACAGAGTCCACGTCGCCGTCGAAACCAGCCAGATGTCTGCTCCTCCTCAACGAGGAGGACAAGCCGGCTGGCATGGCCCTGTACTTCTATAACTATAGTACGTGGCGGGCAAAAGCGGGTATCTACCTTGAAGACCTCTTCGTTCGGCCGACGGACCGCAAAAAGGGGTACGGGAAGAAGTTGCTTGTCGAGTTGGCCAAGGAGGTCGTGGCCTCGAATGGCGGAAGACTTGAGTGGAGCGTACTGAAATGGAACGAGCCGAGCATCAAATTCTATGAATCGATCGGAGCGAAGGCCATGAACGAATGGGTCGGCATGCGGGTGGATCGTGAAGGGTTAACCAAGCTAGCCAGCCTATGAGACTGAATATCTACCTAGGAGGTAGGTATCTAAGGCCTGGGCGCATATATATCTATACCCTACCTATCTATTTGGTCTAACAGCGACTGGGGTAATCTTGACCGAGATTTGTGAATTTGACTGAGGTTAGCGGTGTTGTCGCCTTGTAAGTCGCTTCGGTCTCTCGGTCTCGGTGATGCCTTCAAAGAACTGCATATCTTTCTTCCTAGGACGACCAACAAGCTGTGGTTCCCGGCCTCCCCAGGTGACGGACCAATTCCCTGACCGAGGATTTTTATTGACCAAAGGAGTCATCTTCCAGATGAGGTCATATATGCCGCGACGTATCTTTCTTTGGGCCAACACGCGCAGACCAATGGGTCGGCCATGTCCCCGGGGATCTTGATCCTCCTCGCTAGTCAGACTTTTCATGGCCCGGGAGTTTCCTCTTTCTAGCCGCCGCACTGGTTTGGTCACAAAGTCCTCCCAAGACGTCGTTCTCGTCTCTGAGCTGGTAGACGACCGTGGTACCCGTATTGGCTTCGCTACTGGTCGTCTAGTGGGTGACTGGTAATGCTGAGGATCGGCCTCGCCCCTCGCCAAAGCACCTAGCTGATCCCACTCTCCTCGTGGCAGCGGCGGTAACAACCGCTTGAGAACATTGGCCCAGTGTCTCTTTAGTTTGTTGCGATGCAGCTTCTTGGATAGCGGGAGGCCGAAACAATTCTCGGTCGGGATGACTCGCCGCGGATCGACCTTTTTGCGCATGGCATGAGGCCAGTTTGAGCCCTGCTGGCTGGACTGGGAGAAGGCGATGGCCCTGACTTTGTCTATATGCCAGTTTTCTATCCAGTCCGGGTTTTGAGGCTTGCTGTTGGCGAGCTTGGCTACCTCTTCTAGCTTACCAGAGTTCGAGGGTGGTTCTGCGTGTAGTTCGGTCCTACCCAGAATACGACGTCGCTTACCGACTCTGCCAGTTGCGTGGAGACACAGACGTAGCATTCGCCTGAGGTGGCCGGCGTTTGCGGAGCGAAGGTAGCGCAGGTAATGGTGGGCTTCTTTGATGTAGAAGTTGGGGTTGTCTGTATGGCTACAGTCGCGAAATCGGTCTTGGATGCGGGAGGTTATCCATGGCCGGCAGAGGAGAGGGAGGTATGTGGCTTCTCGTAGCATATGCCTGTAGAGGCGCAGCGGCGTGTTTGGATGTGGAATCTGTAGGGGCATTTCGGCGTCTCGGTGTCGTTGAGTGTTTGCGCCTTGTTTGCATTATCGAGTCGCGCTGGTCGAGTTGGAGACGGGACAGATGGGATTTGCACATGGGAGTTGGAAAATACGTACGCCCAGCTTACCTAAGGTAGATCATTTTAATAGACCCATGTCGATATCTCGGTCAAGATCGGTGAGGATCTCGTTTCTCTGCTGTGCATGATTTACATAACTGATGCACAAAATACCAAGCTACCAGGTTACCTAAGCGTGCTAAGCTTATTCGAGAACCTCAAGCAGGAAAGGCGCCTACTAGTGACCCACCTAAGCTGCTAAGACTCGTTACCTAGTCCAGACTGCTCGGACTGCCTGACTACCCGGACTGCCAGAGCATCTCCCCCTCACTCCCAGCGAACCGAAGAGGCGGTCTGTGCGTCGCGCTCTTTTTTTATTTTATTTTATTTTATTTTCCCCCAATTCGGTGGGCTCCCCAGCTGCGCGTCTCTCTTCTCCCTCCGCGACTCTCAGACTCTTGCTCGATTACACGAAACTGACACGTCCTTTTAATGTCGCCCCGTCGCCCTTCGCGTATCCAACCACACTATTCCTAATCCACCCTTTAATTGATTTCCCGATTTTTCATCACTGGAACGGAGATCAATGAGATCTAACTGGCCTGTGCGAATTTATCTGCTGCCAGCTTCAGCGCGTCCGCCCTTCTACCGCTGCTCGGTCCCTGTCACGACATTGCGCCTGTCGCCTTATCATCCTCCTCTCCGACTTCCCGACAACAGTGTACCCTTCCTATCATCTTCGTTATTCAAATCTCCTGCTCCAAGGATGTGATAGGACTTGTGTGCTTATCCTTCAGTAACTCTCCTATCTTCCTTGACGACCCACACCCCGGAGTGCGATACCTCAAAGCTTGACGAGTAATCAAACTGTAGCCGAAAGATCACTATTAACGCATGAAGACTGTCTTTGCGACAGACTTTCTCTTTGACGAATTTCTAGTCGATCGCTTCGTCTAGGTATCGATTTCAACTATTATCGAACCCTGAATATTTCGTCCGTCTTGAATCCACCCCGGGCCCGCTGATGGCCTCAGCGAAAACCATCGTCTCTCGTCACTATCAAGTCGGATTCCGCATTGTTATAACTGTGACTTCGCCCTCCTCTATCTGACGACTGCCGAATATCCGCGCCGAACCGCCATCGCGAACCCTTCGATAATCCCTTCCTCATATTGTCTCTTGGTGGGAAGCTCGGCAGCATACTTGCTGCCCTGGACAGCGTCAAGATGTCGCAATCGCAGCCTTCTTCCCAACAATCTTTTACCATGAGCCAGCCTCCGCAGTTATATAGACAGTTTTCAGACTCCAATCCCAAGTTAGGCAACGGCCTCGGCCATGGCCTTGACGCACACCAAATCTACTCAGTCAGTCTCCTAGATGACACCCACTTGGCAATCTAACCCAGCACACTAACCGACCATACGTAGGCTGTCTATTCAGGTGTCGATGTATACGAGATGGAAGTCAATGGCGTTGCTGTAATGCGCCGCCGACATGACAGCTGGTTGAACGCTACCCAAATCCTCAAAGTTGCCAACATCGACAAAGGAAAGCGAACCAAGATTCTCGAGAAGGAAATCCAGACGGGCGAGCACGAAAAGGTTCAAGGTGGCTACGGCAAGTACCAAGGCACCTGGATCAAGTTTGAGAGGGCCGTCGAGGTATGCCGTCAATACGGCGTCGAAGAAATCCTTCAACCCCTTCTGACCTACGATATGGGCCAAGATGGTGGCATTGCCGGTAGAGGAGATTTCAATACTCCCACCAAGGAACAGGCCATGGCTGCTCAAAGGAAGCGCATGTACAGCGCAAGCAACGAAGGACGGCCGTCCAATGGCTTGTCCGGGACCTTCTTCAAGAACATCTCGAGCACTGCGTCTAACGCGGTCGCCGCTATCAGCAAGGCGCGGTTCGATTCGCCTGGACCGAGAGGTCGGAATGGTCCGACAAGACCCCCCAGCTTCAGTAGACAATCTTCTATTCAGAACATGGACGACTTCCCTGGAAACTCTCAGCAGAGCATGTCCTCGGACTATGGTCAAAATGTTGACTCGGCGTACTCAACCCAGAACACGCAGATCTTCAATGGCGACGAACCTCCGCGAAAAAGGCCGAGAGTTGTCACACCAGCAGATAGCTTCGGATACACATCACAGTCGATGGAAATGTACGCCAGGAACTTTCCCGGCTCGCCGACGGAGCCTAACGAGTCGTTCGTATATTCGCAAGCTGGCATCGATATCCACGAGAACGACGCAGTGCCGTTACATCCCCTGCCCTTTGAACTGTCCCATGAGGCCGATCGCAAGCGTAACCTCCTTATGGGACTCTTCCTAGACCCCAACGCCAACGCCTCGGATTACTCTAACAGCGAAGCCCTCCAGACACTGTCGCCCTTGGACTTGGACACCCCAGTCGACGCATCAAGCCATACTGCCCTTCATTGGGCAGCCACGTTGGCTCGTATGCCTCTCCTACGAGCATTGATATCAGCTGGCGCCAACCCGTTTCGAGTCAATGCTTCAGGGGAAACAGCCCTGATGAGAGCCTCGGCAGTGACTAACAACTCGGACCAGACCTCGTTTACAGACCTGCTCGACGTCCTGGGCAACACTATTCACATTCGGGACAACAAAGGTCGAACGGTTCTACACCACATTGCCGTCACCAGTGCGGTGAAGGGACGTAGCCATTCGAGCAAGTATTACCTCGAGTGCCTTCTCTACTGGGTTGTGAGACACGGGGGCACACCTAATAGTCAGGATACGGCGGCGAACGGTGTAGCAGCCCAGCCGACAATGGGCATTGGCCGGTTCTTGAGTGAGATTGTCAACGCGCGGGACAAGTCGGGCGATACCGCGCTGAATATCGCGGCCCGGATCGGCAATAGGAGCATCATCTCGCAGCTTCTTGAAGTGCAGGCTGATCCCGGCATCGCTAACAAGGCCGGCCTAAGACCAGTTGACTTCGGCGTGGGTCGGATTGGTACGGGCGAGGATGGTGAAAATGGCGATTCGACAGCTGTAGAGAAGGCAAATATGGCTAATGGCCAGAAGACCCGAGAGAGCAGCGACGAGATTATTACCTGTAAGTTTCTCTCCCTAACACTGTTTTTCAGCGAGATCTAACGTGACGTCTAGCTATAACACATCTCCTCAACGAGACTTCTACTAGTTTCCAATCCGAGCTCAAGAAGAAGCAACAGAATCTAGATACCCTACACACGAATTTGCGTTCGGTGTCTACGCAATTAAGCGATGCGCAACGTCAACTCGAGACGCTCCAATCAGCAGCCAAAGCCCAATCCCTCACACGCCAGAAGATCAGCAATTTCAGCCGCGGCTGCGACGAAGAGCAGAAGCGTACATTGCGACTGGAACAGAACTACGGGCGCTTAGATGCTAGCGACAACTGGGAGCTGGAGCTTAATAGAGCATTGTCGTCATCTCCCGATGACTCGAGTCCGCCACCATTGCCTAGTGCCGCGGTCCTCCGCGCTCGCATACAGGCCGTTCGAAGCAGAACAGATACGACCAAGAAGAACGTAGGTGCGCTAAAGGGCCGCAGCAAGGACGTCGAGGTCAAATACCGCCGAGTGGTGTCGCTTTGCACCGGCGTTCCCGAGAGCGAAGTCGACGCAGTGATCGACAAGCTGGTTCGCGCAGTGGAGAGCGAAAAGGGCGACCTAGAAGTAGGACGCGTTCGACGATTCCTAGGCGGTGTCGAAGGCATGAATTGAGGAACGACTAACGCTTCTACCACCGGAGGTCTGTTGTCTTGTACGATTTAGCGTGTTTATACTCTGAACGGTTTTCCAGGCGGTGGTTTCGGCGACAAGTCATTACGGAAGGGCACGATTTCACGTTCAGCATCATACGCGACCAAACCTGTTGATAATGCATCTGGCTGAGCCTCTCAGGTCGCGCGGAATAGGAGAGCTCAGCTGTTCGAGTATATAAGATTTCTCGTCCGATCGTTTTTTCCTTTCACGGAAACCCCTTGAGGATAAGCCGGCTGATACCCGTTTTTCGTTATTCATGGTCTGGTAATCTGCGAACGCGTTGCTCGAAGAGGTATCTGAAGTTGCAGGAGGCGGAAGAGACAGACAGAGATACCAGCATGCAGCCAACGAAGGACAATAAATAACAAGCTTCTGAATTAAACATATGCATAATTCTCTTGATGTGCGTAACGGGTATCATGAATCATTTGCCCTATTCCTCGTTCCATTAACTCCCTACTCCCTTTTAGCCTCAACACCCGAAAAAGAAAACGTAATGTAAAGCCTCAGACCATGTCCAGTCCAGTCCAGTCCAGCATAACAACTCAGCGACGCTTCCCCCTATCCGCCCCTTTACCCGCCCGCTATACCACAGCCTCCATAGCTGTCGCGCCAGACCCCCACCCCGGGATCCCCCGGGCCCTGCGCGCCAAATCCCGCAGCAGCCTCCACGCGGCAGCGGGCGCGTCGCCCGCATCAGCAGCTGCCGGCGCGAAGACCTTGAGGCGGCCGTCGGACAGGGCAAAAGCATCGCATGCGACGCGCTGGACGCGCACGCCCGGGTGGAACATGTCAAGGCCCAGATGGTGCCAGACATAAGCCGCGAGCGCCTCGGTGAAGGGCTGCCCGATCGCTTCTTCGCCGCGTCGTCCTCCCGCCTCGCGCCACGCCCACCCCTCCTCGTCCCGGCCGCCGGCGAGCTTGCGCCGCCGCCGCGCCTGCTGGTCGTCGGAGAGCACGGTGGCGGCGCCCGCCTTGCGCTTGCTGCTGCTGGTTCTCGCGGAGAGGGCCTCGCCCGCGCGCTGGAAGCGGCGGACGTCGAGGGCTGGGACCGCGACGTCGATGGTTTTGAGGCCCTGGGGCCCGGGTTTCGGGGGAGCGGCGGGCTGCGAGCTAGTGTTGTCGCCGTCGCCGCCGCTGTTTTTGTTATCGTCGTCAATCTCCGCCGCCTTGGGCTGCTCCGGCTCGATGTGGAAGCCGAGTGTGAAGAGCGCGTCGCGGCCGACGGCCTGCCGCGCGTCGGACAGCCAGGCTTCCCAGCTGCCGACCAGCGTGCGCGTGCCGATGGCCAGCGGGCTGATGCGGCAGTCGAAGGTGCTCGACAGGAAGCCGATGAGCACCGACTTGAGGGGCGCGGGCATCCGGAAGAGGAGTAGCGGCAGGTGTAGAAACGAACTAGGGTCTACCTCGCCACCGCCATTGCCGTCGCCGTTTACCTGCCACGTCCACGGCGCCTTTGATCCAGCCTCCGCCGCAGAACGCCTGCCCCCCGCGAGGTCCGGCACGAGCAGGGCGCTGAAACGCGCGTTCTCGTACCGCAGCTCGACGCAGAGCACGCGCTGGCCCCTATCCCTCGCCTCGTCGTCGTCGTCGTCGTCGTCCTGGCGCCCCCCCAGCTCCACGCTGCTCGCGCGCGTCGCGTCGCCGCGGCCCCCCAGCACCCGCGCGGCGCCGACCCAGCGCCACTCGACGGCTTCGAGCGCGCCGGTGCGGCCCAGGGCGCTGCCGTCCCCGCCGTCGACCAGCCCGACCTGGACGCCGCGCACCACGTCGCCGACGAGCGCGTCGCGCAGGCGGCGCGCCAGCGTTTGCAGGCGCTCTGCTGTTAGCGCTCCGTCGCTGCCGAGGTATAGCGGCGATACGCGGTACGTGGTGAAGGTGGTGTTGTAGAAGCGCGGCGGCTCGCCCTCGTCGTAGGAGCTGCCGCCGGGCGACGACGAGGCATCGTCGGATCGAGAGCGGGGCGAGGGTTCGGGGGCCGGAGAAGGCGAGGCGGGCGCTTCGGCGCGCTTGCGCCTTCGGGGTGGCATTGGAGTCGTGTCTCGAATATCGGTTCGAGTTGGTAGGCTAGGCTGCCTAGGTAATTCTTCCTAGGGGTCGTACGTCCTGTCGAAAGCTACCTGCGGGATTCTCCAGGGACGTGTGAGCAGGTATACTTTCAACGCGTCTCGATACGTGTGTCTTCAGTTCAACTATCGATGTTACGAGCTTGCTGGGGTCACTGGAGTATTTGACACGTGAATCGCAATGAATACCGCGTCAATTGGCTGTCGTCAGCCCGCTGTGCGATGTTGATACGCCAAGTTTGTAGATTTGTTGATTGGAAGTTTGAGTGGGGCACGATGTGCTGCCAGGGACCCCCAGCTATGAAAGCTATCATAGCAGCTATAGCGGGGTTATAGGCTGTTGGACCCCTTACGCGGGCGGCGACGAGCCACTGATATATGATAACGTCACTGTCGTGTCTCACCTCCCACCGCAATATTTCTCAGGCACACAACTATCCGTTCGTACAAATAGGCTAGTTACCAATCTCATATAAGGCACTGCATGAGAAAGCAGTCTCATTGCGAGTCAAGTAAGAAGAAAACATTAATTTCAAGATAAGGAAGGATGGAGCCATCTGGAAGCCATAACTCGGACCCGTACCACACCAGCGGACCTCCGTCTCCGTCATCCTTTACTTCCTCCTCCTCCGCTACCGCACCCCTATTCCCGCGCTTCGGCGAACTGCCTCCCGAGCTCCGGCAGCAGATCTGGGCGGTCGCGGTGCCGCGCCCGGGGATCAACATGTTCAACGTGCACTGCATCCCGAACGACCACGCGGGCGCGAACCGCAGCACGTCGCCGTCGTGGCTGTACCTCGACGTGCGGCGGCTGTCGATCGACGACGACGACGACGCGGTCGCGTCCTACGACCCGTCTGCGTGGCGCGCCCGCGCCGCCCTCGCCGCGACCAGCCGCGAGGCGCGCGCCGCGACCGCGCTGCGCGACGCCGACGCCGCGACACTCACCCTGACGCGGCCCGCGCGGGGCCTGACCGTGCGCGCCGGCGACGGCCAGCTGCGCGCCAGGGTGCCGACGAACGCCATCGGGGCGCAGCAGGTGGCGCCCGAGCCGCTGGTGCGGCGCAGGGTGCGCGTGCACCGCGACGACGTGCTGTGCCTGTCGGTCGAGAACTGCAGCTTCAGCCTGCCGTTCGAGGAGCTGCCGGTCGGGCTGGGCGGCGGCAACGTGGGCGGCGGCGGCCTGAGCAGCGGCGGCGGCGGCGTCGCCCACAGCGGCGATTCGGACTCGGACTACGATGACGAGGAGGAGGACGACGAGCTGGGGTGGGCGTACGACCCGCAGCTGGTGCCGGCGATCCCGTCGAGCATCCCGCCGGCGCGGCGGTGCCTGAACATGGCGCGCGGCGAGCGCGTCTTCCTCGACGCCGTCGCCGAGGTCGGCGCCGAGCTGCTGGCCGACGAGCCCTACCGCCTCATTATGTTCGACGCCCACAACGCGCCCATGACCGACTACATCGCCTCGCGCGAAACCTACTGGGACCGGTTTGGCGATCGCTACGTGCGCGTGACGTGGGCTCTGACCCGCTCCATCCGCCCTGCGGAAGCGGAGCTCGTCAAGGTCTCCCCCGAGATGACCGATATCAGGGAGAGATACCTGCGGTCCGCGTCACTGCAGTCTTCTAAGAGGCCTGTACAGTCGTCCCGTCCAAAAACCTATGAACCTAAAGAACTTATGTAAATGAGGAACTATGAATCACGAAAGACATTCTGCAGTACAATAGACCTCAGCTGAGTGGGCGATTTTAGAACTTTTTGCTCAAACACCAAATTCCAATGTCGTGATGCCTATATAAATACAAGTCCATGCCGAGCCAACGCCATGCAATGCAAAGGGGCGAGAATTATAAAACCAGAGGATCACACGTGTCGGTTCTCTCGGCAGAGAACTAAGAGCATGCGCAAACAAATTCGCTACAACTTCTACCCCGGCCCGCCGTTCGCGTATAAGCCCTGCCACTTGTCTTCGACGGCCGTCACCTTGCCCTTCAGGCTTGTGATCTCCGTCTCCAGCTCCTCGACGTTCCGCGTGAGGGCGCTAACCTCCTCGAACCGTCGCGCCCCGTGCGCGCCGTTGATCATCGTCTGCACCATGTACTTCTGTTCCTCCAGCACGACGAGCCGCTCGCGGAGGTCTTTCTCTTCCGTCTCTAGTGCCGACACCACCGTGCTCGTCTCGCTCGTCTGGCTAGCCGTCTCCATCATGTCGCTGCCATTGCGCAGCGGGCTTGCTACGTGGCCGTTGGCCAGAAGACGGTTCTTGGCCGAGCTGGAGCTGCTGTGTTTCAGCATGCGCGGCAGGTTCTTAAGGGGTAGCATATGCATGTGCAAGAATAAGGATGCTGCTTGATAAATAGCTTTCTGCAATTGTTTTTGGGTCGAGCTATCCGTCTTCATATCGCGGATACGCCGAGCAGCCACGTCGTATTTGGTGAAACTATCGACGAGTCGCTTCCTGATTTTAGAAGCTTCCTGAATCTGTGCATGACTCGGTGGGTTATTCTCGTCCTGTAGGGGGATAAGAGTTCTCTGGAGGTTGGGAAGCAGTTGTTGGATGCCTCGTTCAAACTGCTTGAGAGTCTCATAACCGCGCTGGTCAGGGGGTTTGTGCGCAACAGATTCCATGAAATCTCTCTTAGCGAAGACGGTGAATTTGCAGTTCCGACACATGCGGACATCAACACTAATTGCATGTCCTCCACCCGGCTTTTCAGATGTCGAGATAGATGGGCTCGCGACGTTCAAGCCTACTTCGAATGAGCAGCCAGTAGGAGGATCTGCGCATACCACGCGTCCACATATTCGACAGTGATGCCTCCTGAATGTCCAGGAGAATTCCTGCTGACAGAATGGGCACTTGTTTACCTTTCCGTCATCCTCCCAGGTTACTACCGACTGTTCGATGGCCTTTCGTTGACTCTGCGGAGCTAGAGAGAGCAGGCCACCGCCGCTGCTGGCTCCCGCCTCTTCGGGTGGGTGAGCGAGTAGCTGAGTCAACTTTGTCAGTCTCTTTTCCAGTCGTGATATCTCGAGCGTCTGCTTGTCCACCTTCCTCCTGCGGATCGCTGTGAATGCTTGCGTGTGGTCTCTTATCAATCCATTATGGTCGTTATAGCCTTCTCTGGATTTGTAACACGTTTCACACACTCGGTACCAGTACCCCCTTACCGGTTCGTGCTTTGCAGACCTAGACAATCTCATTTGGTACATGGTGTGCTCTTCGCAGAACAACCTGCCACACTGTCTGCAGTTTATGCTCCCGTTGACGGCGCCTAATCTCTTTCCGCAGGCGGGATCTGTACACAGGTCACTTGGGCCCTGCCGTTGCCAGTGGGATTGTGTAATTATATCATCAGGATCTATGGGCGAATCAGGCATCGGTGTCCTGTTTGCCCTCCCCGCGATGGGGGGTGGCGGCGGGACGGATTCGTTGGACTCAAAGACTTCGAGGCCGCGAAGTTTCTGGTTGAGGAGGGAGAGCGGCTGAAACTTCTTGGCCTTGAGAACCTGCTTGTCGATCCACGTCTTGACCTCATCTTGCTCAAAGTCGGGCAGTTCTTGGTGAGCATCATCGATATGACGGTTCAGTTGCAACAGCGTCAACATTTCCTCCTCACAGATAGGACACACTAGCTTGGAGCTCGCCTGACCGCCATTGCTCGGTCCACCAAGACTGATATTGGAGGTAAGATCCTGGCCATATTCTGGTAGCGGACTCGGAGAGCCAAGAGAGACAGAGGTAGTGGGAGAGCCGATGGACAGGGTGCTATCAGAGGGTGCAACTGGGCTGGAAGCTCTCTCTCTCTGGATAGCTGAGGCGGTAGGAGGCGCAAGACCTTTCCCGCTACCCAGGATTCTCCCTCCACCGAGCTTGCGACCGGACATGTTGGACTTCTCCTATACTAAGGCCCTGTGCGGTATGTGTAAAGCCATGAGGGCCTTGTGTTTCCA
Organism: Hypoxylon sp. FL1284; assembly: GCA_022432365.1. Lineage (NCBI taxonomy): Eukaryota > Fungi > Ascomycota > Sordariomycetes > Xylariales > Hypoxylaceae > Hypoxylon > Hypoxylon sp. FL1284. Next base: position 408,698 of record JAJJXE010000005.1, on the reverse strand, counting down.
CCGTCGCTTTCACTGCCACCCTCGGAACCGCTGGGAACGATTGCCGAGTTGAGGGATTCAGAAGTTCAGGTAGACGGTGGAATTTGGTGGTGTAGCATATAGTCTCATTTGCTGGTTTGGTACGAGGTCGGAGATATAGTAATTCGCAAGTCGTGGTTCGTGATTCGTGATTCGTGACTCGAGGGTCGGTATTGGCTTTCTGCTTGAAGTTGATCTGTTTCGTCGTTTCGTCGCAAGGCAGAAGGATGGTCTAATTTACGACGACTGGAGCTGGAGGGGTGCAGGGCGCGCAAGGTGCAAGGCTGCTCCCTAGCAGCTTACTGTAGGCGCCTGACAGGGCTAGGGGCTAGGTAGCGGTAGCTGACATTGGCCCTGATAGGCTTGTAGATATGACGCATGTTAGTGCACGCTGGTTAATCCCAGCCTAACACTATCAACTAGCTGTGAGGCTCTCAGGCTGTCAGTATCCTGTCCAGCTGAAACTCAGCCTGTATTCACCTCAACGCGCTCCCTTCTCAGCGCTACCCCCACTATCTACAGTCCCTGTCGCATGCTGCTGTGCCCGCTATGCACAAATTGATGCAGGCCTGAGCTTGCGATTTCGTCATCGCAATTTTTTTTATCGCAGCGTATCAAAGCTTTGGGTGCTCATTATTCGCTCCGGAGAAAAAAGGTATCATATAGGTAATAAAAAAACCAAACAACAACATGCTTTGATTGCAATTGGCCCCCCTTTTGCTTCATCTCCCTGTATGCTCAACCTTCAATTCTCTTGTACATGATGCAGTAAACATCCATCCCGAAGAGCCCAAGCTTGTTTCGATCAGAGAATGGCTCCCAAAAACAACGACTTCCCCAAAGTCCAAGGCGGAGGAAGCTTGATATTGGCCTGGCAGATCAGGAACAAACATGTCCTAGTCGTCGGCGGAGGCGAGGTGAGCATACCATTACCGTTGCACTGTTCAGTCCGATACTCAAATCTCGACAGGTCGCGGCCGGTCGCATCCTCAATATCCTGAACGCCGACGCCAAAGTCACCGTCGTGAGCCCATCCTCCGGCCTCAACCCCGAGGTGCGCCACCGCATCGCCAACGACGAGGTCACCCACGTCGACCGCGTGTTCCAGCCCTCGGACCTCGAGACGCTGCCCCCGAGCGACGGGCCCCCGGACATGGTGCTGGTGGCCATCGACGACCCGGCCGCGTCGACGCAGGTGTGGAAGCTGTGCAAGGAGCGGCGCATCCCGGCCAACATCGCCGACGTGCCGCCCGAGTGCGACTTCTACTTCGGCAGCGTGCACCGCGACGGGCCCCTGCAGATCATGGTCAGCACCAACGGCAAGGGCCCCCGCCTCGCCGCCAGCATCCGCAAGTGGATCGGCCGCCAGCTGCCCCCCGGCGTCGGCGACGCCATCGAGCGCGTCGGCGAGCTGCGCGCCAAGCTGCGCCGCTTCGCCCCCGACCCCGCCGACGGCCCCAAGCGCATGCGCTGGATGACCAAGGTCAGCGACGCCTACAGCTGGGACGACATGTGCGCCCTCACCGACGAGGACATGGACAACCTCCTGACCTTCTACTCGCCCAGCAAGGTGCCCCAGCTGGACCTGCTCAAGGCCATGCGTGGCGGCCGCACCCAAGATGACATCGACGTCTTTGACGGGTCCTTCGGCTTCAGCGTTGTCGCGTGAGTCGGGCCGCGCTGTCGTGGGGGTAGTGGTGGGTGGATTACGCCCGCAGACTGCGTGCGGGCTTTCCAATACGGTCACCGGCGGTGGATATGGCCGCAATAAATCCGACTCAGATCACGGGTCGGTCGGTGAGTCGGCCCCTTTCGTGGGCTTTCCCGCGATCCGCCTTGGGGTAGGCTAGGGGCAGACATATTCTCGGGATCAACATGAGACAGGAGGGATTTGGACTATAATGGTGAAAGGTGGCTACGGTGGCTTACATTGTCTTTGGAGTATATACGGATTACCTGTTATAGAAGACGGTGAGGCATCTACCCCATGAACAAAGGTATCAGGTATCTATCTTCTCCCAGCCAGTCGAAACTGGTGGAACTTTTCTATCTATGCCAAGCTGGTTCATGCATTCCATGCTAGCATTGTACGATACCTGTATCCAAGATCTCATGAAAACAAAAGCATATCAGATGGCTCTAGATCTGATTCAGATCTGTTCTCAACATGTTCTTCACCCCTGAGCTTGAAGAATACTGGTGTACGTCAACCTGAACCTGAAGGCTGCTAACCAGCAGTGATTAGTTCATGTAAAATTCATCCAATACATAGAATCTATCCAATATGTAGGGCCCGTCCAATATATCACCAGCATCGAGAATCTTGTATTAGTAGATCCCGTCATATGTGTAGATAGACTATCTGAGTAAGTGTCCTTCACCATATATTTCACCACAGAAACCTAGATATCACGCGTTTGAAGTATTATATGCTATAATATACATCATCGTCGCTACCGCAAGATAGACACATCTTCTCTTTCTCGTCATCAATATGGACCTAACTTTACGTGGTCCCCAGTGAGGCTACTAAACGCATCATACACAGGCTACGTGTTAATAGAGACTATACATCAGATCTCGTCTCTACAGCACATGAATATACCTAGCACCCCCGTCCCTAGATGACTGTAACTTCAAGAGCCTGAGCTGGAGCCTCATTAGACTAGTAGCACCATCTCGATCCTGCTCATCCTACTCATCCTCCCAGAACTGTCGACTGGCATATCAGCCATCCACTAACTTCACTCGCGTTTTACTATTTGCTTTATAATGCCATGAATAGGCACCTATCTGATAGAATAAGCCTTACATGCCTATAAGGCTCACCCCTTTTCGGAGTAATTATGAATCACTGTGCTTGGTATAAGCATCTGACCTACATAAGAAGATAAAAATACTCAACTCTAACCACCAGGTAGGTACCTAAGGCATATACTCGATCCGGCTAACCGGTCGTTAGCCGCAGTGTACTATGGACTTAAGTACCTCTAGGTAGTTGGGTAAGTAGCAGTACTGTCACGATATCGCGACCTATTATCTTAGTCAGCTCTATTCAGGGGCTTGTTGCGATGCTTATTATTATGCTCACCACGAACACCACTAGGAACGTCAAAAATGCCTTCGAGGTATAGGTAGACGTCCCGGTGGGAGTATTCGGAAGCAGGTCTCCATGTAAGGGCAGATCTGAGGTATCATTATTATCTATCACCTACAGTAGCGTGTGCTAGTGTAGGGCTGGATCCAACCACTGGTGACATGCCTCATACAGATCTTTGCAAGGTCCGGAGAAGTCTCCGAGGGCGAGGCCTTCGGACTTATGAATCGAACCGCGAGCTTCGTTGCGTGTGCGACCCCTTGGACGGTCTATGGTCTGCTTCTGGAAGGCTTTGCACCGTCACAGTCCATGATGCTACGTGGCGTAAATAATGGCGTTCGAGAGAGAACCTGGATGGGCTAGATACTAAGGATATGCATATGGGCTTCCATAGAATATCTGATTTTTCGGCGACACCGCCGTTGCTCGCCGGAAAGCGGCCCCATAGGCCAAGTTTGTTATTCTCACGTTGGCTTCTAGCGTCTGGTTGACCTGTACCTAGACTCACAGAACGGCGACTTGAAGACCTGTCTTGGACCTGAGAATCCCGACGACATGTGGCGTTCTCGCGAATCTGTCTAATCGGGATGTTGGTGTGGGTTCGATGCAGGTGATGGTGTAATACTGAATTCTTACAGAAAGGTCGCGGTTCGTCGTTTCTGACGTTCCTTGGCTAAGTTCATCGATCACCTAGGAGCTGATTTAGTTAGGTACCTTGTCTAAGGTATTTAGATGCTTACGAGACTATAACGAAGAAAAATCTGAAGTACGCAGGCTGGAGGTTACTGTGTCACTGTTGAGGCTATTACGTGTCAGCTTCCATCCTGACGCCCTAGATATGTGACATGATATTGTGGCCTTCGTTTCTATTTTTTTTTCTTTTCTTTTTTCTCTTGAAAAAAAGCTGTCGAAATCTGTACGGCGGTGTAAAGGGCAGAGAAAGATTTTCATCCGGTTCAACATGGAAACGCTTGGTCTAGAACATGGTAACATTTCGGTTCTTTTCGGCCTCGGTGCTCCTCTAGAGGTACGCACAGCAGGCTGCAAGAAGAAGCGGTCGAGAAGGTCAATTGCATCTGGTGGTAAAAATGGCGTTCCGGATGGCATGACGATCCAAGCCACCAAGCCTACCTGGGTGGAGAGATGGCCAATACATGCCGCAGGATTTGCTTGCTGCTTTGATCATCCCATGCCCTTTTTGTTACTATTACGATTATTAATTCGAGCAGGAAGAGTTCTTGTCCGATAATACCAAAGTAAGCTCTGGGAGGGTGGCCAAGGGGGGGAACAGGTGCTCCTCGGGAGGAACGGACAGTGGAAGAAGCAAAAGACGCGCTCTCACCGAGATGTATTTAGCGAAGTCCTTCTTAGTTTTACCTGGGGATTCCCTGCAAGCTGTACGCGCACATATTTGTCTGGGGCTGACGATAGCTCCCTGGCTTAAAATTGGGCAGCCACCCAAGTACAACTGTAGCCAAAAGGGGGCCGGGTTAGACGGACGGTACCCGCACATGTTACTCGATCTGTTCCCTCCCAAGTCACCTCAGTTGCCGATTATCACATCCTTAGAGTAGTTGTCTCGAGGATAGAGTATTGTGTCACGGATAAGCGCAGTCTGATGGAACAAGACGGACGAGTACGACTCGTGTTCAAATCAACAGGATCTCACGCTCAGAGTAATAGCCGCTCGAGACCAGGCAGTATTCTAGCCCCAGATCCAGCGAGTGCTTGTCAGAGTCCAAGGTACGGATACCTGCACGGATCGGAAACGTGCTGTGGATGGATTCTCTCGCAGTAATTGCCTCTGCTGATTCGACACTATCTTTACGTGCGTTCAAGCCTCGGACTGCAGGCGAGCCGAGCTACGCGACGAGAGCGTCTGGACACAGTCAGCAACCTAGACGAGACACGTTCCCCTCCCAGAAAGAGTAAAGGAGAAGTGATACAGCACCCAGTGGATCCCCAAACCTCGCTCAAATGACGATGGTGGACACCAAAATCCACGTGCGGCTCGCTCACGGGACTCTGAGACAATGCCTTATTACGCATTCCCAACGATATAGAATGACAACGGCTAGCAATTCCGAGCGAGATCCATCAGTATGGTAACCTCTTCCAGCCATCGGACACAAGCTTTCTGCGCTCCTCGGTACCTGAGGAGGGGTTCAGTCCCAGGACCAACTCGTCACAGCGCACACGGCGAATGGCTGTTGCCGCTGCAGAAGCCGGCAAGGTCGGTCGTGTTTGTCGACTTTGCCGGGCACCCAACCAACCTGACCGGCCAGCTGGGATTTCCCGTATCATTAGACCACCCCTATCCCCCCCTTGGGGCCGACGGGAAGCCGCATGTCTCTTTCCCCATCGGCGACATGTTACAGGCCGCTGGGACCCAGGAGTCCGGTAACAGTTTCACGGCTAAGCAATATCAGGTCACATAGGCTTGGCCGGGATCCAACCCAGATCCTTGTCGGCGTCGCGTCGCCCGCTCCAGAGGCTGGGAGTGCCGAACTTCCTGGCCCTCTTCCCTTCCCCCTAGCGGCCTGCTCGGAGTCTCTGGGGGAGATTACGTAGTGTTACAGGTTTCCGCGCCGACCACGGCTAGATTATGTCATGATATATCTGGCAAGCGAGGACGCCCTGAGCCTAAGGTAAGTCGGAATAGGGTTTCATCGTGACTGGCTCTTCTAGTCGGTTGAGTGCATCGATTCACGGCGACTTACTGTGCTGCTGAGAGGTACTATCGTCTTTCTCGTCCTCCGTTCTCGTAACTTAGAGGTATCAAGGCATCGAGGGAAGGCCATGCTTTCTAGTAGCAAGTTGCTGCGAAGTGGTTGCTCGATCTGGACACATAAGCTTGTCATATCATCATAGTTATCCCCTAGATACCGAGGCAACTATGTATATATACCTTCCATGGTACTTACTGCTGCATAATATGAAGGATATGATGGGTAGTAATCAGCGCACATCTCTCACCTTGTATCGTGCGCCGTGGTAGCACGGAGTCGCTCGAGAGTGAGCGTCCCAAGGACCAGCCAGTAGGCCGGGCGACACGAGCCCACCATCATAAACCGAGCCTAAGCTTGTCTGTTGGTCGCACCGCAGTTAGCGCGCACGTCTGTTTTACGGACGTAAATCATTACTGAGGTCGGAGCACACGCATCGCTGCAGGATCGAGGGACACACGGAGATGAGGTGCCCCAGCGCGGATAGCTGCGTATACTCTGCCCCGGCGGCCTGGCTTCCTCACGGCCTCGGAGCTGAGAGGGTGGGCACGTCATGGGCGACGCTCTACCCGAGTCCCATCTCATCTCATATATAGTTCTAGAGACACGATTTGGGAAACTCGAGTCGTGCCCCCCCCCCCCCCCCCCCCCTGGTTCGTTACGAGGTGACATCAGCAACCGCCGAGAGGAGCTCAGCGCCCGGAAGCTGATGCTTCTCGGGCTCACGAGCTACCTGACGGATTCACGCAGTCGGTCTTGACGTGAAGCTGCAGTATCTTCGTTAAGACGACCAATATATGCAAGACTCTGGATATCGGTGCCTCTTTAGACCTGTACGTAATTTGGAATGTCTGATGGCTAAATATATGCTATAAAGTGCGACGAATGAGGCTGCCATGAGGCGTCAACTGCTCGTAAAGGGGCCAGATCTTAGAGGTATTGGTCTCTTATATTAGCTGCTTTAATAGCATGAATTCCCTGTCCAGAATTTACTACTACAGACATGAACGTAGTTCCAACAGCGATACTAGATCAGATTTATCGAGCTCTGAAACGAACGTTTATGAGCTGTCTACTATAGAATTGCGTGAATCTGATGGCTTGGAACACCACGTTTCTGTAAGGATGTCGATAACGTGCAGAACGAATGATCTATCACGTCTCAGCGTAGTGTAGAGTAGTCTCTCGATGCTGCAAGGGCTCGAAACATCTTTTGATATGAAGTCGGGATGTGCGGTCTCAACTATCTTTCACCATGATTAAAGAGGCGCAAGACAAAGCCGTTGGGGCCTGAGAAGATCCCCCGACGACCTCGCCTGCGCTCCCACCGGGTGCCCGCCTTGGCCGAAGCTGCTGCAACAATCATGAGATCATGCGGGGGGACTTATCGTGAATTACGCGGTCAGAGAAGAGTAGCAGATGCCAGAAGCCGAGAGCACGAGGCCTCTGCATGCTTACCTACCATTCCTAGGGCTCCGTATGTGCCAAGAGGCTGGGGAATGCCCCTCCAGGAAGGTAACGTTGTGAGTACCGGACATGTCGCGTCATCGAGGCTTGCCTGGCTTGGGGATATGGAAGTGATAGCAGAGCACGTTCGTCTGAGCTTTCAGACGGGAGATGCAGGCGGAGGGCCGTCGGTTCCCTCCCTGTAGTATAAGGGGGGGGGGGGGGGGTGGATAGACAATGGATGACAGCGGGAGTCCCGTCTAGCTATTCCTGGTCGGCTGTGGTAGTCCGTCGTACAGCATACGTAACATCGTGTCACATATCCCAGGCGCCAGGATCGAGGAGGGGAGGACGGGGACAGACACCCAGAGGGCAAAAGGGAGTGCGCGAGATCTGGGGGAAACAATATATCGCTGCATGATCTCTGCGCACCTAAGCGTTGTTCCTCGTTTCCCGTTACTGTTCTTGGCCAAGCCGCTGTTGGCGATAAATTGAGACCGGTGCTCTCGGTGTCGCCTGCTTACGGCGTATACACGCGTATTTTATTTTTATTTTTATTCCTGTTGAAAGTTTTTCTCTGCCCAGACACCTCTTGACCGTGCGCTTGAGCGCCATTGGGCCGGGCATTGGACGTGGTGAGGGCGCGTCAGGCATGTAGTAAGCCCCAGGAGACCATCTTCGGGGCACCGACTCTGGTCGCTGCCGCAGCCCTTTCTTCGGGCCTTCACAGTGCTCCTGTGCGACGGCGCAGATTCGATGGCCTGACTCGGCCTGCGCTGAGATACAGTCCGGCCTGTAGGAAGAGCTAAGGCTGCTGCAGGCAGAAGATCTCCCTGCATGCGACCCCCGGGCCAATCTGCGATGTCAACCGAGCAGATGAGGTGGAGTCGGGTGCCGGGAGGAAGGATAGCAGACGATGGATTGGGAGATGATGGGATTGATCTTCCCCTGGTCTTCCCCTGGTCTTCCCCTGGCCTTCCCCTGGCCTTCCCCTGGCCGGCCAAATAAGCTCTGAAACCCTGCCGGTACTATGGGCGATGTCCTGGTCCAATTCTCGGCCTGAGCCGAATGGTATGGTTCCTCCAGCTATATGTGGCTGCACCCGTGCAGCGAGAATGGACCATGTGAGCGCTATATTATGAATTATGCACGAATAGGAGCCTCGTCCCCTCCCCTCCTTCATCACTTCTCCCCATTCCACTTCCCCATCCTGCCCCTTTTCCCCTAAGGCTGACTGGTCTCTTCTCACAGACCCCAATGCAAGTCATTAATCTCCCTTGTCAGGATCGGAAGAGGCTTACGTCAAGAAGAGCGGCTGATTGCCATCTGGGTCTATTTACTCGTACATACGTTACCGAAGGTAGTCGATAGGTGATAGTGATGGGTATCCTGCGCCTATGTAACCTAGCATCCTGTCTAACCGTGATTGAACGGGACGTGCCAAGCAGATCGTTGATAGTTTACGGCTATTATGCTTGAAGGCGTTACCCCTTACATGATCTATAAGCTCTATTTATGCTGCAGACGCGTTCCTCTAGCCCGAATATGGCATCTTACATGCCTTAGGTACTTGAGCGGCTGAAAGGTACCTAGCGTACGAAACCTGCGGGAAACGCTTCGCGGCGGTAAGGAAAGGGACGTACCGTTTACGCGACTTGGAATATATCTGATACCCTCATTATCGCTCAGGCAGACGGCTACAGCGTTTGAAGATGCTAGAGAGCCACTGGTTCCGTTACGATGGTTGCACATGCGTCTCTTTAAAAACTTGATCCCAAGAGACGGGGACGTGCTACCTACAAGGGTTGCCATCGCGAATCTGCGACAGACATTAGCGTGACACAGGATCCGACATCTGTTCCCGGCATCCAGGAACCTCGAGCCTTAACCTATTGGCAGACGGGCTCTCGCCGGGGTGCTGAGGTAGAGAGAGACATCGCTGGACGGTCTATAGCCGTCCAGCATGTGCGAGACATGGAACCAACCGGACTTTGGCCCAAACTATTGGGACCCGAGCGAATGCTTCTCTGCAGAGCTCGTGTGCCACTCGACTCTTGACGGGCTCAAGGTTGTCGGGAAGCTCGCGGGTGCAATAAATTTCAGCATAAAAGTATTGGTACTTTAATATGTAGGTCAATGCCGTTGGAAGATGCCTTGACCTGGCGAATTGGACCCGAACTACTAGGAGATATGGTAGTAAGTCTTATCGCTCGCTAGCGACGACACGAAGCTAGTATTTGGCGACGCTTGCGCAGGGACTAGGCCATGCTGTCACGGGCTTCTGTATAACGCTGGAAATGCGTTCGCACAGTTCCGCGCAGCTATCGTTCACCGGCAGACTGGTTCTGCCGCAGCCCAGATTCTCGTCCGTCCAATGCTAGCCAGGTACGGCCGTACCAAAGATCTCAGATAGAGGGTGTGACGATCAAGTCTTATGAAGCTCGGAAACCGGTGCGAGGGTGGCGCTAAGTTCTGTGACGAGATTTTTCTCATTCTTGTTACGCGTAGGCGATCTACTGCTTTGAGAAAGATGTTCCAGCCGTACGCTTGATTTCGCTTCCCATCTCGCTCTCAACTGCTTGACAAGCGGTCCCTTACACCAAAGAAGAAAAAAAAATTTAGCTGAGGGTCAGCCCCTTTTAGAGAGTTGGGCCATAAAAAGAGGCACTAGCCAGCGCGGGAAAAAGCAAAGCGTCTGTAAATATCACACCGTCTGCCTGTAACTCGTAGCTTATAAGCGACAGTAGTACGTGTGATGTGATCGTACACCAGATATAAGATACAGGTCTCTGCGTAGTAGACTAGGTCGGAACCCTACTGAAGCGCTCAAGTGTTGTTAGATGTATGAGATGTGTAGCCTTAGGTAGGTAGAATCTATCCTACGACTTGATTCTGTACATGCGCCGTAGCATCGGTAAAATGCCCGTGACAGGGTCCTCCCCACCGCCAAGGGCGATCATCATACGACTGTACATGCTTTACCTGGCTCGCCTGGGATATCTTGATGGTACACGCGGGAAACATACCAAACAATCAGTGAAAATTCATCTGCGTGAATATGACGAGAATGTACAGATCTGTTCGTGAGCATATCTTGGTTATTAATTAGGCTAGGTAGCTAGAGCGGACAGTACGGGTTTGAATAAACAACATGTCCGATGAGATGCATTGAAAAGGCTGATGGCGTCTCCTATCGAGTAACAAGCCGGGTTGCAGGACTCGAACATATCGAAACTATTCGATAGAACGTATGAGTCCCAGAACTACGTCCACGTTTTGACCACGGCATGTACGATATCAAGCCTGAGTCAATTTGTTCAACCTCTAACTCAGGGCTCATCAGCCTGGTGAAGGTCTGAGGATATGAGTTTAGAGGTATACATCGAGCTTGTTTGCTGTCGTCTTGAGGGCCCCTCTTCTAAACCGGTAGTCTAAGCGCGAATTCCGAATTACTTGTGCGAAAGCCGGAGCTATTCCGGTACTTGCTAGCTGCCGTTGGAAACACATGAAAAGGGCCACTACTAGCTGACCATTCCAGGTACATTAGATATATTCCCATGACTTGTAGGTCTGTCAGGTGCCGGCCTCGCCCTGGTATGTTATCGCTTAACCGACCCCCGACTGCATTCCTGCTACCAGGGGAGAGGCCCGGATATATGGCAATTCAGAACGGCGTTAAAAAAAGATTTAAAAAAACGGGAGGCTAGGAAACTTGCCCTCAACATTCATGAGCAAAAGAAAAAAAAAAAAAAAAAAAAAAAAGATGAGCAAGGGGGGGAGCTCAACAGGCCAGGCATCCAGGTCCCCCCTTGATCTTCCTCCCCAGTCGGGCAGCCGGGCTATCATAGCTGCATGCTAGGAATTGGCGTTCCACTAGGCGCGGCTGATGCCGTCTTCCATTCTCATCTCCCTTCTATTTTAGAACGTATCGCCATGAGATGACCAAATCTCGCCGAGTGGCACACCTGTCAGTTGGATGTATGTACCTAATGTATGTACGTACCTAAGCAAGCATCTCGGTACGTATCGAAGCGACATGTACATAGCACATTGTACCGAGCTGCAGTTCACGAGGATACGACCGAACTACGAGGTCATCCCACCTAGATCATCCTCCTCCCACCCCCCCCCCCCCCCCCAATTGCCCCCCAAGCAGCAGATACAGACGTAGTATGTACCAATGACAAGGCTCCTTCAGATGGCTGCTCCCATCCACATCCACTCATTAGCTGCATACTGTACATGGTACATTAGGTAGATTCCATAGGCCCAGCGAAGATCGCCCAATAGCCTGCATAAGCTAGTGGAATAGAGCGACTGACCAATGACATGCCCAGTTCCATGCCCTTTTCCGGTAATGCGCACACTCCCACCTTCACCCTGCCTGCCAGGCTCAGCGATCTACGGACGACTAACACGCGCGTCCCATCTCCAAGCCCCAGACGACAGGCGTCTCTCTTCTGCTACCTGCGTAGACTTGTATAGGAGGGAAGGGGATGTGTAAAGACGAGAAAAGAAAAAGCATATGTAACAGCTTCTCACGTCATGGGCCGGTCTACCAATGATCTACACACCTACATACACCATACTTACTTACCTACCTGAGGCTAAGGCGCTTTACAGACGCCTATTCTACGCCGCTTGCGAGTGCAATCATGGCGACGGCTCTGTGGTTTACTGCTGCCTCTAGGAGGTACGTAGGTATTTTCAGCAGCTCTGGCCATAGACTGCCACAGTCACGAGCGCTATATGCAGGCAGACATTTACCCATCTATATCAACACACCTACCTGGAAGTCCACTCACCTGTACGCCAACACGCCCACACGACTACACGCCCACACGCCCACACGTCCATACGCCCATACGCCCACATATGCCCTAGGGCGCCACAGCTGTCGTACTCGGCCTCAGCATACTGGCGACCTCCCGTCAGTTGACGGCCGGGTCTCGAGAGGGTACGGTTACCTGCCAGCTTAGCCACGGTAGACGCAGACGACCAGTCTATACCTTGGACACAAGGTCGCGCCATCTCTCACTTACACCCCCTTCCCAGGCCGTCGACGCCCCGTCATCCTTGTCTTGTCATCCCCATCAGCTCATTGCTCTTTTCGTCCGTGCCCTCGGCTTGGCTGTATGCTTTTTCCTGCCTAGGCTGCTTCTCTTTTGCGGTGCTCCTTCACACACACACCAAGCAGCCACGGCGGGAGCCCTCTCTGAATAGTGTCCATCCCTTTCGATCAATGTGGGGGACTCATATCTCATATCCACCCTCTACTTCTGGGGCACAACCCCATAGTGTCCTTCTCTTTCCCCGATCACAGACCCTTGCATGATTTGCAGCTCTAAGACATTGGAAATCTCGCATTTCAACGGCCGGCATCCCTGTCACTCTACTTGCCTCCACACGCCTATACGCCTCCACCCAGGTCGCCATCATCGCCGCTGCATACACAAGCAACCGTCCGACTCAACCAGAGCACCTGCATACAGATTCCAGGTTTCAACGACCCCGTAAGTCATAAAGGACACCCAAGTAGTGGAATCTGCGGCCGTCTATCAGACCAGCCCCTGAGGAAAACCGTCCCGAACGAAGCGAAGGAAAAAAAAAAGACGGAACGAAAAAAAAACAATAATAATAACAACAGTCACCTAAGTAAAGCAGGGGGGGCTTGGGATGAGCAACCGAGAAGGAAAAAAAAAAAAAGGTACTTCGATCGATAGTATATGCCTGTGTAATGCAATGGTCTCGACCGGCCACAACACAGGAATTCTTAACTACAGCCCCAATTACTTCACAACGGCGATCCGAGAAATGCGTCTCTCGAATTTGTTCTCTTTATCTTATTCTTGATCCCTTCCAAGATCTTCTCCCCCCTCCATCCTCTGAGGAACACGTCTCACACACACATATTTCAGAAACCCTCCTTTTTCCTTTCTGACTCTCGCTCGTTTGCTGACAGCTTCTCCGACAAGCTCTGCAGTTCTTTAGCCCGTTTACATGTTCGTTGTTGACACCTCGTGTCTTCTGGTTCGACTGAGGACACGAACCACGCGGCACACGCGAGCTTGCCGGATACCTGCCTACCTCTGATTGCAGCCCTCCCAACTCACCTTCATGCGAACACGTTCGGGCAGCCTGCATACGAACACGCCGGGTCTCCACACTCAACCGATCTGAGGTGTAGATCGTAAGGTAGGGCCTTTGTCACTTAATTGAGTCAGGTCATATATCATATTTTTCCCACTCCCCCATCTCTGCCCCCCGCGGCCGTGAACCCCCTTCCCGGCATTATACGTTGACCAATTTGCTTAACTTAACCTGCCAGCTCAGCTTCTCTTCACTCATCCTATAGCAAGGACGCCTCAATAGCTAACTGGCAACCAGACGAACGAGATAGCTTAGGGCGCTGACCATCCTCCTGAAGGGCGGGGAAAGGCGGTTTTGGATACTTCCACTTTCCGAGACCGACTCAGATCAGTTTGCCAACAGCCAGATCCGGCCAATGAGCAGCGCTGGGTTCGCATATATTGCTGCGAACTAAGCTGTCAAAGACTGTCGGACCTATCCAGAAGGAAGAAAGAAGGGGGTTCTCATATTAATCCCCTCCCAAGGAAAATAAGGGACCAGAGCTTCCTGCGGTTCTAGCTCGTTGAGATTTCAAGTCGGCTCCCAGAGTGGCCTGTCTCTGTTTTTTCTCTTTCTGTAGCGACTGTCTCCTTGGACACACCAGACAAAATCTTCTTGGATGTTTGTTTCACCGCAATTTCTGGTTGGAAAGCAGTCATCAAATCCTGCCATAGACTCGACGGCCACATAAGACAGGCGGAGCCCAAACATATAGCCAGCAGCCCTCCAACAGCACTCACGGTAGTTTTTTCTCCCACAGCGTACCTAGAGAGGATACCGGTACGGAGCATCTCGACACACAGGAGCCCTGAAGTTCCTGCAACGCCGCTCCCGAAACAGGTGTTTGCCCGTTCCATCTGGAACTGATCCCTTTCCTCTATTTCCCAGACTTGCTCGAAACAGACAGCTTAATGTCTGCTGTCAAGTTTGAGTACCCTACTTACAAACTGTTCGAGGTGAGTCATGTCGAAGCAGAATATATGCCGGGGGAGGGTCCGAGTTGCTTGCAGTGACCTGGTTTCGGAAAGTGTGCTGACCGACCACCTATATCACAGCCTCAGTATCATCCTCAGAGGCCAATCATCGTCGAAGCGGACGCGCTCGAGTCTCCTGAGACGGTGATCCTCAGGTACGAGGAAGAGGCAGCCGCTAGAGCGAACGGAGGAGACCTTCGTGGGGATTCCCCGCCTGGTCTCCTGTCTATGCCCGCATACTCGAAGTCTCAACCGCCCCAAATGCATGGTAAGTGCTGCAACGCGCTGTAGTATCCCCCGTCTCTCTTCTTGGTTGTAGTCTGGAGTTGGTGGAGAGTTGCGTGGCCATATTGGTTGGAGGACGGAGGGCGACGCGGTGCTTGGTGAAGGCATGGTTAAAAAGTCCACAGCTAACCCATTCTTGGCCTGCAGCTTTTGATTCTCAGAGATCATACCAAGATCCTCAATACCAATACTCTGCTCAGCAGTTTGCGGCACAACAGTCGGAAAATGCGGCGGCGCAGCTCAACCAGATGGCCTTCGCGGCCAACAGCTCGGCTAGTCAATATATGACACCGGTCGTGGTTACGTTGATATCGTACCAACCGCTGTCGGGCATGTTTGGAACCAAGGTGTCGATTAAGATAACGGCTCCGTACGATTTGATCGCGGTCACAAGTCATTTCTTCGTCGCCTTCGGCTCCCACAAGAGCCCAGCACACGCTGCAAGGGACACGAGTGATGCGAGCGGGTTCGGATATGTAGTCAGGGGAGACGCACCACAGCTCGAAGACACGAGGAGTCCGAGCCCCAACGTGCCTTTATCACTCCTGATCGAGAGCGCAACTGGACAGACTCTGGCCTCGATTGACGTTGGCACGTTCACATATCATGACAGTCCAGCTGGGGCTTCAGAGGGACCGGCTGAGGACGTCACGCGGGTCGAAGGGGGCAGCCGGTCACCTGAGCAGAGGGACATCCCTCCCAAACAAGAGGAAACGGACCAGCTGGCCGCCGATGCGGCTACAAATACATATGGCTACGCTCCCAGTGCCCAGCAGGCCGTCGCATCAAACTACGACACAGGTTACGCGAGTAACGACAACATGATAGGGACTTACCATCGCTCATCTTACGGGGTCGATTACCCGCGACCACCGCCACCACCGCCGCTCAAAACACCTTCGTGGAGCCCATACGGACATGCTCTTTCTACAAGGAGCCCACTGAACCACACAACCATCTCTCGGCCCAGCAGCCTCACGACGCTACCGGTCCCGACCTCGGGCGCCCCGCAGCTCATCCGGACAAGCACGCTGCAGTCTTCGGGATCGTCGAGCAGCAGTCAACTCAACCCGTACGCGTTGTACTCGACCAGGGCGGTTCTGAAGATTAATGGAGATCTCGAGTCAATGGCGTCAGGGTGGACGCAGGAGGAGTGGGAGAACCGGAGGCGGATCGTCATGTTCAGCAAGAAGCAGCAAGGGCCGACGCTGTCGACGTCCTTCAAGCCAGTGACGGTCAGCGAACGGCCACCCAACAGCATCTGCATCAGCTGCATCTACTGGGCCGAGAAGGACGAGTGCTACGTGACGAGCGTGGACACTATCTCCCTGCTCGAGCAGCTCGTTGCCGCCCCTGGTCGGTTTACGGTGGAGGAGAAGAACCGGATCCGCCGTAACCTCGAGGGATTCCGCCCCCTCACCGTCAGCAAGGCCAAGGCCGACAGCGAAGAGTTCTTCAAGGTCATCATGGGCTTTCCTAACCCGAAACCCCGCAACATCGAGAAGGATGTCAAGGTCTTCCCCTGGAAGATCCTCGACCCGGCCCTCCAGAAGATAATTAGCAAATACGTGAGTTTCTGGTGGCTTTTATTGAAAAGTTTCTTTAAAGATTTCTCTGCTTTTGCGAATTCTTTTCGCTTTTCCTGCCATTTCTTTTATGCGTTCTACGCCATTTTCTGCATTTTCCGCACGTATTATGCATACATGCCTGCATATTCCTTTAGATGAGGTATTTGTCATTTCAGCGAGGCTAACTGCCAGACTCTAGTCCGCTTCTCCCTCGTCAACTTTACCTCCCGGACCGGGCCCGACGCTGCTCACGCCAGTTAGCAGCACGAGTCCCGGGTTGTACGGGCCGCCGCATACGCCGACGGTGTCAGACGGCGGGTACTCCCACCACGATTCGCACTCGATGCCATCGCCGCGGTCACTGACAGGAGCACCGTCTTCGTGGTCCACGTACCCGGGTCGCACCATCTCGCCGAGCCTCAAGTCGCACTCGCCGGGCCTCCCCACGATGTCTTACCGCCATCACCACCACGATTCACGGCCACCGGGTCAACAACACCTGCCGGCGCCCCCTAGCTACGGCATAGCATCGCAGCGCTGGGACCCCGTCGCCGCCGTGACGAGTGCTTACGGCGACGCCGCCACCGTTGCGCCCGCTTCCTACACCACCAGCCACCAGCAGCAGCACCACCAGAGTCATGTGTACGGCCCCGGCGCCTACGGTGATGTCACCCACCGGGAATAGCGCGCTTACGGGACAAGCAGGGAAGCACGATATCTCCCATCACCTCCCTCCTTCCCGCTACATTCCCGCCTTAAGCGCGAGTAAATGAAGATATTATATTATCTGGGGATGAAGAGGAGGGGGGAGGAGTGGCATGATGCGCGCTTTGAGCCGAAAGTGAAAGCATATACGAGAATGGCACACACAAACGCGCCGGCTATGAAGGGGATGGTTACATGACGAGCCACATCGTTCGAGGAGAACTTCAAGAAAATAATGAACTGAGGGACGAATATACGACGGTCTGGGACGCGGAATCTGGACCCAGGCATCCCCGTACCATGCACAGCACCTACAAGACGACCATTTCCCCCTCCCCAACCCCCCTTATCCCTTTCTTTTGCCTACTAGCCCTTTTTCGCCATCGTGAGCTCGTTACTGTACCGGGATGGTGTGAGAGCAGAGGAGGGTCTCTGCATGCACCCTATGCCCCATGGTCTCAATCCTGAGAAGATGAGCGAAGTGTGGTTCGTGATGGGGGATCATGAGCACTTAGTCCACACATACCCAGACCCAAGAAGTTACTGAGGGATGGGGTGGGGGGAAGAAGAGCCCTTATGAGGGAGGTGGTGTGTATGTGTGGGGGTAAAAGAGGGAGCTAGGCCAAGGTCAGCTGCTGCGACGACAGGCCAATCACCATTTAACCCGGCACTCCAACTCGACAAGCACCCGCACGAAAGCATCTCCCCTTCTGGTGTAGGCCTACAACATCCAGTTGCTCGCTCGGCCATGGGAACCGCCGCACCCGTGATAACCTCCCTCTATCTCTCTCCACCTTTTCTATCTCTAACACACCGTCCCTGCCACCCCTCCTGCCCATCAACCCCCTCCTCCATGTCACCGGGCGGACTTCGCACTCCTGCGGCCTACTTCTGTCTCCGGGTCCGGTTCGGCCGGTCTGCGAGACCATGATCGACTGCGCATGGCTAGGCTGGGAAGGGTAGACTGATTGGTCACGAGTCCGTCGACTTGCAGGCAGATCCCATGTGGGCGGGCATGGATGGTGTGCCGTCGTACTCCTGTCTCCTCGGGTACGCGCCGCTGCCGTCTTGCATGATGCATGCCACATCTGCATCACACCGTGCCCTTGCCTCTTTGCCTCGCGCGGTTGATCAATCTATTCTCTATGCCCCGGCCGTCACCATTCATCATCATCACTATCATCGGATACGCGCCTCCCGTCGGAGAGAGATTAGGAGAAACCGTGTTCTCATGGATTTTCTCGCACACCCAGAGAGCGACGATTCTCATTAAGGTCTCACGGCAGCATGCGTCCTGCCTTTATCTCTCCTGCGGGGGGGCGCCTGGCCGAGGCTGATGATCCACTCGCACAAATGCATATCCTCACGCAAGCCCATCAGCAGACTTCTCGAAGAGTATACGACTATCCACCGGGCACGCTCCGAGAGAGGGAACTAGCTCGCCGCAGAGAACCCCAGTCTTGACCGAAAAGCATACACACCCCCGGGCATGGCCTGCATGCTTGCCTATCAACCTATCCATCTATCTATCATCTATCTGCGAGGGCGATCTATACGACTGATCACGAGGTTTCAGTCCCTCTCGCCGCACCTTACCCCCATCCCCACCACCTCATCTCATTGATCTTCACCGTGCTCTCTGATTATCCTGCTTCACAATCTTCTATTTGGCGAAATCTCCCATCCGCCCGAGAATAAAAAAGGGGTCGGGCATTTTCTGCGATACGACTCAACCTTCGCTTCGACATTCGTTAATCTGATTTCCTTTCTCCATCATACACTTACCCCCTCTCGACTACTCCACTTCGACTGTGTATTTCATCTCTTTATTTTTCTGGGACCGGGGCGCTCGGCACTGCTTCAACTACGCGGGACAGCTTGGATATGGGGTTCCAATGATTTTTCTTCTACGGGGCATACGGCGGACGGGCTTTGGGATGGGCTGGGCACATAGGATAAACAGGACTATGGGGACTTCAGGGGCGAAGAGAAGTCGGGGTAGACGGGTACCGGAGTGTAGATGTGTCTCTTGGCTTTCGTTTTTTTAGAGGAGATCGACTGTTGGCTTGGGGTCATTTTTTTTTCTGTTTTGCCCCCTTTTTATCTACTAGAGCGTCTTATACCCGTGTACTTCATTCATTTCTTCCTGTAACCTAGGGGTACCTGCTCACCTACTTTCTTCTCCTTTTTCTATTTCACTTTCTCTTCTTTCGTTTCTTAACCACAGCCCTCTCTGCGTTTGCTTGTTTACATAGCTAGAACAATACTTTTTCCAAACTTGAATTGCATTCCCGAACGGGTGGATAAAGAAAAAGAGGTAGGCGGGGCAGGTTAGGTTCTCTGTGCTTTGGGGAAGGGGAAGGGGCATCATGGAATAGGTACATCCAAGGAGGATACTCATCGGGGCAAATAGGGGGGAGGGAACAGACAGGCTTGAAGGCTAGATGGAAGGCGTTTTCAGGGCATGGATCTTTCCTGCTTACTTTCTTACCGTTTCGACTGCTCCGTAGTCGCAGCTCTCTGTAGTTAGATAATCATAATACACACACTATTCGTTCAAGACAGTCGTCTCTGGCCACGGTATCTCGGTGATTTGCCCTACTTTCCTATCTACCTAACCTAAAGACATACTGCCCCAATGGGATCGATCCCCAATGCTCTCGACCCAATTCACCGCAAGTCATCCATCATATCCGTCAGCGTCCGCCACCTCTCGTCGCCCTCCCAGGCCTCCTTGGCCTTCCCCATGACGCTGCGCACGGCGCTGCGCGCCTTGCCCTTCCACCTGGCGCCGGCGGCGTCGACGCGGGCGCCGTAGTTCTCGTACGCGGCGACGAGCTCGGCCGTGCGCTGGACGACGGCGTCCCACGCGTCGGCGTCGACGAGCCAGTTGCCGTGGCCGCTCGACGCGGACAGCGCGCTGCCGACGCCCGCGCCGCCGATGGCCGTGCGCCACGCCTTCTCGGCGGCGTCGAGCGCGCCGGCCCAGTCGCGGCGCCAGGCGCGGAGGCGGGAGACGAGGGCCCAGCAGGAGGAGTTGGTCGTGATGAGGGGCACGACGTCGGTCTCGAAGAGGGTCACGATCTTGCTCTCGACGGAGCCCCTGGCGGGCTCGTAGACCGACGCAGTCTCCGGGGCCGGGGTCTTGGTGGCCTCGCGGACTAGGAGCGCCAGGACGTCGACGTCGAGCGCGTCCTCGGCCTTGCGGATGCGGATCACGTTGCGCAGGCCCAGCACCACGTCGTCCAGGTCCGGGCCCGGCGACAGGCTCGCCGCCAGCGTCACCACGTTGTCCCAGATCCGCCAGTTCGAGTCGGCGAGCGTGGCGCCGCGCTTGAAGGCCACGAGAGCGTCCTGCAGCAGCTGGTGCGCGGGCTTGCCGAGCTCGGCTGCTCGCTTCGTGTTGGTCATGGCGCCCAAGGTGTCGGGTTCATCGTCGTCGTTTTTCAGCTTGTCCTGCTGGTCCTTCTCCTCTTGGATGATCTGGCGGTACCAGCTGAGTAATGCCGTTCCCATGTTACTCCACGTTCGCGCGTTATCGCCCCCGGACGTGTTGTTGGCGGTCGATATCGCTCTCTGGAAGGCCTCGGCAGCATCGGCGAAATTTCCGAGACGCAGCTCGATATCGCCAAGTCTATTCCACATCTCTGGGCTTAGTCGGTTGACCGACACTGCCAGCTTATATGCGTCACGGGCTTCCTTCCATTCCTGCCTCCGGAGGTGGAGCTCACCAAGTGACCGCTGCGCCCTCGCGAAGCGTCGGTTAGAGATCTCCCACGCACGCTGGTAGTGCTGGGGGTCATTCTCGATGTCTCCGAGAATACAAAACAGCCGAGGGGCATTTGGTGGCGGCGGGGAACGCTCCGGACCGCCGAAGTCCGACGCCTTCAAAGTCGAGACGTCAGTGTCCAAGTCGTCCGAATCGCTATCTCCTTCTGCGGTCGTTCCATTGCTAGAAGTGCCGCTGCGGTGAAACAGTCTCCATCGCACGACAGCCCGAGCTTTGTCTTCGCCTCCGCTTCCTCGTCCGTCTTGATCATCCGCCCCTGCAGCGCTCGCTAGGCACAAGGCAACCTCCGGCCAGAGACGCAGACGTTTGAATATCTCTAGGGCTGACACGAGAGATCCAACCGCAGTCCAAGCGTAGGCAAGCTCGGACTCGAGATGCCAGCGCGGAGGAGACGACAAAGCGTTGGCATATCGCAGTCTCTCTTGCGGAGATGCCGATTCGGCGGGTTTAGGAGCTGGGAGAAATGATGTTGGTTTTTGAACATGAGTCGAATGGTCTGACTGGTCCTCAGATGTCATTTGGATGGAGGGGATCTTGGGTCCAGCTCCTGCTTCATCTTGACCGTCGGAAGACTTCTCGGTCGAGCCAGTCGACGCTTGTGTATCAACTATGATTTGGTCTACTAGGGCTTGCATCTGCAATACCGCCCGTTCAAGAGTTCGACTTCTGTTTAGCTCGATCCGTGATCTTACTAATAGCGCTTGCGTATATATTTGCCAATTGGTTGACTTGTCGTCGATTACTCGGACGGCAAAAGGCAAGATTTCTTCCGCTGTCAATGAATCAGCGGGTGAAAATGTATCTCTTAACGTAGCTTCTGTCAAGAGTATGATTTGATCTTCAGGGTGAAGTTGTGGTTGATCCTCTGGAGTAAGATCCTGTAACTGAGGAGGAACGGATGGCGTTGCCACTTCGGTTTTGTCATTATCAAACTCGATCTTTTCTAACAAGGTATCGTCGTTGAGCGGCAGTGCGACCGGCGCCGAATTAGATGGATGTTGTTGGCTGTCCTCTGATAATGCAAGGCTCTTGGCAAGCACGACAAGTTGACTAATATTGTTCTCCTGGAACCTCGTGCGTTTGCCGAGAGCACCTGAAAGAGCATAGGAGAAATTGCTGAGTTTTGTAGCCAGCTGCAAAGCCGTCCGAGCTTTTGCATCGTTACCGAGCAAGATATGGCAGGTAGCCTCTTCTAAGTGAAACTGGATACGTGACTCTTGGGGCCACTGGGACTCCTTCGAGCCCTCGTTCCCTTCAACGGGGCCGGAGACGGAAGTTTCGGCCTCTAAGAAGCTTCTCTCGATGAGTTCCTGGAGCGTGGGAACATCCGTCCAGCGGCCGCTCTTGGTATACAAGGACCCTGGCCCTAGAGATGGTTGGGTGATAAGTTTATAATGCCAGAGGTGGATTCTGAGACGGATCCACGAGAGATGTAGAGAGAGGGACTGCCGTGGATCTGACCAGATCTCAGGCAATTCTGTAGGCAACACGACACCGGACGTGAAGATGAAGCGCGACAAGCAGAATAGTTCGATGTAGGGTATGTAAGGATAAGGAGACACTCCATCTACGTCGAGAGACCTGAGACAGAGCCTTCTGAGTGATGATACTGGTGTGCTGTTCACCCCTTTCCCGCCTCCTGGCTCCTCAGGGTTTACTTCGGCCAGAGCGGAAGTGAAAATAGCTTCCGATGCCTCGGCCCCTTCGAGCACCGGGCCGGTAACATTTGCCTGTAAGAAAGCGCCTAGGGAAGCTAGGCCTAGGCGTATTTTGTGGGTGGAATCGTCAGACCCATCAACGGCCTCCGGGGGATTTCCAGAACCTTGATCATCTTGGCGTATTTGCTCTTCTGATGAATGCGATACGAGGTGTTGGACAAATTGAATTACTAGATGCTTTGATGACTGTGTTTGAAATTCCGATAGAAAATTCGAGTTATCAAATGATTTTTCGATCGAGATAAGGGTGGCGGGAGAAAACTGGTCGGTAGCCATGTCGACCCGGCATATGAATCTGGATGAAGCTGTTTCTCAGAGCATGCGGTAGAATGTAGGATATACTGATGCTAGGTATGGATCTATCCGGACATGGGCAGCAGGGATTAACTGATGAAGGGGAAAAATATCATGACTTGATGAAACGGGATGAATCCATCAAAGACGATATGAGATGGTTATAACGGCCGAGATTTGTCGATGTTAAGCAACATGTAGTCACCTGTATGTCTTTGAAATTGGGTACTGCGAGCTTCGAAATGTTGCTCGGCATGGTGGGGGCGGGGCAATGATGTTTTTTTTTTTTTTTTTGACCTATAGCTTATCTCATCCTATCGATTGGTGGTCTGTGCGTACCTGTACTTGATATTATTCAGCAGCTGGCTGACAACGTCGACGCAGTGGCTTGTTAGATTATAATGTCAGTTTATAATAGCTATCAAACACATCATTAAAGAGACGACTACTACTTGACTCAAGAGTGGCGCTGCATGACATATATTATTCTTACAGCTACCTACTTGGGGACCTTGGGGACTAGCAACAAGTGTAAGCCCACGGAAATCTATCGCTCAAGCAGTATCTACCTAGCATAGAACGATCCTCTCTGCCACACATATCTGCTCTTTCACAGACATCCATATACCACGCGTCACTTTGTAAACGACGCATCTTGCCATCAGAACCCTTGCGTCTCTCATTTCTTGCCCTTCTTACGTCCTGGCACCACCTTGAAGCCTGCGCCTTGCATCGAGCTTGCGTCGTTGCTGCTTTCTTTATGACTGGTCTTCTTGGCCACCTCATTCCAGCCGCCTGCCATGCTCGACTGCGTGTCCGCCGACGGACTCTTAGCAGGCTGCTTCTCAACAATGCCCTTGTCAGCCAGCTTCTTGCGGCGTATGAACTCTTCGGCAAAGTGACGTCCGTCCATCGTCTTGGAATTGGCGTAAATAGCGTCAGAGATAATCTCCCCCACAAGCGGGAATCCGATGAGCGTGTTGGCAAAGGCGTCGACTACCAGGAATTAGCATCTACTTCATTCATACGTATTAAGAGGCCGGTCCACTTACTGTCAGTAACACCTGTAATTCCCTTAGCCAATTGACTGTGGAGCCACTTTGTGAATTCGTTCATTGCTTCGTTATGGCCAGATCCAGCTGTTGAAGTCGTAGTCGCAGCCTTGACAGTCGGCCGTGAAGGAGGAGCAACAGCCGGCGATGGCTTCGCGCTGGCGGAGCTCGCGGGTCGTGTCTGTGTAGGAGCGCCAGCCGGGGTCTTGACCTTGCCACCAGCACCGACTGTGGCCCACCCCGAGGTGGTAGCACTAGGTGCCTGGGCAGAGACGGGAGCTGCGTTGGGCTTGCTGGCGAGGTCCGCATATCGTTTCCCGGCATTGGGAACCGGCCCGGTCTGTACAGTTACCTCTTTGGTCTTCTGCTTGCGCAACTCCTCCTCACGCTGTATGTCGGCCAGTGTCTTCTTCTTGTCGTTGTTTTGTGCCTGGGCTACGGAAGTAGACGCGGTAGCCTTGGCAGGTCCTGGCTTGGCCCAGGGGCTACTGATTCCTGGGTTGACAGGCGAGGCTGTTCCCCACGTGCTGGACGTAGGAAGGCCGGGCGCAGCAGCAGCAACCTTCTCACGTTCTCGAGCTGCCTCCTGCTCAAGCGCAGCGCGTCGAGCAAGAGCTGCAGCCTCTTCCTCTCTAGCTGCCTTCAATGCCTCGGCCTGCTGAATCTCCTTGAGACTAGGTCCCTTGTGTGACTCGACTCCACTGTCCTTGGCCCATGGCGCAAGCGGCGGCGGCTGAGCAGCGGCAGACGAAGGCGTTACGTCCGGGGTACCTGATCGAGAACTGGTTGCGTACTGTTCTGGAAGGTTGGACCTCACACGCTGAGGAGCGGGTGCGGGTAAGGGAGTCGCTGAGGGTGGGGGAGGGAATGGTAGCGGGAGCCCGCTAATCTTTGCTGCGGCCGCAGCTGCTTGCGCTTGCTGGTATTGCTTGGTCAAGGAGGCCGACTGCTCGGCTTCCTGACGTCTGTTAGGCACCGACTCAGGTGACTCCCCCATGGCAGCGTCAGGCTCCGTGACCTGCGCAGACGGACTTGCTTGCGTCATGGCTTGGTCGTTTGTTGTCTCATGTAGGGGTGACGACTGGCGTGCCAGCAGCTCGGCCTCATGCTGCGCCCTGAGCTTTTCGAATTCCTGTAAACGCCCCCGAAAGCCTTCTGCATCATCGGCGAGTTCGCCGGATCCCGGCAGCTGGCTGCGGCCACCCGTCTCCGAAGTGGGGGCGCCGATAGGCTGGGGTGGGAGACTGCCGCCTGCTGCTCCCGTACGGTGGATGCCAGCCAACATCTGGCGTTCTGGTCCTGATAGGGTAGCAAGCTCGTCTTCTCGGAGCATTCCTAACCCTTGTGCAGAACTACCTTGCACGGCGGCTTGATGTGTGGCTGGCCCGTCGAAAAAAGAACTCGACGTACCGATGGCGCCGATGGGGGGCAGCGGAGGCATGGCGATAGGCGACGTAATGCTACCGAAGCTTGGCTGGCTCTGCAGACTGTGCGCGCTCGAATGATGATGCAAACCCGGAACACCACCCAGTGGAACCCTACTCATCGGTTGCTGCGAGGCATAGTAGTCTCGGTGACGAGCCATCAGGTACTGTTCCTCTTGCTTACGCCTCTCAAGGTTATTCTGCTCCTCGGCCGTCAAGGTTCTTCCAAAACTAGGAAAAGCATTGACCAGAGGAGGCTGAATCACGCCCCCGGAATTGGAAAAGGGGCCAGTCTGAGACGGTGGGCCATGAGGTATGCCGATCTGAGGAACCAAGAATGGTTCGCGAGAATTACCGATGCGGCGAATCAGTTGTCCCAGAGGCTCAAACTCCGAGTCCTCGAGCTTTTTGACTCGCAAGTCTGGCGTAAAAAAGTTGGCTTTATACCAGTCATTCATTTCCAAGCCCGTGAATGGTCCCTGCTGATGGCCTTGCGGATCGAGGTATACCCATCGCATTCTGTCGGGCATGACCATAGTTCGCGACTGGACCGAAGGAGGTTCGGACGATTGGCTGGCAGAGAAGGGAGTATTGCTTGTGCCTGTGAACGCCTGGCCCTGAGGCGCAGCTGAGATGCCGCCATGTAATGGTTCCGAACTGATGGGTGTTCGGTTGGAATCGCTCTGAGCAAACATTTCGGCAAATATACCCCTACCCGCCCTCATAGGGCTACCCGTCTCCCGAGCATGGTCACCAGGAGCACCGCGACCGATGGCTCCTAGCGGGTTAGGTTGACGAAGGTCCGGAACGGAATCGTTCAGATTTTCGGTATCCTGAGATTGCATCTGCGCCTGCATAGCAGGAGGGAACAACGACCCGAGCTTACTAGCTCGACCAAATGACCCGGTACCGCCGCTGAAGCCACCGGCGCTCGCAGGGCCAAATACACCACCCAGGTTACCCAGACTAGGGGACTGAAGTTCGCCGACTGAGCTGAAAAGCGAACCGCCGAAGCTCGGAAAAGGCCCACGTTCACGATCGGGCGTGCCCGAGGATGGCCAACCGGTCAGGTTGCTCAGCGGCGGATAAGCCTTACCACCAACGCTAGATGTTTGGCTGCGGTCACTACCATCAAACCCGGCCTGGTTGAAGGAGCGTGGTAAGGTGCCGACATAGCCCGAAACACGATCAGAGACACCGGCAGAGCCATGCTGTCTATCGCTCGCATCCTCATGCTCGCCCCGCTCGCCCGGGGGGCTTCGGTAAGGATTGGTCTCGGACGGGCTCAAAGGCGTCTGCTCATCCAAATGGCCCAGGTTGAGGCTAGCCATCCCAAAATCGCCAGTAGAACCTTTGACAGGGGTGTCGAAGGAAGTGTGCAACGGCGGATGAGACATGGGCGCCGGACTGGTGTCTTGGGCGCCTCCAAGGACTGCACTGCCCGAGACACTATCTTCGCCGAACGGGTCAGTATCAGTACGCTGTCGAGGGCGCCAAGAGCGGTTCGTGTCTTCGTTTGACTTGACTGTAATATTATCAGAACTGTCCTTAGGAATCAGGTGCGCGAGGCGGCTCTCCCCACGCTGGTTTCCAGGCCTCTTGTCGCCAATACTGGATCCCGGGAGTGCAAAGTTTCCAAAGCTCCCGATACCCGGCAAAGTACCCGCGGCCGATGTCTGCCAGGGAGAGACGCTGCCGAAACCAGGGCCGCCCGGGGTCGTGTTGTTACGCATCATTCCACCGAAGGGCAAAGTCCTAGAAGTTTCGTGGGCGCCCGCATCCTCTTCGGGCTCCTCAAAGGTCAAGTCCTTAAGGTCGGTATTTTTTCGACCAAGCCAATAAGGCGCATCGTCTCGAGAGGGTCGGGTTGCAGAGCTGGGAGAGACCAAGCCGCCGCCGCCTGAGTACGGATTCGTGTCGGTGGTTTCACGTCGCCGAGTACCAGGCCTCGAAGCGGCGGAAGGAGACACGAGACCGAAGTTATTCGAAGTTCCATGCGACAACGAAGTCTTCCTACCATTTACGCCTCCTCCGGGATGGTTTCCGTCCTTATTCTGAACCGGTGGTTTCATAGTGGAGTTCACATCGGATGAGAACAACTAATGTCAACGTCAGCTCGCTCGTCTAGGTAATCCGATAGCATCTGCTACTACCCACCTCTTTTTCCTCGGGATTCATCTCTCGCAGTCCGACAGCTTTAGTAGAACCCGGAGTGTCCCAACAAATGTCCGGTTCTTGAGGAGCAACGTGGGAGTCATTCGTCTTACCCCACCCCCTGGGGGCATTGCCATTGGAGTGTCCGGGGTTCCATCCTTGCACGAATAAGGCAGAAACGTCGGGTTGTTGTTGAGGGTTGTTGTCATAGGCTGCGTGGAGGGAAAGAAGCTCGTCTCTCGTATATCTAGGGGCGCCTAAGCTGTCGACGTTGGTGGCGCCCATAGGCATCGCAGAAATGATGGCTGGGTCGGCAGAAGCCGACTGGGCGGACTCAGCTGCTTGTAACTGGTGTAAAGACTGGTTTGAGGGTGTGGCCGACGTCCGACGAAACGTCAAGGTGCCGCCGTTGGCTGATCGGCCCGTGCGAGACCTAATAAGAAAGAACCAGACGGTCAGCTTGACATCGCATCGCACCAAAAACAAATACCTCGAACTCATTCGGTATAATCAGCACGAGGAACGACGTACCAGTCCCCGCTAGTGTTTCCTCGACCGTCGTTTCTCGCACCAGATCTCGTATCACGGCTCGGGTTTTGTCCAGCAGCCGCCGAGGCGAAACTTGATGGGAGAGTTGAAGGCATTGTCGTGGAGATGATAGACTGCAACGTATAGGCTCTACAGGAAAAATATGCGAATTGGGCGTTTAGGGTTCCGAGGGATATCTAGACGCTTGTCGGAGAGGGGATATTGGTTGAGCAGTTAGGTTTGTTCTTTCGGTCTAGTTTCAGGATCAGCATCACCGCAACACGACAAATGGCGAGAGCGAGACAAGGGAGGACCTGGATCTTGGTCTAAGTCTAGGTCTAGGTGCAGGCCCAGGTCAAGGTCAAGGTGTGCATACGTGAATGTGCGTCGAGACGTCGAATGAACGGGATCGTACATGGAAGATCCGTATCAGGTCGCGTAACGATTAGCTATGCTGCTTCGTAAAAGCTGCGTCGTAGTGCGATGTATGCTGGCTGTTCTGCAGGATGAGAAGCGGGATTTTGGTCGAGTGGGCGATGTATTTCCTTTCCGGCTTCTCGTTTTGGTGACGACGTAAAAGTTTCCTTTTTTTTTTTTTTTCCGTCCTGTCGAAATTTCAGGGTGGATGATTGAATATTCCTAGGCTGGCAGTGGCAGGCTGGGCTGCTGGGGCAATAGATGCTCACTAGCCACCCTACGCTCGATTGAGTTAGCCTTAGCTAAGCTGCTGAGCTCCGTTGGCCCTATTCTGTACTATGTACCTGTACCTATACCGTATTAGCCACAGCAGCCGCTAGGTGCGCTATTCCTCGCCGAGCTAGGCACAATATCTCCCTAGCAGCTTGGCTTACTTAATTCCAGCCCTACTAAAAGCTGCCCTCGGCTGCTAAGCCACATTCGCTCAGACATGGCGCCTTTCACCGATTTTTCACCAATCCTCAAGCCTTGCAGGCGTTTTTCGCTACAGATCATTAATGACAAGTGCACTACCTGTACTACACAGTAGCTTATTGGAGAGGGCAAAGCAGGCCATGTAAAAGGTGTACCAGACAACTACTTCACTTAACTTCACTTAACCATTGATACAAATATCGAGCATCACGGTTGCGAGTAGACGGGAAGTCGACGACAGCCCGGGCACATGTTACAAGACTATTGAGCTGCTTGCTGTTTGAACATAGTCCTTCCAGTTGCCATTGTGAGCTGTTCGCGCCCTGACCGTCCAGTACCTACACTCAGTATTACGATCCGCTATTGTTCTACGTCGAGGATCAAGTCAACAAGTACCGGCTGTGATCCTTCCTCAAGTCATAACTATCAATCACATGCTAATCAAGCACATCGCAGTATGCAGTGTAGGCAATGTAGGCCAAGTCCCAGTTCTTGATGGGTAAATCTTTGCATCATTCACTATCTTGTATGTGATCTCATTATGACCACCGTTAAAGCAACGCAATCAAAGACAACGCCTCCTTCTCCTGAAACCGGGACCTGCAGATTAAACCCCCCCAGATCTCGGCGAGCTCATCTGTGAGTCTCTAAAACTCCCACTGCTTGCACCAGTGCTTCATCAGCTCCGGCGTGACAGCCTTTGCAAGCCTCATCGTCGGGCTACGCTGAGCAGTCTTCTTCATGTCGAAAACGACGGGCTTCTCGGCGGCCTCGAAGTGATCTGACCAGGCTCGATACGTGTCGAGCAGTTTGACTCCCGGGTTCTTGTCTAGCGACTGCGTATCGCCGCTGTGGCTCTGCTCCAGCCGATCCACCCAATCCTTGAAGCTGACCAGTTCTTGGATGCGGTCCTTCCCGTAGAACTCCTGGACGGCCGGAGCAAGTTCGCCCCACGTCGTAAAAGACGGGTTGACGCCGTGGTAATAGCCGGTTATCTCATCTGCGGCCACCTGCTGGGTCACGCCGGCGACTTCGAGGACCAGATTGGCAACGCCCTCAGACGGGGTCCAATCTACCCGGTTCATCATCGCAGCATGGTTGGGAAGAGCCTTCAGGTGTAAGCTGCTGGCGATGATTGACGGCAGCCATTCTTGTCTGTTCCAGCTGCCCTTCTCCGCCTCAGGGCCGGCAATCTGTCCGACACGGATTATTGCAGCCGGGAAATCACCCGCTTTGGCGACGTCCTCAAGAATCAGACCGCCGATCATCTTGCTCCGTCCATATCCCATACCGGCCAACGCGAAATCTTCAATTCTCGTCTCGGGTACCGGGCCGGAGTTTTGGTCCCAGTGATGCACACTGCCGATGGAAGAGATAAACACCACAGCCACGCGCTTGGACGACGTAGAAGCAAAGTCGGCGATGTTTCGAACGCTTCGGATATGAGGCTCGAACGACTCGACAGGCATGTTGAAGTTGACGGGCCACGCGTTGTGAATTATTCGGTCAGTTTCCTCCAAGAGCTGGCTATATACCTCGGTGGGAAGACCAAAATCCGATCGCGACATATCAACTTGAAGGAACTCGGTCTTGGCTGGGTAATCGTTGCTAAAGCCACGCTCCTTGGCGGCCTTTGCGGCTTGTTTCGCGCCACCGTCCTCTGTCCTGTTCAAACAGACGATCTTCTTGACTGCCGGGTCTTTCACCATTCTGTCCAGCATGTAAGATCCCAGCATACCGGTCGATCCAGTGAGAAGGACAGTCTGGTCCGTGTCCTTCGGGTTGGGCCTTCCCGTTCTCTTCTCAGGGAGATGAGTCGTATACTTCTTCCAGAGAGCCTCCATGGCTTCAAGCTCATGCTGCCCGCCACCGCCCAAGGTAGACTTCCCTTCTTCCTGCAAGACCGAGTAAAGATACCTTGCGAGCTTCCGTGGAGTTGGGTTGGTATAGATGGCCCGCGTAGCCAGGGCTGTCGAGTCGATGTGAGATCCGGCAGCTTCCAGCCCGGCACGGAGGAGTCGAGAAGCATTGATTACCTGCAAAGAGTCGATACCAACTGAGAAGAAGTCGGTATCGTCTTCAAGCTCAGCCTTGGCCCCTACCCTGGACCGGAATACTTCCCTGATGGCGTTGGAAAGAGAGTCTTCAGAGCTGGCATCGATAGTCGGCGCTTCGGCCTCGTAAACGGTGCCGACCGACTCGTACAGCCTGTTGATCTCTTCCTCATACAGCTTGATTGCACCAGCTCGCTGTACGGTACCTTTTCCAGCACGCGGGAACGGCTTGTCAGGGCTAGTCAATATAATGAATTCGCGTCCTATTTGGCCGTGCGCAACCGACTCCTTATTCGCGCTGACGACTTGAGGCCAGACGCTGTCTATAAACTTTTGGGCTTCTTCGTCATCCTTTGGGTACGTCGCGGGCTCGATAATGAGCCCTGCTTGGAACCGGTTGGTGCCTACCACTACGGCGCCCTTGACCCCAGGATGGCCGACGACCGTCAGTTCGATATCCACGGGGTTCAGCTTTTCTCCATTGGAAAAGACGATGATGCTATCGGACCGTCCAAAGTATATCCAGTGGTCAGGCAGAGTCGGGTGAGGTCTGTACATGTCGTTCGTGTCAAACTCGTTCAGGTCCGGGAAGGTATAGAAGATGCCTTGCAGGCCCGGATGCTTGTCCTTACGGACGATAACCAGCCGGTAAGCGTCCTCAGTTCCCTCGACTTTGCGCCAATCCGCTCCTATCAGAGGCGAGTTGAATACGAAGTATTGCCAGAGAGAACGATCCTTCTGGAACTGCATGGGAGGTAAGGCGTACCTAATAATTGTTAGTCATAATGGCGCTGAGACGCAGTGTGACAGCTTTTGACGGCACTTACTCGGTAGCGCCGATTACGTTCATAAGCCTCGCGCCCTTCTCGATTATCCTATTTCCGGCATCTCTGTTAAGGTTTCCTACGAACGTTAGCGATACGATGGATGAAGAATTGGCTGTATTGCCACTCACCTCCACCGAACCCGACCAGGTTGAGTTTCGCCAACGCTCGTATCTGCTCCTCATCATGGCTCATATCTTCGAGGATTGCGGGTGGCAGTACACAGCTATCGGCACCTGAGTCCTCGATGGATTCGATGGCAAGATTGGTGGACAAAGGACGATCGCCAATCCCGAAGGCTACAGGAGAATTCCAGTATAGACACAGGAAGACGAAGAGATACATTCCGGCAGCATGGAATAGAGGCACTATAAGAGTATTTTAGTGGAGTTGGTTAACGAGGATAGGGGTTGATGGCGTACTCGGCTGGAAGATGCGCTTAGAACGTTCAGCGAAGGCTCGCGTCCACGAGGGATAGCCTTCTGGGTCGTTCAAATTATGGTAGCTATCATTGATAGCTGCCAGACCGTGGGTGACGACGATAGGCTTGGGGATTCCCGTGCTTCCGCTGGTGTGCAAGACCATAAGCGGCTCCCATTCGGCTTGCTCAAAAGTCCTGTCGTAAGGGAAAGGCTCCACGTCTTCCTGCGAAAACCATGCGTCGAGTTCGCTGACCTCCATCGGCTGCATGTTGCGTTCTCGCAACCAGGGCTGGACCAAGGCGCGCTGCTGCTTGGCAAAGGCGATTATATTGCAGTCGGTCTTGTCAAACAGACTTAGCTGCCCTTCCTGAGAGTTCCGCGGTGAGATGTACAGAATCTACGTCCGAGTTAGCTCCCATCCATGACGATCGGGCCGGAGGGAGTACCTTGTAGCCAGCCTTGACGGCGCCAACCAGAAGAATGACATAGCGCGCATCGTTCGGACCAAGATACGCTATCGTTGGGAATTTGCCCTCGGGCGGAGTGCCGTAAGTGTCCTTGATGATGTGGGCGGCGCGGTTGACGGCGTTGGCGTACTCTCTGAACGATACGGACCTCCAGCCATCTTTGGGATTTGAGGTATTGGGCATGGCGAAGACCTCCTTCTCCGGCTCCTTCTTCGCGAAGTAATCGACTATGTGGGGGGCTAGGCGACGTCCATAGTTGACGCTGGTGGCGGCGCCCGCTTCCGAGTTCACTAAGCCAGGCATTGCTTGCTATTCTAGTCCGTAGGCGTGAGATAGATGGTCGGTATCCCTTCTGCGACTATAGCTTTGAAGATGTATTTCGTGTGACTTGGTCAGTGGTAGTTGGCTTGTGAGTGTGAGATTATGAGATTTTTTTTATTGCTGTTGAGAAGAATCGCGAATGGGGCCGACGAGGTTTATATATACTACCTAACCTACATGTAACCTAGGAAGGCAGGACCCAGGTGTGCTAGGTAAGCAGGCACATACCGTGTTGGGAAGTACGTGTATGCATATTTGGTATGAGGTAGGCAGGGCCACTACACTCCCCGCTGCTTGCTGCTCCTTTCGCGTAAGATGCCTACCTTCCTACCCAAGGCAGGTGCCTCCTAGGCATAGGTGCCTCTTGGAAGTTTGGTAGGGCAGGAGGTACTTACCAGGTTGGTAGGTGAAGGCAATTACTAACTGTAGAAGAAACAAAACAGTCGGGCTTCGGCTTCGATCTCTCGTTCGGTGGCTCATGGGCGATGCTCCGGGCGGGCTACTACGGTGATATACCAAATACTACGGGTCACGGGTGTCGGTTTGTTGCACCCCAAGCCGAGTGGAACCCGCATGGATGGGCGACCCAAATTGCACGTATGGAGCAAGTCCGAGTCGACACATGGATCCCCGAGGTGTATGGGAAGGAAACATGCTCAGCACGCAAACGACGTTGGTTTTCGGTCAAAAGCAAAAGCCCCGAAATCCACCAGGGGGGGGGGGGGGGGGGGGGCAAACCGTCAATTACTGATCCGGCACAGCCAGCTGAGTGGCAGCAGTGCTCGATCTGAGTACGATAAGATACGACGAACATTACCTGGGTAGTATAAAAGGCGATCAGGCGGGGCTGAGAGTGCATCGACCAAACTGTCATGTCAGACTGGTGTCAGCTGCGAGATTATTCTGCTTCGAGAGTTGCGGCTTGTCAGCATGCTTGCATCTTGGAGACTAAGGAATTAAGGCGTGGATGACATCGTGGATAGTCAGATAGTGTGGCCCCTGATTGCATGTCAGATCATTGGCATTGCAAGCTACACGTACAGCTACAGGTACGCGTAGGACCATGATTACCAGGGTAGCAACGGCGAGCATAGCACTACGCAGATTTAATCTATTTCACTCTTCGCACGTTATTCCCGGAGGATCAATGCATACTACTGTGGTAGACCTAATGGCTCCTGTGTCGGTAGATGATGTTAGCAACAGAACCTTCCTTGCTAGCTCTCTCACTAATTCAGCACCCGAAAGCTTGATTTACTAGGCAGTTTGTTTGCCGTGGCGCATGGCAATTCTACGGGCCGTTAGCTAGTTGACGCCGGGCTACAAGCAATAACAAGAGTAGAGAGTGATTCACACGATTGGTATGGAGAGCAGCATCAATTATCATCTCAGAATGGTGGGGAAGCCGAGGTAGTAGATATAGCCTCTAGGTAACCTAACCCACCGAAATGAGGAGGCGAACGAATCAGAATAACTTCTTCGGGGGGGCGGGAATTATCATCATACCACTCGGGTTCGGTTCAGCTATTAACGCCGAAGAACAGTAACAAGGTTGATTAACCAATCCCTGCTGGAATGCCGCCGACGACTTGGCACCGTCGCTTCTCTCACCTACGGGCTTCGGTCACATTCGGAAATAATTCCGCCCCGCAGTCGGCACTGAAGCCTGAGCGGATCCAGACTTCTACGTCTCCCGGCCGAGCCGGCAACTAGTGGATGGCCAGACGAGACATGATTACGTTTCATAGTATTTCACGCGTGGCTCTTCTTTCCAAAGACCGCAGAATATTACTGGAAATAGAGTAGACCAAGCTAAGAAGTCTCTGTACCCATAAACACCCCACGTGGATAATTGAACAGCGTCACATCGTTGCTGTCGCAGCTATAGCTACCTACATATATGCCTACCTAGGTGTCCAATAACTAGGTTCGTCACTTACGCCTTGTGTGCGACATACATTCATCCACGCGGCCAATGCCAGTTGTGACTTACGAAAGGCGTTCGCAACCAGATCGCCACTTCACGGCAGACTTCTACTTTGAGACTCATAGAGCGGTAGCCGACTTGGTAAAGTTGGGCCTGAGCTCTGTCCACGTCACAGAGGCGGAGAAGGATATATACTTGGACGGATAATTATTAAATATTTACCTAACCAAAAGCTGAAGCTACCTGAGATGTCCAGGCGGTCAAGAACTGGTCTTGCTGTTAAGAGCGAAGCATGCTGGTCAGGATAGGGGCTAAAACTGGAGTACTTCAGTCCCTCGTTCGATGCCCTCCCGCGTGATAATGCTATTATTAGACTAAGTACCTCATTATATCAGCTGTATACCTTCATAGATAGACTCGTACAGACTAGTGAGGGTATGCACAGAGATAGTGGTAAGTATGTGGTGTAACAACCCACAACCTCTATGATCGCCCCTATTCCTACTCGAGAAACGCCATCTCCTTGTCACCATGTTCTCACAGGTAGACAGCGGTCAGAGAGATGTGTATCACAGTGTGCCCCTCTTTTCGTTTTTTTATTTATTGTCTCGTTCTTATACTATCACGATCCCATTCCTAGATCATTTTAATTGACTATGTTATAGTGGGAAATGCCCCAAAATCTCATTCGGCCGTAGTTCGTTGGCCGTAAGCGCCGATGTCGCTATGTCTATAGGTGCTCTTGCTGACGCCATGACAGGGCTACTTAATATCTGCGTACATCTATAAGCAATGGCAAAGTAGTCATGGCTGGCCTCGGCATGCCTGCGATTGATGTTGGATGTTCCGACATGGTAGAGTTGTAACACAACCCTACGGTCTCTATACCATCGGTCCCTAAGTTTGTCAATAATGAGTCGTATGACAGCTACGCAGGTTCTCGTCTAGGAATGGTGTTATTTGGTATATCATCCGTTCGTATCATGGCTAGCATATTTTGATACGACCATGGTTGGTTTCTCCTTTTGGCGAGTCTTACCTGTCACAATGCTAAACCAGCGATGAGATAAATGAAGACGTTATGGCTCCAAGAACCACTAGGCTGGGGAGGTCATGAGACCTCCCCGATGGGAAGGGCTAAGATTCGTGTAACGAGACGCCAAGGCCTGACATTCCTTGGCAGAAAGGTAAGATCAAAGCGAGTAAATATTACTAAATACAAACATGAAGGAGGCTCGCAAGAATCTTATTATCGTGACTTTTTCAAGCTCGATTATAGAAGGAGGACGAGTGATGAGGAAAGATGATATTATGACCCGGTAACTAAGCAAAGGCAGCGGCATGAAGTGATGCTAGCAAAGGTTCTGGTGAAAACATTTCTCGCAGGACCTAAACATATCAAACACCTTACCTATCTCGTCCTCTACTCCTCTTGGAAAGGGTATTGTATGTACCCATAAGCACAGAGCCATTGGGTGTATTGTTAGCAGGCCATTCCTCAATGGGAAACTAAGAGCGCTCGTAAGTTATTTGAAGATTACACGCATCAGGACCTAGGCATACTAGTAGCTCGTTTCACTAATTAGAAAGGAAAGTAAGTGAATTTTATTGTCTATTTACGCTTATGAGATTGTTGAGTGGTTATCTACCTGACTGCCAAATACATTGATGTGTGAAGAGAACGGCTCATTATCTTAAGGGGGAACAATATAGTACTAGCGGACGGTTGTTCGATCAAATAGGTCAGCGATCCAAGCCGAGCAATGCGAAAAGACTTCGCGTTGAGAAATGGATTTGGTGAGCGTGCTTTTAGGACGACGAGATGCATATACCCAGGTATTGAAATATATGTATGTACATGTTTAAACCATTTGTGGGGTATGGGAATAGTAGTATAAGAGGGAGAAAATTGAAAAAGTGAAAAAGTAGATAAAAAAAAACCTTTTGCCTTGGTCGGGATTCGAACGTGGCGCTCAATGGCAAAAGGGGAATATTCCTCTTCAAGGCCCAGCCTTAGGTCTAAGCGCCTAAGCTGCTGCGCCCCTTAACCCTAGAGGTTTTGCTCCTTAGGAATCAGCGGTACTTGCTTTGCGACTCACTTTCGTGAATAGAGCCCCCCTGGAATTCTGTGTTCCGCCGGCACCCGGGCGTCCTGGGCGGACGCGCTGGCAGTCCCTTTTCAGGGCCGGACTAGGGGATTCCTGTCGTGTCTGAGGCGTTTACCAGCTGAGCCATCCGAGGGCTCTTTTTGCTGGGCGCCGCTGTTGCTGGTCATACTGCTTTTGCGCATTATAAGGTCACTAGTGGGGGGTTTGCGATTTTGCCGGCGATGAGGCGGTCACCAGGTAACGGTGTATCACCTGACTGGGCGGCGCTACCCTCCACGCATTTTGCTGACATAGCTGTGTACACGGGTACCTGAAGTAGAATGGCTTCTAGGGGAACGGGCTTTCTCTCAGCCTTTCTTTTCACAACATTATCATCTGTCCCACCATCTTCGTCACTCTAAGGGCGGCATACCAATGATTGTACAATGGAAGATCCAATGAGCTGTTTGTGTGAAACCAATACGTGTGTACGTGTATGTTCCCGACTTTCCTGTTCCACGTCAGGTTGATTAACACCGAGTCCATAGCTACCTAATACATGATACATATCCGTCTTTGACAGTCCTGTAGCTCCGAAAGAGGCACTATACCAGCAAGCTAAAACGTTTCAACCCATAGGTGGAACTGGTAAATTATTGCTCAACGTCCCCCATCCCCTTTCTGGCAATCTGATGTGCCTTGCATTCTGGGAGCCTCTAAGAAGGTTAGGTAGGCATCTTGCAGCCTGAGCCCCCGGGTAGAAGTTGCACGTGGCAGCGGGACTTAGCCGCCTTATTTTCAGGGGTAGCTGTTGCTTTACCAGATCCATGGGTCATATAGCCGCATCGCCAAGGAAGGGATCTGATCAGTGTGGGACGTTGGGACCACCGTATTAACATATCCTTGCACATGTTCCCATTCCCCTATCTCTATACGACCCCACACTCACATCTTGTGCTGATATTAACACTTCAGCGCCTAACTGCTTAGTAGGCCACTTACTGATGTGATGTAGGCAAGTATCCGGTAAGCATGACGAGTCAGCCTTGAGTAGAACGGGGGGCTTTAAGAAGAAGTCCATGTTTTGTAAGTTATGGGCGTATACTCTTACGCTAGGGCTGATGTTCACTTGCCACTCAGGTAGGATCATGGGGTTATTTGTCATTAGAGCGAAGGGATATCACAAACCCCTCTAATAGACGTAATGACCCGGATAACTTTACATCTTCTAAGCCTGTATAACCAGCGCTGTCAGATGAAGACATCTTTGGACATACTGCTGTAGCTTGTAGGGCGACAAAAGATGAAAGGCCTGCCTCGTCAGAACAGGGGCTTTCTCATACGTATAGATATCACGTAAATGTAGACTACTTGAACTACCCGGGTATGTAAGATGAGGCACACTTGGCAAGACATACCTAAGATGTTGCCGGATCTGGAAATTTTCGCAGTGAATTAGCCGATGGGAGAGCTGAGCAGTGAGAGCCAATGTGGCGGGAAAAGTACCCGGCGATCCTATAGCAGCCTGTGTAGTCAATGTGCTACTGTTACTGCGTACTTACTGTAATGATGAACAGGAATAATAGCTCGAGAAATAAGAAAACCCGGGGGAGTTTCGCGCCTTCTTATAGCGACATAGGTTCTCGTTGTAGATAGCTAGCTCCTGGGCGTTGTATCAAACCCAAGTTCTCCTGCCCGAAGTACTCGAGATAATTAATGAATTGGCTTTGCTACCCCCCAATGCCCAGTTCGAAATCAAGTACCTAATACAATATTATAACCGATAAACCGATGCCAGCTGCTTGAAAATTCCGTCAAGGATGCCCAACGGCCACGTCAAATACATTATGTACTCTGCCGCGCATTTCTCGTAGCCCTTTGAAGCACCGCAAGAAAGGAGCGCAGCCATTATTTAACGCATTATCACCCTCCGATAAGTTAAAGAGGGGTAGTAACCAAGCAGACCTTTGGCTGCGAGCCTATGCCATGTGAAGTTTGGGTGAGAAAGGGGACTAGCAGGACCGCGATTGGAGACTGAGAGGCCCTGTATATCGCTTCGTGAAGAGTCTTCGTTGCTTTCGAAAATCCGAATAAGGGGTGGGCAGACTCATTTACCTACCTCTTACCAAAGTCCTTCCTCACAGCAAACAGAGGATTTCAAGATCTTTTAATCTGTATAGCATTTAATTCTCTTCAGCATTGTACTTTATGTGTCAACCCAAATGGAGACGCTGCGATATCAAAAAGTCAATGCAACGTAGCGAGAAGGGGTTTAGGGTTAGGGTAAAATATGAGGAGAGTTATGTAATCCATAGCCACTATTCTCGGCAGGCTGCTACAAAGCTCAAATACGGCATGTATACCCTGGGTACCTAAAGTATGTAGGTCCTTATATATCTGTATAGCCCATGAGTATGGCCTGCTTCTCTCACGCACGGCATCACCGCCGCGACGCTGGGCCCGTCGTGCTCCGAGTGGCTGTATACCGTGTACGGCGACGGAGGCGGGAGACGGATCGAGCTATTCAACGTCAACTACCACGCGCTAAGACGAAACTCAACTACGACAGAGGCGATGCTGCTCGGCCTTGTCATTAGCCGTATTGTGATGTGGGCGGGCGAGCCAGAGAAGGCGATTGTTACCCCTGAGCTTGTAGACGGGGAGAATTGCGGAGCTGATGGATTGAGATATTACCGTTGATCAACCGCATATCGTCTGTTCAGTCCGTTGTTGAATGCATGCTCTAACATTTCCCGAATTGACATGTCTGTATTCAAGTTAACTTGAGTTCATGCTTATCTAGGTTGGTACACTATATACCTCGTGGTAACCATATTTCTCCCACCTGAATTTGGGTTTGACGAGCTGTTAGTACGTGCGGTTGGCAAAATCGTGCATAAAGGGCAGTGTCAAGGAGGTGTTTCAGTCAATGCAGAGAAAACGAGGAAGCAAAAAAGCATCGTGATTTATGCAGTGGGAAGAGTAGTAAGTACACCCCGGCTCGCAGAATTATTTCATGAGTAGAGAAATCCCTGGGTCTTCAATCATTGTCATCCCGCGACCTCGTAACGCGTGTAGTAACCATCAAAAAGGAGAAAGTGAGAGAAAGTGGCCTAAGTATGCCTATGACTGCTTCTTCTTTCCCTTGTAGAGGTATCTGTGAGAAATTAGTCATCGTGATCTGCAGTAGATCGGCCAGATCCTCCTTGGTCGCGTATTTGAACGTGTTCTGAGGCGGCCCGGGCAAGGGAACGCTTACCGCCCGAAAATTCCTTCTACAACACCAACACCGGCGAAGATACCAGCGCCGATACCAACGCTCTTCCAACCCAAGCGTCCATGCTCATACAGGCCCCAAGCCTTGTAGCCCAAGAACGCGCTCAGTCCCACAACAGCAGCCAAGTTGGAGGCAGCCAGAGCGGTGCTGGCGTTGTCGCTCAGCTGGCTGAACCACTTGGTGAGGATGGCATCGGCCTTCTGGACCTTTCCGGAGCCCTTCTTCTTGGACAGCGAAGCCTCGGCACGAGCTCGCTCGGCGGCGTCCTCGAGCTCCTGGCGGGCAGCCTGAGTCTCAGTCTTGACGTCCTGCTCCATGAAATCCGACGGCACGGTGCGCACAGAGGGCGTGTCGACGTCGACGAGGGACGAGGTACTCGCGGACTGGGAGCTCTGGACGCGGGGAGGCTGGGGGGCGGCGGCCTGTACGTGGTCCACATTAGCCATTATCACATGCAATTTCGAGCGCGAGGGGGGTTGCGACAGTGTCTCGTGTAGGCCAGCAGATGCGCCAGGAAGGGTTCAAACTACACATACCTGCTCAGGCGTTTGCTTCGGGCCAGATGCTGCGGCGGCGGCGTACGACACTGCGATGGGAAGATTCTGTTAGCCAGACGTCTTTCTTTATCCCACCCGCTTCTACCCCACACAAGCGGTCGTCTGAAGGTTCTTACTCTTGATTTGGTATACCGAGAAGTAGGATACTCTGCGTGTCTAGAAAGTCTCTTTCGAGGGCGGACTGACGGCAAGGCGTTGTAGAGAGCTAGGTCAGGCGTGGGAGGCTATATGGCTGAAGCCGTCGTCAGGTGATGGGTGATTCGAAAAAGACGTGCGACGGTGGGAAGAAACCGGGACAATATTCAAGCAGCGAATGATGGTCCCGGGTTGGAGCTCCCCCCAGTGACCATACAAGTCGAATGACGTATTTGCGGCTCCAGTCTTTATGCAGATATAGATGCATAGAGACCAAGATTGGCCGGCGTTTTACATTGATTTAAATGCATATGCGTGTTTCATAGAGGGGCCATATACGGGTTTGTCGCATAAATATCATGCTTGCAAGTAAAGGAAACCAAACGTCTTGCTCTTCATCTTCATCACTTGTGCGCCCTATGAAAATTCATATTCCGACTGCTTGGGCTTGGGTGTCGGTATCCTGGACCAGAAGCTTTCGTCTTATAAGAGTCCGACTCAGAAATTGACATACACACGCCCTTCCCAGGGCTTTAGAGCTGGGTAGCCTCCCTTCCCGCCCGTCAGCCCCTTATCCTCACAATGCTGCGTGCTAGCCAGCAACCTCACCACATCCTCATCATGGCAGTCGAGCACACTCTCGACATCCAGGCAGTCCTGTGTGTCTTTGGAGAAGTTTAACACCACCAACGCCATCTTCTTCTTCTTATCGTGGCCGTTCGCCTGCAATTGGCCATTAGATACGGAAGATAAACTTTCTTTGACGTATGAAAAGATGGCCTTGTGTTCGGCCTGCAGCATTCGGAATGCTCCAAAGACGAACAAGTCCTTATACTTCTTGCGCAACTGCAGAACTTGCTTATAGAAATTCAAGATGGAATATTGATCCGCCTCCTGCTTCGCAGCATTGATATCTCGATACCTATCATGGACACGCATCCATGTCTTGACACCCTCATCCGCGAACCCGGCGTTAGGAGAGTCGTCCCACTGAAAAGGGATGCGTGAGTGGTCACGTCCGAGAATTTGGAGACCATGCATCGTGTCCGCGAGCAGCTTTTGGTCGCCAGATGCCTGCGCCTCGGCGTAGAAATTCAGGCTCTCGACATCTTTATATTCGTCAATATCCCAAGTGGCGGG
This sequence comes from Hypoxylon sp. FL1284, assembly GCA_022432365.1. NCBI lineage: Eukaryota > Fungi > Ascomycota > Sordariomycetes > Xylariales > Hypoxylaceae > Hypoxylon > Hypoxylon sp. FL1284. The sequence continues at coordinate 366,688 of JAJJXE010000005.1, read as the reverse complement.
CATGTTCGTCATCCCGATTTCCTGGCCTTGGTACAAGAACAGCGTCCCCGTCAACGTGGCTTGCCAGAGAGCCAGAGTCTTAGCGCTGGCCTTCCAGAGCTCCGGGGACGAGCAGTCGCCGAACCGGCTCACGGCCCGTCCGTTATCGTGGTTCTCGCAGAACACGGTCGTCCAGCCATCCGTGCCCTCGATGAAGGTCTGCCACTTTTCTACGATGGCTTTCATTTGAGGTAGACTAAACGGCACGTATGTGTACTTTGGCCCAAACATGCCGCCAGTCCCTAGTCGGATCATCGAAAACTCGAAGACCATGTCGAGTTCCTGCGCTGCCGCCGATACGTACGGTAGAACCTGGCTTGGATGCGGCGTGTTGGATAGTTCGCCGACGGAGACAGCCCCATACGGTTCGAGAGCTTTTGACCTCATCTCGTGAATGAATTCGTGGATCCGTGGTCCGTTACACCACATTTCCGGTGCGGGTTGGCATGGCGACCCCAGATCTGTGATGGGCGCGTCTGCGTACTCGGTACGCTTGCTATACTTGTTGACGGTGTCGATGCGGAATCCGTCGACACCCCGTTCGAGCCAGAACCGCATGGTATTCTCATAAACGGCTTCACGACACGCTTCTGATTCCCAGTTCAGATCCGGCTGCTCAGGAGCATACAGGTGCAAGTAGTATTCTTGGGTATGTTCGTCCCACGTCCACGTGGAACTGGCAAAGTAACCCCTCCAGTTGGTCGGCGGAGTTCGCTGTCCTTCCGAGTTGTACCGTGCCGGCTTCCAAATGTACCAATCTCTCTTGGGATTGGTCTTGGATGAACGAGACTCCCTGAACCATTCATGTTCCATGGACGTATGATTGACCACAAGATCGAGAATCAGCTTCATGCCTCGGATATGGCACGCCTCGACTAACACGTCTATATCTTCGACAGTTCCATAGGGGGCGTGTATTTTCTGATAGTCGGACACGTCGTAGCCCATGTCAGCCTGCGGGCTTTCGAAGACGGGCGATAGCCAGACCACATCAACACCGAGCGCTTGAAGGTAGTCGATTTTAGAGATGAGTCCTGGGATATCTCCCCAACCATCTCTATTGGAGTCTTTGAAACTCGCAGGATACACCTGGTAGAACGTGGCATCTTTCCACCACTGCTCCCTGCCAAACCACCCATTTTCATGGTATAGACCGTTCATAATTCTCTACTATCTCCGCAGTAGATAGAGTGGATCAAGATCAGGGCTTCAGAAGTAACCCTCTATTCGTCGAAGTAGAGACAAAAGACAATATGCATTTACAATCAACCACGAGGCTATCCACGATGATCATGCTTCTGCAAGATCGAATCCACGCCGCCGGGTCTGCCTGTGGCCTTTGTCGAGAGCGCGACTCATCGTTGTTCGCCTCATACCGTCACGGCTGAGATCTCGGCAGTAATGTGATGTTCTTCGCTCGCCAAGATGTCCCATAGTCGCCAAGAAGTTGTATAGTCTCGTGAGTCGGACAAGCCTGTCTCTTAGGGAATTAAACTCCGCCCTGCCGACTCCGACCTCATCTCGTCTCTAGCCCAATCATGATACGACAACTCCGTTCATCTTTGCCAGATCCACTTTCGCCTCTTACTCGCTGACACAGTCTGACAGATTAGGATTTGATCATATAGATACTAATGTTATAGCCTTGGAATGGAATTTCTGTCGACCGCACCCCTGGCTTCACCCCGCATGGAGAAAGGGAATGGGCCGTTTACTCCCTTCCCCATGCGGAGTTGACCTAGACCGTGATGGAATCTGGTCCCATGCATAAAAGAGGACTGACAGTCGAGAAAGGAATAAATACCTACCATGGCGATAATCTTCATCATGGTCGTCCTGCATCGACTTAGTAGCGCAGCCCCCCTTTTACACACATACCCAGTTTATCATTCTGTCAAGGGGCACGATCGCTTTTCATTTTACTCCCAAGATCGGTCTACAAGGGGCAAATCAAGATGGCAACCGGAGACGAAGATGCCCACGGCGCCGAGAAGAGCCAGAAACATGCCGACAGCGTGAACGCGATGCAAGATGAGGCCCTTGTCTCGGAGGCAAGGCACGCTGCCGACACGGAGCAGGAGATGACTCTGCTCAAATCCATCAAGCTGTACCCGAAGGCGATCGGTTGGTCGGTCCTGCTCTCGTCAACGCTCATCATGGAGGGCTACGACCTGGCTTTACTGGGCAGCCTCTACGCCTCGCCCGCGTTCAACAAGAAGTTTGGCACCCTCAACGAGGCGAGCGGCAAGTGGGCCGTCTCGGCAGCGTGGCAGTCGGGGCTTTCTAACGGTGCCCGCGCCGGCGAAATCTTCGGCCTTATCCTCGCAGGCTGGGTTTCGGACCGATACGGGTACAGGACGACCACGATTGGTTCTCTGGTCCTGATGATCGTGTTCATCTTCGTCTTGTTCTTCGCGCCCAGCATCGAAGTGCTAGTCGCTGGGGAGGTATTGTGCGGTCAGTATTCGTGCATGACATGAAGACCATGAGGGTGTGTCCAGCCCCCTGGGGCTACTGACAGAATCAAGGTATCCCTTGGGGTGCCTTTCAGTCCGTTGCCCCGGCGTACGCCTCCGAGGTCGCCCCTGTGGTTCTGAGACCGTACTTGACCACCTTTATCAACATGTGCTGGGTTGTCGGCCAGTTCTTCGCAGCGGCGGTGAACAAGGGCTCGGTCGATCGACCCGATGAGTGGGCATACAGGATCCCATTCGGGGTTCAGTGGGTTTGGCCAGTGCCCATTCTCGCAGGCTTACTATTTGCCCCGGAGTGAGTGCTCAAACAGAGTAATTGCCTAGAAGATCCAAACGATTAAGAGTCGTGTTCGAATAGATCGCCCTGGTGGCACGTACGACATGGCAATCGAGAGGCGGCGAGAGCATCCCTGTTAAGGCTAACATCGCGAAACGACCCGGCCTTTGATGCGGACGAGACCATTGCGATGATCGAGCACACAAACGAGCTTGAGAAGCAGCTGAGCGAAGGCGTCACGTATCGTGACTGCTTCCGAGGCGTCGATCTACGACGAACAGAGATTGTTGTGGGCATCTGGCTCGTGCAGACGCTATGCGGGCAGAACCTCATGGGCTACTTTGCTTATTTCCTGTTGATATACCCCTCTCCTATTTCAGAACACGAATAGCGATATCGCTGACACATCCCAGAACCCAAGCAGGGATGGACGCGTCGAACTCCTTCTCGCTCTCCATGGGGCAGTATGCGCTGGGCATGATCGGCACCGCGGGCTCCTGGTTTCTGATGTCGCGGGTCGGCCGACGAACGATCCACTTCGGAGGGCTTTGCTGCCAGCTCCTCATCCTTGTCGTCGTCGGCTCCCTCTCCTTCTCCAGCTCCAACAGCTCAGTCTGGGGGATCGGCGCCCTGCTCATCGTCTTCACATTCGTGTACGACTTCACCGTCGGGCCTGTCACCTACTCCTTGATCTCAGAACTGTCCTCGACTCGACTGAAGGCCAAGACCATCGTTCTGGCACGGGCGGGTTACAATGCCAGCAATATCTTTGTGAATGTTATGACCAATTACCGTGCGTAATGTCGACTCATTTCTCGTTCATTTTATACTCTATTTCTCTCCAAGCTATTTCAACAGCACCGAGGCATCTACTTACTCCCATCACTACAGAGCTCTCGTCGACGGCATGGGATTGGGGTGCAAGGACGGCGTATTTCTGGGCTGGGACATGCTTGCTCTCGGCTATCTGGGTATTCTTTCGGCTGCCAGAGCCTAAGGGTATGTCTCTTGTTTTTCTCCTACCCCATGATATTCGAATAAGAAATCCACGGAGCTCTACTAACCAACCCTGTCATTCTTTAGGACGAACGTACGCCGAGTTAGACTTGCTCTTCGAATACCGGGTTCCAGCACGCAGATTCGCAGGCACGAAGATAGATCCTTTCACGCGGGGGTTGGGGGATAAGATCGGGAAGGCTTCAACTGGGGGAAAGCTAGAATAAATACCTAATGACCTAGTCATAAATATCATTCATGGACGTATATACACATCAATATGATAATAAAACATGTTCAAGGAAACCAGTCATAGCCTTACAGAAACCAAGGCCAATATCAGGATAAAGACTTGAAGTATATGGCTGTAACCTTTTGCTATATGCCTTTCGCCTATTTGCTTCTTTCTCTTTCTCTTTCTTTTTCTTTTTCTTCCGTGTGCGCGTACCTACCTAGTAATACAGGGCGTCGCATCTCACTAGCCCAGCCCGTTAACCATGCCGGGCAGGGTCTGCTGGATGTGCTTGACGAGGAGAGCATCGTAGACGGTGGCGCCGCCAGGGAGGCGAAGGATGAGGCCGCGCAAATACCTGAGGTCGTGCTCGGCGGCGGTCCTGCTGGCGTCGACGGGGACGCGGGCGAGGACGTTGACGACGGCGCAGGCGATGTCGAAGAGCTTCTCGGAGATGCCGACGCCGTGGACGTGGATGCTGGCGAGCGGCAGGTCGCGCGTCGACAGCGTGAGGTCCTTGGCGACCTCGAGCGGGTAGCGGTACGTGCGGCTGCCGCCGGCGCCGCCAGCACTACCACCGCCGCTACCACCACCCCCGGCGGCGGAGCGGCGCTCCGAGAGGTGGCCGAGCCGCAGCCGCAGCTGCCACAGGACGATGCGCAGCCACAGCTGGGTGACGCGCAGGTTAGCCTTCTGCTCGGGGACGAGGCCGTCGGGGCGCGAGTAGTTGAGGGCGGCGCCGACGGCGGCCTCGACGCCGTCGAGGGCGTCGGGGGCGGGGGCGCGGGGGGACGCGGACTCCTGGTTGAGGAGGGCGACGAAGGGGGCGTCGAGGGCGCGGAACAGGGCGGCGAGGCACTTGAACCCGGCGAGCGCGGAGTCGCCGTCGTCGAAGGAGGACGCGCCGAAGCCGTTGGTCGGCACCTGCAGGGTGATGGGCCGGCGGTACCGGATCGCGTGCGAGCGCTCCGAGATGAGCAGCACCCAGAAGAGCCGCTCTGCCAGCGCGTGCGAGGGCTCGTCGAGCCGGTCCGGCGCCAGCAGCAGGAACAGCGTCGACGCCTCGCGCAGGAACACGAAGGCCGGCGAGTGGTGGAACAGGCACGCGTGGCACGCGTAGATGAAGAAGACGAGGAGCACCGAGTCGAGAGACGGCGTGGATTTGCGCGTCAGGTAACGATGTGCCGCCAGGGCCTCCTCGAGCAGCAGGCAGCCGTACGCCGCGTTGTTCTCGGCGGCGAACAGCCGTCCGAAGGAGTTGCCGGCGGGTTCCTCGACCTGCAGCATCACCATTGCGGAGAGACCAAGCAAGACGCAGTACGCCTCGCTCTCAGCCTCCGAGGCGGCGCGTATTCTCAGGTTGGCGACGTACTCGGGGGTCAGGATCGGAATGGTCGGGGCGAGCCGCTCGAAGAAGCGACTGGCGCAGTAGTCGAGGACGTTGGGAGGCAGCAGGTCGGCCTTCCTCACGAACGACTCCCTGGCGAAGCTGGTATACGCATGAGGGCTCACGCTCAAGTCGAGGTTCTGAGATGGAAGTGTCATGTCACACCCGTCGGCCGCAGAAGGCTCGCCAAACCTCAGGATATGAAGCGGCGGCGGCCGGGGTAGAGCTCGGGAGGAAACGGGTAAGCTGCCGCACTCCTCGGCTAGTCCGGCCCTGATACACCTACGGCACGGCCGCGAGTCGCTGCAGGCTTTCTGAAGTCTCCTACATCTCTGGCACGCCCGGGCTACCTGTACGCGTTTCGCCCGCGGCACGCCATTGATATTCGACTTCCTCTCTCTAGCTGTGGATCTACGTGCCCGAGCATCCGTAGTCGTGGAAGGGCACGCCTGAGTTTCTTCGTCTTCCCATGAGCGATGTGCCATGTCCGGTGTTCACCGAGAGCGGTCGTACAGCGGAAACCGATAATTAATTATAGGTAGGACAACGTAGGACTGCCAAGAAGAAATATAAAGAGGTGTGACGACTACGAGGACTCGACTGCATCGCCGTCGGTCTTATCACTGACCTGTCAGTGCGTTGGAGAATCTGGGGTCGGTGAGCTCATGCTGCGGACGTACCTGGTTGATCCGGCAGCTGCCCGGCCGGCATTACTGTGGACTGTGGGGTAGCATACACACCCTCCCTGTCGTTAACATCGGTGTTATTGAGGAATTGTACCTTGCATTAGATCATATGTCAAGCTGGCGAGCCGAGCACCTTGGCCTACCCCGAAGGAACAGCATTAGCTTGGTATATAGGGCCGATAGAAGGCACACACTCGGCCGTGGCACGTTTTATGTCTGTAACTATTGCTACCCCAGGAATAGTTGGCAGACTCATTGATTATGAGGTTCTCTTGAGAGAAGCTTCGTGAGGAGTTGGTTCGTGTCTTTTCCGCCCTATCTCGAGCGCATTATTAATTACATAGAGGTACACATATACAAGGTCTATTCGTTGCAGTGGCCTAGCCGGTAGTCTGTTGGGCAACTTTGAGGCTCCGAGTTGCGGTGCTCTCTAGATGCCACTTTGCTCGAGAGTGCTCTAATACGCCGTATAGGCGACGTCCACGGCTGTCTTTTCTAAGGTTGCGCTGAAGAATCGTTCTGCTTTGCTGTCTCTTTAACCACATCTTTGGCTTCTGCGTCTGCAACATTGGACTTTTCAGCTGGTCTCGTCGTTTCTGTCGGTTTTGAAGCTGCGTCGCCTTCCGAAGTCGAAGTCTTGGCCATTGGCGCATCGACAGCAGCCTCCCGGGCAGGCTCAGGGGCACCCTCCGCAGCGGCTTCCTCGTCATCCAACTCTTCACCATATACCTCAGGATGTAGTCTGAAGCAATCTTGCATATGCCTATTTCAGCGGTTAGTACGATACGAGTTACGAATCAGTATTGGGTAGAGCATACTGGAACTTGTCGATGCAGTCCATTCCTTTCGGTTCTTCTTTAGAGTAGACAAAGCAGCTAAATGCCGCCCTGAATTGCTCACCGCAAGGGCCGTGAGCCATTCCTCCTAAGCATGGACAATCCCAGTTGATTTCGCCCGTCTCGGGGTTGAATGCCCCCTGCTGACCGGCTTCTTCTTCCAGAGCCTCGGGGCTGCCTTCTGCGGGCTCAGCTTGAGCGGCTGCCTCAACATCCTTAACTGGCGCTGAAGGAGAGACGTCCGCAGCTAGTCCGGCTGTTGCCGGTTCGGGAGCCACAGAGGCTTTTTGTAATCGGGCTTCGGCTTCTCTGCGCTTCTGAGCAACAACTGCCTCTACAGTAGGGAGATCCTCATCTGAGAACTGGGGCGGCGGCGGCATCGTTTTAGCTGAAATTCCAGGCATCTGTTAGTCGGAAACCGTATACTAGATATCTGCTAGACGTGTAGGAAAGAGAAGAGTTGACATACGTAGCGGCTCTTCGGCAAAGACGGCGGATGTGCTGTACAGGTATACGGCACCACCTGCTAATCCCCATCGCGCAAGTGAACTCTTCCAACTTCGCTTCTTGTCCGCCGGGGAGGTCGAGGCGAATCGGCGGCCGGTCGTCGGAAACGTGGTTCGTCGCAGAGCATTCGCAGCTCGCGGCGTGGATCGCAAAGCAGATCTGTACATTTTGCGAAGCTAAAACCGATGGGTCGACTCAGTATTACAAAGGGAAATAATTGATCGAGGTAGCTGCGTCTGTCTGGGATCCGTCGGTATAAGGCGATGCGCCGAAGGAAAACGGGTGAATGAAGTATTGGCCGTAGGACGAATCTCGGAAGAGAAATCGAGATTGGTTTGTAATCCAAAAACTTTTAGATGTCATTCCCAATTGATCGAGAGTGCTAGAAATTTAGGTGCGCCGCTGCTTGTACTTTAAGTGGGGAGATGAGTACCCGAATCTGACAAGGTAAAAGGTACTTGCAGACTGACACTACCGCTACGGGTACTCACATGTCGATAGGCATGAAGTACCCACGTAAGCTGGCCAAGTACCGGGACAATTCAAACGGAGTAAGGTGATTTTTATGCATTCTTATCGTCCTCCCTTATCGTACACCTCAGTGACGTTATTGTTATCGGGAAATTTAGTGTAACACGCGGAAAAGAAGACTGAGGTCTTTGCTGGGTGAATATCTTGAATCGTGAAACTAACTGGTATTTGTTCGTTCCACTGGGAGCCTTGCTATTCTATTTCATGTACAATATAAGCTTGAAGTCTCAAAAGGCCGCGTTGAACTCATCCACTATGAACGACACATAAGGTTACGCACATGTTATAAATAAATACCTCTTTCAAGCTAAGACATTTCTTGCTGACTTCTGCATCTGCATTTTTTGGTAGTATTGATCCCAGGAACGCTTTATTAATATACTTCCAAGCGAGCTCGAACCAGCTGGGTGAGGCTGACTATGCCAGGCGTATTAGTATCTCTACTCTCACTTCACCTGCCTATTAACATTCAGTTCGAAGCCTACGACTAGGTGGTTTGGCTTACTTCTTATTATCTTGTCAAGCTCCATTTTTGACCAATTTGACAGCATCTGTCACCATGGGCTTGGAAGAAAAAGAATATACAGAGTGGCATCCCATCCGGCAGTTTCTAGGTTATCCAGGTTGGAGCTTCGCGTTGATAGTACTGAATCAACCAATCACGGATGAAGATCTGTTTAAGGATCTCTGGGGTATAGGTATATGATCCGCCAATTCTCATAAAGAGCACTGTCCAGACATATATACTGACTCCTTTGATAGCGAAAACCCGCGTTGCCGCTGATGGAGGTGCCAATCGCATCTTCCATCTCAACCGGACATCTTTAGCGAAGAGGGATCCTACTGCCTCTGCTGCTAGTAATTATGTGAGTTAGTCGAATATGACCAATAGCTCTTGCCGCCGCTGTCTTCAGAAGTCTGCCGAGTTCAGTTTAACCAATAACCACCTAGACGAACCTCGATACAATCATCGGTGATCTAGACTCTCTCACTGATGAGACCCGGACTTTCTTCATTAGTAGTCCTGCAAAGACCAATATCATCCATGATCCGGACCAATACTCTACCGATTTCACTAAGGCTGTTAGACATGTACACAAAACTATCTCAGGCACGGATATCGTGTGCATGGGAGGTTTAGGAGGGCGTGTGGACCAAGGGCTGAGCCAGCTACACCATCTGTACCTCTTCCAGACCTCACCGACGTATGCGGACGGCAAGATGTTCTTTCTCTCCGGCGAAAGTCTGTCTTTCCTCCTCAAGTCTGGAGTTCATCGTATCCATGTGCGCGAGCCGAACGCCAAGGTTGGGAACTTCACTCGCATGAGCGGTGATCCGTTCGCCAAGTACGTTGGCATCATCCCGGTTAAAGAACCGAGTGTCATTACGACTAAGGGGCTTGAGTGGGACGTGCAAGACTGGCCGACCGAGTTCGGAGGTCAGATGAGCACGAGCAATCATGTGTTACCGGACACAAACGTCGTCGAAGTCGAGACCACCAAGGATGTCATCTTTACCATCGCACTAAAGCAGGTTGCGGGTGAAAACTAGGCACCAATCACAAATTCCAACAGAGCTATTTAGGATATGAGAGACGGATAGAAGGGAAGGGGAGGGAGAGAGCAGGATAGGAGGCTAGAATTTGGACCGGGACGTTTACTTTAGAAAGTAATGTTTGGATGAAACGACCAAGCACGAGGCAATCTCGCCAATATATGATGACAATGCAGTATTCACACGATTAACGCCCAAACTCCTCGCTAGAAGGTGACGTGCCACTACCACCCGCCGTTCCGCAACGGGAGCTCTCCAAACGCTTCCTACCAAAACAACCCGACCTTCCTCACCCGACCCTTCGAGGGGTTGGCTGCCTTAGGTACATCGCCTACCGCAGGAAATGCAGACACAGCCAGCAGAAGGCGAAGAAGAGGAGGGCGCCGGCCCAGAAGATCCACTTGTCCTGCTTGGCGCGGCGCTCGATCATGCGAATGGTGTCGCCGCTGACGCCGAGCGTGTTGGCGACGCTGTACAGCCGCTTCTGCGTGTTCTTGAGCATCTCGCGCTGCGAGCCCAGGTCGCCGAGCACCGCCTGGCCCCGCGCGATGTACTCGTCCAGCGCCGTGTTGGTGCTGGCGAAGAAGTCTTGCTCCCGCAGCGCGTGCGACTCCCGCGTGTAGTCGTTGCCGCCCATGCTCAGCTGTCCTCCCCCTCCTCCTGCACCGCCGCCGCCCCCGTATTGGTTCCCGGGCGAAGACGGCTGCTGCTGCGATGCGTGGGCGTACGGGTTCTCGGGCGTCGCGGTGGTGAAGGGTCGCCGTCCTAGTAACTCGTTACGGTTCTGGGAGTGCAGCGCGTCTTCCCGCTTGTCCTTGAGCTCGTCTAATTGCGTGCGAAAGGACGTCAGCTCCGTCCTGAAGTTCCTGACGCGCTCGTAGGCCTTCTCCTGCTTGGCCGGGTTCAGCTCTTGCTTCGCCAGCGCGTTGTACTCGTCTAGCGTCCGCGAGAAGGAGGTCAGGGAGGCGGAGAGGGAGCCGAGGGCTGCGGGCGTCGGGGCGGAGCCATCTCCGGAGGATGTGAGGGTGGTCAGGTCTCGTTTTATGGAGGTGGACTGCTTGAGTGCCGAGTTGAACTGCGTATTCTGGTAATGTTTAGAAACAGGATCACTTCTAGTCGTAGAAAACAGTCGAAAGCTAAAGGCCGCTTACCATCTTGGCAACTATATTATCGGTGGTTTACGCTGGGTGATTTGGTTTGACGAGAAATCCAGCTTGAAGACAATAAATATGCTGCTGATACCATGGAAGGATTACGCAGTAATTTGAGCGGGTTGCGATCCAAGGGATACAATAAAAGTTCTGGGGTATGGCCTCCGTGTAGAACTTGATGCTGTCTCAGAGTATCGGGCAGACATTCAAGTCAAAAAGTGCTGTTCGTCAGGCTTGCGGTCGTGTCGTAGTAAGGAGGCCAGTTACTAACACGTAGCTGTAGCTGCATTTCTCCAATTGCAACTTGCGTTTACATGCATGGAGGGCCTGTGCAAAGTGCAGAAAGTGCCTGTGCCATGTGCTTAAGTGGGCCACCTCCATCCCACCGCTTGCCAAATCGGGTTACCAGTAGAGGCGGATACTTAACCCGGATTATCCGATGCCGTGGAACCTCTGCATTTTTGCAAAGGATCATTTCATGATCTCTGATCTTACTACAACACCATAAAGCGTATGATACAGCGTACATTACACGGCCAATTATAAGCTTCGAAGTACTCGTTTCAAGAATCGAGAGTTCCCGCGTCAGGTCTCGAGCGAAACTTACCTCATGATCAGAGCTTCTCAAGAGAAAATTCTTGTGTGTCGAGATGGTTCGTGTCGAAGACCTAAGCGCATTGACCCCTGGGCCGTTCTTCGGGATCTGGCCTTATCTACGCCCCTGGCTCTGCCGTGATCGTTGACGAAGCCTGGCCTCGGCGCTATCAGGAATGACCTCAAATCGAGGCAAATCACGCCTGAGTTGGTTAGTCCAAGATCTATATCGTCAGATCACCTCAACGCTTAAGTCTCACTACGGCTCACGGCATTTTAGCCTCGTGAACTCTGTGGAGATGCTTCACGCCGTGGTCTCGACTTTGTTAGGAGTGCTGTCGTCCTTCTTGGAACCTAGACTGATCTATCCAGCGCGCTGTATTGTCTACGCAAAAAGAGTGCTCAATGTTGGCATTCAAGGATAAGTGAATGATTTATCATGCGGCTATGAGTTCCTCTGTTTGTTTACCATAGTTACGCTGCCATTATTCCAGGGGATCTCTTTTTTTCTTCTTCTTTCGGTCGGGTGGTATTGTATATCCATTATCGGCTAGCCCCTGAATACGAAGGGTTGCGGTAGGACGACCTAATAATAAAGGAAGGGATCCTTCTGAATCCGACCTGATCCCCCCTTGGTCTCTCTTCTTTACCACCCTCACTCCCAAGGCGAGCCCGTCTGCCGCCGTCCGATCGTTTAATTGTCTCCTAGTTACCTTCCAATTGGGTCCGTCATTGTTCAAGGTGTGTGCCAATATAATAATGCTTGCCTACCGGCAATGAGCCAGCACACCAACCGACGAACCACATGGCATCGTCCGACAAGCCGGCCCTGACCGTCCTAGGCCGTCCGAGGCCGCCACCGCAATCACCGAGCACAACTGGGACGGCCCCTGGGAGAAATGCTGGAGTGACAACCACAATATCGGGACCAGAAGCAGCAGCGGCAGCGGGGGACAGGTCGCAGCAGCCGTTCGAGTTCCGCGGCTTCGACTTCTTTGCCAACCGCGACTTCAACGAGCTCAGGAACGCGTCGCGCGCCTACTTCACACCCGCTTCATCCGCCGCCGAGAAGCAACAGCGCCTGCCGTCTACGTGGCTCGGCGACGCGACACCACCAGGCAGCCCGCGGCCGTCGGGTGATACCCTTCCGGCTGGCGGAGCTGTCATTTACAACCCGCCTGATGGGCAGACGACGCCTCCGGATGACAAGAGAATATGGGGCTTGGGGAGGAAACAATTCTGGTGGTTGCTGGGGCTAGTAGCACTACTGCTTATTGTTGCGATCGGAGTCGGAGTCGGCGTTGGCGTGGGTAAAACAGTCTCGGACGACTCGTCCAGGGCCGCCAATGCCGGCGCCATGTCAAGGTTCGTAATAAACGTCCCACGTGGGTAAAGCCTTGTTCTGGACTTAGTACTAACACGCGCTGTAGTAGCTCCCCATCCTCAAGCACGACTCCTGGCACGGACCTACCACAAGTAACCGATACGATAACCACGACAGAGACGTCGAGCCCGTCCAAGACCGCCACCTCGTCAACGTCAACGTCAACGCCGACGGGCAACCCGGAAGGCAAGATCGACTGCCCGGCGGCCAACGGGACTACCTACCAGGTTCCCGGATCGAACAAGAGCTTCCTTCGCGTCTGCGGCATCGACTACAGCGGCCAAGAGGCCGTGGACCTGCGCCAGGTGCCCACCGAGAGCATCCTGGACTGCATGAAGAACTGCGCCGGCACAGCCGACTGCACGGGCTGCGGCTGGGGCTTCATCGAGGGCGACACGGGCACGCAGCACCGATGCTGGCTCAAGGGCAAGCTGAAAAAGCCACACGAGGCAGACCCCAACTGGGCGTTCGCGATCCTTCAATGAGCTTACGGCGAGGAAAAAAGCAACGGCGTGGAAAAGATAATAGACGTAACAATGTAATAATCTGGGCATGCTTTTGATATGTACTATATAGAATCAAGACCAAAAGATACCCTTCACATCAGCTTCTGGTTACTCCCGCTATTTGTGCAGTATTTGTGCAATCCTATAAAGTCCTCCAATGATCGACGTGGAGTAGTTACTTATTCCATGGCCGATAGCTCTCACGGAGTATTTCGAAACGTTCTCCCCCTTCCTGTGTTCTGATCATGCATATAAATCACCCTTGAACGTGACGAAGTGCCAAACATCAAAGCGAGCACCTCGACGTCACCCGCACGACTCTAGTCTAGGCACACACATATCACGATAACGACGCGGTCGAGCTCTGCTCTGCCAGTCACCTACGCGGAGAGAATCATGGTATTTTAATTACAAATGCAAGAACCGATCTAGGGCCCGGACATGGCTTGTCTCCGTCCCATCTCTACCTAGCTGAGCAGCTTAGCATACATTCTTTACATGCGACCCCGTATGATTCATGTACAAGGGAGAGAAGCAAATCATTGCTCGTTGACAAACAAGCCAGCCATGCCCATGCCGGTGCCGATACACATGCTGGTGAGCAAAATCTTCTTCTTGGTGCGGCGAAGCTCGCTGAGGCCGGTGACGATCTGGCGGGCGCCGGTGGTGCCGAGGGGGTGTCCGAGGGCGATGGCGCCGCCGCGGGGGTTCATCTTGGCGGGGTCGAGCTTGAGGAAGTCGCGGCAGTAGACGGCCATGGTGCCGAAGGCCTCGTTGATCTCGACGACGTCGACGTCGTCGAGCGAGAGGCCGTGCAGCCGCAGCAGCTTGGGGATCGCGACCGTCGGCCCGATGCCCATGACGCGCGGCGCCAGCCCGGCCACCGTCGAGCCGACGTACTTGGCCATGACCGGCAGCCCCAGCGCCTGCGCCTTGGAGCGCTTCATCAGCACGACCGCCGCCGCGCCGTCCGTCACCTGGCTGGCGTTGCCGCCCGTGGTCACGGGCCCCCACTGCGGGAAGGCCGAGCGGATCTTGCCCAGGCCGGCGGCCGTCGTGCCGGGGCGGATGCCCTCGTCCTTGGACAGCGTGACCGTCATGGCGCCGGCGCCGTTGGCGCCCTTGACGCGCGTCACCACGGGAACGATCTCGTCGTCGAACCAGCCGGCCTTCTGCGCGGCCTCGGCGCGCCGGAAGCTCTCCGACGCGTACTCGTCGACGGCGGCGCGCGACAGGTCGAAGTCGCGCGCCACGTTCTCGCTCGTCCAGCCCATCGGCTGTATGCTGTCGGCCGACTCCTGGCTCGCCTTGAGCACCTCCTCGTCGAACGGCACCTCGATGCCGTCGCCGCCCGCCGTCATCGACTCGGCCCCCGCCGCGATCCCGATCTCGATCGACCCCGTCGCGATCTGGTGCGCGATGTCCGCCGTCGCCTTGAGCCCCGACGAGCAGAACCGGTTCACCGACGACGCGCTCGTCGTGTTCGGGAAGCCCGCCGAGAGGGCCGCGACGCGCGCTTTGTAGGCTGCCTTGCCGTCCGATACCTGCAAAGTGGGATATTAGACGTGTCCTGGTCTTGTTCCTAGGTAAGGGATGTGCGGGCTTTATACGTACATTTCCCATGCAGATATCTTCCACAAGATCCGGGGAGAAGCCTAGCCGCTCGCGCGTTGCCTTGAGGATAGCGTACATGAGGTACTCGAGGCTAGTGTCCTTGAAGCCGCCCTTCTTGGCCTTGCAGAGCGGCGTCCGGATCGCAAGCGTTATTACCACATCGTCCGGGTTCTGGGATGTGCTAGAATATCGAGTGTTAGCAAGTCTCCATCGCCTAACATGGATGACTGGGAATTGAAGCTATTCCGGGCCAGGATAGGATGTCGGGAGCACGCAAATGTCCGACTACCCAGAAAGCCCAATGGCAGAGACGGAGGGTCGGCTTACATGGTGGCGAGGGGGGAGCCCGGTGCCAGGTGCTTGAGGATGGAATTAACTCGCTCAGTAGCCATCTTGGGCGAATGTAGATGACCAGACGAATCGAGAAGCGCGGACGAGAAGTGAGAGAGGTAGGAAACGGCTAGCTCAAAGCATCACCAGGAGGACGAGACTTGGTTGCAGTAATAAGAGGTGGCATTGTCCGTCCTTGATAAAGGAATAGGCGCCGAGAAGGGACGCACTACTCGGTAGAATAGCTAGCCTAGGACAAGTAATCGTGGTACAGGGATGCTACTTGTCGCATTTTACCGAGGCTCCGGCAGATCGCCTCGCTCCGCCGGCTTTGTCGCTAACTCTTGTTCGTCTAGTTCTCTTACCTGCCATGTAGAGGCTAGAGGCACCTAGAGATGCCTAGAGATGCCTAGAGACTAGCACGTCTAGGCCAGGTCGGTCCGTGGCTATCGTGGCGTCCGGGGTACATCTCTGACCTTCGATTCGACGCTTACGGACAGAATCGACTTCTAGTCTGTTGCTGTACAGCGTACAACATCTTCCAAGCTCGACATCCTGAAGGTGGCTGACGGGTGAAGACTAAACCACATGTCTCAACAACTTTCCGAAGTAGCGGACCGCCCAAAGGAGACCTAGTTCGAGCCGAGCTAAGTCTTACAGGTTTCAGTTTTCTTTGATTGCTTTCTTCCATGACCCGAGGTCTCCGCCCTGGCGATCTACATGCCAAGCACTAGCGGTCGAAGATACAAAAAGACAAGAACAAAGGTCGAGCTACGCCAATTTATCTCCGACGTCTCCAACTTGAGCGAGACTGTTGACTAATGCGAGAACCCGCCCCGCATCTTGTTACGATATCTCCACTCGCATACGGCACATACAGATACCGATACCGAAAGCTAGGTGGTGTGGTGTTGTATAATGTCAATTATATTCCTCGGAACTTTGAAGCGGTACAGTACATAAGTCGTGACCCCCTGAGGTCTTCGTCTAGATCATCTGCTATGCCCGTTTTATCCCAATAGCAGTAGTAGTAACCAAATGGCCAACTGGCAATAACCAACGCCTTCATGTCATAACCCGTTCCCTCAAACCCCCCTGAGAATCTCATAAGACAACGAGAGCGCCGACGGCACATGAGAAAGCAATAGCAGCCATCGCTGGCGTGAGCCGTCCTCCTGCTCCCGACTGGGGGTCTACGCCCGTGGCTGTCATGCCCAGATACCACGCGCCAATATCCGTGAGCTGTCCGTCGTTGTTCAGCATGACGGCGTCCGGACCAACGTTACTATCCTTGGACCGGAACGAGCCAAACATGCTGTAGCGGCTGACAGAGTCCATGCGATCGAAGTACTCGGAAGTCGTGTTGTAGAAGGACTGGGTCGTGGAGAGATCCTGGTTGTCGTAGTTGTACTCAGTAATCCACTGGGTGACGTTGGGAAATTCAGCCGCATATTGGCCCATATGGCTTGCTAGACCTTCAAAATTCCCGTACCAGTGGATCGGCACAAAGTCGTAGGTGCAGTTCTTCTGCTCGTCGTCGGTACTGATCTGCTGAGAGCAATTGGCGAGAAACTGTTGCAACCACGGTAATCCTTCCGTTCCACCCGTACAAGCTGGCAATCCTAGCTTGACTCCCTTCTCGGCAAGTGGCTCGATGTTCTTTACCCACAAGTCGGCAGCGGCCGAGGGTTCGATATTGCTGCCTCCGTTATACTGGGAATCCGGCTCGTTGAAGGATAGCACGTGCGTGATGTTGCGGCCGCCATCGATCAAGCTCTGGACCGAGTCGAGAAACGCCGTGCCGTCGACGGTGCCCCATAGCATGGGGACGAACTCAAACCGGTCTTCAGGAACATCATTGAAAGCGGCAGACGGTGTCGACCCGTAGTTGTAATACCAGGTAAGATCAGAGCCCGACTGGACCCATATCTTGTCGTCCTCGGGACTCGCATCGTTGGGAACGTACACCAGTCCACGCTTCGACGACCTGGTCTGTGCGAAAGCAACGGGGGCTATCGAAACCAGGGAGAGAAGTGAGAGCTGCATGACGCAAACGACAGATGATTTGGCGAAGAAGCGAGTTTTCCTCGCGATCTTGACTTTCGTATTATATCCGACAACGTCTCCGATGATTCTATAACATGAAAATAGGTGGTAGAATAAATACAATAATAATTATCAGGTATTTAGGCAGGTCAAGCCATGAAGCCAGTCAAAATTTGACATCAACGACGAGACGCCAACCGTGTATTATGATGAAAAAAAAAAATAAAAAAATAACACGGGCTGAGATGTTCGCGCAAGAAGTGCGAAAAGAAGAAAAATGCGGTCATCAGTAAGAAGTTGCTTGGCTACGCCATGTAAATTTAACATGCAGCCTTCTTACTGTAATCGTGGATCCAGAAGCGCCCATGGGCGGTATGGCGCCAGACGATAAGCAGGTTTGGCAGTGGAAAGGTGGTAGCCATGAGCGCGCGCGGGCCTTGGCTGTGACGATTTAACGGCCGCCACCCAATAGTCGCGAAACTCAGCTGCTGGGTTGAAAGCCTGCTTCTGAGATTGGACGAGATGAGCCAGAGATCTTGAGAGCAGAACAAAGGCCACTTCACCAAGGCTTGGCCCGATCTCGTATCTCATCCTCTCTCCCACCCTCTTATCCACTACGTCGGGAGAGGCAGGTAGATAGACGAGAGGTCTCGCTAAGTTGACGAGAGCGTTGAGCTGAACGTGTATATTAACGCCTGGACCGCAGTGTTGCATTGTACACTCATATGCGATGTAGCATCGTATCTGAAGGTGGGTGTTGATTTGCTGATACTACATTGGCTGTCCAACTTGACATGTCGCATTTATTCGCTATAATTTAAGAAACTTAGAGCTGTCAGTTAAATGGCCACTTACCTCCTAGTGGGATTCGATATGAGTTAAGCTCCTTAATAAAGTTGTTGGCTAGTGTTTTTCTAACAAACCCTGGCCGGCGTACAAACGCGCTGGGCTAGCCTGGCTAACTGCGAACCATCCCTTCGTAAGCGCCAGCCGTGTTGCCAGTTGCAAGGTACACACCGTACTACCATACCTCCGAGTCAGTATCAGAAAGGTTCACGATGCAACAAGATATAACTGCTTTACAAACCAAGGCTGCTGTGACAGGTCTGACTGCGTAGTCTGAAAGATCCATCTAATATAGCCTATTCTACGAGTCGTTACGTGTCCGTTGAGGGCTTCATGTTTGCTCGTTACTTGTTCAGGTTTGGTCAGCCGGCAATTCCAACATGAAAAGATGGACACCAATTACGGCAATTCAGCATAGATGAGCTGACATCTTGCACATCTCGCACTCGACTTCCGACATTGGAGATCCGGGCCTGATGATATGACGTTGAAGGATTTGGCTTCTGCTAGATCCGGGCTGACCCGCCGCAAAGGACCCATTTCTATGTATGCACTTTATAGCAGATGGACTTCTATGTAGCCTAAACCTTATACACGCCTGGATTTCCCTGTTCGCCCATGATGCTCGTAAGGGATATATGTCTGTACGGCAAGCAGCAAGAACAGAATAGCCTATGGATGGAGCTGGGACACGCCGCAGTGGGCCCCTGCCGAGTCAGAGCACCTCGAGTTGTACTACGGATACTGTACTACCTAGGTATATACAATACTACCACATGCGAGACATGATAGCAGCAGGCCCTTCTTTCGGATCGTTCTACCATCCATGCTGCCAAGCTGCAAGCATGCTGCTGTGCCTTACAGCTCCGTCCCTCAAATGAGCCGTTCTAGACATTTGGTATCATGTCTCAATCGATGCTCACTCGCTCTGACACGCCTCGATTCCCACGTGGCACGTGGGGGCGACAAGCTCACGGCTTTCACGGTGGAAAGCCAAGGGAAAAAGGGGCTGGAAGGGTTCTTTTAGACGCCTATTTCAGCTCGGACAGCCTCTCTCGCCTGGGCCTAGGCCTAGGCCAAGCAATCATGACCCCCTGTAGCCCCTTGCTCCCCTCCCCCCCTGCCCCCTCGACCCCTATCCCCTGCCGAGAGCCCGGATCTACTTATCAGTATCCAAGCGTTTTGCAGCGTCGCATCTTGCCATCTTGCTCGCGTACTAAATATGCGTGCGATGATCTACACTGGTGGAAAATCCCATTAAGATATAGCAATTCCCTCGTCTCTCTTTGACATGAATTACAGCGACAAATACCCTCGCGTCTTCAAGGACGATTCCCCACCTGCTCAGCCGCTGCGGCGGACTAATCGCGCTTACTAACTCAAGTACAAAGGTCTGACTCGATATAAATAAGATAGCAGAGTAACCCTCCTTGCCTGGCGCTTCGAGATGCTGGCCAAGAAACCCTTCTTTTCCATCAGTCAAAAGATGGGCGACTCTTCTATGGCGCTGCTTCTGCGCCGCTCTCGCTGGCCGCTCTTGGCTATCGTCTTCATCGTCGTAGCCTTCTCTCTCTTCGGCGATGTGAGGTCGCCGTTCGAAAAACCTATAGCTATACCACCGATCCAAGAGTCCGTCGAGCCAGCAGTTTCGGCAGTTCCAGCAGTTCCAGTGTCGAGTGAAGACACCTGGACATTCGATGTAGGGAGAGACGGCCTCAACTACGGCCTATCAAACAGCCAATGCGAGGTACGCAATGCATCTCTACAGATACACCCTCACCTTCCAGGGCCCAGGTACTCATTACATGACAGAGCGCATTCCCCGATCTGTACCAAGAACTCGACCGTGCCCGCAATTTTCTCTTAGACCGGAAAAAACGAGTCAACGAGTCGGACCTCAAGCTCGACGCAAAAGGAGACTATACCGGCAAGCAGCACGGCGAATTCCATGCCCTTATATCGAATGGCGAGTTGTATGTTATCAAGGAGAAGAAAGGCGAGCCAGATCGCTCCCGAGGCCTTGCTGCCCTCGCCAGCTTGTATCGCGCCATCACCGCCATGCCGGATCCCCGCTCCCTTCCAGACATCGAATTCGTCATCGATATCGAGGACCGAGCTGCTAGGGGCGAGAAGAACCCCGAGCGTATACGGTGGGCCTGGGCGCGCGAGGAGAAGAACGAGTGGCTCTGGGTTATGCCAGACTTCGACGGATGGAGCTATCCCGACGACGGCGTAGGATCGTACGCTCAATTTCGCGACGACGTAGTCCAAGTGGAGAAGGAGTATTCGAAGGGGTGGGACGACAAAGAGGAACAGCTGTGCTGGCGAGGAAGTTTGGCGGTCAACCGTAACCTACGTACAGCCTTGGTCGAGGCTGCGAAGGGGAACGACTGGAACAATGTTCAAGCCATCGATTGGCACAACCACTCCAACATCCTCGACATGCGAGACTTTTGCCGCTACAAGTACGTCGCCCACACCGAGGGCAATTCGTGGAGCGGACGGCTACGCTATCTGCACAACTGCAACAGCGTCCCCGTCATCCACAAGCTCGATTATGTTTTCCACTATCGTCCGCTCTTGAAGGATAGCGGTCCTCACCAGGTATGCTCGCCCAATGCTGACGATCTTGCGGCTCGGACCGTACGGAATATCACTGACAGCTTTCCTTCCAAACAGAACTATGTTAAAGTAAAACGCGACTGGTCCGATCTAAAGGCACAGATGGACGGACTCCTCGCGGATCCCGACAAGGGGCGACGGATCGCCCTAGAGTCGACGGCAGTATTCCGAGATCGCTACTTAACTCCCGCAGCCGAAGCTTGCTATTGGCGACGGATGATTCATACCTGGCATGCCGTGATGAATTTCGAGCCGCGACGGTTCGAGACCAAGGCGGACGGCACCAAAGTCAGGAGGGGCGTAAGCTGGGAACGCTTTTCCTTCCGGCAGAAGCAGAGTTTTGAGCACGGATTCTGGGAGTCAGACGGCATGGATGAAGACGAGAGCAAGTGAGGACGACAAAGAGATCGCAACCCTATCTCTCACCACACAGGCCACTCGAAAGAGTGAGACTCCAGACATCCCTCCCTCAAGTACAAGACAGCAAGCGGTCTCGGTAGATCTGTTTAAGGTCTAGTCGGAACGTACAACTGCGAAGTCAACCTACTGGCCGTCTTATCAACCCGATTGGTATAGTACAGGATACACAAGAAGTTGAAGAGCATGACGGGACAGATCATGGCGCAACGGTCAGGCTACGTCGTCACACCGTGATAGAACTAGACTATCCATACAAGTGGACGAACGGGTACAATAGAAGGAATGTCTAGAGTTGGAAAAGGAGCACCGAAAATGATTCGAAGAACCCGGCCATACCAGTTCCTGGTAACATTGGTCTAATTGTCGCGAGACTACGAGCTATTCGATGGTCAAGAACCTAAATAGATAATACTGTCGTCGCACCAAGATGCCGACAGCTGCGCAGTCAAATTCCAATTTGGCTCGGCGCGGCTTCATAGCTTATATTAATACATTGATAACGCCCGCCGTATTCCCTTTTCCGCCTTGCACATAGTGAAACTTTTAGTTAGGCCTCGGTCAGGTTGTAGATCTTCTGGATGCTGTGCAACATGGCCTCGTGGTCGATCTTGAGGTCCTTGAGGAGGCCGTCCTGGAAGCCGAAGACCCAGCCGTGGACGATGGGGAACTGATTCTTGGCGTAGGACTGCTGGACGGAGGCGGTCTTGATGACGTTGCGGCACTGCTCGACGACGCTGAGCTCGACGAGGCGGTCGTAGCGGGCGGACTCGTCGGGGATGGCGTCGAGCTCGGCCTCGTAGAGGCGGTAGACGTCGCGGATGCTGCGGAGCCAGGGGTTGAGGAGGCCGAGGTCGCGGGGGGTCATGGCGGCCTTGACGCCGCCGCAGCCGTAGTGGCCGCAGACGACGACGTGCTTGACCTGGAGGTGGCGGACGGCGTACTCGATGACGCTCATGGCGTTGAGGTCGGTGCTGGCGACGAGGTTGGCGATGTTGCGGTGCACGAAGGCCTCGCCGGGGCCGAGCCCCGTGATCATCTCGGCCGGGATCCGCGAGTCGCTGCACCCGATCCACAGGTACTCGGGCGTCTGGCCCGCCGACAGCTTCGCGAAGAAGTCCGGGTCCCGCCGCCGCTGCTCCGCCGCCCACGCCCCGTTGTGCTCGAACACGCGGTCGTGCGTCTGCTCCAGGTACTTGGACATCTCGGACCGCGACATGGACATACTACTGCTGCTGCTTCTGGTAGTGTGCTGCCGGCTGCTGTGCGAGCACCCGGTGGTCTTGGGACTGGAGCCGGAACTCGAGCTTGCGTACCGGAGAAAGCTGGGAGCTTGCTGCCGGAGGGTCGCGGGGTGGGAGGAGAAGACTCGCCGTGTCGTGGACGGTAAGTGACAACCTGCTCGCGCTTTATGTAGCATCGATTCCCCTCACGTTCCAATGCGTTCGTTTCCTGTAGCTGCGGTGAGAGAGAGAGAGAGAGAGAGAGAGAGATAGAGAGAGCAATAGAAGAGACAAAAAATCCTGCGGTTACTAAGGATCCTGCAGCTGAGACTTTGCATGTAGGTGAGATTTTGTTGAGACGCCCGAGACTAACGCCAGCGACGTCAATGGTGGGGGATCTACATTGTTAGTTGACTCGGCGTCCTTGTGCTACGTCAATTTCACACTGTCTTTTTTCTCGCTTTTTCCTTCTTAATCTTCGCGTACGTGTAAGCTTGAGCTAAGTTCACTAACGAAGCTTTCGCCTCTTATCTTTCTTTCTACCATGCCTCCCTTTTCTTCGTCTTTTTTGAGACCTTTTCCTTTTTCCCCACTAATCGGTGAGATAAGATATCTAGAGACAGAAATTAGACGGTGAGAACTTCAGCAGGATTCGGGATTTCTTCGTGGCTTTGAGACATGAGTGATTTTCAAGAAAGCCGTCGTCATCCTAAGCTTTCGTCACCGACACGATTACGTTCACCCCTCTATACACTTATTTCTCCTTGCATCGCAAACGACCTTGGCGACGCATACGACATGCCCCGAGCCAAGAACCACGGCACCGTCGCTAACGGCTCTCCCTCGTTGGACGAATTACTTCGAGCGTTGCCATTCAACGATACATTTATATGCATGATGTACCTATCATGTATAGATCCTTTCTACGTGCGGTGTGAGTCCAGGAGGTAGGTATATGAACAATTAGTACGCCTCATGCAGGCGCCAAGTTTGATCAATATTGCGTAAAGGGGTCGAGCATTGAAAGACATGAGAACTACACCTAGCCAAGCCGGATGTACCGCTGAGAGGAGCCCATGACTAAGAATAGTTCCCGCGGCGTTCATCAGCTCGATATAGACACCCATCAAGCTGCTGGGCTCTCAGAAAGTCAGAATGAAGCTGAGTTTCTTCTTAAACCTATGCAGGGTCTTCGTACCCGGCGTGTTGGTTCCACTTCACGATGAAGCCCTATCTGACTAGCGTTCTTTTTAGTCGGAAAAATGAGCCTCAGCAAATCCTGGCTCCGTGCACTGAGCAAGCAGAGGGGCAAACAAAAACTGAACAAGAATAAAGGTTGGAAGGAAAGGATATGATAGACTCTGCCCATCCTGGGGTCGAACCAGGGATCTTCTGATTTCGTGTTTGCTAACAGTCAGACGCCTTAACCACTGGGCCAATGGGCATTGAGTATTCAATCCACTATTGCTGTTTCTATACCTGAAGATAACACTGGCCCACAGAGTCCCCCGGTCTAGACGGCTCTCTCGCTGTCTCTAGGAATGATTGTAGTTGGTATACACTCAGTTCTCGGCATTCTTCCTGTCTATCCGTGATTCATCTATCTCACTGGGGACGTCCTTGAACTTCTCTATAGTATGCTGAATATAAGGGAGCCCTTTACTTGTTGTACTCACGCAACATAGTTCTCTCGTTGCCGTGCATCAATATTAGCTATAAGCTAAATCACAAAGTCAAGAGGTACCTGCTGAGACAGTAAGGTTGTATGGAGATTCGTGGACCGAACTATAAAGAGCTCCTGCTCGCATAAGAGCAATGGTGTCAGTCAAGCCTAAAACCTCTTTACGCAGCAGGGACCTTGGGCCGATGGAAAGTACGTACGTAAATAAATTCCCACTCGGAGAATCATCTTAGCCTACATTTATTAATATTTCACATGATAACCTAGCGATAGAGTCAAGGTGGGCCTGCAATAATATTCATAAATCTCCGGTATTGGGAACTATATATGTTGTAGGTATACCCAAACGCATTCCGAAAAGGGACAGTAGCTGCAACGATTTCTCTCGAGCTATCCCCGTCTACACAGCTTCGAGGGTGCTCGACAGCGGGAGGTTGCGACTGCTCGAGCCGACGCTGAAGGTGAAGGTGCCCTTGGGGATGACCCATTCCTTCTGCGCGACGTCCCAGATGCTGATATCCCGCTGCCGGACGTTGAACGCGGCGATGTCCGACGCGCCCGGCTCCAGCGAGATCTTCTCGAACCCGCGGAGCTGCTTGGGCGGCTCGCCCGCGGACTCGGGGTAGCCGATGTAAAGCTGCGCGACTTCGGCGCCCTGGACGTCGCCGCTGTTGGTGATGGTGACCGTGACCGTGATCAGCGTGTCCCAGAGGTCGGAGCGGCCTCCCGAGATGATCTCCCCCTTGGCGGGACCGGACACGGGCCGTCCGTCGACGAAGATGTCGGTGTAGGTGAAGTTGGTGTACGCTGTTTCAGGCGGTTAGTCACGATTCGCTCTGGGTTAGACGGAGACTCGGAATAGCCAGGGAGACACTCACATAAGCCGTAGCCGAACTCGTAGCGGGGCTCGATCTCGTCGTGGTCGAACTTGCGGTAGTCGACGAGCAGGCCCTCGTTGAAGTCGTCGCTGTTGCTGCTGATCTGGCCTCCGTAGTCGCTGGCCGACTTGGCGATGGTGTAGGGCAGTTTTCCGTTGGGGTTGGTGTCTCCGTAGAGGATGTCGACCAGCGCGTTGCCGTTCTCCTGCGACGGGAGGCCGGCCCACACGATCGCCTTGACGCTCGGCTGCGCGAGCACCGTCTCGAGGATGACGGGGCCGACCGAGTGGACGACCACGACCACGTTGTCGTGCGCCGCCGCGACCGCCTTGACCAGCTCGTTTCCGTTGTGCCAGGGGTCGAGGTCGTTGCGGTCGCCCAGGTTGTTTTCCACCGTGATGTATCCCTCGCCGCTGTCCGAAGTGATGAACACGATGGCGACGTCGGCGCCGTTCACCACCGAACCGACGGAGCTGGTGCTGTCGGATGCCGACATGGTGACCTGCGTGCCGTCGGCCTGGGCCCTGGCCTTGATGGCCTGGTCGGGCGCGCTGAAGTAGGCGTACGAGGCGGTACCGGAGCCCCAGCCCATTCCGAGGGCGCCCGTGTTGCAGCCCTGGTCGACGCAGGCGTTCATGCCCTGGGGGTTGACGACTGCGGCAGATCCGACGAGCGCAAGTTTGGAAGGTTCC
Source organism: Hypoxylon sp. FL1284 (assembly GCA_022432365.1). Lineage (NCBI taxonomy): Eukaryota > Fungi > Ascomycota > Sordariomycetes > Xylariales > Hypoxylaceae > Hypoxylon > Hypoxylon sp. FL1284. The sequence continues at coordinate 341,185 of JAJJXE010000005.1, read as the reverse complement.
TTCAGAGGAAGAATGCTGTCTTCGTTCTTCAGCAGGACGATTCCGTCTCTGGCCGTGGCGCGGATGTTGGTCTTGTGGGTCCCCTGCACGCTCCCCCTGAGGTTGGTCGAAGGGTAGCCGCTGTCCTGGCCGAGGATGTACCATGCTGCCAGAATGCGGCGCACCATGTCGTCGATACGCGCCTGCGGCACCTGCCCGCTGTTTACGGCCTGGGTCAGCTTCGACCCCCAATAGATCGAGTTGCCGTCGAAGTCGGACCCGGGCATTGTCATATCCAGGCCAGCCGTTGCCGATTCACTGGTAGAGTGCTGCGCATTCCAGTCCGTCATGACGTATCCCTGGAAACCCAACTCCTCCTTCAAGAGGGTGTCAAGAACGTAGGGGCTGATCAATTTTCAATTAGCGATTGTTTACAACGTGTATGGGGATAGAAGGTAGGGCAAGGCGGTCAGTTCGCAACTCACTCCTCGCAGGCCCAGGTGCCGTTGATTTTATTATAAGAGCACATGACCGACACGACCTCGGAATGTACGGCGTCCGCGAAGGGCCAGAGGTACAGCTCGTGCAATGTTCGGTCGTCGATGTTGGAAGTCATGGTCTCGCGGTTGAGCTCTTGCTCGTTCAGAATGTAGTGCTTCGCGTTAGCCTGGACACCGACGCTCTGCATGCCTTCGATGGTCTCGGCCATGGCGATGCCCTGCAGGTAGGGGTCTGCTCCGAAACCCTCCCAGTTCCGCCCACCGGTTGGGTTCTTGCCGAGAGGACCGGAGACGGGACCGAGAAGCACGTGGATGCCGAGTCCCTTGGTTTCTTCAGCCATGAACACGCCGCGTTCCCTCATCAAGGCACGATCCCAGGTCGCGGCAGCTTGAATGCCCGGGACGAAGGCATTGACGCCCGTCGCGTACCGAACACCGAGCGGGCCGTCTTGTAAGCAGAGTTGGGGGTAGCTGATGGAGCTGACTGCTGCCGTGTTGCCGACACATGGTCCCTTATTCCAGCCGACTCCGGACACGATGTTCACCTTGTCGCTCAGCGACAGCTTCGCCAAGGAAGCATTGGCCTTTGTGTACGCTTCTGTCCAGTCGAGCGTTGCGGCCGACGTGGCTGTTGCGAACAGCGCAGCGAGGATTGGAGACCGCATAGTTGGCGATTGAACCGGGAACTATGTCAAGCGGCAAGGGTACTCCGAACGACTCTGCAAGCCATTGAGTGCTTCTCTTGGACCTTTATACATGACCATGTTCGATCTGTACTCCTATAGCAAATATCATATAACTCCACAGAGCAATTTGCTACTCGGAATGGCATGGCCTCATGCAGGCCCTAAATCTGCTTCATCTGGCAATCAACGGAGGAGAATCTCGAGGATCAGATGGCCGCGTCCCGCCGGGGTGCCATGAAGGACTGGGAGGTGGCAGATTGGCCCTCTTGTCCCATCTTGGCCAGCATGAACTTCTCGGTGCGTGGTGCTGAAACAAGTAGAAGATCTGCTCTTCCATTCGGCCAGGCATGGCGTTTTCCCCGAGCGCTGCTTCATTAATGGGAAAAGGGGAAAGCCATGCCTTGGTTCCGGGCCGCATTAGCCAGATATTAATTAAGGCCATGTTCATACCAGGATACGTGCCACTTAAATCAGAATGTAACCACACCTGCTTGCGTTTTCAGATCCGGGGCCGTAGCCAAGCATGTCGTCGGTTGATCTCCTGCCGATTCATCCGTGGACTGCTAGACAAACTTGAGCAACACAGGGGAGTATGCGTGTTCAAACAGAACAATATAAATACAACTACCTTAGCAAGGAATTCTTGCTTGATATCTTCTTTTCAAACTTGACAGATCTGTTGTGTTGAGATGAAAGGGAGCCTTGTATGCAGAAATCGTAAGCGAGGACTGATATTTCTGAAGCTTGCCTTATGAGGTAAGTGGGATGTTGATTCCCGTTTCTCTATTGGCTGAAAAGGGCGTTACCAGAACACCACTGAGCCCTAGATCTTGGCCTGGATAGGGGCCTAGGTAAAGGTTATTCTCTGAGTAGAAAGCTTCCTCTTAGCAAATGCCTTTCTAGAATGGACTTGACGAAACCGACCATGAGATAAAAAGTTCACAAGGGAGCTATAGACCTGACAACTATCAGCATCAAGTTAATGATTGAGAAAAGATGGTCTATCACGTTTTCAGAGGTAGGTACGTACACACACCTAACTTAAAGCGGTGTGTTGAACACATACCCGCCTTCATTCCATAACGAAGCGATCACATCATTAGGGAGCTAACAGCTTAACTTATGATGACGGGATCCTGGCTGTAAATGATATCTTCCATGCTCCGCTGACTATTTCAACATCGGATCTTAAAAGCTCAAGCAAGCAGTCCTCACGTGTACGGCAGGTGCTTGTTATTGTTGCCGAAACATCACCTAGAGTGACATGGAAGCATCCAGGTTAATGGGCATCATAGCCTATGAGAACTCTCCTCATCTTGGTCTGAGCCTTCCAGCCTGTCAATATTGATGAGGAAACCAAATCTGTCTCATAAAATACCTAAATAATGTCATGAACTAAAAAGTCATCAACTGTTCGCACCACAGCCTTAAGGTCCATTCGTCTAAATTGAGTTTACCTCAGGCAGACAAGTGCCATGGTAATGACTATAGTTTCACTTAGACTTTTCATGTTTTATCATGCATTAGCCCCGAGTATGAGAACTTCTCTGTTAAAATTGGGCCACCCCGTTCGGGAATATTTGAATCTGAATTCTATTCACGCATTGGAATAGTAATCAGTTATGTTAAAATACCCATTAGCAATAACCTCAACTGTTTTATTCCTATTATCTTGGTGTATAACGGATTGTTTACTTCCAGCCGTAGTTGTCAGTTCATTGGTGAGTTTATCTTAGAACCTCATCGGCGCTAGTCCTTCGGTTTTTACTGGTGTCCGGTCGGTCGGTATTGGATTTTAAACCTTTGCATAGTAAAGTTCAATTTGTTTTAAAAAGACTTGCTGTGGAAAAGCCAAAAACTTCGCCTCATCTACACACCTTATCTGTTAAGCACCAAAAATATATTTAAGGTGCAATACTACAGTACCTAAGTCAATGCACGACGGAAATCCGCAAAGCTTAACAACATTTGGGTTCATGGTATCCTCGAAATGCTGAAATGAGAAAAGAGGCATATAAAAGATCAGCTTCACACCAGGCTCTTGTTTTTGAAATCTCTCCTCTCTTCATCACAAGTACCACTACCAAGTCCTGCATACGAACACACACAAACACACACACACACACACACACACACACACACACCAAACAACATACAGACAATAACCCGAAATCCAACACGGATTTAAGGCCCTTGGCTCTGTATTTGCGACCATGAGATTTTCTATCGTCGCGTTAACATGGCTAACCCTCGCGGGCCACGCCCTCGGAGTCCCTCGACGGGTGCCAAGCAACACCACCGCTCGTGTCGAAAACGCCGCGGGCCTTACGCAAGAACAGCAAGACCAGGACATCGTCGGGACCTTCGGCCTAGTGCAATATGGCACGGAATCTCCGCCCTGCCCCCGCAACAGAACGACGGATCTGGCGAAGCATTATGAGCCGGACGACCTGCTACCCTGGCACGAACTCCCCGAGTGCTATCAAAGGTGCATGGAGACGAACTGCTGCAACGGATACCCCAACTTCGGGGACGTGAGGGAGTGGACCGTCGAGGAATTCTGCTACACGGAGCGGAGAAAGCTCCGGGACTGGATCCATTACCACTATCAATGGTGCCTTAGAGACCTCTGCGGAGGTTGCAGGCCTAAATGTCGCACCGACGCAGATCTTTGGGAAAGGAAAACCTGTGGCTACGATGACTGAGCAGGCCAAAGCAGAACTGGTACGCGGAACATGGTTACTAGCGACATGCATTCACCACATCTTATCAAATTGATTCCGAAGAGAAAATTCAACAAATAAAAAACACGCGAACCCACCAATCCAGTCGAATCACCACCAAACACTGCAAAGAATCATACCAAGGCAACAATCGGTTTAACAAACCAAACAATTCTCTGTCTATTCTACTATCCTATAGTCAAGATTGAGTCACGGAGCGTCATTTCGGATGGAGGGGATATTCAACGATTCTGGAGCAATCTTGGCTTGACTGCCGCGTTCAAACTTGGGCGATAAAGCGATCGGAAGTTTTTAATTCTTGGAACGATGTTTGTATGCTTCTGAAGCCAAGCAAGAAGTGAGCGAGAGGAAGAACAAGAGTAAGAGAAAGAAGAAGATAATGACGATGATGGGGAAGAAGAAGAAGAAGAAGAAGCCGTCTCTGAGGCCCGTGTCTTGGGTTCTATCATGGGAAGCATGGGAAGTCATAGGAAGTCATAGGAACGAAGGAACGAGACCGCGTGGGGATCACTTATCTTAGCTCAGTTAGATTTGAGGACAGTTTTCTCAACTTTTACACACACTCATGTAATGAATACACAGCGATGCTTTCTCATACTTGTTCTCGTCTTTCTTTCCTTTCTTTTTCTGTCTCTTCACCTTTCCACCACATAGTAACACCCCCCACCCCCCGCGCAGAAGTCGGGTGTATCTACCTATGTAGGTATTTAAGGAGAAGCAGGGTCGGAGGCTTCAGGGGTCAAGGAATTTGCGTCCTGTGGCTGCGTGGGCTGAGCCGTGGACGGGGCTGGTTTGCCTTTAGAGCCTGTTGTGGCCTATGCCTCTTGGGAGGACCGGTTTGCCTCCAGAGGAGTTGATGCGTCGCTGTGCCAATTACTCCTTCTTTCTATATGATGTTTGTGATGCTCTTGCTCCTGCTTGCTCCTATATGATATGCTCGACCTTTCTCCTGTACGATCCTGTAGTCCTTTTCCATCATCCATACTTGCATGTATTTCGTAATCCATTACGCGTTTTAAATGCATATTTTCTCCTTGGGGACCTGACCCCCAACAAGCCGGCGGCTTTGGCTTGCCTTGTCTGCACTAGACAGACAGACTCGTGTGACAGTGGCGGCGTCTGGTTCTGGATGTGTTGTAACGAAGGGCTTGTGATTCATCCTGGACAGGACGTCTGCATTCACTGCGTCGACCACGGTTGGATCTGACCAGGGGGCTTGTTGGCCCTGGTTCTGTGACCAAGAGGCCTGCTGGCGTTGGCCGGCGGCTGTGTTTTGTGCCCGAGCCGACATTATTTGTAGTCCTCGGCGTATTGCGAGGTAGAGAAGTGATCGCAATGGGTCCGAGGAGAGGAAGACGTGGATGCAGCTGTTATGGAAGGCACCACCTTACATAAGCTAGGTAGCTACATGTAGCCTACATCACTAGGTACCTAGGTAGATAGTAGGGGAGAGTCTTCTCTTCCCACGATCATCACAATACAAGTCCATCGATGCCTTTCCTCAGTTACGAGTTTCCAAGCAAACTAAGCACACCCTGCTCGCAAACCCAGAAGCGCTCGCTCTTCTGACATACCAATACACGTTTGGTGCGTACTCAGATCAAATGACCGCCAAACTGGACGCCGCTTTGCAAGCCCTGGGATGGCCTAACTTGCGAAACACCGGATACTTCCCCACGTGGAAGCCTCCCCGAAACAAGACTCTCCCAGCACTCCAAGACAGCCCAGTACCAGGCACCTCAGCGGCGTATGCCAGTTGCTGCTTTTGCGAGGCTGGTTCTTTAGGTGTTGGTGGTAGCGGTGGTAATGGCGTCTGCTTGGCATGAGATAGGCGTTGGGGGTTTTTTCTCGGGCTGTCCTTGAAGCCTAAGGTTTTTAGGTCTTCGAGCGGTTTCGCGATTATGGAGAATCTGGGAATGAACTGTCGGTGGTAGCCCAATAGTCCAAGTCCGTGTTCGAGGTCTAGCAGCATCGTATTGAGCGACTGTCTTCGTCGAGGTCTCCGGCCTCGTTATAAAGGCGGGTCTGCTTGTCGATGTAGTCGGATTGCGACGGCTTGTCCTCTGTTTCGAAGGTGTGAATAAGGTAATCGACCTGGTGAAGAGTCTCCCTTTGTCCTTCTGGAGTCTTTCGGCGAACGTGGTCTTCCAGAGGTTGATATCCACGCTCATCTGGTCACGGAGAGTGACGGGTAAGAAGCTAAAGAAAAACTGGAACCGTCTGTATTCCCCATGACTTCATACGAACCTGGTGGCGAGTAAATGGAGAGCCGGATGTGTAGAGGGGAGAGACGGAAACATGTCGGTGTTTGAGTGCCGGAATAAGAGGACGACGTAAAGAAGGAGGTGGGTAGCAGAGTGTGAATGCGTGATTCTGAGGGAGTGAAGACCGAAGCGTCGGAATATCAAAGCACAAAGGACAAAAGAATATGTATTTGTGAGCGAACAAGAGCATTAAATGCCTCAGGACAGGAGCGAGAAGGGAAAAGGGAGGGAAAAAGAACAGGCTCCTTACATTTGGTTACTTTGGCGAGTTCTATTGGTCCTACTTGCCTGCTTGGTAGTTCAACTTTTACGGTAATTGGGAGCTCAGTCACGACTCAGGGGGCAACTGCCACTACTTCTATTCTTGAGGTATTGAATTGAGGTAGTCATTGCTGACATCCAATCTTCGGCTCCTATGGCTTCCTTCCAATTACCGTACGTCTCAACGACGTGCCCCAGGCCCCCTGCCGGACCTCTTCGACGGCGCCGGGAAGCAAGCGTCTCAATTCCTGGGTTATTTGCTCATTCCTGGCCTTGCGCGCAATCTGGTCGTGTATGATGAGACTGGCTTCGTGGAAGATGAAAGCCAGATGGGGGGGAGGGTCCTTGGTGTCAACCTCGATGTCCACGAACCCCTTACGTGCGAGTGCTTCGGGTAGGGCGCGGATCCACGTTGGCTTCAGGCGCGCATCTTGGACCTCCAAGAGCTTGTACAGTTCAGTCAAGCATTTGGTCTGGCCTTCGGGCTTGGCTGTGTCGAAGCGCAGGGTCTCCATGTCGGCCTCTGCCCATTGGAGGTAACCACCGGGCTCTTTCAAATCGCTCGTCAGCTCAATCCTCAAAGTAATCATGGTCGAAAGGAAAAATATCAGGAACTTACTTAATAGACTGAAAATCTTAGCCACGACGTCGGGGATCTCATCGTTGAGAAGTACGAAGGCGAAGAAACGTATGTGGACAATATCGTACACACCGATGAGGTCTTCTGGAACGGCGTCTCTTACATTCCAGTAACGGAAGTCTACATTAGACGGAAGAGTCTCGCTGGGTGGCGCTGCGTCGAACGAGATGTCGAGGCCATCCAGCCGTGCTTGTTTGAGCTTTTCTCCAACATCAATGAGCCAGATTCTGCCGCCGCCGCCTTAGGTCAGTTTGATTTCGCATAATCCAGAAAGTGAGAAACAGACGAAAAGGAAGATATTGCAGGCAGATACGTACCCGGAACCAGTCCCAACATCTGCTATTCGGAGATTGGCGGCCTCCGTCGGGACCTTGGGGTGGACAATGTAGCCGAAGACCTTGGTCCATACGTGGTGCATCAAATTGATACTGTGGTTGCGAAGGTATCACGTCAGTTTCGAACTCGTTACTACTATATCCCCCTGGCTTAGGAATTAGAGGAGGGTAGATAGTATAGATTGACGCACCGGGTATTGTCAAGGAAGTCTCGAGTGAATACATATTCGGTATTCAATGCCATCTTGCTACTGCTTTGATCGCTGACCGTTGGGAAGGTAAGGAGTTGGTGATGCACTGAGTTTACGAAGTGTCATTGTGTCGGGTTACGTTTGCCCGAGTCTACGAAATAATGGATCAACTACTGCCCCCTCCCTTCCCGTCGCTTATCTCCGCTGGCCTTGTCATCGTCTCGATTGTCTTCCCCATCCTATCGGCCATTTCCATCGTTCTCCATCTCGCTGCTTGTCGCCGGTCCGGTCGATACCTCCACGCCGATGGCTGCTTGACCATTGTGTCGTAGACCTTGAAACCCATGCATAGTATTCTTATATCTGGGTCTACATTGTTAAATCTAGGGACAGTTACTACAATGTCAGTTTCCCCACGGGAACAGAAGACTCGCTCGAAGTAGAAGTTCTATCATGTCTATTGGCTGACAGCTTCCACGCTCGTAGTTGGTCTTCATTTCGTCCTGCTATGTAGACTTTCCTTTGGTTGCGGTCAAGGTCTTCGTGCCCCTTTTCCGAACCTGCGACTGGATTGCTCGCTCATAGGGGTGAGATGGTAACACTTCGCATCTACTGGTGCTTTCGTGACCTATCCCGTTCATTATATCATACTTGGTCTTCGTTCTGGCTGCAGTCTAACCAGATATACTAGCTGCCTATTGGCGGCGCCGCGGTTGTGGTCTTTTTCTCCCTTGTCCACCTCAAGCCCGCCGAGACGGAAAAGCAATCCCTCGTGACAAAATTGAAAAGTCTCGATGCCATCGGATTCGTGCTATTCAGTGGTGTCATCACCATGCTTCTACTTGGACTACAATAGGGCGGTGTTGACTACGCGTGGTCGTCTTCGATCACAGGTCAATTCGTTGGCTTTGGGGTGACGATGCTTTTTTTCGTCGCATGGGTCATATATCAAGGAGAACGTGCGCTGGTCCCCCCACGTTTATTTGCTGTCAAATGGAACCTAGCGTTAATCTATGCTGCCTCTTTCTTCGTCAATGGGCCCTTCCAGGTCATCATATGCTGGCTCCCGATCCGGTTTCAAGGACTTCTAGGCTCGTCTGCAACCAGTAGCGGGGTGAACTTCTTCGCTACTGTCATATCTGACGTGCTCACCTCTTTATAGGCTCGAAGCTGGTCACTCAGCTGGGTTGGTGGGATCTGTTCCTGCTATTTGGTAAGGTTATGGTTTGCATTGGCGGTGGGCTCTTCATTACAATCTATCCGGACATCTCAGGAGGCAACTGGGTCGGCTATCAGATCTTTGGCGGGATCGATAACTCCCTAATAACTACCCTAATAAGTAACCCATATGCCTACCTAAGGTATATACCCCATCATCAATACCTTATTTGACCCCTTTTCAGTCGCACCTTGCTATGCAGGCCTCGCCCCCTCAGGATCTTGTTCCGCTCGACTCGTCAACGCTTCTTTCCATCATATCGACTAGTCATGCCATCTTCCTGGCTGTTAGCCAAACACTTTTTCAATCTCGCCTTCAGAAGAACCTAGACGACGTGTTACCCAACAACGTGGTGGCGGAAATCATAAACTCCGGGGTAACCAATGTTGACTCGTTCGTCAACGTTACCGAGTTACCTAATATGATTCAGAAGTATAGCTTGTCTGCCACGCAGATCTTGGTAAGTGCCAGTTTCATTTCTTTCACTCACTCTTATCTAGGTTTAACAACATGCAGTATATACCGGCTGCGGCTCCTGTCACTTCATTCTTACTGGTGCTTGGCTGTAAATGGATATCGACAAAGAGTAAACAACAGCTAGCTGAAAAATCAGACGCCGAACAGGTTACCGCACTATAATTCAGCAAGTTACGATATGAAGATGACTCCGAATAAAGCAAGAACACATCGGCTCGCATCTTCAGGTAGTTGAATCGGACACTCGATCTTTATTCCTATACCTATATCTTTGAATATATTATACATCGGGGCTTTCTCTTATGAACCAAATAAGCCAGTACGAAAGAGTTCTTGTCCCCAAGTAGCACTAGCTTGCCTACCTCCTAGCCTACCTTAAGATCTCTCTATGTTAAGTGCTATCTAACGCAGGTATTTCTGACACTAGACGAAGTGTTCACGCTGAGCCACTAGGTACCTACGTGGATACGTACCCCTAGGTAGCTAAGAGTAGGTGAATAGAAAGGAGATTCGTGTTGGTCGCCGATTTCTGTCGTAGCCATGAAGCCGCCGTGATTCAGTTAGCTCCTGGGAAGGAGTCGCATCGTCAAGGCCCACTCACACAGGTAAGGCAGCTGGATGTCTTTAGAAAAATGAATCAGGAGGATCCTCTCAACCCGTCCGAGCATATTGTGCAAGTAGGTACCTAGGTAGGTGCCTACCCAGTGCATCCCCTAGGTACCATCTGGTACGTAGCACCTCAGACGACAACAGATATTATCCCGTCTTCTTCACTTTATTTGGCTGCCTCGTCCACGCCGCGTCGCTCAATACCAACCAGACCTTCCTCGGTATCCTAGCCTCGGCGCGCGCAGCCTACGTTGCCGAGGATGCTTGCCACCATGTATAACAACCTCAGGTCGCTGAAACGTGACGCTGACGAAGGCGCGCGTCTTCGATTCGGTCAATTTTCCTGGGTTTCCCCCTCGTGTTGGCAGGTCGGCGGGCCTGACGAGACCCGCCTGCGCCGGGGACGAGCTCTCTTGTGGATCGCCGAGTATGAGCGACGCGGACTCGGCACGGCGACAGAGCTTCTGGAGCAGGAGCTGGGGCCGAATGATGTGGCGGGAGCACTGCGTCTCGTCGTCGAATGGGCCGACTCGTATGGTCAGGTATACATTGTACAGGACGTTGGCACTCGTACTCGGTAGGTCTACGGAATTGAAAAGGGTAAAGAGCTGAAGATGGCGTTCCTTTCTCGCAAGGTACAAGACTATTTGTTTGGTGAGGTTAGCATGTTATGCAGTTCCCACAGTGATAGTCCTCAGAGACAGTCTCCGTTCAACATGTCGACTCCAGGTTCGAATGATGCTAGTCAAAAAAGTTGACGCTATTTCCTTCCGCGTATCATGTGTATTGTCCGTTTCGTATTTGAAAAAAATTGAAGTATATAATGTTCAGATGGAAAAGTCTCCAGACAGTATAGTTGGGGTATCAGCTTCCTTTTCACGGGGGTTGGGGTCCGGTGAAAAGAGAACCTTGATGTCCAATGCGACATCTGAAGCTCTTACAAGTTTCTGACATGTCACCACTTACCCATCCTTGCATGAAATGACATACACACTAAATAGATGTGAATAGTTCTTCCAAATTCTGAAGTAGTTATCTTCATCACCTGTCTAGTGATTGTTAGACTCAAGCTAGCTAGAACCCCTAGAAAGCAAAGGAGGCAGAATCTGGTGTCCACGCTGCGTCAATAATCAGAAAGATGCTAATAGGAGCATAGGCCTTTGAATTGTGTAATCCGAGCCGATATACCTAGCGCTAATCTTGTCTAATTGTCCAGACACAAATCCCATTCCCTCGTGACATACCTCAAGGAGTATGTACCTACCTGGTAGGTACATAGGTAACCAGCAGCTCAGTCCGAATCGCCAAGTCCATGCGGATCTTTTGGGATAGTCCATCAGATACCCCCACTCGAAACCGGCCTTTAAGGAAATAGCAGCGATGCCCCCCTGGCATTATGATCAGATGAGGCCTGACCCTATCGCGATGGGGAAGGTCGCGGACTAGATTACTCTTAGTCGTATCACTGACTCAGAGTTATCCTCTGGGTACCGAATCAAATGAGATAACACGGTGATAGATTTATCAGTCTCATTCGTTGCATGTTCCCTGATGACGATATATCCCTAGGTACCTGTCAAAACATCTGTGGGGGTCTGTCAGCGTTGGTTTAGGTATCTTCGTTTCCAGTGAAGCGTACTAGGTGGAATGGGTATTTGCGGCATCTTCTTACACCTGAACAATATGCCATCATGAATGGCTGACATCGTGCTTGATATAAGACTTATTTATCATCAAGGAACTCCGTAATATGGCTGAACACTCTTTTCGAAGGACAAGGTCGTTACCGGAGAATATACCTAAGTTATGATTCGATATACGAAAGAAGTCGATTGATTCAGCTTAGCCAAGTCGAGGGTGAAAAGTAACAACATGCCTGAGGACAATCTAAGCAGCCTGCAAAAGGTAATAACAGCAAATATGTTATAGCAATCAACTGGAAATCTCTAGGGCTTCTTCCATGCGACTATTTGATCCCTGTACCTGAGGAAATCTGTCGATTACAACCGCCTATTCATCCACGGCCGGTTTCCTAAGTCAAACCGGCTACAGGTAAATGATACCCTGACAGAAGGCTGTACTTCCCACATGACAGAACAGTGTATGCCATTCGTTCGAATCGGTGTTAGACGGTTTCATTGCCACCTCTTTGCGTCGGCCAATGCTGTTCCAAGTTCAACATAGGGCGCCCAGTCGGACTGAAAATGGAGCAATGCATGTATTTCTTGCCGATGCCCACGCTCCACCTAGTCCTTCGCAGGGGTAGCTTATACCGGGGATCTAATCAATCAGCCTGCTGAAGTATATACTTCGACCCGTACTACCACGATGCATTGTCACGGTAAGCTTTAATTGTATGATCTTAGGGCAGTCGTTGCCTACGATCAGCTATCGTTACCAGGCTTCTTTTCCTCCGTACGAGATGACTATAGGCCAGTGTTATTATAAACTATCCGACTTAAGCGACGGAAAAAGTCACCTGCTGTGCCGGCAAGAGGTTGGCTATAGCAATTTAGGTCAAGCCGTGCCTCTAATCATGCCGGTGCAGTTATGCTGTGGTCCGGAGCTGCAGTATAGCATTGCAACTCCCTTCCAACTACTCTCAGCGTGCTTAGTTTCTCCTGAAGTCGACATTCATCGGCTGCCGAGGCTAGCAAGCGCTACGGTATTTACATGCGAGGGATTTCACTATCCGACGAGGCCCGTTGTTAGTCTGGAACTCTTCCGCAGCGCTAGACTGTAAATGGGATGCCGCGAGATGTTGATGCCGTCCGTGAGATAGGCTTCCTCTTATAGTCCAAGCTGAAGTGTTGCTCAAGTGCATATCTGAAGCACTACTCTGAACATTGGTGTGATTACAGTTGACCGGCTGCAAAGATTCGGATCGAGCATCACAAGAGGAATCCAACAGCACGGAACTACCTCCGGTCGATAAGCAGCCAGACACAATACTCATAGCCTTGCTTCCAACGTCCATATGGGATGGATAGCTCGGCACGCTCGAGGCATATAGTGAGACATTATAAGGTGACGGAATGGCTACTCATTGGCCGTCGATGTTTATCGACTTCGGTGCTATACCTAACACGCATTCTATTAGTCAAGCGAGCCTCCATGGTGCGTGGGAAGCGTGCCGAAAGCAGCAGCCTGCAGAGATCGACCGGTCTTGAAGTCGTTTATCATCTTCCTTGCCTTCGATCTTATCTGCAAGCCAAGTCTGTGGGCCACCAGAAGGAGAGGGCAGCTCGAACAACCCGGCGAGAGCCGTCCAAACACCATCATCTTGGCGTCGCACCTGATCACACACCCGCAGCTTCTATGGACAGAGAAATCCCACGAATATCCTCAGTGGTGTGGTGAATCCTGATTCACGACCGGGTGGAGGCTCGAGATGGAGCGTCGGAGTCGGCTGTGGAGGGCTGATGGACGGGGAGGGCAGTGGTAGACGGAAGAGCCGCACGTTGGACTAACACCTCTTGCTACTCAGTGTAGCCGTAGCCAGCTGTCACGATATCGAATTGAGGTGCCGAAAGAAAGGAATATCGACTAGGGCTTGTGCGTATGCATAGAAGCTTTCCCCATTCCTTCTCATCCAAGAACACGGACGCTGGATGAGCCCAAATCTCCTGTAGGTGTTAGGGAAATTCAAAGCCAAGATGTCGTGCTTCAGCTGGGGTGACACGGCAGCAGCTCAACATACCCCACGCACTAGACAGCATTGCATCTGGGATCCGGATGTGAATGGACGGTCAGGCATGTGATTCGGTTGGCGGAGGCAAAAGCTGCTCAAGCGTGTGGCCGCGTAAGGAGCCAAGAGCGTTACTTATCACACCGGTGACGATATTCCAAGTGTTGATACCTGTCTGCTCATCGACGATCGGGAGAAGAAGGGCGGACGCGACCCCACGGAAGGATTGCTCATGGAGATTCGGGGCAGCCGGATCGTGTATTTAAAGGCCATCAAGGTCCCCCTTTTTCAACACATCTCACAGCTCCACACAGCCACCAGAAAAGCACAACAGACGACAAGATCCAAACTTCCATCTATATAAAGCTCTAGCTTCAAACCACCAACCCCAACCTTCAAAATGGAACCCGCTGCTTGTGGATGCTCTACCTGCGCTTGCGCTGACTGGTAAGCTCTTGCTGTCAACCCGCCTTCTTCCCCTTGCCTAGCACGAGTCCTCCCCTACCTACCTACCTCTCCCCTAAAACAAATAGCTAACATCGGACACAGCAACTCCTGCTCCTGCTGCGTAAGTCTCTGTCGAACAATCCCCAGAAGCTCCCCCTCCAAGCTTACACATGTCCATCGCAGTCTCACTAAGCGAAGCACCGTTCGCTATGATAGCGACAGCAATGGCTGCGCTCGTATAACTACGAAGCGGCTACATCTCGGGCGGAGGATACATGCGTACGGGAGGTGTGATGTTGTTTCGTTTCTAAGGGGGGGCCTCAGTCACGTCTGGTAGCAGATTGACAGACAATATACACTCTTTGAAAATGCACTATTCTATGCTCGCGTATGGGGTATCTTAATATGCTAGCCCTTTCTAAGCCAAACGCCGTCAATGCTCGCATGTCATTGCTTCGTCAACTCATTCCGTAGACGGGGCCCAGTTGATAAGCCAGCCCCTTGCCATATCAGGGTCGGGTCCCTCAGCTTCGCACGCTGTAATACACCATTCCAATTCCCACTCCTCTTCCGCTGCCAGCAACTCTGCCAGCTTCCTCCTGCGTTGGTTTGTCTCGTCGGTACAGAAGTACATGGGCGTGCCTTTGTCACGAACCGAATCCACGAGTGGCTTGATATGTGGCAGCGCAAGCTGCGCAGTCGACGGCTTAGCCTCGAGCTTCTGATTGGCACAGCCCGTCTTGCACCACTCGTTAGCACACCACTTCTTCCCGCAGCCTTGCATCAGCTGCGTCAGATACCGTCGTTCGATTCTTCGCTTCAGAGCCTTGCCCTCGGGGTCGTATAGGCTCACGTAGAGAGGCGAGAAGCATAACGAACACAATCCGATATCATTGCCGGGACCCTGACCCATCCGAGTTCCCGCATTCACAGCTCCGTTTTTACCAACGCCGTTTTGAGTCCGTCCACAATTGGCGTTCCGGCAGACCGGGGGCTTCGGTCGATGTGCTTTCTCCAGCTCGTGGTACTTGAGATGAGCTGACATGTCGCGGAGCCTGATGATCTTGGAGCACAAATGACAGTCCGTTGTCCTTGCTCCGTCAACAAGCTCGTGCTCCGTTAGGCCTGAATGGAGCATCTCGGCCGACGGATTGAACGGATCACCCTCTTGGGGAACCTCGAGATGACAGAATTGGCATAGGATAATCTTTCCAGGGCAGAGCGTCGTGCGGTGACGCGCAAGGTCGGGTGCAGAGTTCGTAGTGAAGGGACAAGACGAACATTGACGCTCGGTGTGATAGATATCGTCGTGCTTCGCCTTCGTCGCCTGCGATGAGCCGTACGCCTCGTCGTGAGAACAATGCCAATGCTCTTTCCACTCTTCCGATGTCTTCTGGAAGACATTTTGACACTGAGGACATGCTATGTTGTTGCGAAGGCAAAAGTTCTCATGCAGAATTATGGTGCGCTTCGGAACCCATTGAAAGCAATTTTTACATTGCTCCTCATCTGCCGACCGCTCCTGTGAATCTACATCCGTTTGGCCAGACGCAGCGATCGATTCCGTTGTCAGGGCGTTGTTCCTTATCCGTAATCTGAATGGACGAGGTGCGGCGTCTGACAGATCTGCTGATTTAGGGGAATATCCACCGACGGAGATGAGGAGACTCTCGGCGTCTTCGAGTTCGACGTTGCTGGGTTGGATGGCTACTCGCTTAGTACCGTCCTGGGTGGCGCTGAATGCTCCAAAAACATGCTCCCATTCTCGAGGGGGCGCTCTCTGCCGCGCAGATTTGGGGCTCACGAACAGGTCTACACCGTACTCGTCCTGCAGTTCGCTTATCTCGATTTCGAGGACCCTTGAGCGCGCCCAAGAGGGCAGCTCGTAGTCTACATAGTCGCTGGGCAGAACCTGGCCGTCAACCGCCTTCCAGATATTGAGCTCTTGCCCGACGGAGCTTCCGGCAGCAGTTCCTGGTGCCCTTTGCTGCTTGGTCATGATCTGCCTCATCGTCTCCCGTGCCTGTGCTTCGTCTAAGGCCTCGATATCGACTTCAAGGTCCGTATTTACCACACAGATCCCGTCGTCCTCGGGCTTAAACCCGTCGATGAGAAGGCGAAATACTTCACCTTTGACACCAGACACCGACAGGATCGAGCCGTTCGTAAGAGTCGTGAAGCTCTCGCGTAGTTGTCTCTCCAGCAGAGATTTCCAATCATCAGGGTTATAACCAGCTTCGAGAGGTCGTAGACGCACGTATGTCCCTTTAGGCAAATGCTTGGCATGTATCGTTATCTGGGGAGCTGTAGCCTCGCTACCAGTCACATCGGCAGATTCCTCGGTGCTCTCTTTATTAGGATCGATGCCCAAAGCCTCTACAAGGTATGGACTTAGCAGGACCTCGCCCTCATCGGCCGAAAATTCTCGTATGCCTGCGTAGACGGTGTTGCCATTGGACGGGTTCACAAGGCGGAACATCAGAGGGCTGGGAAGTTGCTGCTGATAGGGATCGTTGTCGAATACATACGGAGCTCGAGTAGGAGAGGCGTATGAGCTGCGGTAGGGGTTTGTCGAAGAGGCCGAAACGGAAGCCGAGGAGGAAGAGGCGGCAAGTAACTGTTCTAGGGCGGATTGCGGGAGGATGATCTTGTCACCGCTCAGGTCTTTGGACGAGTATTTGGGAGAGGGAGCAGCACTCAAAGTGGCCGACCACTTGATGGGCGGCTGCTCAGCCATTGTAGATGTTTATTGAAGGATAATCTCGAAATATAAGCGTCGGATGATCGGATTCGGATCTACAGGTACAGCGTTGATTTTATGTGCAGATTTTGGGAGATTAAAGTCGTAAACAGTGAGAGACATGCCTGTATGAAAGACAGGGTATCGGAAGTTAGGCTGAATATGTCAACAAACAAAGATGTATATTAAGAGAGAGAAAAAGGCATCGTCGCATGGTCGGTAGACGAATATTTTTTTTTTTTTTGGGTTTTTTTGAGGATGACGAGAATCAGTCAGCCATTTCGGTCGAGTTCCATGACGCAGCTTTCCGCAGCCTGCCGGCCTGCTAGCCTGGGTTCAGCAGTAGCGGGTACCTCAGAGATACTTGTAAGCTAAGCTGGGATAGGTGGTTATCGCTTATCTGAACACTACAATTCGGGGTATCTGAAGAGTTACTCTTTACAGTGCGCGGCTGTAACCCAGTGATAATAGTCGGTAAACGGGCACCGACAGCAGACATGCACTGATAAGACAATTCATATAATAATAGACTCGTAGCATTATCAAGCATCGAAGACTGGTACCTGAATCGTGTATACCACTATTGTCTGCTCGAACCCGCCTGTACCGTCTCATACTGACATATCTGAGTGCCGATCTGTATGAAGGATGTAGTATGTCTAACTGGATATGCAGTCTAGAAGGACAGCTAATCTGAGTATTCTGAGTGGTGATGTTGGGCATCATATATTCACCCTCGATAGAAACACCTACGTAACGTGCCCACAACCATAACGTACGCAGACTGATATATAACTCCAATGACGGTTAATAAGTGTTGCACGTTCCGCCTGGGCGCTAGCCAAGAAGTCCCAAGACGGATGCTATTCCAAGTGTCAGTCTTAGGGCAAGCCAAGCACAGGCCAAGACAGATGGTGAGATGACGATCCCATCCCGCCCATCCAGCATTCTGCCATCCTGTCCATCCCAAGACCGGGAGGCAAAGAGGTATTTTTAAACTGGCCGTCGAGCCACGTACCACGCATGCCTAGGTAGGTAGTAATCATCGCTAACGAATCGTGTACACGCTCACCTACACGCGCACGCACACGACAACGCACTATGATATATGTGCGTCCCCCCCCGGCATCAACTAGAGGAACGACGAAGGGGACTGGAACAAGAGTGGCAGACTGGCTGCGTCCTTACCATCCGATACAACGTGAGATGCGACATTCGTCAGTCCAGAATCTCAAGGGGGCACTGCGGCCCAGTAGAATGATGGGAAGGGTCCAGACCTCGACAGCTCCCAACAGCTCCTCTACAGAGGCAGAGGGAGGGAGGAGACTGAGGGACCAGGGACCTTCCGAGTCGCTCGCGGCTCACCTGGCCAAGCCAGCAGCAAAGTGGAATGGTAAGCTTTGTCGAGCTGGCCAGTTACCGTCTACTATCTTGCATGGCTTGGTAGTGCGATGCGACGCTGTCGGGTCAACCTGCCAAGGACAGGCAAACAGAGGGATTGCTACCATCTTTACCCAAACAATACGCAATAGTGCAGCGATCTTAATCAACGGGCCTCTGCCAATGCTTTTGATATGGCGGTATGGGCTTTGCCAGTAGCTCCGCAAATAGCCTCCTCGCCTCCTAATGGCTACCAAGCCCTCCAAGCATCCTACCATACGTACCTCCAAGCACATCTCACTCAGGAGTAGACGCAAGCATGGGAAGAAAACACCTCATCCCCTTTCCCCCTCCTGCTGGCTCTCCTATGACCCGACCCACTCTAGCCGCCTACGTATGTAGGTGTTATTCCCAAGCAGGCCAAGGCTGGGTAGGAGGTAGGCAGAAGAGCAGAAGGGCAGACAGGCAGACAGGCAGACAGGCAGACGGCAGGCAGGTCCATCTGATAACGGAGTATAATAGACGGCCGCCTTTCTCCGCGCCTTTCCACTCTCGATGTTGCTCGTGAAACCATCCAAGCTGCAAGTCCCATATAGAACCGCAAAAGGTGGCCTTGAAACATCTGTCGTCACTCCGTTTCTGTGCTTGTTTCGGAGTCCCTCGCCCTTACCCTTGCCCCGTGCCCTGTGCCCTGCTATCCCGGTAGGTGCCACCATCGAGGGATTCTTCCTGTAAGGGTCCTACCCCAGATTTGGCTCTAGTCTACGGACTGTACCAGGAAGGACCATCCATATAAGGAGCCAACATCAACCCACCTACCCCGGACTTGACGCACTTCACTCTACGAATTTTCTACCTGACGTGCCTCTCTTGACTTTGCATTTTCTCTAGCTTGTTGCGCATCGCGTTTCTTCGACAACCTCAACCAGCTGGTCTGTGTTTTTTGCATGTGTAATGGCATCAGGAGGATCCGTTCAACAATACGCGCGCGACTTTCCTAACTCCGATATCCCCGACGATTCTGCCCACCCTCTGCTCGACCTTCTCTCCAACACCCTTGTCGTCCACCAGATCGTCCCGTATCTGCCCATCTCAAGCCTCCTCAATCTCGCCGCCGCCTCGGCCTCCTTTCGCGAGCTCCTGCTGCGCCTCACACCGGGCGTCTTCCGTCACCTCGACCTCACCCGCGTCCGCACCGCCCAGTTCGACATCGACGGCGTCGACCATGGCGGCGAGATCTGGCGCAACGTCCAGGTCGACGAGAACGTGACCGAGGACGACTTCTACTCGGGCCCGCTGCGCGGCATCCTACAGAGTCTCCGCCGCCGCGACATCCTGCAGCACGTCCAGACCCTCGTCCTCGACGGGCTCTCCGTCACGGCCGAGTTCTGCAACGACCTCCTCGTCGACCCCTCCCTCCGCCTGCGCGTCCTCTCCATCCGCGACGTCAAGAACCTCAACGAGCGCAAGCTCATGCAGTCGCTGCGCTACGCCTGCCGCTCCACCCGCCCCGACGACACGCCTCGCCTCAAGGCCCTGTACGTCTTCGGCGCCAGGGACGCGCCAGCAACGGTGACCTCGGCGTCTCCGCCCTCGGCCAGTATACCGCCCAACGCAGCTGCCGCCGTCGCTGCTGCTGCCATCGGCGTGGGCTGGAACCTCAAGTCGCAGAACGCACTCAAAGAATCGATGCAGTCCGAGGGTGACGACTGGTACCACCGCAAGGGCCGCATCATCAGCAAGCACATCGCCGACGGCTGGGCTGAGACCCTCCTCGATTGCCGCGAGGTGATCCGCTTCGACTCGGTGCTGTGCACGGGCCCGCGCCACCAGAACTCGCCAGCGTTCGGCAAAGTGCCGGTGCAGCAACACAGCAACGGCAATGGCGCCGCCGTCGACGGCCGCTGGGGCCTCGCCACCTTCGCCCTCGGCGGCTGTGCGTCGTGCGGGACCGCGCCCGAAGGCTTCACAGCGTACGGCGAGTCGCCGCCCGAGGACCTCCCGCTACTGGCGCCCGTCCCGCTCCACTCGTCGACCGTGAAGGCGGCGACGTGCCCGACGCCCGGCGGGGAGTCCGGAACCCCCCGATTTGTACCGCGATGCCTCGAGTGCATCCGCGAGCGATACTGCTTTAGCTGCGACCAGTGGTGGTGCGAGTCGTGCTACCAGGTACCGAGCCGGCACGAGCTCGCCGCGCAGCACGTTCACGTCGTCGACCAGACGAACGGCATGGCGGCCCACAAAATGGCAGCTCTCGAGCAGCCGCCCACGGTCAAGGTACGGATGGGCTACTGTCTCTCTTGCAACCGTAGATCCGCACGGAGAGAGAGAGGTCCCCCCTTCCCCTCCTAAGGTGCCCGGTCACGATTTTTCTCTACCCTGAGTGGTTCTTGAAAGGGCCAACAGTGAAAAGGGGAAAGGTCGCCGGCCGTTCTACCTTTCCCTCCACCCCTTCAAATCCCATGACACCGATTTCATGTAGGGGGATGAACAAGAGCGGACGTGGACTGCTTTCGACCATCCTAGGAAATTGTATGCTGCGATAACTCCCAAAAAACCAGAACATGGACATACTCTCTTTGACAGTCGTGTGACCATCACCATAAGGACATTCTGCTGACACTGCGAATACAGAAGCCCAAGATCAGCCGAAGCTGCTGGGAATGCGAACATAACGTATGTCCATCCATCTCGACTCCGTATGTAAGGCATCACAGGCTGACCCGCATCATTACAGTGCCTCGATTGCATCGCCAACACGCAAAAACTCTGCAAGGGCTGCGGAGGCGGTTACTGCATCATCCACTACGAAGGATCCACGCTCACATTGGTATGTCATTCACCTATGAGTTCTTCAGGGCTTAGCTAACTTCGACGACTAGTGTGACTGTACGATTTGACCCTCCACTTCAGGAACCTATTCGTATCTTTGTTCACTAGCTAACTATGTACAGGGTGTTCGAGGGATCGCGGCCGTCGATCTCGAGTTGTATTGATCGACTAATGCCTTCTAGGAGCAGACATGCTCCATTACACAGCAATTATGGCTGTTCTAATGACGAGTCTTTCCTCATTGAATTTTCATGCCCTAGGATTACCGGAAAGGATAGGTCAAGGTCACCGGTTCAAGGCGTTAACAGTCTTCTCTACTCTACTTGCTATTTTGGTTCGGACTGATCGAGAATGTGACCTTGGTTGGTAGCAGTTTGGCAAGGCATGGCACGGCATGGCAAGGCGTGTGTAGTTCCAATATTTTGTTTCTGGCGCGGCCTAGCGATGATTGCTCGGTTACCCTTTCATATTCAGGGGCCGAGGTGATGATACCCAACTCAGCTACGACAAGCAAGTATAATGTTTTTGCCATTATGGTACTCATGACTGTCTACCATCATTTTACCTAAGTGATGAGAGCGTAGTTGTCGTCTGATTTCTATCGGTGTGCTTGCGCTCAGGTCTAGGCCCCTTACTCCATCACATATAGGATCGAAGCTATTCCTTGACCTCCGTCAACCCATATTTGTGGGCGTTTCCACACAACTCAACTCTCTTCGCCCTTGGTGCCTATTTGAGATACATACGAGCATAACGTGTCAACAGTCCACATCCGCCCAACGGGCGGAGTGGATTCCACGTTCCTTGCGCCATGTTCCCCCAACCGAAATCGTACGACGGGAGTGGTCCCTTAACGTATCATTCAACCCGCAAGTGGGCAAGCAGTTGGGGACGATCATCAGCTACCTAGGTAGGTACAGGACTAGAGTCTTCATTCGGTACTGATCAGACTTGCTCCTGAGCTTCCGCATCCATTCCGGACGAGCCGGCCCTTTTATTTTCGAGATACACCACCGTAAGCCTCTTTTGATATAGCGTTGTGGCGGACGGAACAATACCTGAGACATGGAAAGATGGGCGACTCTCTGATGCTATACAGATGTACTCAGGGGCTGATTGACTATGATTATGATTGTTGGAAGTGTCATGTTGGAAGTGTTATGCTGGAAGAGTCATGGCATCTATAATCTCGAATCTGAGTATGCAGAGGGGTAAAGTAGATCTGCATGAAGATCTGAGGAATTATCAAGCTACCGACATCTACAGGTGTCTTCTGCATCTAGTGGCGACTAAGCAGCTACACTAACGATGCGGTCGTGCTCGCGCATGAATCCCTACCCGCCGGAACTAATGTGGCGCTACTCTAGGCTCCTTGGCGAGACCGACTTCGCAGGCCTTAACGGACCGCTTCGAGGTGGAAACCAAGTCCACATGCATAGGTGGATTGTATGGCATACCTACATGGAGATACCTGCACGTCGAATCGCTAAGGGGGCGTGTGACTCTCCTTATGGTTCGATATTCAGCGATCAAAAAGATCAGCACACAGAATGAGGAGTTCCGAGGCGTTCTAGACACACAAGGTAACGACCGTCTCAAGACTCCAGCCCAGCAGAAAACTTGCGGGCCACCCAAGCAGCACCGAACTCGTCGTACTCCTGCTTGGTGACAACAAGCTTCTCAACATGCGGGTGCTTGGCGAGGTTCGCAGCGCCGCGCCAGGTGTTAGCGACGGGGTTCTCGGGACGGGCGACGCGGACGAAGCACTCGTCGGGGGCGCGGCGGACGATCTCCTTCTGGAGGCGCTCGACGAAGCCGGGGAAGAGGGAGCCGCCGCCGACCACAACCACGTTGGCGAGCAGGCCGGGCCACAGGCCGACGGGCAGCGCGCGCAGCGACTGCATGACCAGGTCCGCGATGCCCGGCTGCCGGATGCCGATGTCGGACGGGTGGAAGAGCAGCTCCGGCACGGCGAAGCGCTCGTTGCGCAGCGTCAGCACGTCCTCGCTCGCCTCGGTCGCCAGCCGCCGCGCCTTGGACGCCCGCTGCGGGTCGAACTCGCGCACGACGCCCTTGGTCCGCGTGTGGAAGTCCGGGAGCACGTAATCCTTCGCTATGCCCCCGCCGCTGAGGTACGTCTCTCGACGCTCGCCTCGAGTTCCCTTCCACGTGCGCTCGAGGTCCCCCTTGAAGTCTAGGGAGATGTAGCACGCGGCCTCTTTCATCTCGTTCACGATGTATGTCTCGTTACGCATATCATAGTGACGAAGCGAGAGGAGCCGCGTTAGGTAGTTGGTCAGGAGCTTCCCTCCTACGTCGAGCCTCCGGATGGCGGGCTGGATCGGCCTGCCTTGGAGAATTGGAGTAATGGTGGTGTGGGAATATCCGGTGTCGATGAGCAGGAGGATTTCGACTGGGAGCTCGGCAACGGTTCCGGGCTCTCGCGGGGTGCGCAGGATCCCCTGGACATCGTGGTAGGCGTTGAAAGACGGACCTATCTCGGTGGTGGTAAGTCTAGGCTCTCTCGTCACGAAACTCTTCCCGTATGCGACATACCAATGCCTCGGTAATAGCTAGCAAACCCAAACTCCTCAAATACCATCTGATCGCAATTTGTCTGTAGAACGGGTAGGGCATTGGACGGTTCGGTAAGCAGAAGTCGAGTCTCAGCGGGGTTGCATGGTTGAGGCGCGCTCTCATTGAAGAACTCGTGCTCCCAAATCTCCTTCTCGGCCTCCCAGTTCACCGTAAAGCCCTTTTCGACTGGTCGTCGGAAGGCAACTTCGCTAAAATCGGTGCAGTTTTCGAGGTCGGAGGAAATATAGACCTTCTTGTTTCGATCTCGGGCAATGCAGTTGGGTATTACGTGAGGCTCGTCGACGACGTCCCCGGTCACATACCCGGCTTTTATCGTGTACGCGCCATTGTCGAGTACCAGGGTTCGGGACGGTGGTGATGGTTGGTGCGCCTTGGATTTCCTTGCCGGTGCCATAGGGTCAGTAGATAGCTTCTTTTGCTGGCGAGACAAAGTCGCGCAGCTTATTTGTTGATCGCGACATGTTGAAGCCTTGGAAGAAAAAAGTGATAGTTTGCGTTGTGTAATTCACAAGAATTTGTTATTCATACTTTCTTACAGTGATATTGCATAGATATTGCTGTATGCATACTACAGCCCTGCTTAGATCTTAGATGTATATGTCAACCTCACTTTAGATCTCTAACACTGTTTACATGGAACAACGACTCTTGCGTTAGATTTGCCAACATAAGCTGTCCTATGTGTATCGTATTCTCTATTGATTATCTTCTAGGTAACCTAATAAGCTATCCGCACTTCTTCAAGCTACTCCGCGGCTAGGGATGCCTCGAGTATTATAGCTCCGTGCTGCTCTGATAATAAGTCTAGGTGCCCCTCGCTGACTTATCGACTATAGCAACCTACTCGGGGGTGTTGGCCGTTACCCATTGCGGGAACTCGTCGGACCGAGCGCCCGCGAGGTCGTGGATCCATCGTCCGACGCTGTCGTGGATGCTGAAGCTCGACGATGCGTCCGACGGGTCGTCGACCGGAGTCGACGAGTAGGCGTAGGCGAAGTTGGTGTCGCCCGCGCCGTTGAGGATGTACGGGTTGCCGTCGAAGTCAGTCCAGGCGGCGCATCCCGTGCAGAGCGCCGTGAACTTGAAGTGCGTCTCGTTGACGCCCGTGCCCTTGAGGACGGTGTACGACGCGTCTGCGTATTCGCCGGGCAAGTAGTATCCGCTGCATTTTGGTCAGCCGCGTGCTCGTTGGCATCTACATAAACAGAGGATCTGCATGGCCGGGTCTGCAACTCACGTGGCCTGTCGCGAAGAGTACGTGACGGAGGTTCCGTCACTCCATACAAGGGTCAACGGGTTGTATGTCATTGCGCCGCCCCAAGCCCAGCCAGCCCATCCCATGTCGATGGGTGCTACGACCTGGACGATAACGTCGTAAGCAGCATCGCCAGTGGCCGTAGACGGAAGAGCCAGTCGGTAGGTGATACCGTCCGTGGTCTCGTAAGACTGGAAGGTAATTCCAGTCTCGGCGTCGACGAACGGGGTCGAATCCGTCTGGGCGAGCACTATGTTACTGTAAGTATTAATCACTTCACCTCCCTTCTGCCCCTTTTTGATGATATAGTGCTACTCACCAGACCCAGCAAGGGCGGCAATGCCTGTAGTAACTGCGGACCACTTCATGATTGCTTCTTGGTCGAGGCTTTAGAACAGACGAAACTCACCGGCAGGCCGACCCTCGTGCCAGGAAGAGGGTGTCGCGCTTTATATATCAGCCAGCGTCGAGCAGCACGGTGTAGCACCGACCGAAACAGATTAATTTGGAAAGCTCTTTCCGCAGCGGCCAATCCGGGAACGCTAATATAGCATCCACGAATACCGAGATGGGAGCTACCTAGCCAGGTTACCATTCCGGATATCTTCATGATGTAAGATCGAGGGGGGAGTCCGTAGTCGCCCCTTGCCACGCCCGCTCGAAGGGGTGTGCACCCTCTAGCGCGGCTGAAGACAACGTGGCATACATGGCAAGCTAGCACTCTGGCCAGGATAAAGCTCGATGGCCAAGCGCTCATGCTCTGAATGTGGTAAATTTGGTGTAGCCCACGGGGTTCGTCTGTCTCACCAGGGAGATTCGGAAATGGAGGTGGTGATTCCGCGTGGGGAATTTCACAGCATAACCGACCGAGTCGGCATGCCACGCAATCGCAATCTCAGAATGCCTACTGAAGCATGTGCCTAGGTAGTAGCAAGACGACAAGGCCGAGAGACGACCGTCCATGTACGCCCGTGTCATGGATAGAGAGAATTAGTTTTACCTTAGACATGATTGGGAGTCCGACGGGCCCCTGGCTTGAACTCCCGGAGTCGACATTAGGCTGAATCCCGAGCAGTTATGCTTCACCTTTACCTTCCGCGCCAGAGCTTCTGGTAATAGATAGGGTTCGAGCGATCTTCTCCAATTGTCGAATCAGACGAGGTAGTTGCTTGATCGAGGTTGTTTGGTTCCCCCTTAGTCTCCGCATGGAAATCAACCTGGCAGCTGGGATGCTGCAAACCAAGCATTTAGCCTGGAATCGCATACGCGCAGATCACCAACTACCTAACGCGGATATGAGATAGGTGTAATAGGTAAACGCATAAAATGGAAAACAAGTCCCCGAGGTCGCCTCTTTTTGTGTCTGTGTCGTCACATGAAATTCCCAGGAGACTGCACGCGAGGTCGAGAATCAAGATTGAAGCCAAGAGTCCCAGATATAACCCGTAGGGTACGTAGGTACCTAATATAAGTAAATGAAATATTTACACGTGTGAATACCTACCGACCTACCTAGGTATCTAGATAGGTAAACTTACCATATAGGTATGTGAAGGTTGTCGCTTATAAGACGCCCCAGGGAAAGCAGATACCTATATGGTGCCCTCTATATTCCAGAGTGCCCTTCACAGTAGGTTCAGTGTACTAATAACAGAAGAGTTTAATGATAGAAACTTGTGAATAAACCCGCAACAACTTGACGAGATTAGGTCCGTGAGGAATCCCCACGGTACGCTTGTAGGTAGAGCAACGAGTTTTGTGCAATGAGCTGTCCGAAGTGTACGACCTGGACTAGTCGACAAGCAGAAAAGGAATCACATGACCGCGTGCAAGACATGACGAAGACGAAACCAGAAAACATGAGAGTTACGCGCCTCGAGTTGTCAACCTGTTTGCGTCTCAGTTCGGCATGTCCCGCAGAGCAGCGCCACATGCCACATGGCTGAGAGCATGGCTGAAGATAGATTAGCTGACTGGCTGGACAAGATCTAATCCGGGCGCGGGTTAGGAGTTAAGAGCGGGCCCCGATCGAGGCAAGGGGAGGTGATTGATAGGCAGGACGAGCCAGATATGGCGGGAGAAAAGAAAAGGCTAGGCTGGATGACGTGCTTTCCTTCTTATCTTGCATGCGTTTCGAGATTCTGAAAGCCGGAAAGCCGGGCTCGCTGGTTCGGCATAAGCCGCATTTATAATACCTTTTTCTTTTTTTTCACCCTTTTTTTCTCTATCTTGATTGTCAATATTACGAATATTACCTTATGAAATCTGCTAAACCTCGTTGGATCGAACCTAAACCCTTTTTCGTTTACGAAAAGCCTCTCACGTAAAATGACTCACCATCTTCCCCGATTCGAGGCGTCTTTGTGGGCGTCAGCACCCCCCTGAGATATCAGATATGTGGTGATGTCGATGATCTTTCTATGGTGGTGACACCGAGCAGGATGGCGTGCATTTATATTCCCAATCACGGTCTGCCTATCTTCTAAGAATGTCGGCTTTCTCACTTATCACTGGCTAGCCTCGACTTCATCCCACTCAGTCGTCCCCCCCTTGCCGTCTAGATCACTTCCTACACCGCTCGAAACAAGGGCTAAGCAAGAAGATCCTCAAGTGCCAAGTCTACCAATCATCGAATTGTCGACTTAGTTGCCGTATAGGAGGTTAAGAGACGATACGAGAACGAGGACTTGGAAAAAGCATATATCCCCCCACTTAATACCCTAATACTGCCAGGGAGGCCAGGACCCTGAAAATCTCTCCGGTATTTTATCGACCTGCGCCGCTATCTCCGATCCCCTCTTGAATTCTTGTTCGTTTACGAATAGCTTGCCCTCCTTACTGAGCCAAGTTCTGGTCTCTGTCCACCTCGCCGCTTCTGTATCTGTACCTATTCTTCTATCCAAGCCCAGCTCGAACAGTCCGAAGTCGTACCCGCGGTCGCCAACGATGGGCTCGCTCGTCCCGGACGCCTCGCCGCCGCCGCGGCCGCTGCACGAGACGCTGCCGCCGCTGATCATGGGCACGGGGACCTTCAACACGCAGTACGTGCCGGACCCGTTCGACATGCCGGCGCTGTCCATCGTGTCGCGCGCGCTGGACCTGGGCGTGCGCGCCTTCGACACGTCGCCGTACTACGGGCCCTCGGAGCTGATCCTCGGCGACGCGCTCGCGCACCCCAGCGTCGCGGCCCGCTACCCGCGCGACACCTACCGGCTCGTGACCAAGGCCGGCCGCGTCGCCGGCGACGAGTTCGACTACAGCCCGGCCTGGGTGCGGTACTCGGTGCTGCGCAGCCTCGAGCGCCTGCACACATCCTACGTCGACCTGGTCTACATGCACGACGTCGAGTTCGTGTCCACGCACGAGGTCCTCGCCGCCGTCCGCGAGCTGCGCCGCCTCCGCGCCGAGGGCCTCGTCCGCCACGTCGGCATCAGCGGGTACCCCGTCGCGCGCCTGTGCGCCCTCGCCGAGGCCGTCCGCCGCGACACGGGCGAGCCGCTCGACGCCGTCCTCAGCTACGGCCACCACACGATCCAGAACACGGCGCTCGCCGCCGACGACGCCACGGCCCGCTTCACCGCCGCCGGCGTCGACGTCGTCCTCAACGCCAGCATGCTCGGCATGGGCCTGCTGACCACCCGTGGCGCCGACGCCGGCCCCATGGCCTCCTGGCACCCCAGCCCCGAGGGCCTCCGCAGGGCCTGCCAGGACCTGGTCCCGGTCGCGGCGGCCGCCGGCGAGAGGCTCGAGGTCGTCGCCATCCGCTGGGCCCTGGACAACTGGTCGCGGGTTGGCGCATCTCGGGGCGTGCGCACGCCGCGGCTGCCGGCCGGCGACCGCGTCGGCGTGAGCGTCATGGGCGTCGCGAGCGTCGCGGAGCTCGAGGAGACGTGCCGCGTCTTCAACAGCGTCATGGAAGGCCTCGAGCCCGAGACGGCCGACGCCGAGCAGGCGCGGCGCCGCCGCTGGAGCCTCGACCGCCGCCGCAAGATCCAGGGTCTGGTGGAGCGGATCTGGGCGACGCTGGGCGAGTGGAAGGACTTCAGCTGGAACAGCCCCGAGCCCGGGTTCGTCAACGCGAGGAATCCTGCGGATTTCGGCGTCACGCCCGACGACGGCGTCGTCGCGAGACACGCGGCCAAGTCTCAGGTGAAGGTACAGGTCCAGGAGCTGCCTGCCGAGGCCGTAGCGACTTAGCTGTTTTTTTTTCTTCTGTCTTTTTGAGATATCACCCCCTTTTGATGTTCAGGTATATTTTCCTCGATGGCATTGTAGACCGATAAATCTTGCTGCAAACACAGTTGCCATGCTGTCATTCTGACATCGGAGAGTAACTCGGCGCTGTTGTAAATGGAAACGATACTACGCCATGGCACCGGCAGTTTGATCATCGCTAGAACTTGGCGTGCTTTGTTTCGGGAAACTTGCTGCCATTCGACATTTTTGCCAAAAGCCAAGTGTGAGCTAGCCGCCTCAAAGCTCGTTTTGCATGTTTTCGTAGCATGGCATGGTCTACATCTCATGGCTGAAAGAACTAGTCATCTCCTTTTCCGCTGTCGATTAGTGAGGGGCTGTAGAGGCTTAAATCCTCTATATCAGCTAATCAGCGAACTTCGCGATTTACATTCGTCCAGATGTGTAATTGAGCTCAGGTATTTAAGATGGCATGTGCCTGTGCGTACCTTCAACATACCTGTATCCGCCTGAGCACCTAAGGCTTGTAACTGGCCGGACTCACGTTGTGAATAGTTGCAAATTAAAAAATTGAGCAGAATTAATAGTGAACTCTATTTCTCCAATAGCAGGCTCGACTTTTCAAGGGTAGCACATACGCTTCGGTACTACCAGAACAGCAATGCAACCTAGCCTTTGTAGCAGCGCTATACATAAGAAAGCTCCAGTCTGTTCAAGAGAGATGCGAGTTCCTCGGCACCTGTCCTATCGCTCGATCGTCTCGCTTTGGAATATTATCACCACCGTCCTGAGCATAGAATGTCAAATATCTATGTATACAACACCCCCAACTCCAGGCGGGAAAAGAAGGCTCGTTAATACTGCCTGCCTCCCCCCGATGCAAATATCCATTATCCCTGACCTATCATCCCCCTTTCGCTAGCCGAGCCGTGAGCGGACACATAAGAAACACTTAACGAACCAATCGCATTTATTGCGTCACTTCATGTGTTCTCTCTTCCATGCCGATATGCCCGAGTTGCTTAGACTCCTCTGCGTCGTCGTTAACCGGTGCTGGAGTTTCGGGCGTGACCATCAGCTGTGGTGGCGGGATGCCTTCTTCGACCCTCTCCTCTGTTGCCTGACTACTCCCCTGCGTCTCCAATTTCGGCAGTTCGGTCTTTTCGTTCTCCGTCGGCAACGCCGGGGCTGGGGCATGTTCTATGTGCTCACCATGCGCCTCTTCCCCCTCGGACGCTTTGCTGCCGGGGCTTGCGTCTTGGTCATCAGGCAACTCGGCCTCGCCGTCGATCGGTACCCCAACCATCTCAGCTAGACTTCTGAAATTAAACAAGGGCTCCGTATTTGAATGATCCCCATCCTCGCTGCGGCCAGCCAAGCTAAGTCCGCTCGATCGCGGATCCTCAGCGTCGGCACCTAGACCCTTATTGGTATAACTTCCCGGCATGCTGTCGAGTCCACTAGAGCTAACCGAGCTGGCATTGCTCATCTGGCGAAGATGTGACGCTCCACGAGGAGCTTGTGACGATACGGGGATGGGCAAAGATGGAGTAGTAGAACTGCCTGGTTGTCCCTCTTCCACCTCGCTGCGGTCAATAGCCTTTCCTTTGCCTTGGGACGTCGAAGGTAGACCTGAGCCTGTGTCTGCGTCGGGCGTCGGCTCTGCACGCTCACCGCTGGTGCCTTGGCCAGAGGCGGCACTGCTGGCCGCAGCTTCGGCAGCTTCTACGCGCAAGTTACTGGCACCACTGTTGCCTCGTTTCCGCCCGAGTCTCAGACTAAGAGAGCTCGCGCTCGCTCCGCTGGAGTTGCCGCCGCCGTACACGTCTCCCTTCTTCTTGGCAACCTTACGCTCCTCCTTCTCCTTCTTTTTCGATTCTCTGCGAGCTTCCTTCTCCACCTTTTTTCGACGCTCTTCCTCGTCTGCCAAACTTAATCTTATCGCCTCTGCCATCATGAGGTTCTCCAGGTGAGCAGCGTCAATCCGTTCTCGGCCCGGGCCAGCTCGGCCGGAGGATATGCGTGGACCCGGCTCGGGGGTCGGGGCAACATCGGCCCTGCCCTCGTTTGCTTGGGCAGTTGTAGGGCTGCTGGGGCTCTCGTTGCTTCGATTGATCCCCGGTCCCCTACGTCCGAACCGAGATGAACGGCCAAAGATGGTACGAGACTCCTGGTTGCCCACGACAAAAGCAGCATGGTGCAAAGCGTCGGCAGCTGCGGCTCTGCGACGCTGCTGTGCACGAGCCGCTGCCAGCTTGGTAGACCAATCTGGGCGGATACGATCGGTGGTGATAACTCCCGGAGCATCAGCAGACACGCTCTGCGTCCTGCGGCGATTAGCACTGGGGAACGTCGGGGAGAGGCTTGAGTTGAGGGAGCTTGAGGATGACATGGCAGTGCTCATAGCACCAAGAGCGGAAACATTGAATGCGTATGTCAGGCCGCGGCGGAAAGGAGGCGGCTCGTACGTCACGCCAAACTCTGACTGGGTGCAGTATGGACATTTGGCTGGTTCCATGACAAGCTCGCCCTCGTGTTCTTCTGCGTTAGTTGGGGACTGGGCGCCCTCGTCGTCTCCGTGATGGTCGGGGAGATGCGGATCGGGGCGCTTGATCTGCACGAAGCATTCGCTACAGATAATTTGACAACAGCATCGTGTCCGATTCAAGTACGGCGGGTAATACATCAGGCAGAGCGGGCACTCAAGACCCTCCTTGTATAGGAATACTTCTAAAGGCTGCCCGTTGACCGAAGGGTCATGGGGTAGGTTGATCTCACGCGGTGTGATAATGTCCGTATTTGAACCATTTCGAGAAAGGTTCAAGGCCGCAGCCAACGACTTTTTATGCGGTTTGAATGGCGAGTTCGTTCTCGGGAAAGAGGGCGACGTCGGCGAAGGTAAAGTCGATCCCGCCGTTCCGGGACTGGGACTGTCAGGGACTGCCAGATTTCTGGGGCTCAACGGGACCGCCAAGTTGGGCATTGACGTATCAGGCGACTCGGTTGATCTGGAGGGTGGCATTAAGTGTTCAGGAACTTCGTCTGCGGGAGGGATATCGAGACCACGAGCCGCAGCTATTATCTGATGCTCAGCCCAGCTCTCGTTAAAGTCGTCCAATCCACGCCAGAACGGTGCTATCTTCCTCTCGATCTGTCACAAATAATGTCAGGCAAAAGTTCAATAGCATGTGTCAAAATGGTCCATGACTTACTTGTAATTGGCGGACTATAGGCTTGTTGAAGTCTTCAGATGCTGTGTATACGCCCATGGTAACCAAGTAGCCACCGTCTACATGTTCTTCCTTCATGCTGCGTTCGCGCTCCTTAAGTCGTGCTGCTCTCTCCCTCTCAAGCCGCCTCGCCTCCTTTTCTTGTTTTGTCTCTCGATGTTCGAAAGGGGCATCGGACTGACGGGAGCTGGATGGGCCACCGAATGCCAAGTTTATCCCACCCAAGTCAGGACGGCTAGCCCGTCTCGAGCGGTCGCGAAGATCTCCGTGATAGCCGGCGCCGGAGGAACTTCCGCCAGGATCCATTCGAGAGTCTTGTGCGCCGGGACGAGAGCCACCCCTCGCCTCCTTCGTATGTGTATTGCCCATCCTTGCGGTTGTAACGGCGACTCTAGGAAAGGTACGTGATGGTCGAGGTTGAAGAAATCGATGTGCTAGGCGCAGTGCGGAGCTGGCAAAGGACTTCGGTGACTGTATCGTCAAAGATGATGGGCAAATATGTTGGTCATGGGGATATGAGACGTTGAATATTTATTTGAATAGACTCGACAAGCGATTCCGACCGCTGATCAAGGCGTAGATATGGGAGACGCTTTTATTTGACGTCCCTGCTGAGGAATAGGGTCCTTTTTTTGCGTTGTACCACGTACCCTTCTCCCGTATTGGCGAGACGAGTGGTAGGTAAGCAGAGAGGGCGTAAGTCTGATTTTGCTTTGCGGGTGTTTGAAAACTGGGCTCGCCGGATAGACTTGGTCGATGTCAATCGAGTATCGAATAAAAGGCGAATGCGGTC
This sequence comes from Hypoxylon sp. FL1284, assembly GCA_022432365.1. Classification (NCBI taxonomy): domain Eukaryota; kingdom Fungi; phylum Ascomycota; class Sordariomycetes; order Xylariales; family Hypoxylaceae; genus Hypoxylon; species Hypoxylon sp. FL1284. Next base: position 308,123 of record JAJJXE010000005.1, on the reverse strand, counting down.
ACTGACGGTACTGCTAACGCATATTGTTGAGGATATCCAGTAGCGTCGGCCCAGCGGCCATCTGGGGAAGTGGCTTGGTGGACTACTGAGCTAGGACCTAGCACGACAGCTAGGTTAGAGTCTGGTACCTGTATGCTACGCTGATATCGGGCTGCGAGTGGTGGGTACGTTAGAGACGTTAGCTTGCATGCATGCCCGATGGTGCTCTGCGTCTTGATGCTGGCTAACCTTCAGCTTGGGTTGAGGCACTGGTTGACGATTGACGGACGTTGGCTACGATTTGCTAGCTCCTCGAGCTGCAGGCGAGTCGGTATGGCCGGGTCGGCAGAGTGGCTGTCGTGTGTCGGTCAGGCTGGAGCTGCGAGTAAAAGACCACATGTATCCTAAGGAATGTGGTCCTAAGGAATATGGTGGCAAGAAGGCCTCGTGTCTCCGGTAGGGCTGAGTGGAAGAGCACAGGCAGGCTACAGCTACTACTACCGCCCTCAAGCGTCTGGGGGCTTCGCGATCAGGGAAACAAAAAGAATGGTAAACGGAAAGGGAAACATATGCATGTACGTGTCGGAGAGGGTCAAGAGGGCGACGCTAGGCCTCTACTATTGTTTGGCCAAGGTGCGTTAAGGTGAGATGATCCGAGTCGGAAGCACTGGGTACGGTCGAAAAGGCGAAGACGGTCGAGGTTGATGAAGTAATGTTGGAGGGCTGGACGCTTGGAGGGGGAAACGGAAGCCGGTAGCGTCCCTTTGTGAGCCAGTGCCCACCTGTCATGCACATGCACATTCCGGTACGTACCGCTCACCGTACGGCCACTGACCCATATATGTGCGTACGTACCTAACCTTACCTAAGGCAAGTACCTCTGTAAGTGTAAGGTAATCGATCTCTAACTGCCAAGTTTCTTCCCAAGCGCCTCCTCGAGAAGCTTGCGACTGCTATCCAATACTTGCATGATTCTAGATTTAAGCAGTGCTTCCTGCTGTCGGTAAATGCGTAGCTGCTGAGGTGGGCACGTTGGCCAAGACCGAGAAGCCATTAGCCCAAAGCCGCATGCAGGTACCTGAGTGGCTGAGCTAATCAGGTCTACGTGTTGCATTTTCTTCAATTCAATTATTCGGTATACTCGTCTCATGTGTTACCAACATGGACCACATCGTGTCTCGTTTTTCCTCCTTTATCCTTTACTCTTCACACATTAATTCGTTATATCACGCCATCAGAATCCAAGATACTTCGGTCGCCGAGACCTGACGCCTGACAAGCCTCCTTATCGCCAACCAATGAAGGGCTTCTATTGCATGTCCCACGTGCTGCTCGCTTGCCAGCAGTGGTGTGGGTGATGTATCCCACCTCATATAAGCCTTCTCAATGTGACAACGCTCTTCCAACGTCCGCCAGAGACTGAATATTTCAGCTCGATATCAAACTCCTCTGTCAAACTCTACGACAATCTGTCATGATAGTGCCACTTGAAAGGCTAAGCGCATGACATTCCAGTTGCGTATCAAGAGTGGCACCCCACAGGATGACTTGCTACTCGAGCTGCCATCTCCTGAAACAGTCGTGCAAATTAAGTGTTCGATGCCGCTGTGGCCACGGTGCACTGATACCTATTTTCAGCAAATTTACGAGACTAAGAGCTATATCAAATTGTTCCCTCGCTAAACGCTGTCATATCTCGATATCGATTCTCCTGGCTCCCGAATACTAAACAAGATTAAAGGTCTACATCTCTAGGCCCATTCTTGTTAAAGTATTCCTCGTATTCTTCCCAGCTCATGTACGGGAACTCGGTCGGCCTAGTAATAGGAACGAATGACATGCCTCGCCTTTCGAACTCCTCAAGCCTCGCCTTCGTCCTGTCCTTGGACTTGTTTACGCTGTAGATCTTGATGCGATGAGCACTGCTCGTCACATGCAAGCTCCAGTTCCACGTGTTTCTGACCTCGGTAGGCTGTGTGTTGAGACTGTTATCCCAGCACCTCACCACGATTTCGATCCAACCTTCAACATCACAAGGCAGCGAAGTATGCCAGGTTCGCCACGCAAACTTGTGCTTGGGGCTCAGATTCTCAACCGGCACCATATACCACGAGAATCCTCCGTCGGCGCTGACCTCAACACGTTCAGGCCAACGGCCGCCTCCTGAGTACGCCCATCCCTTGACGTCGATCTTGCCCTCGTGTACGACGACCTGCTTATTCCAAGGCGACATTATGGCACTGCTAACCGGCATCTCCTGGATCTGGATTCCGTCGACCCATCGCTGATTGTGCTTGCCGACCTGCTGGTTGAAGTACAGGTACTCCTTGCTCTGTACGGGAGCGCGAGTTGGCTCGGTAATTGCCGTTATTCGGTAAAGCCACTTGACACTCCTAGCGCCGATATATCCAAGCACCATCGCTCGCAGAGGCGCACCGTGGATCTTGGGGAGAGGCTCGCCGTTCATCTCCCAGACAAGCATGACTTCGTTGGCTTTTACTTTGGACCAGGGCACGCTGACGACGTAGTTCATGACCTCGTTCATCTTAAAGTATGTGTCCGCACCCGCAAGTTCCAAGTGCTTCGCCTTTTCCACGAGGCCGCCGCAATATTTGATCACTTTCTTGAGCGACACTCCGACATATTTGGCCGTTCCGATGGCACCTTCGGCCCAGGGCGCATTGATCATCTCGTCTCCCTCGCCGGCATACAGTGAGATCTGCTCGAAACGCCGTGTTCCGCTGCATTGCATGGTGACAAGTCTTTCCATGCGCGGGAATCGGCTTTCGTCCTGAAGATCCGCTAGAGTCAACTTCTTCGGCTCCTTGACCAGGCCGTCAAGCCGGAGAAACCACGCCGACGGGTCAATGGACGGGATTCCGCCATGGTTACGGACAAAGTGCAGCGGGTTTGGCGTGATAGGCTGAGCCGTGACGAGCCTCTTCGGCGGTTCACCGTTGTAGGGGAACTGGAGAAGATGTAGCATATCGAGCGACTTCTCCTTAAGCACGATGGCCCAGGATTCCTCGGGGATCGCCGCGAGGCGACCGCCAACGGCGCGATGCCATAGTTTCCAGCGAATGCCTGTTCTGACGATTAATATCAACCTGCGAGCGAGCACAAGAGGGAAACTAAAACGATCAGACTTGCCTTCGAGAACCGGATTCGTCCCTGGAATTGGCGCCAGCTGAAACTCTGGCGGAGGTGGGAACTTGTGCGAGATCAAAATTTCATGGGCTCTCCTCTTCTTGTCCGGATAGTCTTCCCATTCCACGTATCTAGCGGATTGGTGGAATCAGCGCAAACTCAATAACGAGAGCAGCTTACTGTTGACGGTAGCAATGGAGAGTTGGCTTACCCATCCCACCCCGGTAACTCGTCAGCTGCGAGCTTATCGTCGCTCTTGCCAGCACCTGGGGAACTCTCTTCATCTGAGGCCTGAGCATCGGCACCCGTGTGCCTCCCCTTTGTCTGGTCAAGCAGATGTAGCTCTACCCCCGACAAGCCTTGCTCAAGCTTCCACTCGTCGCTTGGCTACGAAGTGTCAGGTTAGAAATCTTTGACTATTGTCGATTCCGAGTCTACTGACCTGGAATTTACTGGTCGCTTCTCTCATTGGGATATCGTGTTGCATCGTAACGGATTCCCAGCAGGGACTCAATTATTGCCAAGTCTTTTGAGCTAATTTATATATGTAGGATCTGAATCTGGGGATGGGACCAAGTCGGTAGTCTTCGGAGATGATCTGGCATTTCAGTCTTTATATGGCCGAAATAGCGGTTTCATGATGGAGAGGCTAGCTGTTAGTCTCCATGCTGGAACCTCCCGAAGGCCGAGGATGGGACCGTCCCCTGTGACGATGACGACTTCGATGTTGCTAATATAAGGTTGAGGGACGTATAGTTGGAGTTCACGTCAAGATCTCGTCATCTCCTACCGACCTAATTGCCCAACGACCTCCGAGTTCGTGTGTGCCCGAATATTGCTTAATATCTTGAGTCCGGCTCCTATTGGCAAGATGGCTCGGAGATAGCAGCGCCGGCATGTCTTTCTGCACGTTTGATAAGAGCTCCGACATAACGACACAACCCTCCTGCCATAAGCTGCATGCATGTCACCGTTTATTGGCGCCCTGACTTTGGCTGAGGAATGACAGCTCCAGTGGGAGCAGAAATCTCTTTGCTACACTGCATTATGATTACTGAGAGCAGTGCAGTGCTCGCCGATACTCATGGGGTGCATACGATGCGATATCGAACTTGCGGCATGACCACGTTCATTGGCTAGTCCTGAGGTATCTCTGAAGATGTAGGTTTCGTATTGCGATGGCTATCAGGATTCTTCTGCATACAGATGATGCCTACTCATCCACATGGCATGGACGCGTTCTAGACTGGACGTTTCGGGATCTGAAAACAGCTTTCCCCACGCCGTATGCCACATATGACCCATTGAATGGGCTGTGCCACACGTTGTGGCACCGAGCTAAGCAACAGTATAAAGCTAAGGCAATGTCAGGTTCCAATATTTCTCACTGCGAAATGATAAGCTGAGGGTCCGAAGGGAGAGCACGCGAGCCTTACACTTCTTACCCGCGTCAAAGTCTGGTGCATATTCGACAGCAGTCACGGGCTTATATATACAGCAATGATTTGGTTGATTATTATCTATCGTCGCTGGCCTCGAAGATGATGTTCTTGAGCATACTAATTTGCTTGGACAATCTCCCGTGATATCGGGGTCCGGCGCTCTATGCAGCGATATGGAAGAGACGCGAACCTTTTCATCCTCGCCATTTAGATCATGGCCATGACCAGGCCACCAACCGCAATGCTGCCGGCGCCTACCTCGGCAGCGCGCCGGGACGAGCCAGTCGAGGGGGTAGAGGAGGCAGCGGAACCGCTCCCAGCTCCAGCACTGGAGGACGAGGGCGGAGTAGACCTGCTGCTCACAGTGCCGGGGGAGTAGCTCGCCGAATTGGTCGCCGGGCCCGGAGTCCATCCGCAGCTGTTCAGCAACTCGTCGGCGTCTACCCGATGACATGGTGTTAGTTCATCTCTCTTGGCCTCTCACGAGGGTCTTGGTATGACAGAAATTGGAAAACAGGTTGGTCCGAAAGGGAAGGGGGAGGGGGCCAACTCGCCATTGTTGGGGTCGCCATTGTTGCTAAGGCAGTTGGCGCAGTCGTTGATGTTCTTCTGAGCATCGTTGGCACCGCAGATACAGCTGGTCTGGGCTGCGTCGTCATTGGTCTGGTCGTCGCAGCGCTGGGTGAGGTCGATGCTGAACTGGCAGGTAGAGAGGCAGGCCTGTGGCACGTTGTCGGCGTCGATGTCAGAAGCCAAGCCGACCAGGGGCAGGGCGAGAAGGGCGGGAATGATGCTGAAGCGCATGTTTTCAGTTTATATGTGCTGATGACTTGGAGTTGCAAACAGATATGGCCGAATACGTCTGATGCCTGATGAACCGTGCAATGTCGTTTGTCGTTCCTGACGAGCAAAAGCAGCGTGTCTATAGCTGTTGAACGCATGTTGCCAAGACTGCTAGACGGCCCAGATGATGTAACACTGGATCGCCGCTTTATATTAACGTGTGCGCGTTCTATACTCCACCTATTACCGACCCGTTCATGATCTACCGCAAGATTGCAACGCTGCCGCACTTGTAAGTGCCGGACCGTCTAATAAATAGGTACGCGCAATAGGTAGTGCGTGGCTTGGAACGTGTACGAATCCAAACTAGCAGGACGCGACCTGAATCAAGATTTTACGTGACCATGATGAATCTACAAGCAAGTTCCCAGAACGTCTGATGCTTGACTGTTACATAGCTCAGTATGTAAGATGTCCTATTCGCCTTTTTACATTGAGACTTACTAACGAAGTGGCAATGGCGATGCTTCTTAATTGAAAGGTTACGTGTGTTTCGTTCTCGTATGATTGGAGGTTTGAAGTTGAGAGCTATGCCGAGTTCTCGACTTCCTGGGTTGTATCGCCACCTCTCTTCTCCCCTTCTCTTGACCTCCTCTTTGAATTGTTGTTCGCCGTCATCGGCCTCTTTCTCTTCTAGAGCCTAGATCCTAACGTTGCTTAGTTGTTACTCTTCGCAGCCTGTGTCCGCATAAGGTCAATAAAAATCAGGCCACCAATAGGGAGCCAGGACTAGGTATGTCAGGTATGAATCGATCTGGCCTACCGTCCTCTGCTTTCAGACTTCCATATAACGGATTTAAATAAAATAAGGATTTCGTCATCTTGTCTCAATCCGTCTTCGCTCATCTGGATCCGTTGCCTGCTCAAACAAATAGGCATCGCTGTTCAGCGTGGGCTGGAACACGGATGTGGACATGTTCGTAGCCGGCACGAACCCGGCAAACATCCGAGTACCTACACACGGTGGGGACCGGGCGCTCTCCTTTGGCAATGAGGTCCTGAGGCGTCATTGCGCCGAGAATGATCTGGCTCTTGTTAGGATGGAGGGGGATGGCGAGGTATCGACAAGAACTCTTCTTCGATAGGGGCTATGTCTCTGGCATGATGTTGTACTCAGCGTTACTCCTCTTTCTCGGCCTCGATCCCAGCCGCATGCATCCATCCGACGCTTATGCTGAGTGTCTTCTCTTCGCGAGGTGTCCTGTATCTTGCTAGCAAGTCCTGAGCGATCTGTCCAGCTGCGTAATTGCCTACTCTGGGATGCGCTCCTGGGGAAGCCAGATAATGAAGAGAGCGAGATTAAAAGTCCAAGGAACAATCCAAGGCATGTTGATCTTGAACTTAGTTCTGAGCTGCCACTCCGAGTAACTCATGTCTTCGAGCATGCCATCTTACAAGTTACATTAGCCATCATAAACTCCGAAAGATGAGTAGAAGACATACTTGAAGTGCCATGAAAATCTTAATACGTCTTTTAATGGGCAGCATTGCTAGGAAGGACAGCCGTCGATGAGCTAATTGACGATATATAACGAACTGGTGCCGTTATAGAAGCGCCTCTGTTTCCCGTTCTTCCACGATGCTGCGAGCTGCTTCGGTGCTAATTCCTGGTCGCGAAGGCAAGAATCTTCCGCATGCAACAGCCATATCGTGAACGTACCTAGTTATCTCCTCATTAGAATTCACGACACACGCATAAAAGAACACTTACCTAGTTCTCCAGACTCCTTGTCTCCTGTAGAAATGAGAGTAGACCAAGACGGATGGCTACTACGTGGTTAACTTTCTTCGCTTTTTAGTGTATCCCAGAAGCTACCGTCCTCTTCAACTTGCCGAGATAGCTTGAATAATCAAGCCAGTTACTGCAGTTAGCTGTGTAGCCATCTCGCATTCACAGGAGCGTCCATCATCAAGCTCACCCCGAATCATGCAAAGACTGATATGATTTCATATTCGACAATGAGGTACAAATTCTTTGATACATTGAATTATCAAATCACTCTACAACCATGTGCAGTGTTGCGCTCGGCTGTTATCTTAATAAGTGAGTGACGGTCCATTCATAGGTAGGCTACGTGATGCTACCTCTTGGCCATCTACGGTACCATCCTTCTGACTGTCTGCTGTGCCAACACCCATTCGTGGCTATGGCTTCATATTATCACGTCAGACACAATTCGGCGTGGACTGCATTTGGCCGTAGTGCCACCGACCTACACGATAGGTGGTGTCTTGCGTATGGCGTAGATAGGGCTGAAGTTTATATAGGATTTTCTGCCGCGACTCAGCCTTCGGGCGTCCGCTGGCGGTCTCATGGCTAGGATTTGTGCCGTTGGCATTCCTACATTGAGCGGCTAGGTACCTATAAAATAATATACGAGATAAACTAGTATGAAATAATCTGAATAGTGCAATTGCAGCGGTTTGGATGCTACGATAAGTATTGTCAACTACCGACACCTACTCCAGATAGTCATACAACGAGAAATCCATTCTGCCTAAGAATCTATGTTTGCATGCCCTTGGTCTCCAGTCTCTGCCAGAGCTTTTCCTCTTCCGCGAAGACACCACGCAGTCCAGTCACTGCCTCGGGCAACAATAGCTCATATGGGACCTGTCGGATACTAGTCCTAGGTTCGTCTATAGTGCCCAGGGGCATGACTTCGAGGATGTTTCCATCGCCGTACTCCTCGTTCTCGCATAGTTCCAGCATCTTCTCCGCGATGACTTCGGGCTCTAGCATAGGCTCATCCGGTGAGAGCATCATCTTGCAGTATGGTTGCTCCCAGAGAGGAGTCTGAGTGTCGCCGTCAGCACCGAACAATTGTGATGATCCCACATTCTGTGATAACATACCCGGATATGGTGGGCTGCAATGCAACTGACACGGATGCCTAGCCGTTTTCTGAACGAGCCGAGACTTCTCACAAAGGCGTGAAGGCCGGCCTTGCTGGAGTAATAGAAGGGGGTACCAGCGGTGGCGGTATAACCCGCGATACTGCCAATGAAGATGAGACAGGCCTCCATCTTGTTCGTGGTCCAGTATCCGATGGCCAGCTGCGAGAGACGAATGGGATGGATCAAGTTGGTCCCGATAGTAGAATACACGCCAGGATCGCATTCGGTCGAGTCCTCGGACGGCGATCCATCAACACCAGGGGGGTTCCAGAAGGAACTTTTCGGAGGCTCGAAGATACCGGCCCCTGGCACGACCAAATCAACGCGAGGGAAGGTAGACAAGGCCGTGTTCCAAAGCTGGGATAGCTGAGGCCACGATCTCACGTCGGTCTTGTGAAAGACAAACGACGGCCTGGTAGAATCGGTCGGAGGATGTGGATACTCGGCAGCTAGCTCTTCTGCGGCTGGCTGTAACTGCAAATCGCCAACGATGACTGAGCAGCCCTTACTCAAGAGGAGCTTGACAAAAGCCAGCGTGATGCCTAAGGCCTCGCAGCTTTCATTAGTACTGAGACAATTAGGGGGTTGCATTAAGAGGCCTACCGGAGCCGCCTCCTGTGGCAACGGCGTACTTGCCAGTAACCTGAAAGGGGGCCATGATGGGAAAGACTCGGCGGATAGGTGCTGAGTTTGAAGGTTGACGGATCAGAGGTGCATCTTGACCTAGAGGGGAGCGTTGAGAGGGAGAAATGAAAGGGAGCAACGAGGGCATGGTGTGTTACACAAGATGTTGGTCCTATCTCGTGTAACTATACCTCCATCCATATATGTTATGTACCTACATAAAGTCCACATGTCATGCAAAGGCACCAAGGCTGTGTGATCAAAGTCAGCCTATCGGTATTTGATACGCTAACTATCTGCAAGGACAAGCTGTTAGTATCAAAGAAGGTAGAGATGTAGCAAATATTTAGAAGGTGACGGATAGAATAATATTTGATTTACTCGGTGTGAGTTTGCCTAGGTATGTAAATAGCAGAGCTAGCATAATTGGGGTGATATGCATATATAGAGCTATTTGCAATTGTAAGAGATCAAATATGGTATTAACAGAATCAGTCTCATGTGAATAAACGCTTAAACGCCAAGTGGATATATACGGTATGAGAATATCATAACTTGGTAGGAATCATTCTTTAATTCAGATCTTGGGAGAGGCCTACCTAATCCTTGCAGCCAAGATCATCGTAAGTGTCCTTCCGAGGTTTGAAAATAAGAAAGGGGCCATCATGGCTTGCTGTTACATTATCAAACATCTGGAACTCGCCCACTCTATGTCTGCCCTTTTTGTCTCCACGCGTTCCCTCACCAACGCGGCCCAGATCGCCAGGTGCCTGTTCGAAGTCGAAGTACCACATGGTCTTCGCGATTGTAAGGCTGTCCTCTAGATAGAGCACTGTTAAGACGAGTATTAGTCATAATCACCCATAGACCCCCGACCCCCAACACGGAATTGAAGTGAGGAAAATGAAGGCCGTCGCTAAGATTGAGACAACTTACTAGGCTTCCCCGGACAGCCACGAGCACCTAAAACAAAAGGAGCAAAGGCTTTATGCATCACTGCTCTTGCGTCCTGTTTTTCTTCGCTTTCTGGTTCAGTAGGCTCCATCCAGCGCTCTGGTACAAACGTGAAAGGGTCCGGAAAGTACTCTTCGTTATGTAGAAGCGAATACAGACTGACCGCCACCTCTGTACCGCGTGGGATAACGTGGCCGTCGACAACGATAGGCTGCTTTCCTCGGTCTTCGTAGCACTGTGTTCGCCACGGAGGCGCTAGTGAGGGAGGGGACATGCGAATGGCTTCGTCGATGCAAGCGCGAAGATACTTGCAGTTGGTCAACTGTTGGCTTGACCGAATCTCGGTCCCGTTTCTAAAGGCTGTCCGGATCTCCTCAGCTAATTTCTGGTAGCAGTGCTCGTTCCGCGAGAGGTAGAAGAATATGGCAGACATGGCTGTCCCTGTCGTCGTGCCCCCAGCCGTCAAAAAGAACATGGCTTCGGTCCAGAGTTCGCTACTACGTAAGCCCTGGGTTCCTTCGCTATCATAGAAATCCGCCGCCAGAGAGTATAAGTCGTACTTTGCGTCTTTGTCTTGCGAAACCCGGCTTTCGATCATAGTGTCGAAAAAGTTCATAAATTTCTCCGCTTGTTTCTTACCTAGCCACCTTACGATTGATTCGAGCTTCGAGACCTCTGGGAATTGCAGGTAGAGATTTATGCGAGTTCCGTTCATAGCCATTGCTTTGGGAACGCCCCGTCTTCCCTCCTCTGTCTGGAGGTTGAGAGGGTAGCCAAAGGCAAGATGCCCAACGACGTCAACCGCCAGGTAGTCGCACCTATCCGTCATATGTTACGATCCCGCCTATTACTTCTGTCAGTCTGACTTCATAGGTCGGATACGTACTTTAAGGTTCTTGGTTTGAAAGGTAACAATAATTTAGGGTTAACAATTCTAATTGTAAAAGAGATTTTCAAGGTATTTTATATTTAAGTGCAGTTTATATATTAAAAAGGCTTAAATATTTAGATTAATAGCTAAAAAAAGAATGATTAAATATTATTACAATCTCGCTTATTATTTTTATTAGCTTGATTTTATAGGTTAGATATGTATTTTAAAGGTTTTAATTTAAAGGGTAATAATAGTTTAGGGTTAATAATTTTAATTATAAAAAAGGTTTTAAAGGTATTTTATATTTAAATGCAATTTATATATTAAAAAGGCTTAAATATTTAAATTAATAATTAAAAAATAAATGACTAAATATAGCAAGAAATTCATTTTTATATATTTATTTTTTCTTTTTATAAATATTATTTAAATAACTAGACCTATATAGCAATTTTTAGGTTTATAAGTTCATTTTGAATTTGTTAATTTATAATATAAATTTTTGATTTGTAAGTCGAATTATATGATTTGGAACTTTAATTGTTTTAAAAGTGGTTGTAATTTAAGCTATAACATTATTTTTTCTTTTTTAAAATCTTTGTTTTAAAAATAACTAAGTTAGTTTCTTTCTTTCATTTTTTTTTTAAAACTAACTTTTTATTTTATTTAAAATGTTAAAATATAATGTTTTCAAATTTAACTTTCAACTTTCTTATTAAGTTAAAAAAGTTGCCGAAAACTATGCTATTTTTATTTAAATAATATTTTCTAAGGGTTGCTTTAAAATGCTTTGTTTATATTATAAAAATTATAAAGTGGTTTGTATTATTTTTAAAAATTTTAACTGTTACGTTAAATGTATTTGTTTTAGCTATTTGCGTTATAATATATACGAAATTATTAAAAAAGAGGTTTTAAAAATGGCTTTTTAATTTCACAATTTAAAAGAAAAGGTTAAAAAGATTAAATAAAAAGCGGAGTTAATAAACGCGAAATTGTTTTAGCTTTAAAAATAGCGCAAATTTTAAGTTAAAAAACTTAAGTAAATAATAAAGCGTGGTTTTAATTTTATTAAAAAGTTGGATCGTATTAAGCGTAAAAAAAAAAAGGTTTATTAAGCAAAAGTTGGTTCTTTTAATATTTTTACAACCTTTTCTTTTTTCTTTTAAGTTGGCTTAAATTCGAACGCGAATCCTTTAGCAATTTTAACCGATCTAGATTTTAATAATAAAATGCCTTAAGCATTTTTTTTATATTTTAAAAGTGTTTAATAAGTTTTTATATATTATTTTTATATGAATATCTTTTTTATTTAATAAGGTATTTAATTTATCTTTTATTTAATTTTAAGTTTAATATTGTTTTAACTTTGTATTTTTTTAGATTTTTTTTTAATTTAACATTTTTAGCAAGTTTAATATTTTTAAATACTGGTTTTAGCATTGTTATATGAAAGATTTTAATACGGATTTTCATTGTTAACGATATTATTAATTGGTAATTGGTTTTAGATAAGATTTCTTTTATAAAAAAGGGTTTTAATTTTTTGAAATTTAATTTTTTATTAGGCCTTTTTATGCAAATTTATGATGTTTTAAGCGTTAAATTTTATTTATTTTAAAGTAAATAAACCTTATTTTCTTTTTTAAGGATTAATCTTTTAATTTTTTTTTTATTATAGTATTTTACCATTTTATTTTAAATAAATTGTAATTATTTTTAAAGTGTGGATTGTAATGTTTAGATTTTTATTATAAATACCTTTACTTTTAAAACCGGTGCTTGCATTTTTAACGCTTTTTTATTAATTAATTTTTATTATTTAATATATATATTATATTTGTATAGCGTAATATGTGATGATATTTTTATATCTTTGTTAATTGCTATGTTATAAGCATTTTAAGCCATGGGTAGCAATTTTATTTAATTATTTTATTGGTTATTAATATAGTTTTTTAAGTATTGTTTAAATATTTAATTAAGTTTTTTTATTTATTTATTTGTTTAAAGATAAGTTATGGTAAAATGTCACGGCCCAAATTACGACCTTGTCGGAAGTTTGAATGGTCCGAGGGTCACGTGATTGAATCAAGATGCTTGGCATCCAATTGGAGCCAACTCGATTGAGTTGGCAACAACTCCATTAAGTTGATATTAACTTAGGATAGTTGAGCCCAACTCAACTAACAAGTAAAGGATTTAAGTATGGAAAATGAATATATAAAAATGGATTTCTTACTATATCTAATTATTTATTCTTTAGCTATTAATTTAAATATTTAAGCCTTTCTAATATTTAGATTACATTTAAATATAAAGTACCTTTAAAATCTTTTTTATAATTAGAAACGTTAATTCTAAACTATTATTACCTTTTAAACCAAAACTTTTAAAGTATATATCCAACCTATAAAATTAAATTAATAAAAATAATAAACGAGATTATAACATTTTAATAGCTTATTTGGTTAATATCTAATATTAATATAGGAAAAAAAGGACTTATTTATGAACAGTTTTTAAAGACTTTTAAAGCATGCTACCAAAGAAAATAACGGAATAAACAAACGTTTTAATAACATCAAAATCAAACCCAATAACTACGTTAACAACCTTAACGTAAAATTCACCGGTAATTAAATTACAAGTTGCTACAATTAAGGCACCTAAACCTCCAAGACCTTTTTCAAAGATTAGAAAACCTATATAAAAAATAATAACTGCAACATTCATTGAAATAATAATAAAAGTTTTAATATTCAAACCTATAAAGATTTTAAGAGAAGGAACCAATAAATTAAAATAAATAATATCATTTATAAAACAAGAATCATTATTATTAGAAGAAGAATTTGAAGAAGAAGAAGGGATTAAACCCATATAACCCTTTGAAAACCTATTAGATTCATAGGATATTGAAAATATGGCATTTTTTTAAGCCAAAGGCTTTAAACTTATTGCCTTTAATAGGTACGATAGAAAAGAAGATTTAAATGCATTTTTCATTTAAATGCGCATTTATTTTAAGTTTTATAAAGGCTTAATTAAGAATAAGTAACAAAAGATTTTAATAACCTTACAGCTACTTATAAGACCAGCCTTTAAATAATTTAAACCTATCTTTAAGGATTAATTTAAAAAGAAACTAGCAAACGTATCAGATACCATCAAGTACATTTTTAAGGATTTTGATCATTTTAAAGAAAAGATTTAATTTATATTTAATAACCCTATTTGTAAATAAAAAGTTGAAGCTAAGCTATACCATTTTTAATAGAACAAGTTAGCTTTTAATTACGCTATCAAATTTAAGAAATTGGCCATTAAATCAGGCCTACTTATTAAAAGTTTTTTTTACCCTTTTTATAAAGGATTAAAGAAGTATATTAAAAATAAATTTTATAATAAGAAAATCTATAAGGATTAAAACTTTAAACAATTTAATATTTTAATAAAAAAGGTTATTACCATTAATAATAAAAACTTTGAGAGATATTTTAAAAAAAAAAAAGGAACCTTTTAAAATAAAAAGCTTTAATTTAATAGGAATAATAACCTTAAAAATGGGCAATAATAAAACAAATAACATAAAGGCATAGGCATATATTTAAATCTTATTAAGTTAAATAATACTTAAAAGCAATAGTAAAGGCAACCAATTAATAAGTTAAAGATTAAATGCTTTAATTATAACAAGATAGGATATTTTAGGAGCAAGTGTTAAAGCTTTAAAAAATAACAACCTTAATAAGGAGGAATACCGCAGCCTAAACAAAAATAAGCGTTTTAAGTTAAAATTAAAAAAGAAAAAGAGATTAGTAGCATTTTCATAGTAGCCATTAATTTAATAGAAGATAATAAAAACCTTAAAATTAACAAGTGCCTTATTTATAAAGGAGAGATAATACATGCTTATAAATATTATCTTAAATACCCTTAATCTTTAATAATAATTATAAACGGTTATAAATGCTATAAAAATAGCTTAAAGAAATATTTAAAACATAAGATTAAACATTATAACGATAACTTTTTAATAATAAAAGAATAACTCAAGGCAGCCCAAATTAGTAGCAAAATCATAGAAGAGTTAACTTAAAATGAATGACAAATATTTAAAAAACTATTAAATTAAAAAAAACCTTTTAGTTTTAAATATTTCAAACATTAGAAAGCTAAGGAAGTTAAAGACATTTTAATTATAAGCCAACATTGGTTTAACCTTGCCTAGGAAAAGCAATAAAAGAATAATCATTAATAATTTTATTAAAGTAAATGTTAAGATAAGGATTATAAGGAATATTAACAAAATAAGCATAACTATAAATATTAAAAATATTATATAAACAACTTATGCCAAGTATATATAAGCGTTAAGATTGATAACGTATGGTTTTTAAAAAGCCTGGAGCCAAGCAATAATACCAAAGAAAACAAATGTATCTATAAAACAAAACTATAATGGCTAGAATTCCCCAAAGCCTGCTACCTTCATCCGAGATTAAAACGCAGCCAGATAGCAATATTTAAAAGATGTATATATTATAATTTAATATCATATAACTTGCATAACCTTTTAAATATAAGAGTAAGTTTAAAAGAAGTATAAGATAAACTAAAAAGCCTCTATCCTAGCAATTTTAAAAGTGTTTTTATATAGGAAAACATGGAAGAGTAGATTATCCAGATTAAGGCTTGATACGAAGAACTTTGAAAACTTTATATAAAAAGCAACCCTAACAACCAAAGATATTGGCCGGATTATTATTTAATTATGTATGGAGAAATAGAATTCTTTCTAATCATTAATTACAAAAAATACGGCATGTATTTAATACTTTATAAAGAAGTTAAACTTTTTTGGAAATACTTGTATGAAGGAGAAAAATAAAAGATTTTCACGGAGCTATAAAACCAATGTGTGAAATTTATTATGAGAAAAAGGCCTTTTAGTGAATTTTATATCGAACCTTATTGGAAGGATTGTTTTAAGAATTATTATTTGATCCACGCCTTTTTAAAGGCAAGGGAATGAAAAAACTATAGCCGGAAAAAAACGTTTAAGACATTAAAAAAAAAAAAAAAGCCCACTGGAATATGGCCAGTTTAGACTCTAACCATAGAAGAGCATCCACTAGATTTTAACAATAAAGTAGAAATAAAAGCAAGTATTAAAAGTCCTATTTAAAAAAATGGAAAGATCTTTAAAAGTAAGGCATTAAGAAACCAACAAAATTAAGATCTTATATAAAATTTAAATAGGATTAGATAATATTTTAATAATATTTGTTCGATATAAAAGAAAGATATATAAAACAATGATTAATTTAAAAGTTTAACGAAGCTATATTTTAATATAAGTAGTATAATAAGATAAGATAAAATGGGTTTATAAGGAAAATTTATATAAATTGGTAACGGTAGATGGAAGCAAGTTTACTTATTAGAATGGTAGGATATTAAAAGAAATCATATCTCTTTTAATAGAAATCCAAGATCATCTTGAAACGATCACCTTTGACATTGTAAATATCAATAATCACGATATAATATTGGAAGTTAATTGGCTTAGGATAAGCCATTTAAACATATATTGGAAGATGGGTTATTTTCAATGGGATTAAATAGAAAAGTTAGCCTTTGAAACTTTTGAGAAAAAGGATGCAAGTAATTTAAAAAAGTAAAACAAAAAGTATATTGCTTATATGCTTAAGGAATTAAAAGTTAAAAATCTATTGTATAAAGTATCATAAAAGTACTTATATGTTACGGCTTAAATTACGACCCTGTCGGAAGTTTAAATGGTCCGAAGGTCACGTGATTGAATCAAAATGCTTGGCATCCAGTTGGAGCCAACTTGGTTAAGTTAGTAACAACTCCATTAAGTTAACATTAACTTAGGATAGTTAAACCCAATTTAACTAACAGATAAAGGACTTAGGTATAAAGAATAAATATATAAGGATGAATTTCCTATTGTATCTAGTCATTCATTCTCCAACTATTAATCTAAATATTTAAGCCTTTTTAATATTTAAATTACACTTGAATATAAAATACCTTTAAAACCTTTTTTATAATTAAAAATGTTAATCCTAGACTATTATTACCCTTTAAACCAAAACTCTTAAAATACGTATCCAACCTATAAAGTCAAACTAATAAAAATAATAAATAAGATTATAATATTTTAATAGCTCTTTTGATTAATACCTAATATTAATATAGGAAAGAAAGGATTTACTTGCGGACAATTTTTAAAAACCTTTAAAGCATGCCATTAAAAAAAATAACAAAACAAACAAACGTTTTAACAACATCGAAATCAAACCCGACAACCGCGTTAACAACCCTGATGCAGAATTCGCCAGTAACCAGATCGCAAGTTGCTACAACCAAAGCACCGGAACCTCCAAGACCATCTCCGGAAACCAGAAGACCCATATAAGAAATAATAACTGCAACACCTATCAAAGTAATAACAAAAACTTCAACATTTAAACCCACAAAAGCCTTAAAAAAAAGGACTAATAAACCAAAACAAATAACACCATCTGCAAAACAAGAATCATCATTATTAAAAAAAGAATCTAAAGAAGAAAAAAGGATTAAACCCACATAACCCCTTGAGAACCTGTCAAATCCATAGGATATTGAAAATATGACATTTCCCCAAGCCAAAAGCTTTAAACCTATTGCTCCTAACAAGTACAATGGAAAAAAAAACCTAGATGCATTCCTCATCTAAATGCGCACCCACTTTAAGTTTTACAAAGGCTCAATTAAAGATGAGTAATAGAAGGTCCTAGTAGCCTTACAATTACTTACAAGACCAACCCTTGAATGATTCAAACCCATCCTTAAAGATTGACTTGAAAAGAAACTAGCAGACGTATTAAACACTATTAAATACATCTTTAAAAACTTTGATCACTTTAAAGAAAAGATTTAACTTATATTTAGCAACCTTATCTGCAAATAGAAAGCTAAAGCCAAGCTATACCACCTTTAACAAAACAAGTTAACCTCTAACTACGCCATTAAATTTAAGAAATTAACCACTAAATCAAGCCTACCTGTTAAAAGTCTCTTCTACCCCTTCTACAAAAGATTAAAGAAACATGTTAAAAACAAACTTTATAACGAAAAAATCTATAAGGATTAAGACCTTAAGCAGTTTAATACCTTGGTAAAAAAGGCCATTATTATTAACAACAAAAATTTTAAAAGATATCTTGAAAAGAAAGGAGGGACCGCTTAAAATGAAAGGCCCCAATCCAATAAAAATAATGACCCTAGAAACAAGTAACAATAAAATGGATGACATAAGGGTATAGGCATATAATCAAACCCCATTGAATTAAACAACATTTAAAAGTAATAGCGAAAGTAACCAATTAATAAATTAAAGATTAAATGCTTTAATTGTGATAAGATAGGACATTTTAAAAGCAAGTGTTAAAGCCCTAAGAAATAACAATTTTAACAAGGAAGAATACCGCAACCTAAATAAAAATAGGCGTCTTAAATTAAAATCAAAGAAGAAAAAGAAATTAGTAACATCTTCACGGTAGTCATTAGCTTGGTGGAAGATAACAAAGACTTTAAGACCAACAAATGCCCTATCTACAAAAGAGAGACAATACGCGTTTACAAATATCATCCTGGACATCCCCAATCTTTAATGGCAATCATAAACGGCTATAAATGCTATAAAGATAGCTTAAAGAAATGCCTAGAACATAAGATCGGACGCCACAATAATAACTTTTCAACAATAAAAAAATAACTCAAGGCAGCCCAAATCAGCAGCAAAATCACGGAAGAGCTGACTCGAAATGAACGGCAGATATTCAAGGAACTATTGAATTAGAAAGAACCTTCTAATTCCAAGTATTTCGAACATTAGAAAGCTAAGGAAACTGAGGATATCCTGATTATAAGCCAACATTGGCTTAACCTTGTCTAGGAAAAGCAACGAAAGAATGACCATTAATAACTCTACTAGAGTAAGTGTTAAGACAAGGATTGCAAGGAACATTGATAGGATAAGCATAACTATGAATATTAGAGATATTACATAAATAACTTATGCTAAATACATATAAGCGCCAAGATTAATAACGCATGATTTCTAAAAAGCCTAAAGCCAAGTAGCAATACTAAAAAAAACAAGTGTATCTACGAAATAAAACCATAATGGCTAGAATTCCCCAAAGCTTGCTACCTTTATCCAAGATTAAAACATAATAAGATAGCAATATCCAAAAGATGCATATGTTATAATTTAATATCATATAACTTGCATAACCTTTTAAATATAAAAGTAAATCTAGAAAAAGTATAAAAAGAATTAAAAAGCTTTTATCTTAGTAATATTAAAAGTGTTTTTACATAGGAAGATATAGAAGAGTAAATTATCCAAATCAAGGCATAATATAAAAAACTTTAAAGACTTTATACAAAAAGTAATCCCAATAATTAAAGATATTAGCCAGATTATTACCTAATTAAATATAAAGAGATAAAGTTTTTCCCAATCATTAACTACAAGAAGTTCGGCATGTATTTAGCACTTTATAAGGAGATTAAACTCTTTTGCAAATACTTATATAAAGAAGAAAAGCGAAAAATTCTCACAGAACTACAAAACCAATGTGCAAAATTCATCATGAGAAGAAAGCCTTTTAATAAATTCTACACCAAACCTCATTAAAAGAATTGCCTTAAAGACTACTACTTGATCCACGCCCCCTTAAAAGCAAGGGAATAGAGAAATAATAACCAAAAAAAAACGTTTAGAACACTAAAAAAAGCCTACTAAAATATAGCCAGCTTAAACTCCAATCACGGAAAAGCATTTATTAAATCTCAACAGCAAGGCAGAAACAAAATCAAATATTAAAAGTCCTATTTAAAAAAATGAAAAGATCCTCGAAAATAAGGCATTAAAAAACCAATGAAGTTAAAACCTTATATGAAATCTAGATAAGATTAGATAACATCCTAATAATACCCATCCGATATAAAAAAAAGGCATATAAAATAATAATCAATTTAAAAGCTTAACGAAGCTATATTTTAACACAAATAGCACAACAAGATAAGATAAAATGGATTTATAAAAAAAACTTATACAAACTAATAACAATAGACAGAAGCAAGTTTACCTATTAGAATGATAAGATATTAAAAGAAACCATACCCCTTTTAATAAAAATCCAAAACCATCCCAAAACGATCACCCTTAACATTGCAAATATTAATAATTATAACATGATATTAGAAGTTAATTAACTTAAGATAAGCCATCTAAGCATACATTGAAAAACAGGTCGTTTCCAATGGAATCAAATAGAAAAGTTAACCTTTAAAACTTTTAAAAAAAAGGACGCAAGCAATTTAAAAAAGCAAAATAAAAAGCATATCGCCTATATGCTTAAAGAACCAAAAGTTGAAGATCCATTGCATAAAGTATTACAAGAGTACTTACGATTTCACAAATTATTTAAAGATTGAATAAAAGAAAAATTGCTAGAACATAACCAATGAGATCATTAAATAACCTTTAAAAAAAGATAGTTTCCAAAATTATTTCTTATATACCCTATAAATGAAAAAAAGTTACAAGCATTATAAGAAGAAATCTAAAAGGATCTTAAAAAAGGATATATTTAAAAATTAAAATCAATATCCAGATATTTTATAGTAATAATACCTAAAGTTAACAAAGATAGAAAGCAAAAGATCAACGAAAATGGCAATAAAATATGGCGTAAAGTTATTAATTACCGCCACCTGAATAACATCATTAAGAAAAATAATCACACTTTACCATTGATAAAGCTTATAAAAGATTAAATTAGTAAAGCCAAGATCTTTACGGCGTTAAACCTTAGAAATAGCTATTATATAATCTAAATAACCTAAAGATATAAGTAGTATATAATATTTAAAATAATACACAAATATTACAAGTATAAGGTAATGCCTTTTAAACTTACCAACGCCCTAACGTTGTTTTAACATATGATTATAATAATCTTTAAAAAGTACTTGAATATTTTTATATTTGTCTACCTCAACGATATACTTATATACTTTAAAAATGAGGAAGATTATAAAAAGCATATTACCCTAATATTGAAAGCATTTTAAAAGGCCAACCTATTAATCCACCCCATCAAAAGTAAATGGCACGTTAAGAAGTTAAATTATCTAGGCTTCACCGTCATCCCTAGAAAGATATGCATCTAAAAAGGCAAGATAGCAACAATTAAAGATTGGCCAGAACTAAAAAACGTCACAAAAGTACAAGCATTTCATAGCTTTATAAATTATGTCCAAGGATTAGTTGCAAATTTTAAAAATATTACCAAACCATTAATAGAATTAATTCGTTAAGCCTAGTAAAAAGATAATACTTAGAAATTTAATGATAAAATTAAAGCAGCTTTTTAGCGCCTTAAAAATATAATTACAAAAGATCTAGTCTAAAAGCTTTTAGATTATACAAAAATTAAATAACTTAAGATAAACGCTTTAAACTTTACAATCGAAGCAATTTTAAAATAATAAAAACTAAACGGAAAATGGTACCCCATTACGTACTATTTAAAAGCATTACATGATACAAAACTTAAATATAAGATCTATAATAAAAAGTTATTAATAATTATTCAAGCATTTGAAAAATGGGAATCATGGCTTAATGGAACCAAAGATCCCATTAATATTTACTTAGATCATAAGAACCTTACGTAGTTTATAACCATTTAAAAACTTAACTAAAGATATAAAAAATGGATGATATTCCTATCCCAGTTTAATTTTAAAATCCATCACATTAAAAGAAAGGAAAATATCCAAACCGATCTTTTTAATAAAAGAGAAAACTATAAAACCAAGGTTGAAAAATGAGACATTTAAATGTTAAAATAGCAAAAAGACGGAATAGTCATCCTAGTATATATACAAATTAATAAAAACAACTGGATTAAAAGATTTCAAAAGGAATACAATCAGTAAGAAAAAGACCTGCTTATAATGCAAAGAACATTTCAAGGAATACTAATGTATAAAGGCAAGGTCTATATACCAGAAAATATTAGAAAAGAATTTACCAAGAAATTCCATGAACACCCCTTACATGGACACCAAGGAATCTTCAAAACAAGGTTAAGAATGTAAAAAACCTACAATTTCCTAAGACTTAAGGCACTAATCATTAAGGTAATTAAAGAATATAACATATGCAATTAAGTTAAAGAAGCCAAACACAAGTTATATAAACTCCTCCAACCTATCGAAATATTAAGCAAACCCTTTAACACCATAGCATGGGATTTTATCACAAGATTACCAAAGTCAAGAGACCCAGTTATAGGAGCACACTATAACTCAATCTAGATAATCGTTAATAAGCTTACCAAGTATAGATATTTCATACCATACAAAAAAAATCGCACCTCAAAACAGCTTACGTACGCATTTATCAAAGAAATCATTAGCAAGCATAGAATCCTTAAATAAGTAATATTAAATAAAAACCCTATCTTTATATCGCATTATTGGCAGATATTTATAAAAAAGATTAAAAGCAAGTAAAAGCTTTTTATCACAACCCATCCTCAAACAAATGAACAAATAAAAAGATTTAATTAAACATTTAAGTAACACCTAAGAAATTATATTAATGACCAATAGGATAATTAGATAAAATTGCTACCCTTGGCTTAAAGCGCCTACAATATAGCAATTAACAAGGACATGAAAATATCACCACACATTACATTATACAAATATAATGCACACACCAAACGATAAGAACTGAACAACAATAAAGCACCAAAAGTGCAAGCACCTGCCCCAAAAGCAAAAGTATTCGCAATAGAAATTTAAACATTATAATCCACACTTTAAAAACGACTACAATTCATCTAGAACAAGATGGCAAAATACTATAATAAGAGAAGGATTAAAGGACCAATCCTTAAAAGAAAAGACAAGGTCTATCTACTCCAAAACAAGTAAAATTTAACGCTTAAAATATCATAGATTCGCATAAAAAGGCCTAGCAAAAAATTAAATTTCAAAAAATTGAAACCTTTTTTTATAAAAGAAGTCCTATTTAATATCAACTACTAACTAACAGTCCCGTTAATAATGAAAATCCATACCAAAATCTTTTACATAGTAATGCTAAAACCAGCACCTAAGAACGCCAAACTTGTCGAAAATGTTAAATTAGAAAAAGACCTAAAAAAATACAAAATTGAAACTATACTAGACTTAAGGTTAAACAAAAGACAAATTAAATACCTCATTAAATAAAAAGGATACCCACATAAAGATAACATATGAGAACCTATCAAGCACTTTTAAAATATGAAAGAGATGTTTAAAACATTCCACCGCCAAAATCCAAATCGGCCAAGATTGCTGAAAGGTCCGCGTTTAGATCTAAGCCAGCCTAAGAGAAAAAAAGGGAGGCCGTGGAAACATTAGAAGTACCGGCCTCCGCCTAACAAGCCTCTTCCTCCTCACGTTCCAAACGCTCGAGCTCCTCCATGGACTAAACGCCCCAATCCACCATACGCTTTACCTTTCCAGCCTAGAATTTTCACTGCTTACGCAATCTTTTAACATAACTAGCGGCCTATTCTTTAATCCGTCTAGCCTCAACTCTAGCAACCTTTGCTACCTCTTCGGCAGCCTCCAATTCATCCTTAAAAAAATGAAACTTCTTCGCGATATCTGCCACGCTAGCTTGTGAAAAACCGTATACATTACAGTAAGCGCGATCTAACCGAACATACTCCTGATAACGATTTAAGTCTTCAAAGGCGATGTAAGAAACGTTATGATCCTCGCAATAAGAATAAGGCATTTGGGAAGAACCTTTTTTTAAAACCAATTTAAAAAGAGCAGCTTTGTTTTTTAAAGCTTTTCAAATGCAACAAGAATCGCTAATCGATTTTTTTGACTTTACCTAACATGACGACAATTAACGAAGATATCAGAAGGATTAATATAAGAAAGGAAGAAACTAACCTGTTTATCTTTAGGATAAAAATCCTAAAAGAGAGGGAATAATATTACAGCTCAAATTACAACCCTGTCAAAAGTTTGAATGATCCGAAGGTCACGTGACTAAATTAAGATGCTTGACATCTAGTTGGAGCCAACTTAGTTAAATTAACAACAACTCCATTAAATTAACATTAACTTAGGACAATTAAGCCTAACTTAACTAACAAGTAAAGGACTTAGGTATGGAAAATAAGTATATAAGGATGGATTTCTTACTATATCTAGTCATTTATTTTCCAGCTATTAATCTAAGTATTCAAGCCTTTTTAATATTCAAACTGCACTTGAATATAAAGTACCTTTAAAACCTCTTTTACAATTAAAAACATCAATCCTAGACTATTATTACCCTTTAAACCAAGACCCCTAAAGTACATATCCAACCTATGAAGTCAGATTGATAAAAGTAATAGGCGGGATCGTAACATTATAATTTTATAAATTGTTTAAAGATTAAATAAAAGAAAAATTGTTAAAACATAATCAATAAGATCACTAAATAATCTTTAAAGAAGGATAATTTTTAAAATTATTTTTTATATATCTTATAAATGAAGAAAAGTTATAAGCATTATGGGAAGAAATCCAAAAGGATCTTAAGAAAGGATATATTTAAGAATCAAAATTAATATTTAGATATCTTATAGTAATGATACCTAAAGTTAATAAAAACGGAAAGCAAAAAATCAATAAAAACGGCAATAAAGTATGATATAAAGTTATTGATTACTGCCATTTAAATAGCATCATTAAGAAAAATGGTCACGCTTTATCACTAATGAAGCTTATAAAAGGATAGATTAGCAAAGTTAAGATTTTCATAGCGTTAAACCTTAGAAACGGCTATTATATAATTTAAATAATCTAAGGATATAAGCAATATATAGCATTTAAAATAATATATAAATATTATAAATATAAGGTAATATTTTTTAGACTTATCAATACTTTAACATTATTTTAATATATAATTATAACAATTCTTAAAAAGTATTTAGATATTTTTATATTTATTTATCTTAATAATATACTTATATACTTTGAGAATGAGAAAGATTATAAAAAATATGTTATCTTAGTATTAGAAGTATTTTAAAAGGCCAACCTATTAGTCCATCTCATTAAAAGCGAATGACACGTTAAAAAGCTAAATTACCTAGGCTTTACCGTTACCCTTGGAAAGATACGCATTCAAAAAGGTAAGATAGCAGCAGTTAAGGATTGGTTAGAATCAAAAAGCGTCACAAAAGTACAAGTATTTTATGGCTTTATAAACTACGTTTAAGGATTAATTACAAATTTTGAAAACATTGCCAAATTGTTAATAAAATTAACTTGTTAAGCTTAATAAAAAGATGATACCTGGAAATTTAACGACAAAGTTAAAGTAGCTTTTTAATGTTTTAAAAATATAATCATGGAAAACTTAATTCGAAAGCTTTTAAATTATACAAAAATTAAACAATTTAAAATAAACGCTTTAGACTTTGTAATTAAAGCAGTTTTAGAATAACAAGAATTAAATGAAAAGTAATACCCTGTTATATATTATTTAAAAGCATTATATAATGCAAAATTTAGATATAAGATCTACAACAAGGAGTTATTAGTAGTTATTTATGCACTTGAAAAATGGGAACCATGGCTTAATGGAATTAAAAACCCTATTAACATTTATTTAAATTATAAAAATCTTATGCAATTTATAATTATTTAAAAACTTAATTAAAGATATAAAAGATAAATGATATTCCTATTTTAATTTAATTTTAAGATTTATTATATTAAAGGAAAAGAAAATATTTAGGTCAATTTTTTTAGCAAACGAGGAGATTATAAAACTAAGGTTAAAAAACGAAACATCTAAATGTTAAAATAATAAGAAAATAGAATAGTCATCCTAGCATATATACAAATTAATAAAAACGATTGAATTAAAAGATTTTGAAAGAAATATAATTAGTAAGAAAAAAACCTGCTCGTAATGCAAAAAACATCCCAAGAAATATTAATGTATAAAGGCAAGGTCTATATATTAGAAAACATTAAAAAGGAATTTATCAAAAAATTTTATAAACACCTTTTATATAAACACCAAAGAATCTTTAAAACAAGGTTAAGAATGTAAAAAACCTATAATTTCCCAAGATTTAAAGCAATAATTATTAAGGTAATTAAAGAATGTAACATATGCAATCGAGTTAAAGAAACTAGATACAAGCTATATAAACTCCTCTAACCTATTGAAGTATCAAACAAACCTTTTAATATCATAATATGGGACTTTGTTACAAGATTACCAAAGTTAAAAGACCCAGTTATAAAAACATACTGTAACTTAATCTAGGTAATTGTTAATAAACTCATCAAGTATAAATACTTTATACCATATAGAAAAGATTGCACCTTAGAACAGCTTGCATATGCATTTATTAAGGAAATCATTAGCAAGCATGGAATTTTCAAACAAGTAATATTAGATAAAGACCTTATCTTTATATCACATTATTAATAAACATTTATAAAAAAGATTAAAAACAAGTAAAAGCTTTTTATCATAGCTTATTTATAAATAAATAAATAAATAAAAAGACTTAATTAAACATTTAAGCAACATTTAAGAAGCTACGTTAATAATTAATAAGATAATTAAGTAAAGTTACTATCTTTGGCTTAAAGCGTCTATAATATAGTAGTTAATAAGGATATAAAAGTGTTACCACACATTGCATTATATAAACATAATGCATATACTAAATAATAAGAATTAAACAATAATAAAGCACTAGAAATGCAAACACCTGCCCTAAAAGTAGAAATATTTATAACAAAAATCCAAATATTACAATCCACACTTTAGAAACGATTATAATTCATCTAGAACAAGATAACAAAATATTACAATAAGAGAAGGATTAAGGGACCAATTTTTAGAAAAGAAGATAAGGTTTATTTACTTTGAAACAAGTAAAATTTAACGCTTAAAACACCACAGATTTGCATGAAAAGGCCTAGCAAAAAATTAAATTTCAAAAAATTGGAACCCTTTTTTATAAAAGAAGTCCTATTTAAAACCAATTACCAATTAACAATCCTGTTAATAATGAAAATCTATACCAAAATCTTTCACATAACAATATTAAAACTAACACCCAAGAACGCCGAACTTGCCGAAAATGTTGAATTAAAAAAAGACCTAGAAGAATACAAAGTTAAAACCATATTAAACTTAAGGTTAAACAAAGGATAAATTAAATACCTTATCAAATAGAAAGGATACCCACACGAAAACAACACATAAGAACCTATCAAGCACCTTTAAAATATGAAGAAAATGCTTAAGGCATTCCACCGCCAAAATCCAGATCAGCCAAAATCGCCAAAGGGTCCGCGTTTAGATCCAAGCCAGCCTAGAAGAAAAAAGGGAAGGCCGTAGAAATATTAGAAGTACCGGCTTCCGCCTAACAAGCCTCTTCCTTCTTACGCTTTAAACATTCGAGCTTCTTCATAGATTAAACGCCTTGATCCACCATATGCTTCACCTTTCCAGCCCAAAATTTTCACTGCTTACGCAATCTTTTAACACAATTAACGGTCTATTTTTTAATTTGTCTAGCTTTAGCTTTAGCAATCTTTGCTGCCTCTTCGGCAGCTTTTAATTTATTCTTAAAAGAATGAAACTTTTTTGCAATATTTGCCACGCTAGCTTGCAAAAGATCGTACACATCGCAGTAAGCGCAACTCAACCAAACACACTTCCAATAACAATCTAAGTCTTCAAAAGCGACGCAAGAAATGTTATGATCCTTATAGTAAGAACAAGGCATTTGGGAAAAACCCTTTTTCAAGACCAATTTAAAAAAAGCAGCTTTATTTTCTAAAGCTTTTTCAATGTAACAAGAATTGCTAATTAATTTTTTAACTTTACCTGCCATAACAATAATTAGCAAAGATACCAGAAGGACCAACACAAGAAAGGAAGAAACTAACTTATTTATCTTTAAAACAAAGATTCTAGAAGAAAGAGAATAATATTACAGCCTAAATTACAACCCTATCGAAAGTTTGAATGGTTTAAAGATCACATGATTAAATCAAGATACTTGGCATCTAATTGGAGCCAACTCGATTAAATTGGCAACAACTTCATTAAATTAACATTAACTTAGGACAATTAAGCCTAACTTAACTAACAAATAAAGGATTTAGGTATGGAGAATAAATATATAAAGATGGATTTCCTATTATATCTAATCATTTATTCTTCAGCTATCAATCTAAGTATTCAAGCCTTTCTAATATTTAAACTACACTTGAATATAGAGTACCCTTAAAATCTTTTTTACAATTAAAAACGTTAATCCTAGACTATTATTACCCTTTAAATCAAAACCCCTAAAGTACATATCCAACCTATAAAATCAAACTAACAAAAGTAATAGGCGGGATCGTAATATAAAAAGCTTTTGCTTGTTTTTAATCTTTTTTATAAATGTTTGTTAATAATATAATATAAAAATGGGGTTTTTATTTAATATCATTTGTTTAAAAATTCCATGCTTGCTAATAATTTTTTTAATAAATGCGTATATAAACTATTTTAAAATGTAATTTTTTCTATATGATATAAAGTATTTATATTTAATAAGTTTATTAATAATTACTTAGATTAAGTTATAATATGCTTTTATAACTGGGTTTTTTAACTTTGGTAATTTTGTAATAAAATTTCATACTATGGTATTAAAAGGTTTATTTAATATTTTAATAGGTTAAAGGAGTTTATATGGCTTGTATTTAGCTTTTTTAATTTAATTATATATATCGTATTTTTTAATTATCTTAATGACTATTGCTTTAAATCTTAGAAAATTATAGGTTTTTTATATTTTTAACCTTGTTTTAAAGATTCTTTAATGTTTATATAAAAGATATTTATAAAACTTTTTAATGAATTTTCTTTAAATGTTTTTTAATATATAAACCTTGCTTTTATATATTAATATTTTTTAAGGTATTTTTTATATTTTAAATAGGTTTTTTTTTTATTAATTATATTTTTTTTCGAAATCTTTTAATTTAATTGTTCTTATTAATCTATATATGTGTTAGGGTAACTACTTTGTTTAATTGTTATTTTAACATTTAAATGTTTTGTTTTTTAACCTTGGTTTTATAGTCTTTTCTTTTATTAAAAAGATCGGCTTGAATATTTTCTTTTCCTTTAATATAATAGATTTTAAAGTTAAATTGGAATAAGAATATTATCCATTTTTTATATCTTTAGTTAAGTTTTTAAATGGTTATAAACTATATAAAATTCTTATAATTTAAATAAATGTTAATAAGGTTTTTAATTTTATTAAGCCATGGGTTTTATTCTTTAAATGTTTAAATAATTATTAGTAATTTCTTATTATAGATTTTATATTTAAGTTTTACATTATATAATGCTTTTAAATAATATGTAATGGGATATTACTTTTTATTTGATTTTTATTATTTTAAGATTGCTTTGATTATAAAGTTTAAAGCATTTATTTTAAATTGTTTGGTTTTTATATAATTTAGAAGCTTTTAAACTAGGTTTTTTATAATTGTATTTTTTAAACGTTAAAAAATTATTTTAGTTTTATTGTTAAATTTTTAAATACCATCGTTTTATTAGGCTTAATAAATTAATTTTATTAATAATCTAGCAATATCTTTAAAATTTGCAATTAATTTTTAAATATAATTTATAAAGCTATAAAATGTTTATACTTTTGTAACGTTTTTTAGTTTTAATTAATTTTTAATTGTTATTATCTTGCCTTTTTAAATATATATTTTTTTAAAAATGATAATAAAGCTTAGGTAATTTAGCTTTTTAACATGCCATTTATTTTTAATAAGGTGGATTAATAAGTTAGCTTTTTAAAGTGCTTTTAATATTAAAGCAATATGTTTTTTATAATCTTTTTTATTTTTAAAATATATAAGTATATTATTAAGGTAGATAAATATAAAAATATTTAGATATTTTTTAAGGATTGTTATAATCATATATTGAAATGATGTTAAGGCGTTAATAAGTTTAAAAGGCATTATTTTATATTTATAATATTTATATATTATTTTAAACATTATATATTATTTATATCTTTAAGCCATTTAGATTATATAATAGCCGTTTTTAAGGTTTAACACTATAAAAATCTTGGCTTTATTAATTTAATTTTTTATAAGTTTTATTAATGATAAAGCGTGGCTATTTTTTTTAATAATATTGTTTAAATGGCGGTAGTTAATAACTTTACGCTATATTTTGTTATTATTTTCGTTAAATTTTTGCTTTCCATCTTTGTTAACTTTAGGTACCATTACTATAAAATATTTAAATATTGATTTTAATTTTTGAACGTATTTTTTTTAAAGATTTTTTTAAATTCTTTTTTATAATGCTTTTAACTTTTTTTCGTTTATGGGATATATTAAAGATAATTTTAGGAATTGTTTTTCTTTAAAATTTATTTGATAATCTTATTAGTTATATTTTAACAATTCTTTTTTTATTTAATCTTTGAATAATTTATAAAATTATAAATACTTGCATGGTATTTTATATAATAGATTATTAATTTTTAATTTTTTAAACATATAAGTAATATGCTTTTCGTTTTATTTTTTTAAATTGCTTGCGTTTTTTTTTTCAAAAGCTTTAAAGGCTAACTTTTCTATTTAATTTTATTAAAAGTAACTTATTTTTTAATATATGTTTAAATGGTTTAATTTAAGCCAATTAACTTTTAATATTATGTTATAATTGTTAATATTTGCAATATTAAAAGTGATTGTTTCGAAATGGTTTTAGATTTTTATTAAAAAGGATATGGTTTTTTTTAATATCTTGTCATTTTAATAAATAAACTTGCTTCTATTTACCGTTATTAATTTATATAAGTTTTCCTTATAAATCCATTTTATTTTATTTTATTATACTATTTATATTAAAATATAACTTCATTAAGCTTTTAAATTAATCATTATTTTATATATCTTTTTTTTATATTAAATGGATATTATTAAAATGTTATTTAATCCTATTTAGATTTTATATAAGGTTTTAACTTTATTAATCTCTTAATGCTTTATTTTTAAAAACTTTTTTCATTTTTTGAATAAGATTTTTAATATTTGGTCCTGTTTCTACCTTGCTATTAAGATTTGGTAGGTGCTTTTTTATAGTTGAAGTTTAAGTTAGCCATATTTCAATGGGCTTTTTTTAGCGTTTTAAACGTTTTTTTTCGGTTGCTATTTCTCCATTTTTTTACCTTTAAAAAGGTGTGGATTAAATAATAATCCTTAAGGCAATCCTTCTAGTAAAATTTAATATAAAACTCATTAAAAGGTCTTTTTTTTATAATAAATTTTGCATATTGATTTTATAATTTTATAAAAAATTTTTGCTTTTTTTTTTCATATAAATGTTTATAAAAAAGTTCGATCTTCTTATAAAATGTTAAATATATACCGTATTTTTTATAATTAATAATTGAAAAAAACTTTATTTTTTTATATTTAATTAAATAATAATTTGGCTAATATCTTTGATTATTAAAGTTGCTTTTTATATAAAGTTTTTAAAATTTTTTATATTAAGCCTTGGTTTAAATAATTTATTTTTTTATATCTTTTTATGTAAAAATATTTTTAATGTTATTAAAATAAAGGCTTTTTAATTTATTTTATATTTTTTTTAAATTTACTTTTATATTTAAAAGGTTATATAAGTTATATAATATTAAATTATAATATATACATCCTTTAAATATTATTATTTTATTGCGTTTTAATTTTAAATAAAAGTAGTAGGTTTTAAAAAATTCTAGCTATTATGGTTTTATTTTATAGATATACTTATTTTTTTCAATATTATTGCTTAACTTTAAACTTTTTAAAAATCATACGTTATCGATTTTAATGCTTATATATATTCGGTAAGAATCATTTATATAATATCTTTAATATTTATAATCGTGCTTATCTTATTAATGTTTCTTATAATTTTTATTTTAATATTTACTTTAGTAAAGTTATTAATAATTATTTTTTCATTGCTTTTTTTAAATAAGATTAAACCAATGTTGGTTTATAGTTAAAAGATCTTTAGCTTTTTTAACTTTTTGATATTTAAATTATTTAAAATTAAAAGGTTTTTTCTTTTTTTTTTAATATTTATAAATTTTAAATTATTTTCTTATTATTAAAAAGTTATCGTTATAATGTTCGATTTTATATTTTAAGCATATCGTTAAGCTATTTTTATAACATTTATAATTATTTATAATTACCATTAAGGATTAAAAATGTTTAAAATAATATTTATAAGCGCGTATTATTTTTTTTTATAAATAAAGCATTTATAAGCTTTAAGTTTTTCATTGTTTTTTATTAAGTTAATAGCTATTATAAAGATGCTATTAATCTCCTTTTTTTTTTAATTTTAATTTAAAATGCCTATCTTTATTTAAGCTATAATATTTCTTCTTATCGAGGTTATTATTTTTTAAAGTTTCAACATTTGCTTTTAAAATGTTTTATTTTATTATAATTAAAACATTTAATCTTGAATTTATTAATTGGTTGCTTTTATTATTGCTTTTAAATATTATTTAATTTAATAAGATTTAAATATATACTTGTATCTTTATATTGTTTATTTTATTATTATCTGTTTTTAAGGTTATTATTTTTATTAAATTAAAGTCTTTTATTTTTAAAAGTCTCTTCTTTTTTTTTAAGATATCTTTTAAAGTTTTTATTATTAATGATAATGGCTTTTTTTATTAAAATATTAAACTACTTAAGGTTTCAATTTTTATAGATTTTTTCATTATAAAGTTTATTTTTAACATACTTTTTTAATTTTTTATAAAAGGGGTAAAAAAGACTTTTAATAAATAGGCTTGATTTAATAACCAATTTTTTAAATTTGATAACGTAATTAAAGGCTAATTTATTCTATTAAAGGTAATATAGTTTAGCTTTAACTTTTTATTTACAAATAAAGTTGTTAAACATAAATTAAATCTTTTTTTTAAAGTGGTTAAAGTTTTTGAAAATATATTTAATGATGTTTAATATATTTATTAGTTTCTTTTTAAATCGATTCTTAAAAATAGGTTTAAACCATTTAAGCGCTGGTCTTATAAATAATTATAAAGTTATTAAAACCTTTTATTATTCGTTTTTAATTAAGCTTTTATAAAATTTAAAATAAGTGTACATTTGGATAAAAAATGCGTTTAAATCTTTTTTTTCGTTATATTTATTAAAAGTAATAAATTTAAAACTTTTGGCTTAAGAAAATGTTATATCTTTAATATTTTATAAGTTTAACAGGTTTTTAAAAGGTTGTGTAAGTTCAATCCCTTTTTCTTTTTTAAATTTTTTTTTTAATAATGATAATTCTTATTTTATAAATGATGCCATTTATTTTAAATTGTTAATTCCTTTTTTTAAAGCTTTTATAGGTTTAAACGTTAAAATTTTTATTGTTACTTTAATAAATGTTATAGTTATTATTTTTTATATAAATCTTTTAATTTTTAAAGATAATTTTAAAGGTTTAAATGTTTTAATTATAACAATTTATGATTTGGTTATTAATGAATTTTACATTAAAGCTATTAACGTGGTTATTAGGTTTAATTTCGATATTATTAAAACATTCGTTTGTTTCGTTATTTTTTTTAATAACATGCCTTAAAGGTTTTTAAAAATTATCTATAAATAAATCCTTTTCTTTTTATATTAATACTAGGTATTAACCAAATAAGCTATCAAAATGTTACGATCCCACCTATTACTTTTATTAATTTAATTTCATAAATTAGATACATATTTTAAAGGTTTTAATTTAAAAGGTAATAATAGTTTAAAGTTAATAATTTTAATTATAAAAAAGGTTTTAAAGGTATTTTATATTTAAATGTAATTTATATATTAAAAAAGCTTAAATATTTAAATTGATAGCTAAAAAATGAATGATTAAATATAGTAAGAAATCCATTTTTATATATTTATTTTTCATTTTTATAAATATTATTTAAATAGTTAAACTTATATAGTAATTTTTAGGTTTATAGGTTTATTTTAAATCTATTAACTTATAATACGAATTTTCGATTCGCAGGTCGAGTCACGTGATTTGAAACCTTAGTTGTTTTAAAGGTGGTTGTAATTTAAGCCGTGATAAATATAATAAAAAATCCGTTTTTATATACTTATTTTTAATATTTAAATTTTTTATTTATTAGTTAAGTTAGGTTTAATTAACTTAAGTTAACGCTAATTTAATAAAGTTATAACTAATTTAATTAAGTTGGTTTTAATTAAATGCCAAACATTTTAATTTAATTATATGATTTTTAAATCATTTAATTTTTTAATAAGGTTATAATTTAAATTGTAACATTATTTCTTTTTTTTAAAATCTTTATTTTAAAAATAAATAGGTTAGTTTCTTTTTTTCTTATATTAATCCTTTTAATATTTTCATTAATTATTATCATGTTCGATAAAGTCAAAAAATCGATTAGCAATTTTTATTATATTAAAAAAGCTTTAAAAAATAAAGCTGCTTTTTTTAAATTGGTTTTAAAAAAAGGTTTTTTTTAAATGCTTTATTCTTATTATAAAAATCATAACATTTCTTACGTTATTTTTAAAAACTTAAATCGTTATTAAAAGTATGTTTATTTAAATTGCGTTTACTACGATATATATAGTTTTTTATAAGTTAGCGTGGCAGATATTATAAAGAAATTTCATTTTTTTAAAAATGAATTAAAGGTTATCAAAGAGGTAATAAAGGTTGTTAAAGCCGAGGCTAGACGGATTAAAAAGTAGGCCGTTAGCCGTGTTAAAAAATTACGTAAGCAGTGAAAATTTTAGGCTGGAAAGGTGAAGCGTATAATGGATTGAAGCGTTTAATTTATAGAAAAGTTTAAACGTTTAAAGCGTAAAAAGGAATAGGTTTATTAAACGGAGGCCGGTTCTTTTAATGTTTCCGCGGCCTTTTTTTTTTTTTCCTAGGTTGGCTTAAATCTAAACGCAAATCTTTTAACAATTTTAACCGATTTGGATTTTAACGGTAAAATGTTTTAAATATCTTTTTTATATTTTAAAAGTGTTTGATAAGTTTTTATATATTATTTTTATATAAATATCCTTTTTATTTAATAAAGTATTTAATTTATTCTTTATTTAATTTTAAGTTTAATATGGGTTTAACTTTGTATTTTTTTAGGTTTTTTTTTAATTTAACATTTTTAATAAGTTTGGCATTTTTAAATGCTAATTTTAATATTATTATATAAAACATTTTAATATAGATTTTTATTATTGGTAAAACTGTTAATTAATAATTGGTTTTAAATAAGATTTCCTTTATAAAAAAAGATTTTAATTTTTTAAAATTTAATTTTTTATTAAACCTTTTTATATAAATTTATAATGTTTTAAGCATTAAATTTTGCTTATTTTAAAGTAAATAAACATTATTTTCTTTTTTAAAAATTAATCCTTTAATTCTTCTTTTATTATAATATTTTATCATTTTATTTTAAATAAATTATAATCGTTTTTAAAATGTGGATTGTAATGTTTAGATTTTTATTATAAATACTTTTACTTTTAAAGCCGGTGTTTACACTTTTGGCGCTTTTTTATTAATTAATTCTTATCGTTTAATATATATATTATATTTATATAGCATAATATATGATAACATTTTTATATCTTTATTAATTATTATATTGTAAACATTTTAAACCATAGGTAATAATTTTATTTAATTATTTTATTAGTTATTAATATAGCTTTTTAAATGTTGTTTAAATGTTTGATTAAGTTTTTTTATTTATTTATCCGTTTAAAAATAAATTATAATAAAAAGTTTTTACTTGCTTTTAATTTTTTTTATAAATGTTTGCTAATAATGTGATATAAAGATGGGGTTTTTATTTAATATCATTTATTTAAAAATTTTATATTTACTAATGATTTTTTTAATAAATATATATGCAAGTTATTTTAAGATGTAATTTTTTTTATATAATACGAAATATTTATATTTAATAAGTTTATTGATAATTATTTAAATTAAATTATAATATGTTTTTATAATTGGGTTTTTTAACTTTGGTAATTTTATAATAAAATTCCATGCTATAATATTAAAAGGTTTGTTTAATATTTCGATAAGTTAAAAACGTTTATATGGTTTATATTTAGCTTTTTTAATTTAATTATATATATTATATTTTTTAATTATTTTAATAATTAGTGCTTTAAGTTTTAAAAAATTTATAAGTTTTTTATATTTTTAATTTTGTTTTAAAAACTTTTTAATGTTTATATAAAAGATGTTTATAAAATTTTTTAATGAATTTCTTTTAAATGCTTTTTAATATATAAACCTTGCTTTTATATATTAATGTTTCTTAAAATGTTTTTTATATTATAAATAGGTCTTTTTTTTGCTAATTATATTTCTTTCGAAATTTTTTAATCTAGTTATTTTTATTAATTTATATATATATTAAAATGATTGCTTTATTTAATTATTATTCTAACATTTAAATGTTTTATTTTTTAACTTTGGTTTTATAGTTTTTTCTTTTATTAAAAAGGTCGGTTTAAATATTTTCCTTTCCTTTAATATAATGGATTTTAAAATTGAATTAAAATAAAAATATCATTTATTTTTCATGTTTTTAATTAAGCTTTTAAATGGTTATAAACTATATAAAATTTTTATAATTTAAATAAATGTTAATAAGATTTTTAATTTTATTAAGCCATGGTTTTTATTTTTTAAATATTTAAATAATTGTTAATAACTTTTTATTATAAATCTTATATTTAAGTTTTATATTATATAATGCTTTTAAATAATAAATAACGAGATATCATTTTTTATTTAATTTATATTATTTTAAAACTGCTTTAATTATAAAGTTTAAAGTATTTATTTTAAGTTATTTAATCTTTATATAATTTAAAAGCTTTTAAATTAAATCTTTTATAATTACCTTTTTTAAGCGTTAAAAAGTTACTTTAGTTTTGTTATTAAATTTCTAGATATCATTTTTCTATTAGGTTTAATAAATTAATTTTATTAATGATTTGGTAATGTTTTTAAAATTTGCAACTAATTTTTAAACGTAATTTATAAAGCCATGAAATGCTTATACTTTCGTGACGTTTTTTAATTTTAACTAATCTTTAATTGCTATTATTTTATCTTTTTAAATGTATATTTTTTTAAAAGTAATGGTAAAGTTTAAATAATCTAGTTTTTTAATATGTCATTCGCTTTTAATAAAGTGGATTAACAAGTTAACTTTTTAAATGTTTCTAATATTAAGGCAATATATTTTTTATAATCTTTTTTATTTTTAAAGTATTTCAATATATTGTTAAGATAAATAAATATAAAAATATTTAAATATTTTTTAAAAACCGTTATAATTATATGTTAAAATGATATTAAAACATTGGTAAGTTTAAAAGGCATTATTTTATATTTATAATATTTATATATTGTTTTAAACGTTATATATTATTTATATTTTTAAACCATTTAAATTATATAATAGCCGTTTTTAAGGTTTAACGTCGTGAAAATTTTAACTTTATTAATTTGATTTTTTATAAGTTTTATTAGTGGTAAAACATGGTTATTTTTTTTAATAATGCTATTTAAATGGCAATAATTAATAACTTTACGCCATATTTTATTATTGTTTTTATTAATCTTTTATTTTTCATTTTTATTAACTTTAAATACCATTACTATAAGATATCTAAATATTAATTTTAATTTTTAAATATATCCTTTTTTAAAATCTTTTTAAATTTCTTTTTATAATGCTTTTAACTTTTTTTTATTTATGAAATATATTAAAAACAATTTTAAAAATTGTTTCTTTTTAAAGTTTATTCGATGGTTTTATTAGTTATGTTTTAACAATTTGTTCTTTATTTAATCTTTAAACATTTTATAAAATTATAAATATTCGTATGATATTTTATATAATAAATCATTAATCTTTAATTTTTTAAGTATATAAATAATATATTTTTTGTTTTACTTTTTTAAATTGCTTGCGTTTTTTTTTTTAAAAAGCTTTAAAGGCTAACTTTTCTATTTAATTTTATTAAAAACAACCTATTTTTTAATATATGTTTAAATGGTTTAATTTAAACCAATTAATTTTTAATATTATATCGTGATTGTTAATATTTGCAATGTTAAAAATGATTGTTTTAAAATGGTTTTAAATTTCCATTAAAAAAGGTATAGTTTCTTTTAATATCTTATTATTTTAATAAGTAAACTTACTTTCATTTATTGTTATTAATTCGTATAAGTTTTCCTTATAAATCCATTTTATTTTATTTTATTATATTATTTATATTAAAATATAACTTTATTAAACTTTTAAATTAATCATTATTTTATATATTTTTCTTTTATATTAAATAGGTATTACTAAGATGTTATTTAATCTTATCTAGATTTTATATAAGATTTTAATTTTATTGGTTTCTTAATGCCTTATTTTCAAAGACCTTTTTATTTTTTTAAATAGGATTTTTGATATTTGGTTTTATTTCTACTTTATTATTAAAATTTGGTAGGTGCTTTTTTATAATTAAAATCTAAGTTAATTATATTTTAATGGGCTTTTTTTAATGTTTTAAACGTTTTTTTTTAATTGTTATTTTTTCATTTTTTTGCTTTTAAAAGGGCGTGAATTAAGCAATAATTTTTATAATAATTCTTTTAATAAGGTTTGGTGCAAAATTCATTAAAAGGCTTTCTTTTTATAATGAATTTTGCATATTGGTTTTATAATTCTATGAAAACTTTTTGCTTTTTTTCTTTATATGGCTATTTATAAAAAAGTTTAATCTTTTTATAAAATGTTAAATATATGCCATATTTTTTATAATTAATAATTGGAAAAAACTTTATTTTTCTATACTTAATTAAGTAATAATTTGATTAATATCTTTAATTATTAAAGTTACTTTTTATATAAAATTTTTAAAGTTTTTCATATCAAGTTTTAATTTAAATAATTTACTTTTCTATATTTTTTTATATAAAAACACTTTTGATATTGTTACGATCCCGCCTATTACTTTTGTTAGTCTGACTTCATAGGTTGGATACGTACTCTAGGGGTCTTGGTTTGAAGGGTAACAATAGTCTAGGATTAATGTTTCTAATCGTAAAAGAGATTTCAAGGGTACTTTATATTTAAATGCAATCTGAATATTAGAAAGGCTTGAATACTTAGATTGATAGTTGAAGAATGAATGATTAGATATAGTAAAAAATCCATCCTTATATACTCATTTTTCTTTCTTATGAAATGTTATAAGTTGCTTTTTAAGGTTTCTAACTAAGCGATTTAATTAAGTTGCTTCTTAAGGTTTTCAATTGAGCGATTCAATTAAGTTGCTTTTTAAGGTTTTCAACTAAGCGATTTAAAGAAGAAGTTCGCTTTTTTGTTAACCTTTTATTTATTCCTTATATCACGTGACTTTCGGTTTACCAGTTTATCCAAAGGGTTGCATTTTTAGGTCGTGACATTATTCTCTTTTTTTAGAATCTTTATCCCAAAGATAATTCTTTCTTCTTAATTAGTTTCCCTTTTTCGTTTTTAACCATGTCTAGGCATATTACTAAATCTTTAGGTGACAGTGTTTGTCGCCGGAATTAAAAGGCTGCTAAAAATCGCGCTACTCTTTTAAAGTCTGTTTTCGTAACAAGGCGTAATAAGATAGCCTGTTCTTTTTATAAAAAGCTTAAAGCAAAATGCATTACCTTTAACAATTCCAATCGGTACACCAAGTATATTCGTTTCAAAAGATCTAAATGCAACGTTTTCGAGATTTCTTATGTTAAGATGGCTAAGATAACTTAACAATATTAAAGATTGGAAAGCAAACTGGAGAAAGCGGATGTTGCGGTAGAGGCCGCTATGGATTGTGCTAGGCGTTTTTAAACGTAACGTCGTTTCTAATCTAAGAAGCTTTAAAAAATAATTGCGTGTGATTTTAATTCCATTAAGGAATTAAATCGTATTAAGCGTAAAAAGGAAGAGGCTTGTTAGCAAAAGGCTGGTCTTTTTAATTTTTCCGCAGCCTCCCCCTCTTTCTTTTGGGCTGGCTTAGATCCGAACGCGGATCCTTTAACAATCCTGGCCAATCTGGATTTTAACGGTGAAAATTTTTAAGTATCGCTTTTATATTTTGAAAGTGTTTAATAAGTTCTTATATGTTTTTTTCATATAGGTATTCTTTTTATTTAATAAGGTATTTGACTTGTCCCTTATTTAACCTTGAATTTAATATGGTTTTAACTTTGTATTCTTTTAGGTCTTCTTCCAATTTAATATTTTTAACAAGTTTGGCATTCTTAGATGTTGGTTCTAGCATTGCGATATGGAAGACTTTGGTACGGATTTTTATTATTAACGGGACTATTAATCGGTAGTTGGTTTTAAACAGGGCTTCTTTTATAAAAAAGGGTTCCAATTTCTTAAAATCCAATTTTTTGCTAGACCTTTTCGTGCGAATTTATGGTATTTTAAGCGTCAAATTTTACTTATCTTAAAATAAATAAACCTTATCTCCTCTCCTAAGGATTGGTCCCTTAATCCTTCTCTTATTATAATATTCTACCATTTTATTTTAAATGAATTATAATCGTTTTTAAAGTGTAGACTGTAATGTTTGGATTTTTATTGCAAATATTTCTACTTTTGGGATAGGTGTTTGCACTTCTAGTGCTTTGTTATTATTTAGTTCTTATCGTTTAGTGTATGTATCATATTTATATAACATAGTATGTGGTAACACTTTCATATCTTTATTAACTATTGTATTATAAGCGCTTTAAGCCAAGGGTAACAACTTTACCTAATTATCCTATTAATTATTAATGTAGCTTTTTAAATGTTGCTTAAATATTTAATTAAGTCTTTTTATCTATCCGTCTGTTTATAGATAAGCTATGATAAAAAACTTTTACTTGCTTCTAATCTTTTTTATAAATATCTGTTAATAATGTAATATAAAAATAGGGTTTTTATTTAATATCATTTATTTGGAGATTCTATGCTTGCTAATAATTTCTTTAATAAATGCGTACGCGAGCTATTTTAAAATATAATCTTTTTTATATGGTACAAAATATCCATACTTAGTAAGTTTGTTAACGATTACTTAGATTAAGTTATAATATGTTCCTATAATTAGGTCTTTTAACTTTGGTAATCTTATAATAAAGTCTCATATTATAGTGTTAAAGGGTTTGCTTGATATTTCGATAAGTTGGAAGAGTCCATATGGCTTGTATTTAGCTTCTTTAACTCAATTACATATGTTGCATTCTTTGATTATCTCAATGACTATTGCCTTAAGTCCTGGGAAATTGTAGGTCTTTTACATTTTTAACCTTGTTTTAAAGATTCCTTGGTGTCCATGTAAGGGATGTTCATGGAATTCTTTGGTAAATTCCTTTCTAATGTTTTCTGGTATATAGACCTTGCCTTTGTATATTAATATTCCTTGGAATGTTTTTTATATTGCAAGCAGGTCTTTTTTTTACTAATTATATTCCTTTTAGAATCTTTTAATCCAATTGTTTTTATTGATCTGTACATGTGTTAGGATGACTATTCCATCTTCTTGCTGTTTTAGTATTTAGATGTTTTGTTTTTCGACCTTGGTTTTATAATCTCCTTGTTTGTTGAAAAGGTCAGCTTGGATGTTTTCTTTTCCCTTGATATAATAGATCTTGAAATTGAATTAAGATAAGAATATCATCTATCTTTCATGTCTTTGGTTAAGTTTTTAAATAGTTATGAATTATGTAAGGTTCTTATGGTTTGAATAGATGTTAATAGGGTCTTTGATTCCATTAAGCCATGATTTTTATTCTTTAAGTATATAAATGACTGCTAGTAACTCTTTGTTATAGATCTTGTATTTGAGTTTTATATTATATAATGTTTTTAAATAATACGCAATGGAGTATCACTTTCCGTTTAGTTTTTATTATTTTAAAACTGCTTTAATTATAAAGTCTAAAGCGTTTGTTTTAAGTTGTTTGGTTTTTGTGTAATTTGGAAGCTTTTAAACTAGGTTTTTTGTGATTATATTCTTGAGGCGTTGAAAAGCTGCTTTAATTTTATCGTTAAATTTCCAGGTATCATTTTTTTATTGAGCTTGATAAGTTAGTTTTGTTAACGGTTTAGCAATGTTTTTAAAATTTACAATTAATTTTTAAACATAATTCATAAAGCTATAAAATGCTTGTACTTTTGTAACGTTTTTTAGTTCTAACCAATCCTTAATTGCTACTATCTTGCCTTTTTGAATGCGTATCTTTTTAAAGGTAACGGTAAAGCTTAGGTAATCTAGCTTTTTAACGTGCCATTTGCTTTTAATGGGGTGGACTAACAGGTTGGCCTTTTAAAATGCTTCCAGTACTAGGGCAACATGCTTCTTATAATCTTCCTCATTTTTAAAATATATAAGTATGTCATCAAGGTAAATAAATATAAAGATATCTAGGTACTTTTTGAAGACTGTTATAATCATGTGTTAAAATAACGTTGGGGCGTTGGTAAATCTAAAGGGCATTATTTTATATTTATAATGTTTATGTACTATTTTAAATGTTATATATTACTTATATCCTTGAGCCATTCAAATCATATAATAACCGTTTCTAAAGTCTAACGCCGTGAAAATCTTAACTTTGCTAATTTATCCTTTTATAAGCTTTATTAATGGTAAAATGTGGCCATTTTTTTTAATGATGTTATTTAGATAGCGGTAGTTAATGACTTTATGCCATATTTTATTACCGTTTTCGTCGATCTTTTACTTTCCGTCTTTGTTAACTTTAGGTATCATTACTACAAAATATCCAAATGTTAATTCTAATTTTTAAATATATCCTTTTTTAAAATCTTTTTAGATTTCTTCCCATAATGCTCGTAACTTTTCTTCATTTATAAGGTATATAGGAAACAGTTTTGGAAACTATCCTTCTTTAAAGGTTATTTAATGGTCTCATTAGTTATATTTTAACAATTTTTCTTTTATTTAATCTTTAAACAATTTATAAAATTGTAAGTACTTTTATGATACTTTACGCAATAGATCTTTAACTTTTAATTCCTTAAGTATATAAGCGATATGCTTTTTATTTTACTTCTTTAAATTGCTTGCATTCTTTTTTTTAAAAGCTTTAAAGGCTAACTTTTCTATCTAATCCCATTAAAAATGACCTATCTTCTAATATATGTTTAAGTAGCTTATCTTAAGCCAATTAACTTCTAATATTATGTTATAATTATTAATATTTACAATATTAAAAGTGATTGTTTTAAAGTGGTCTTGGATTTCCATTAAAAAAGGTATGGTTTTTTTTAATATTTTATCATTTTAATAGATAAATTTGCTTCCATTTATTATTATCAATTCGTATAAGTTTTTCTTATAAACCCATTTTATCTTATCTTACTATGCTACTTATGTTAAAATATAGCTTCGTTAAGCTTTTAAATTAATCATTACTTTATATATCTTTCCTTTATATTAAACA
The DNA here is from genome assembly GCA_022432365.1 of Hypoxylon sp. FL1284. NCBI lineage: Eukaryota > Fungi > Ascomycota > Sordariomycetes > Xylariales > Hypoxylaceae > Hypoxylon > Hypoxylon sp. FL1284. Next base: position 264,586 of record JAJJXE010000005.1, on the reverse strand, counting down.
AATACTATTAGGATGTTATTTAATCTTGTCTAGATTTTATATAAGGTCTTGATTTCATTGGTCTTTTAATGCCTTACTTTTAAAGACCTTTCCATTTTTTTGAATAGAACTTTTAATACTTGCTTCTATTTCTACCTTGTTGTTAAGATTCGGTGGGTGCTTCTCCATGGCTGGAGTCTAAACTGGCCATATTCCAATGGGCTTTTTTTGGCGTTCTGGACGTTTTTTTTCGGTTACTATTTCTCCATTCCCTTGCCTTTAAAAGGGCGTAAATTAAGTAATAATCTTTAAAGCAATCTTTCTAATAAGGTTTGATACAAAACTCATTAAAGGGCCTTTTTTTTATAATGAATTTTGCACATTGATTTTATAATTTTATAAGAATCTTTTATTTTTCTTTTTTATACAAGTGTTTTTAAAGGAGTCCAATCTTTTTATAAAGTATTAAATACATGCCATATTTTTTATAGTTAATGACTGGGAAGAACTTTATTTCTCTATACTTAATTAAGTAATAATCTGGCCAGTATCTTTGGTTATTGGGGTTGCTTTTTGCATGAAGTCTCCAAAGTTTTTTATATTAAGCCTTGGTTTGGATAATTTGCTTTTTCATGTCTTTTTATATAAAAACACTTTTAATATTATTAGGATAAAGGCTCTTCAATTTTTTTTATACTTTTTTTAAACTTACTCCTATGTTTAAAAGGTTATACAAGTCACATAATATTAAATTATAACATATGCATCTTTTGGATATTGCTGTCTAACTACGTCCTAATCTCGGATAGAGGTAGCAAGCTCTAGGGAATTCTAGCCATCGTGATTCTATTTCGTAGATACACTCGTTTTTTTTGGTGTCATTACTTGACTCCAAGCTTTCTAAAAACCATACGTTATCAATCTTAGCGCTTATATATACTCGGCATAAGTCATTTATACAATATTTCCAATATTCATAATCATACTTATCCTATTAATGTTCCTTGCAATCTTTATTTTAACATTTACTCTAATGGAGTTATCAATGGTCATCCTTTTATTATTCTTCCTAGGCAAGGTTAAGCCAATGTTAGCTTATAATTAAGATATTTTCAGCTTCCTTAGCTTTCTAATATCTAAAATATTTAGAATTAAAAGGTTTTTCCTAATTCAATAATTCCCTAAATATCTACCGTTTATTTCGAATCAATTCTTCCATGATTTTACTACTAATTTAAGCTGCTTTAAATTATTTCTTCATTATTAAAAAGTTATCATCGTAACATCCGATCTTATATTCTAGGCATTTCTTTAAACTATCTTCATAGCATTTATAACCGTTTATAATTACCATTAAAAATTGGGGGTATCTAAGATGATATTTACAAGCGCGCATTGTCTCTCCTCCGCAAATAAGGCACTCGTTAATTTTAAGGTTTTTATTATCTTCCACCAAGTTAGTAGCTACCATGAAAATGTTACTAATCTCTTTTTCTTCTTTAATTTCAACTTGAAACACCTATTTTCGTTCAAGTTGCAATATTCCTTTTTATTGAAATTGTTATTTTTTAAAGCTTCAACACTTGCTTTTAAAATGTCTTATTTTATCACAATTAAAGCATTTAATCTTTAACTTATTAATTAATTGCCTTTACTATTGCTTTTAAATATTATTTAGTTTAATAAAATTTAAACATATGCCTATACCTTTATATTATCCGTTTTATTATTGCCCGTTTTTAAGATTATTATTCTTATTAAATTAAAGCCTTTCGTTCCGGGAGGTTCCTCCTTTCTTCTCAAGATATCTTTTAAAGTTTTTATTATCAATAGTAATAACCTTCTCTACCAAGGTATTAAACTGCTTAAGGTCTCAATCCTTATAGATTTTCTTATTATAAAGTTCATTCTTAACATACTTTTTCAATTCTTTATAGAAAGGATAGAAAAGACTTTTAACAAATAGGCCTAATTTAATGGCCAATTTCTTAAATTCAATGGCATAATTAAAGGCTAACTTATTCTATTAAAGGTGGTATAACTTGGCTTTAACTTTTTATTTATAAATAAGGTTGCCAAACATAAGTTAAATCTTTTTTTTAAAGTGGTTAAAATCCTTAAAAATATACTTGATGATATCTAATACATTTACTAGTTTCTTTTCAAATTAATCTTTAAAAATGGATTTAAACCATTTAAGGGCTGGTCCTGTAAATAGTTATAAAACTACTAGGACCTTTTATTGCTTATTTTTAATTAAGCCCTTATAAAATTTAAAATAGATGCACATTTAAATAAGAAATACATCTAAATCTTCTTTTCCATCATACCTATTAAAGGCAATAAGCTTAAAACCTTTGGCTTAAAAAAATACCATATTTTTAATATCTTATAGATCTAATAAGTTCTTAGAAGGTTATATAGGTTTAATCCCTTCTTTTTTTTTAAATTCTTTTTTTAATAATAATGATTCTTATTTTACAAATGATATTATCTATTTTAATTTATTAATTCCTTTTTTTAAAGCTTTTATAGGTTTAAATGTTAAAGCTTCTGCTATTACTTCAATAGGTGTTATAGTTATTATTTCTTATATAGATCTTTTAATCTTTAAAAAAAGTCTTAAAAGTTTAGGTGCTTTAATTATAATAACTTGTGATTTGGTTACCGGTAAATTTTGCGTTGGAGCTGTTAACGCAATTATTAGGTTTAATTTCGATATTGCTAAAACATTTATTTGTTTCATTATTTTCTTTAATAATATATCTTAAAAGTTTTTAAAAACTATCCACAAATAAGTTCTCTTCTTTCTATATTAACACTAGGTATTAATTAAGCAAGCTATCAAAATATTATAATCCCGTTTATTATTTTTATTAGTTTAATTTCATAAGTTAAATACATACTTTAAAGGTTTTGATTTAAAAGGTAATAATAGTCTAGGATTAACGTTTCTAATTATAAAAAAGATTTCAAAGATACTCTATATTTAAATGCAATCTAAATATTAAAAAGGCTTAAATATTTAAATTAATAACTAAAGAATAAATGACTAGATATAATAAAAAATCCATCCTTATATACTTATTCTCCTTTCTTATAAAATGTTATAAGTCGCTTTTTAAGGTCTCTAACTGAGCGATTTAATTAAATTGCTTTTTAAAATCTCCAACTAAACAATTCAATTAAATCGCTTCTTAAGGGTTCCAATTAAGCGATTTAAGGAAGAAGTTCGCTTTTTCGTTAACCTTTTGTTTATTCCTTATGTCACGTGACCTTCGGTTTACCAGTTTATCCAAAGGGTCGCATTTTTAGGTCGTGACAGATATTATTAAAATAAAGGTTTTTTAATTTTTCTTATACTTTTTTTAAACTTATTTTTATATTTAAAAGGTTATATAAATTATATGATATTAAATTATAATATATGCATCCTTTAAATATTGCTATTTTGCTACGTTTTAATTTTAAATAAAGGTAGCAAGTTTTAAAAAATTCTAACCATTATGGTTTTATTTTATAAATACATTTATTTTTTTCGGTATTGCTACTTGGCTTTAAGCTTTTTAAAAATCACGAGTTGTTAATTTTAATGCTTATATATATTTGGTAGAAATTATTTATATAATATTTCTAATATTTATAATTATATTTATTTTATTAATATTCTTTGCAATTTTTATTTTAATATTTACTTTAATAAAGTTGTTAATGGTTATTTTTTTGTTACTTTTCTTAGGTAAAATCAAGCTAATGTTGGCTTATAATTAAAATATTTTTAACTTTTTTAACTTTTTAATATTTAAAATATTTAAAACTGGAAGGTTCTTTTTTCCTTTTATAATATTTATAAATTTTGAATTATTTCTTTATTGTTAAAAAGTTATTATTATAGTGTTTGATTTTATATTTTAAACATTTTGCTAAGCTATTTTCATAATATTTATAACCGTTTATAATTGCTATTAAAAATTAGAAATGTTTAAAATAATATTTATAAACATGCATTATTTCTTTTTTATAGATAAGGCATTTATAGGCTTTAAAGCTTTTATTATTTTTTATTAAACTGGTGGTTATTATAAAGATGTTATTAATTTTCTTTTCTTTTTTAATTTTAATTTAAAACGCTTATTTTTATTTAAATTATAATATTTCTTCTTATTAAAGTTATTGTTTTTTAAGGCTTCAACATTTACTTTTAAAATGTTTTATTTTATTATAATTAAAGCATTTAATCTTTAATTTATTAATTGGTTGCTTTTATTATTACTTTTAAATGTTATTTAATTTAATAAGATTTAAATATATGTTTATACCTTTATATTGTTCGTTTTATTATTATTTATTTTTAAGGTTATTATTTTTGTTAAATTAAAGCCTTTTGTTTTAAAAGGTTTTTTTTTTTTTTTTCGAAATATCTTTTAAAGTTTTTATTATTAATAATAATGGCCTTTTTTATCAAAGTATTGAATTGTTTAAAGTTTTAATTTTTATAGATTTTTTTATTATAAAGTTTGTTTTTAATATGCTTCTTTAATTTTTTATAAAAGGGATAAAAGAAACTTTTAATAAATAGGCCTAATTTAATGGTTAATTTTTTAAATTTAATAGCGTAATTAAAAGTTGATTTATTTTATTAAAAATGATATAGCTTGGCTTTAGCTTTTTATTTATAAATTGTCACGGCCCAAATTATGACCCTGTCGGAAGTTTAAATGGTCCGAGGGTCACGTGACTAAATTAAGATGCTTGGCATCCAGTTAAAGCCAACTCGATTAAATTGGCGATAACTCCATTGAATTGATATTAACTTAAAACAGTTAAGCCTAACTTAATTAACAGATAAAGAACTTAGGTATGAAAAATAAATATATAAAGATAGATTTCCTATTATATCTAGTTATTCATTCTTTAGCTATTAATTTAAATATTTAAGCCTTTTTAATATTTAAATTACACTTAAATATAAAGTACCTTTAAAATCTCTTTTATAATTAAAAAAGTTAATTTTAAACTATTATTACCTTTTAAACCAAAACCTTTAAAGTACGTATCCAACTTATAAAGTCAAATTAATAAAAGTAATAGGCGGGATTGTAACATTTTAATAGTTCGTTTAGTTAATACCTAATGTTAATATAGGAAGAAGAGGATTCATTTGTAAACAATTTTCAAAAACCTCCAAGGCATGTTACCAAAGAAAATAACGGAACAAACAAACGTTTTAACAACATTAAAATTAAACCCGACAACCGCGTTAACAGCCCCGATGTAAAATTCACCGGTAACCAGATCATAAGTCGTTATAACCAAGGCACCTAAACCTCCAAAACCTTCTCCAAAGATTAAAAAACCTATATAAGAAACAATAATTGTAACATCCATTAAAATAACAGCAAAAGCTTTAACATTTAAACCTATAAAAGCCTTAAAAAAAGAGACCAATAAATCAAAACAAACAACACCATCTATAAAATAAAAATCATCATTATTAAAAGAAAAATCTAAAGAAAAAGAAGGGATTAAACCCACATAACCCTTTAAAAACCTGTTAGACTTATAAGATATTAAAAATATAGCATTTCCTCAAGCCAAAGGCTTTAAACCTATTGCTTTTAACAAATACGATGGAAAAGAAGACCTAGATGCATTCCTTATTTAAATGCGTACCCATTTTAAGTTCTATAAAGGCTTAATTAAAAATAAGTAATAAAAGGTTTTAATAACCTCACAGCTATTTATAAAATCAACTCTTAAATGGTTTAAACCCATTTTTAAAAAATAATTTAAAAAAAAACTAACAAATGTACCAAACACCACCAAGTATATTTTTAAAAACTTTAACCATTTTAAAAAAAAGATTTAACTTATATTTAATAACTTTATTTATAAATAAAAAGCCAAAGCCAAGCTATATCACTTTTAATAAAACAAATTAACCTTTAACTACGCCATTAAATTTAAAAAATTAACCACTAAATCAGGCCTACTTGTTAAAAGTCTTTTCTACCCCTTTTATAAAAGATTAAAAAAGCATATTAAGAACGAACTTTATAATAAGAAAATTTACAAGGATCAAAACCTTAAGCAATTTAATACCTTAATAAAAAAGGCCATTACCATTAATAATAAAAACTTTAAAAGATATTTTAAAAAGAAAGAAGGAACCTTTTAAAACGAAAGGCTTTAATCCAATAAAAACAATAACCTTAAAAACAGGCAATAACAAAACAAACAATATAAAAACACAAGCACATGTTCGAACCCTATTAAACTAAATAATATTTAAAAGTAATAGCAAAAGCAATCAATTAATAAGTCAAAGATTAAATGCTTTAATTATAATAAAATAAAACACTTTAAAAGCAAATGTCGAAGCCTTAAAAAATAACAACTTTAATAAAAAGAAATACTACAACCTAAACAAAAACAGGTGTTTTAAGCTAAAATCAAAAAAGAAAAAAAGATCAATAGCATTTTCACAGTAACCATTAACTTAATAAAAGATAACAAAAACCCTAAAATTAACAAATGCCCTATCTATAAAGAAAAAACAATGCACGCTTGCAAATATTATCTTGGACATCCCCAATCTCTAATGGCAATTATAAACGGTTATAAATGCCATAAAGATAGCTTAAAGAAATGCCCAAAACATAAAATTAAACGTTATAATGATAACTTTCCAATAATGAAAAAATAACTTAAAGTAGCCTAAATTAATAGCAAAATCACAAAAGAGTTAACTTAAAATAAACAACAGATATTTAAGGAATTATTAAATCAGGAAAAACCTTTTAATTCCAAATATCTCAAACATTAGAAAGCTAAAAAAGTTAAAGACATCCCAACCATGTTACGAGCCTTGTCGGTATAGGGGTAAATAAGGGGTCTTGGTTTAAAAATAACAATAACGTTAAATTTAAAAAGCTTAATTCGTAAAAATTACTCCCTTATATTCAAAGAATGACTTATAAGTTTAAGTTAGTAGCTATAAAATTAATATATCAAAGGAAATGGTCCTTCTTATATATCCCGTAATTCTTCATAAAGCGCCCTGGCGCCGAGAAGCCCCAGGGTAGCGGCGCCCTTGGCTCCGGGGGTAGCGAGGGTAGCGGCGCCCTGCGCTCCGGGGGTAGCGAGGGTAGCGGCGCCCTGCGCTTCGGAGGTAGCGAGGGTAGCGAGGGGTGTCACGTGACCTTGACTACCTGGTCGGATAAACCCTTTATCCGACTGGCCCTTTTGGCTGTGCTGGCCACATCCAGTGTTAGGTCTCTTTTTTGGCCTATAAGCCACCAAATCATAATAAACCATAAGCCAACATTGACTTAACCTCGCCCAGGAAAAGTAACAAAAGAATGACCATTAACAATTTCACTAGAGTAAATGTTAAAATAAAGGTTGCAAAAAACATTAACAGGATAAGTATGACTATAAATATTGAAAATATTACACAAACAACTCATGTCAAATACATATAAGCGCCAAGATTAACAACGCATGGTTTTTAAAAAGCCTGGAGTCAAGCAACAACACCAAAGAAAACAAATGTATCTACAAAACAAAACCATAATAACCAGAATTCCCCAAAGCTTGCTACCTCCATCCGAAATTAAAACGTAGTTAGATAATAATATTTAAAAGATATATATATTATAGTTCAATACCATATAACTTACATAACCTTTTAAACATAAAAATAAATTTAGAAAAAGTATAAAATAAACTAAAAAGCCTTTATCCTAGTAACTTTAAAAATGTCTTTACATAAGAAAACATAAAAAAGCAAATTATCCAAACCAAGGTTTAATATAAAAAACTTTGAAGACTTTATATAAAAAGCAACCTTAATAATTAAAGATAATGGCTAGATTATTACCTAACTACATATAAAGAAATAAAATTTTTCCCAGTTACTAATTATAAAAAATATGGCATGTATTTAACATTTTACAAGAAAGTTAAACTCCTTTAAAAACACTTATATAAAGAAGAAAAATAAAAGATTTTTACGGAGCTATAAAACCAATATACAAAATTCATTATAAAAAAAAGGCCTTTTAATGAATTCTACACCAAACCTTATTGGAAGGATTATTTCAAGGATTACTACTTGATCCACGCCCCTTTAAAGGCGAGAGAATGAAGAAACCATAGCCGGAAAAGAACGTCCAAAACATCAAAAAAAAAAAAAAAAGCCCACTAAAATATGGCCAGCTTAAACTCCAACCATAAAAAAGCACCCACCGGATCTTAATAACAAGGCAAAAATAGAAGCAAATACCAAAAGTCCTATTTAAAAAAATAAAAAGGTCTTCAAAAGTAAGGCATCAAGAAACCAACAAAATTAAAACCTTATATAAAATCCAAACAAGATTAAATAACATCTTAATAATACCCATCCAATATAAAAGAAAAACATATAAAATAATAATCAACTTAAAAGCTTAACAAAGTTATATCTTAACACAAATAATATAGTAAGATAAAATAAAATAGATTTATAAAAAAAACTCATACGAACTGGTAACAATAAATGAAAGCAAGTCTACCTATTAAAATGATAGGATATTAAAAAAAATCATACCCCTTTCAATGAAAATCCAAGATCACCTTAAAACAATCACTTTTAACATTACAAATATTAACAATTACAATATAATATTAAAAGTCAACTAGCTTAAAACAAGCCACTTAAACATACATTAAAAAACAGGTCATCTCCAATAAGATCAAATAGAAAAGTTAGCCTTTAAAGCTTCCGAGAAAAAAGACGCAAGTAACTTAAAAAAATAAAATAAAAAACATATCGCCTATATACTTAAAAAACCAAAAATCGAAGATCCATTATATAAAATACCACAAAAGTACTTACAATTTCACAAATTGTTTAAAAATCGAACAAAAGAAAAATTGTTAAAACATAACTAATAAGATTACCAAATAACCCTTAAAGAAAAACAATTTCTAAAACTATTTTTTATATACCTCATAAATAAAGAAAAGTCACAAGCATTATAAAAAGGAATCTAAAAAAATCTTAAAAAAAGATACATTTAAAAATCAAAATTAACATCCAGATATCTTATAGTAATGATACCCAAAGTTAACAAAAACAAAAAGCAAAAAATCGATAAAAATAATAATAAAATATGGCATAAAGTTATCAACTACTGCCACCTAAATAATATCACCAAGAAAAATGGCCACGCTTTATCACTAATAAAGCTTATAAAAAGATAGATTAGCAAAGCTAAAATTTTCACAATGCTAAACCTTAGAAATAGCTATTATATAATCTAAATAACCTAAAGATATAAATAATATACAACATTTAAAACAATATATAAATATTATAAATATAAAGTAATGCCTTTTAAACTTACCAACGCCCCAACATCATTTTAACATATAATTATAACAATTCTTAAAAAATATCTAGATATCTTTATATTCATTTATCTTAATAACATACTTATATATTTTAAAAATAAAGAAAATTATAAAAAGCATATTACTTTAATATTAGAAATACTCCAAAAAGCTAACCTATTAATCCACCTCATCAAAAGCAAATGACACGTTAAAAAGCTAGATTACCTAAGCTTCATTGTCACCCCTAGAAAGATACATATCCAAAAAGGCAAGATAATAACAATTAAAGATTGGCTAGAATTAAAAAGCGTCACGGAAATACAAACATTTCATAACTTTATAAACTATATCTAAAGATTAGTTGCAAATTTTGAAAATATTACCAAACCGTTAACAGAATTAACTTATTAAGCCTAGCAAAAAGATGATATCTAAAAATTTAACAATAAAGCTAAAATAGCTTTTTAACGCCTTAAAAATATAATTATAAAAGATTTAATCTAAAAGCTTTTAGATTATATAAAAACTAAACAATTTAAAATAAACGCTTTAGACTTTACAATTAAAGCAGTTTTAAAATAATAAGAATTAAATAAAAAATAATACCCTATTATATATTATTTAAAAGCATTATATAATGCAAAACTTAGATATAAAATCTACAATAAAAAGTTATTAACAATCATTTATATATTTAAAAAATGAAAACCATGGCTTAATAAAATCAAAAACCTTATTAATATCTATTTAAATCATAAAAACCTTATATAATTTATAACTATTTAAAAACTTAACTAAAAATATAAAAGATAAATGATATTCCTATTTTAATTTAATTTTAAAATCTATTATATCAAAAGAAAAGAAAATATTTAAACCAACCTTCTTAACAAATAAAAAGATTATAAAATCAAAGTTAAAAAACGAAACATCTAAATATTAAAACAGCAAAAAAATAAAACAGTCATCTTAATACATATATAGATCAATAAGGACGATTAAATTAAAAGATTCTAAAAGGAATATAATTAACAAAAAAAAGACCTGCTTATAATGTAAAAAACATTTTAAAGAACATTAATATATAAAAGCAAGGTTTATATACCAGAAAACATTAAAAAGGAATTTACCAAAGAATTTTATAAATACCTCTTACATAGACATCAAAGAATTTTTAAAACAAAGTTAAAAATGTAAAAAACCTACAATTTCCCAAGACTTAAGGCAATAATCACTAAGATAATTAAAAAATGTAATATATATAATTAAATCAAAGAAGCCAAACACAAGCCATATAAACTCCTCCAACCTATCGAAATATTAAGCAAACCCTTTAACACTATAATATAAGACTTTATTATAAGATTATCAAAATTAAAAAACCCAGTTATAAGAACACATTATAATTTAATCTAAATAATTGTTAATAAATTCATTAAATATAAATACTTTATATCATATAAAAAAGATCGCACCTCAAAACAACTCGTGTACGCATTTATCAAAAAAATCATTAACAAGCATAAAATCCCCAAATAAATAATATTAGATAAAAACCTTATCTTTATATTATATTATTAACAAACATTTATAAAAAAGATTAGAAGCAAGTAAAAGCTTTCTATCATAACTTATTTATAAACAAACGGACAAATAAAAAGACTTAATTAAACATTTAAACAACATTTAAAAAGCTACGTCAATAACTAATAAAACAATTGGATAAAGTTACTACCTTTGACTTAAAGCGCTTATAATATAGCAGTTAATGAAAATATAAAAGTGTTACCATATATTACATTATATAAATATAATACACACATTAAATAATAAAAACTAAATAACAACGAAGCATTAAAAATATAAACACCTACTCTAAAAGTAAAAGTATTTATAATAAAAATCCAAATATTACAATTTACACTTTAAAAACAATTATAATTCATCCAAAATAAAATGGTAAAATATTATAATAAAAGAAAGATTAAAAGATTAATTTTTAAGAAAGGAGATAAGGTCTATTTACTTTAAAATAAGCAAAATTTAACGCTTAAAACATCATAGATTTGCATGAAAAGGCCTAACAAAAAATTAGATTTCAAAAAATTAAAACCCTTTCTTATAAAAGAAATCCTATTTAAAATCAATTATCGATTAATAGTTTTATTAATAATGAAAATCTATACCAAAATCTTCCATATAATAATGCTAAAACTAGCACCCAAAAATGTCAAACTTGCTAAAAACGTTAAATTAAAAAAAGACTTAAAAAAATATAAAGTCGAAACCATATTAAATTTAAAATTAAATAAAAAATAAATTAAATACCTTATTAAATGAAAAGAATACCCATATAAAAATAATATATAAGAACTTATTAAGCATTTTTAAAATATGAAAAAGATGTTTAAAGTATTTTATTGTTAAAATCTAGATCGGCCAAGATTATTAAAGGGTTTGCGTTTAGATCTAAGCCAGCCCAAGAAAAAAAAGGGGAGGCCGCGGAAACATTAAAAGTACCAGCCTTTGCTTAACAAGCCTTTTCCTTTTTATGCTCCAAACGTTTAAGCTCCTCCATGGATTAAACGCCTTAATTTATCATATGCTTCACCTTTCCAGCCTAGAATTTTTACTATTTATACAGTCTTTTAACACAACTAACGGCCTATTCTTTAATCCGTCTAGTCTTAACTTTAGCAACCTCTATTGCCTCTTTGGCAGCCTTCAATTTATCTTTAAAAGAATGAAACTTTTTCGCAATATCTACCACACCAGCTCGCAAAAGACCATATATATTACAATGAGCGCGATCTAATCAAACACACTCTTAATAACAATTTAAGTCTTTAAAAGTAACGTAAAAAACATTATAATCTTTACAATAAAAACAAGGCATTTAGGAAGAACCCTTCTTTAAAACCAATTTAAAAAAAGTAGCTTTATTTTCTAAAGCTTTTCTAATGCAATAAAAATTGCTAATCAATTTTTCAACTCTACTTAACATGACAACAATTAATAAAGATACCAAAAAGACTAATATAAAAAGGGAAGAAACTAACTTGTTTATCTTTAGAATAAAGATCCTAAAAAAAAGGAAATAATATTATAGCCTAAATTACAACCTTGTTAAAAGTTTAAATGGTTTAAAGGTCACATAACTAAATTAAAATGCTTAACATCTAATTAAAACCAACTTGGTTAAATTAACAACAACTTCATTAAATTGATATTAACTTAAAATAATTAAACTTAACTCAATTAACAAGTAAAAAACTTAGGTATAAAAAATGAATATATAAAGATAGATTTCCTATTATATCTAATCATTCATTCTTCAGCTATTAATTTAAATATTTAAGCCTTTCTAATATTTAAATTATACTTAAATATAAAGTACCCTTAAAATCTTTTTTACAATTAAAAAAGTTAATCCTAAACTATTATTACCCTTTAAACCAAGACCCTTAAAGTATATATCCAACCTATGAAATCAGACTAACAAAAGTAATAAGCGGGATCGTAACATAAATAAAGTTGTTAAATATAAGTTAAATCTTTTTTTTAAAATGGTTAAAGTTTTCGAAAATGTATTTGATGATATTTAATATGTTTGTTAATTTTTTTTTAAGTTGATTTTTAAAGATGGATTTAAACCATTTAAGGGCTGGTTTTATAAGTAGTTATAAAGCTATTAAAACCTTTTATTACTTGTTTTTAATTAAGCTTTTATAAAATTTAAAATAAATGTATATTTGGATAAAAAATGTATTTAAATCTTTTTTTCTATCGTATCTATTGAAAGTAATAAGCTTAAAACCTTTGATTTAAAAAAATGTTATATCTTTAATATTTTGTAAGTTTGATAGGTTTTTAAAAGGTTATATAGGTTTAATCCTTTCTTTTTTTTTAAATTTCTTTTTTATTGATAATAATTCTTATTTTATAAATAATGTTATTTATTTTAATTTATTAATCCTTTTTTTTAAAGCCTTTATAGATTTAAATGTTAAAACTTTTATTATTATTTTAATAAATGTTATAGTTATTATTTTTTATATAGGTTTTTTAATTTTTAAAGATGGTTTTAAAGGTTTAAATGTTTTGGTTATAGCGATTTATAATTTAATTATTGATAAATTTTATGTTAAAGTTATTAATGTAATTGTTAGATTTAATTTTAAAATTGTTAAAATGTTTATTTGTTTTATTATTTTTTTTTATAATATGCTTTAAAGGTTTTTAAAAACTATTTGCAAATAAGTTGTTATGATCTTGTTTATTATTTTTATTAATTTAACTTTATAGGTTGGATATGTATTTTAAAAGGTTTGGTTTAAAAGGTAATAATAGTTTAAGGTTAATGATTTTAATTATAAAAAAGATTTCAAAGGTATTTTATATTTAAATGTAATTTAAATATTAGAAAGGCTTGAATATTTAAATTGATAACTAAAAAATAAATGATTAGATATAATAGGAAATCCATTTTTATATATTTATTTTCCTTTTTTATTAAAAGGTTTAAATCATTAAATTAAATTATTTTAACTTTTGATTTAATGATTTATTAAATTGTTAAATTGAGCTGTTAAATATTTAAAGTTATCAATTTAATCATATGACCTTTGGTTTATTTATTCTTTTGGGTAGGTTGTAATTTAAGTTGTAATATTATTCCCTTTTTTTAAGATCTTTATCCTAAAAATATTCTGGTTAATCTTTTTTTCTTTTTAAATATTTATCATTAATTACCATGGTAAGAATATTTAAAAATACCTATTCCTCTTGTTATTTTAAAAAGGTGGTAGAGAATAAAATAACACTTTTTAAACTTATTATTTAAAATGGTTCTTTTTAAATGCCTTATTTATATTATAAGGATTATAAGGTAACTTATGTTACCTTTAAAGATTTTAATAAGTATAAGAAATATATTTATTTTAATTATTTTTATTGTAATGTATTTAATCTTTTTTATGTTAATATTGCGGATATTGTTAATAAGTTTTATTTTTTAAAAGATGAGCTTATTACGGTTAAAAAAGCGAAGGCCGAGGTTTGTAAAATAATTGAATTTACGGTTGAACGCGTTCGACGCTTTTAAAAATAAAGGAAATTTTGGGTTAAAAAATTAAAACAAATGATTAATTATGATCTTAATTTTATTAAGGAATTAAATTATATTAAGTGTAAAAAGGAAAAGGCTTATTAGGTAAAAGCTAGTTCTTTTAATGTTTTTATGGCTTTTTTCTTTTTCTTTTAAATTGGCTTAGATTTGAATACAAATCTTTTAACGATTTTGGCCGATTTGAATTTTAATAATGAAATGTCTTAAACATCTCTTTTATATTTTAAAAATGTTTAATAGGCTTTTATATATTATTTTTATATAGGTATTTTTTTTATTTAATAAAGTATTTAACTTATCCCTTATTTAATCTTAAGTTTAATATGGTTTTAACTTTATATTTTTTTAAGTTTTTTTCTAATTTAACGTTTTTAATAAGTTTAATATTTTTAGGTGTTAGTTTTAACATTATTATATGAAAGATTTTGGTATGGATTTTCATTATTAACGGGATTATTAATCGGTAGTTAATTTTAAATAAGATTTCTTTTATAAGAAAGGGTTTTAATTTTTTAAAATCTAATTTTTTGCTAGGCCTTTTTATGCAAATCTATGGTGTTTTAAGCGTTAAATTTTACTTGTTTTAAAGTAAATAGACCTTATCTCCTCTTTTAAGGATTAATTTTTCAATCCTTCTCTTATTGTAATATTTTATCATTTTATTTTAAATAAATTGTAATCATTTTTAAAATATAAATTGTAATGTCTGGATTTTTATTGCAAATACTTCTATTTTTAAGGTAGGTATTTGCATTTTTAATGTTTTATTATTAGTTAATTCTTATTGTTTAATGTATGCATTATATTTATATAATATAATATATGGTAATATTTTCATGTCTTTATTAATTATTATATTATAGGCATTTTAGGTTAAAAGTAGTAACTTTATTTAATTGTTTTATTAATCATTAATGTAGTTTTTTAAATATTGCTTAAATGTTTAATTAAATCTTTTTATTTATTTATTTATTTGTAAATAAGTTATAATAAAAAGCTTTTACTTGTTTTTAATCTTTTTTATAAATGTTTGCTAATAATATGATATAAAAATAAGGTTTTTATTTAATATTATTTATTTAAAAATTCTATGCTTATTAATGATTTTTTTAATAAATATATACGTAAGTTATTTTAAAATGCAATCTTTTTTATATGGTATAAAGTATTTATACTTGGTAAGCTTGTTAATAATTACCTAGATTAAGTTATAATATGCTTTTATAATTAAGTTTTTTAATTTTGGTAATTTTATAATAAAATCCCATGTTATGGTATTAAAAGGTTTGCTTGATATTTCAATAAGTTAGAGAAGTTTATATGATTTATATTTAGCTCTTTTAACTTGATTATATATGTTGCATTTTTTAATTATTTTAATGATTAATGCCTTAAGTTTTGGGAAATTATAGGTCTTTTATATTTTTAACTTTATTTTAAAAACTCTTTAATGTTTATATAAAAGATGTTTATGAAATTTCTTGGTAAATTTCCTTTAGATGCTTTTTAATATATAAACCTTGCTTTTATATATTAATAGTTTTTAAGATGTTTTTTATATTATAAGTAGGTCTTTTTTTTATTAATTATATTCCTTCCAGAATCTTTTAATCTAGTTATCTTTATTAATTTATATATATGTTAAAATAATTACTTCGTTTGATTATTATTTTAATATTTAAATGTCTTATTTTTTAATTTTAATTTTATAATCTTTTCTTTTATTAAAAAGGTTGGCTTAGATATTTTCCTTTCCTTTAATATAATAGATTTTAAAATTGAATTAAGATAAGAATATCATTTATTTTTCATGTTTTTAATCAAGCTTTTAAATGGTTATAAACTATATGAAATTCTTATAATTTAAATAAATGTTAATGGGATTTTTGATTTTATTAAACTATGGTTTTTATTTTTTAAATGTTTAAATAATTATTAATAACTCCTTATTATAAATCTTATATTTAAGCTTTACATTATATAACGTTTTTAAATAATACGCAATAAGGTATCATCTTTTATTTAATTTTTACTATTTTAAAATTGCTTTAATTATAAAGTTTAAAGCGTTTATTTTAAATTGTTTAATCTTTATATAATTTAAAAGCTTTTAAACTAGGTTTTTTATAATTATATCTTTTAAATATTAAAAAGTTATTCTAGTTTTATTATTAAATTTCCAGGTATTATTTTTCTATTAAACTTGATAAGTTAATTTTATTAATGATTTAACAATATTTTTAAAATTTGCAATTAATTTTTAAACATAGTTTATAAAGCCATGAAATGTTTGTACTTCTATAACATTTTTTAATTCCAGCCAGTTTTTAACTGCTACTATCTTGCCTTTTTAAATGTATATTTCTCTAGAGATGATGGTAAAGCCTAGGTAATTTAACTTCTTAACGTGCCATTCACTTTTAATAAAATGGATTAATAAGTTAGCTTTTTAAAATGTTTTTAATATTAAAACAATATATTTCTTATAATCTTTTTCATTTTTAAAGTATATGAATATGTTATTAAGATAAACAAATACGAAAATATCTAGGTATTTTTTAAAAACTGTTATAATCATATGTTAAAATGATATTAAAACGTTGGTAAATTTAAAAGGCATTATTTTATATTTATAATGTTTATATACTATTTTAAACGCGATATATTATTTATGTTTTTAAGCTATTCAAATTATATAATAGCCATTTTTAAGGTTTAACATTATAAAAATCTTGGCTTTATTAATCTATCTTTTTATAAGCTTTATTAATGGTAAAGCATAACTATTCTTTTTAATAATATTATTTAAATGGCGGTAATTAATAATTTTATGCCATATTTTATTATCGTTTTTATTAATTTTTTATTTTCCGTTTTTGTTAACTTTAGGTATCATTATTATAAGATATCTAGATGTTAATTTTAATTCTTAAATATATCTTTTTTTAAAATCTTTTTGGATTTTTTTCTATAATGCTTTTGATTTTTTTTTATTTATAGGATATACTAGAGATAATTTTAAAAATTGTCCCTTTTTAAGGTTTATTTAATAATTCCATTGGTTATATTTAAACAATTCTTCTTTTATTTAATTTTTAAACATTTTATAAAATTGTAAATACTTACATGGTATTTTATATAATGGATTGTTAATCTTTGGTTTTTTAAGCATATAAGCAATATGCTTTTCGTTTTACTTTTTTAAATTATTTACATCCTTTTTTTTAAAAGCTTTAAAAGCTAACTTTTTTATTTGATCCCATTGAAAATAACCTATCTTTCAATGTATGTTTAGGTGGCTTGACCTAAACCAATTAACTCTTAATATCATGTCATGATTGTTAATATCCGCAATGTTAAAAATGATTGTTTTGAGGTGGTTTTGGATTTTCATTAAAAAAGGTACGGTTTCTTTTAATATCTTACCATTCTAATAAATAAACTTGCTTCTATCTATCGTTACTAGTTTATATAAGTTTTTCTTATAAACCTATTTTATCTTATTTTATTATGCTATTTATGTTAAAATATAGCTTTATTAAGCTTTTAAGTTAATCATTACTTTATATGTTTTTTTTTTATACCGGACGGGTATTATTAGGATATTATTTAATTTTGTTTGGATTTTATATAAGGTCTTAACTTTGTTGGTTTCTCAATGCCTTACTTTCGAGGACTTTTTCCATTTTTTAAATAGGACTTTTGGTATCTGGTTCTATTTTTATTTTATTGTTGAGATCCGGTGGGTGCTTTTTTATTGTTGAAGTTTAAACTAACCATATTTTAATGGGCTTTTTTTAACGTTTTAAACGTTCTTTTTCGGTTACTATTTCTTCATTTCTTCGCCTTTAAAAAGGCGTGGATTAAGCAATAATCCTTACGGCAATCCTTCTAGTAAAGTTCGGTGCAAAACTCATTAAAGGGCCTTCTTTTTATAATGAATTTTACATATTGATTTTATAGTTTTATAAAAATCTTTTGCTTTTTTTTTTTATACGAATGTTTGCAAAAAAGTTTAATTTCTTTATAAAATGTTAAATACATGCCGTATTTTTTATAATTAATAACTGGAGAGAACTTTATTTCTTTATATTTAATTAGATAATAATCTGGCCAATATCCTTGGTTATTAAGGTTACTTTTTATATAAAGTTTTCAAAGTTTTTCGTATCAAGCCTTGATTTAAATAATTTATTTTTCTATATCTTTTTATATAAAAATGCTTTTGATATTACTGGGATAAAGGCTTTTTAGTTTATCTTATATTTCTTTTAAACTTACTTTTATATTTAAAAGATTATGTAAGTTATATGGTATTAAATTGTAACATATGTATCCTTTGAATATTGCTATTTTATTACGTTTTAATTTCGAATAAAGGTAGCAGGTTTTGGGGAATTCTAGCCATCGTGGTTTTGTTTTGTAGATATATTTGTTTTTTTCGGTGTTATTGCTTAACTCCGGGCTTTCTAAAAACCATACGTTATCGACTTTAACACTTATATATATTTAATAGGAGTTATTCGTGTAATAACTCCAATATTTGCAATCATGCTTATTTTATTAATGTCTTTTATAATTTTTATTTTAACATTTACTTTAATAGAGTTGTTAATGATCATTTTTTCGTTACTTTTTTTAAATAAAATCAAGTTAATATTGGTTTATGGTTAAAATATCTTTAGCTTTTTTAACTTTCTAATATTTAAAATACTTGGAATTAAAAGGTTCTTCCTTTTTTTTATAATATTTGTAAGTTTTAAATTGCTCTTTTATTATTAGAAAGTTATTATTATAATGTTTAATCTTATGTTCTAGACATATTGCTAGGCTGTTTTCATGGCATTTATAACCGTTTATAATTACCATTAAAAATTAAAGGTGTTTAAAATAATATTTACAAGCACGCATTATTTCTTTTTTGCAAATAAGGCATTTGTTAATTTTAAGGTTTTTGTTATCTTTTATTAAATTGGTGGCTATTATAAAAATGCTATTAATTTCTTTTTTTTCTTTAACTTTAACTTGAAACGCTTATTTTTATTCAAACTGCGGTATTTTTCTTTGTTAAGGTTATTATTTTTTAAAGCTTCAACATTTACTTTTGAAATGTCCTATTTTATTATAATTAAAGCATTTAATTTTTAACTTATTAATTGATCGCCTTTACTGTTATTTTTAAATATTATTTAACTTAATAAGGTCCGAACGTGTGCTTATGCTTTTATGTCATCCGTTTTATTATTATCCGTTTTTAGGGTTATTGTTTTTATTAAACTAAGGCCTTTTATTTTTAAAGGTCCCTCTTTTCTTTTTAAAATATTACTTGAAGTTTTTATTATTAATGATAATGGCCTTTTTTATTAAAGTATTAAACTGCTTAAAGTTTCGATCCTTGTAGATTTTTTTATTGTAAAGTTTATTTTTAACATGCTTTTTTAATCTTTTATAAAAGGGGTAGAAAAGATTTTTAACGGGTAGGCCTAATTTAATGGCTAATTTTTTAAATTTGATGGCGTAATTAGAAGCTAACTTATTTTATTAAAGGTGGTGTAGTTTAACTTTGACTTTTTATTTATAAATAAAGTTGCCAAACATAAGTTAAATTTTCTTTTTAAAGTGGTTAAAGTTTTCGAAGATGTATTTGGTGGTGTTTGGTATATTTACTGGTTTTTTTTTAAATCAATCCTTAAAGATGGGTTTAAACCATTTAAGGGCTGGTCCCGTGAATAACTATAAAGCTATTAAAACCTTCTATTATTTATCTTTAATTAAACCTTTATAAAACTTAAAATAAATGCACATTTAAATAAAAAATGCATCTAGGTTTTCTTTTCCGTTATACCTATTAAAGGTAATAAGCTTAAAACTTTTAACTTAAAAAAATGCCATATTTTTAATATCTTGTAGGTTTGACGGGTTTTTAAAAAGTTATGTGGGTTTAATCCCTTTTTCTTTTTTAGATTCTTTTTTTAATAATAATAATTTTTATTTTGCAAATGGTATTATTTGTTTTAATTTGCTAGTTCCTTTTTTTAAAACCTTTATAGTTTTAAATGTTAAAGTTTCTATTGTTATTTTAATAAATGTTATAGTTATTGTTTTTTATATAAGTTTTTTAATTTTCAAAGATGGTTTTAAAGGTTTAAATGCTTTAATTACAACAACTTATAATTTAATTATTAATGAATTTTGCGTTAAAATTGTTAACGCGGTTATTGGGTTTAATTTCGATATTATTAAAACGTTTGTTTGTTCCGTTGTTTTTTTTAATGGCATGCCTTAAAGGTTTTTAAAAACTATTTATAAATGAGTCCTTTTCTTTTTAAATTAACACTAGGTATTAATTAAATAAGCTATTAAAATGTTACGATCCCGCTTACTATTTTTATTAGTTTAATTTCATAGGTCGGATATATATTTTAAAAGGCTTGGTTTAAAAGGTAATAATAATTTAAGGTTAATAATTTTAATCGTAAAAAAGATTTTAAAGGTACTCTATATTTAAATGTAATTTAAATATTAAAAAGGCTTAAATACTTAAATTAATAACTAAAAAATAAATAATTAGATATAGTAAAAAATCCATCTTTATATACTTATTTTCCTTTCTTATTAAAAGGTTTAAATCATTGAATTAAACTATTTTAACTTTTAATTCAATAATTCATTAAATTGTTAAATCGAGCCGCCAAGCATTTAAAATCACCGATTCAATCACGTGACCTCCGGTCCATCTATTTTTCCGGACAGGTTATAATTTAAGCCGTGATATAAGTCCTTTTTTTTTATATTAACGCTAGGTATTAATTAAATAAGCTATTAAAATATTATAATCCCGCTTATTACTTTTATTAATTTGATTTTATAAATTAAATATATACTTTAAGGTTTTTGGTTTAAAAGGTAATAATAGTTTAGGGTTAATAATTTTAATTATAAAAGAAATTTCTAAAGTATTTTATATTTAAATGCAATTTATATATTAGAAAAGTTTAAATATTTAAATTGATAGCTGGAGAAAGAATGACTAGATATAGTAGGAAATCCGTCCTTATATACTTATTCTCAATACTTGAGTTCTTTACCTGTCAGTTGAGTTGGGCTCAACTAACCTGAGTTAACGCCAACTCAATGGAGTTGTACCCAACTCAACTGAGTTGGTTCCAACTGGATGCCAAGCATCTTGATTCAGTCACGTGACCCTCGGACCATTCAATCTTCCGACAGGGTCGTAATTTGGGCCGTGACATCATATTTACCGGCTGAAGAGATGAAGCCATCAGTTCTCTGAGAAATATGTCAACCTGTTCCATCATGGTAGGTTCGAAGAGACGCATCCAGCGCTCTGATGTAGCTTGGCTCAAGATCTTCCTCTTGAGGCGATGCTGGTCCGTCTCCATGGTGTCGAACAGAGTAGGGTTTGGCGCGAGGCGAGACCTTTCATAAGCATAGGACTTCGAGATGCGTGGATTCTGATAGATGTCTCGAACAGCTGACCTTAGCTAAGAAATGTTGACGCATCGCCTTCGGAAACCTACCTTGCAGAGCTGTAGCGGAGTTGAAGATGAGCATGTTTGGCCCCTGTCTGATAACAGGTCCTACTCACTGTTAATCAACTGCCAATACAGCATGAATTGCACGTTGATCATACAACATACCATATCTCTGGTGATTCTTCAGCGTGGTAAGGTGATGTCGCTTGGTGAGAGAATGATAACCACCATAGGCGTTTGACAGCTTCCCGAGGAGAGGTCCAGGATATTTGTGTAATGGATGGAGCCAAAGACGGTAGCAGACCTTCAATAGTAGCTTAGGTTACGATAGCAATTAGCCACAGCGTAGACAAATTTTATATATATGCCTTACAAATGGTACGAGCAGATACGCCGACGACGCCACGATAGACGCGGAGAAGTTGAGGGCGTCCATCTTTGTTGTAGTTGGATTGCGAGCACCGAGCGATGAGAAAGGAAACTTGTGTTGGCAGGCAGTTGAGGAATACATATGCACATATCTGAAAAAGGCACATATATGCACTTACTAGATCATGTGTAGCTAACACGTAAATATCTGTGTAGAATACTCATATATCTACCTCCTAGGTACATGTAGTAGACACCTGTAACCTGCGTACCAAGTTGGTAGCCGAATTCTCCCTTACTTGCCCCTCCCCTCACTTCAAGTTGGTCAACCCTTAGCCGAGCCAGATCAGTTGCCCGGATCAGTCACCCATCCACGGATGTTGACGCTGCATTTGCTCAGCACACCTCAGCTCCGGGTTACTTACCGCGAGCCCGATATTCGTATTGAACTCGGTAGTCTTGACGATACCGGCATCAGTTTCCGGGATGCGATAAGAATGATTGGAGTTCCGCGCAGCTGTGCTCGACTCATTGCTTTTTGCCGTCTCTCTTTGAGTAAGGGGAGGGTCGCTATTCGCACCTGGTCTTCCATACAAAGGCGAACGGACTTGGATTGAGTGACGCGTTCGTCGAGTCCTTTGCTCGTCTCCATAATGATAAAGGAAACTGAGTCCATGATCTCACAGAAAGCGCAAACTTCCGGAGAACATTCTCATTTAATATTCTCGGGACTGACGGGAAGCATAGCACCAGCAGGACGCACGTCGTCTCTGTTAAACCCCAGAGGAGTGCTGGGCTGGTGCCATATGTCACATCCCCCTGATAATCCAGGGTAGCCGTCGCGTAGATGCGGCCGACCACAGAAACACAAGCCCTGTGATAACTGTATTAGATCAATCCATCACATAGCATTTGAAATCTATAGCCCACCCCGTCGCACTTACAGCACACCCATAGAAAAGATGACGGAGATGCCAATCCTTCGTTTCGGAGACATATTCAAGCTCCATATCACCCTTTGGGGCAGTAGGAGGATCGCGATATCGCTGGCAAGATTGATGTATGAGGACACGATGTCCATCCTCTTCCTGTCAACACAAGTGCCTGGAAGCCAGGTATACCACGATTTTTCGCGGGGATGGCATCCGAAATTGACTGCCAGGATCCCAGCGATGTAAAATCTACAGTTGATCACGATAAGGATCCAGCAGGTGACGAAGAATGCGTTTCGTGTCGGACGGGGGACGAAGATACGGATCCATTCTAAGAGAACGGCAGGCTTGGCGAACAGCATGTTCAACCCGTAGACCGTGTCAAAAGTGTTAACATTCTGTGAAACGTTAATGCCTACTGTCGTACGGTGCTCTGCAGGGTGAACAGACCTGGGCTAATCACACCACGTCCCTGACGTGGAGATTCCACTGATGAATGAGAGATCCAGTCGTGATGATAATGGTGAAGGCAGACCAGATGCTAACTATATACGTTCCCTAGACATGGTAGTCAGCGTCGTTTGGGCATGGCGACGACGATAGGATAAACGTACGAATGCCAGGAAACACAGAACTAAAGATTAGAATCAGCATCGCCTTCATCCATCTTCAAAACGGCAGGGTAGATGAACATCAATAAAGGGGGGTTTAACTCACCGTCATCTACATACAGCTTCCTGATATAGAAGATCGTCGATGTAGCTCGAAAGAAGAACGCGACGACTACCAAACCCGTAAAGACACCGACAACCGCCAAGGACATAGCATTACGATTAGGCCGGTTGTCGAAATCAGGTACTATGCCGTCAGGCGGAGGAAGGCCAGGACGACTGAGAATCTCCTCGAGGGATAATTGTTCCATTGCGTAGGCAATTTCTGATTCAAATACAGTTTGATGAAACGAACCTCACTCTATCGGCCTGGGTTTTGGTCAGGCTAGCTCGAGCATAGGTGTGAGCAAGCAGTTGACGCCATCCTAGGTATTATATCCAAGCTGGCACCGCCATATAGGCATGCGGAAGAGAGCGTCAGCATCGCCATGTACGTGTGGGTAGGCACTGAAAATGCTACATATGGTGGTTGCAATGGAATGCTTTCGAGGCTGCGAAGGTTGCTTCGAGTAATACTCCAAGGTCGTCTCGTACTGACATATGTAACCTGCCCACTTGCATATGCATATATTTATCGTTTACGTTAACACTAGTTATGCACATGTCGGTCAGGCCTCTCAGAACCTGCATCGCCATTCGTTGAACCAGTTCTCTCCAATTGCCAACTTGGACCTACAGGATTCGCCCCCAATTGTCGTGTTGGTGGTAGGCATCTAAAATGAGGCACGGTTGGTGGTGTCAAACCAAATGGCGGTCTTGGCTCGGCGATGCAAGTATAAGGCGTCGGCAGCGTGTGTGTAGCAGTGAATAGACTAACATATTCGATTATCATGCATGTACCTATCTACCTAGGTACCTACCTGGTACCTTAGGTAGGTAGGTGGTAAGGAATGCTTAGGGAGGAAGGGAGAATCTGGAAGAGCCTTTTCTAGCATCTCTTGGACGAATGAAATCGAACCCGAAATCGTCCAGAGCTCTGGCTTTGTACTTTAGCGATTCAACACGATTTGTGCACAACACACCGGGCTTTCCCATTCTTCGCCTGCTTGGTACAATCTTCGCGTCGACGATGGCGGAAGCACGCGCCGTCGAGGGACAAGGCGTCCAGGAGTCCCCCAGAGTGCAAACCACTACCTCCTTTGGAAAGACGATCGAAGGCGAAAAGATAGAACTAAGCAAGACAGAGCAAGACGGAGGGACCTCAGTTTCTGATACCGTCAAACCTGCCCAGAATGAAATTGTCTATCTCCAAGGCCTCAGATTCTGGGTGGCCAGCGCCGCGTAACAAGTATTTTCCGATTCATCCCTTACATAGCCAACAAGCTGACTGCCATCCAGGGTCGTGATAATGCTGTTTATCGTGAACATGGACGCGTCCATATTAACGACATCTGTTGTCGTTATAACGAATGATTTGGGTGGCTTCGATATGGCAAGCTGGGTTCTATCAAGCTATATGCTGGGATACGTTGGTAAGACCCCAATATCCGGTCCTGAGGGTTGCCTGTGGGCGTCTACTTACCTCTGAAACAGGTGTTATGGTGATATTCGCCAAATTCAGTGACATATATGGGCGGAAGTCTCTATTCCTAGTGTCTATCGCCCTGTTCACGGCCTTCTCGATCGGCTGCGGTGTTTCTCAGACCATAGTCCAGCTGTGAGTTTTCCTGTGCCACCTCACCCTCCTCGTCTCCTATCTATCTAACGAATCCTTGCACACAGTATCGTTTTGCGAGCATTCCAAGGAGTTGGCGGTGGCGGATGCTTTGCACTCTGTACGATCTTCATTATCGAGCTAGTTCCACCTCATAAGATCGCAACATTTGTGGCCTTTGCTGGCATTGCAATTGCCTTAGCTATGGTCCTGGGCCCCATCATCGGCGGTGCTATCAGCTCGAGCACACATTGGAGATGGATATTCGTTCTGAAGTCAGTAAGTCGTTAGATATCATTTCCTACCCATATTGACAGCTAGCAGCATCCCTATTGGGGTTATTGGGTTCTTCCTTAGTGTCTTCGGATTTCCCAACGGGTTCCCCTATCATGCCACTGCCCAGCTACAGCCAGCTAGCGCGCGGCCGAGATCATCGTTAGGGAGGGTTGATATCCCTGGCACCCTCATCATTCTGGCGGCCACCGTATTAGTCACTGCTGGTTTCCAAGAGGCTGGCTCGCGATTCCCTTGGAAATCCGCATACGTTATCACCCTGATCACCTTATCTGGCATTCTCTTCATTGCACTGCTGCTCTGGGAACGACATGTAACCTTGGCGAATGGAATAAGAGAGCCTATCCTTCCTTGGCGATTCTTCACTGATCACGCAATGGCTGGGATCCTCCTGTAAGTAGCTTTTCTGAGTCTACATCGACACGGCATGTGGATGCTAACACTGCAAAGTGGATTCACACTTGTCGGAGGACCGATGGCTGTCATGATCTTCCAGTTACCACAGAGGTTCCAGCTAGTCCACGGGTTTTCTCCCCTGGACGCGGGGGCAAGGATAATACCATTCGGCGCCGCAGTGCCGTTCGGCACCATCGTGGCTGCTAATATACTCAGCAAGACCAGATTCCCTGCGGTGTATATATTACTTGCAGGAACAGCCTTGCAGATTATCGGATTCGCACTTCTTGGCGTCCTTCCCTCTACCACGCAGGTGCCTCCAGGAATTTACGGCTACCAGGTTCTGAGCGGAGTAGGCTGCGGTGCCAACTACCAGGCCATGTATCTCGCAATCGCCTTCGTTGCCGATCGGAGAGATAGCGGTATGTTTCTTATGTCCCTATTGTGTGGCAGTCCACTCAACAGCGCTAACGTATTGAAGCTGTTGGAATGGGGGCGGCGGACCAAGCAAGAACGATCGGGAGCGTTCTCGGTCTGTCTATTGTGACATCTATCTTCAACGGCTACATCCAACCTCGCCTGGCTGAAATAGGTATTTCTAGTAGCGATGTTGTGGCTGGGTTAGCACAACAGCGCGAGCTGTCCGATCAGTTGCGACAACGGATAAATGAAATTTTGGGCGAGGGATACAACAAGCAGATGCTCGCTATGGTTGGGTTTTCGGCCGCGCAGTTACTAACTGTAGCATTGATGTGGAGGAGGAAGCAAATCACGGGGAAGACTGAGACATAATAAGTTCATAGACATGGTGATGGAGATGCCATGCGAGATAACGGAACTCCGGGAGTCTAGAATAAGCGAATGCGAAAGTGATTGTCAATGTCTTCTCTGATTTGCAAGGCTACCGAATATATCGGATGTACCTCAAACATGAAGATTTATCATGGGAGAGTAGATAGGAGTGTGTCTATGGCTATGTGGCATGCACAACTTTTTCGGTTCTCAGCATGAAGACTCTGAGTTAGGGATAATAAGGCATGGCTGTGTCGGGCCCATACCTTGGGTGCTGGATTATCCCCCGATGCTTATTGTATAATTCATAAATGGTATGATATTTAAATTCATCGTCCTATGCCATAAACCTTGCGCATATTGGCTAAAAGGCGCTCTTGGATGCCATTGCAACTGGTGTTCCGTGCCAAATGACCAACCACGATACGATGGCTAAAGTCACATAATGTAGACCCCAACCGGACATACGTATAAAATGTACGGAAACATACGGACTTCACGATTGCTATGATATGTGATTCTGCATATTTCTATAGTCGGCATTTTCACGCAGGTTCTCAAGTTTCGAGTTTCGACTGCCTTAGCATTATTAACAGTCGATGCGATAGAATCATCATATTACCTTACCCCGAATCGGAGATGATGAGATCTACACCAAGGTTCCTTGATTTCTTCCTCTCGCTTCTTCTAACGCAGACTACCTACTGCAATGGCCTTGTGAACCCTCCAACCCCTTCCCCGTCATGGCTCATCTCCGACTTCGAGTGGCGCACCGGCGCCTACGAATACACGCTGGCCGTAGGCGTAGGGCCGGCGCCGGTCCCTCCTCCGCCTGAGCCGTGGCCCGTATGCGGCGCGGCGATGATCAGGATGAACATCACGTCCCCGGACGGACGGAACCTGACCGTGCCGTGCGTCGAGCAGACGTCCGACGCCAAGCTGTCCAACATCAACGACATGACCAACTACAACGCCGGGCCGTCGGGAACCCCACCCGAGAGCCCGCACTGGTTCGTGTGCGGCGGCAGCGAGCTGTTCGTCTTCCCCTGGGGCAAGGGAGACGCGTGGAACCGCACGCCGCCGGAGCCCGAGTGGCAGGAGGTCGACGGGTACAACGTGTCCACCAAGATACGACTGGATCCGGTGGATAGGGTGCTCTCGCTGTTTCAGGCGTTGTACTGCAACAACGGCGCTGAAGATTGGTATGTACGCTCGGTGATATTCACATGTATAGCAAAAAATGGCTGTGTATAGCCATACTTGCTTGGGGGCATCGGGGTAACTGTTTTTTGGCACGACTTCAACCTATACGATTACTAACTTTACTGCCTGTAGTGTCGAGTTTAACACCACCGGGTCGGCGAGATTACCGGAACTGAACTGCAGAGAACGAACGGTTCTCGAGCCCGACGCAAATGTTACAATCAACTCGCCAGTTACGGGGCCTTCTGCTGCCTTGCCGTTGTTTAATGGAAGTGTTTGCACCGGACCGGAATTCGCTATCGAATCTGACGTCTAGTAGAAAGGCTGGGAGAAAATTCATCTACCCGATTCAAGCCAACATGGCCTTGTGGAGTTTTTATGTCTTGTCTCTTATTGTTCTCAGGGTACACGGCGAATTTCTGGGAACGACGGATTGTAATTGGGTGCGACGGGCTAAGGCATAATGTTCACCTCGATTATCGTCGATACCTAGAGTCTACCAGGTAAGATATGGAAACAGTAGAGTTAACTTCTTGGAACTCAGTTACTTCTTCCCCTGTGTCTTCATTGTCAAGGGAGAAAACGCACAGTAGCACCCCCAGTTCTTCAGTACCTAAGGTACCTCCGTATTACATGAAAGCCCAGTCTTCTCTGCTTGTGCCGTCAAATGCAGCAAATGCTCTTCTGGAAGCTGAAAATTGATGTTACTCAGAACTGCATTAATCCTTTCCCTGATGTTGGGGATAGCCTGACATGCATGGCCTATCTTGGATGTTGTGTCTAAGCTTCTCAGCCTGGCGGCCAGTTGAAATGCACTGACTTGGACGTCTTCAGGTTTGGGAAGAGGCCACAAAGCCCGTTGACTTAGCGATCCAACAATTGACTCGAGCATTGAGATCTCGCACTTGCCATTCTCGTGGGAATCTTGGCAAATGCCACGAGCTTGGTAGTCCCCGCTCAAAGGGTGGTCTGGTTGGAGGAGTTTCTCGACGACGTCCGTAACAGGCTGCAGCATGTCTTTGATCGCATAGTTTCGATAGCGGTCTACCAATCCTGCCACTCATTAGCTATGTGTTTCGTTGCCCAGCAGAAGAGAACAGTTCACTCACTGTACATATCTGGAGGCTCATAGACACTGGAGAAGAGCTCTGGGCCATCGCTATGCCACTTCAGTTTTCCTCCTATCTTGGCACAATTTCGAGTGATGTCTCTGAGTACGCCGAGGAACATTTGTAGGTAGCCGAGTTCCCAATAGATCCAACAGAGATGCTCTGTCTCGCGACGCAGTAATTCGTTCGTGGTTGTATCTAGCAGCCAGAGTCCGCACCAGGGATTAAGATGTCGAGTGAGGTCATACTTGCTGGTCAGCACAGTGAGCAGGTATAGATTATCGAAAGACATGCGTCGACCCATGTTGATGAGAGCAGCAGATTCAGTAACGCCGATGGGGACTTGGTCAGATCGAGAGTGGATGATATCCAGTATTATTTTCATTGGCCCCGGGTCGTCGTTAGGAAGGTTGAGGTTCAGTTTCTCGTTGCTGTCCCTACCAGGCTGCACAGGATTGGCGATATCGCCGAATAGCAGACCTTCCCAGACCGGACATGCTCGAGCTACAGTTTGAGAGCTCACCACGAACGTAACGGCGTCCCTGTCTCCTACAGTAAGACAGAGATCGCCTTCGGCATCGATCACGACCCTAGCTGGCGCATTGCTGAGTTTTATGCGCTTTTCGGGCCAACACATGGCCTTTGAAATGACGATGATAGGACAGTAGGTGAGTAAAGAGACACAGCTGCGTCTGCCTGTAACCAAAGAGATTAAGAGTCCGAATGAGATGATGTGTATTCTTTGTATTCTCAAGATAACTATCAAGTAGGTGGACGGATTGTCGTCCTAGCATTTGTAGCAACCTAACTCCCAACAAATTGCCAGGCGCGATTACCATAGCGGCAATTAGTGGTCTGTAAGAATAGTTCCACGAAGAAGGAGCCATAGGGAAATGAACAATCCAAACTACAAGAATGATTTCATGATGTAGAATCATTCTGTTGGAAGGAACCATCCATTCCTGTTTGGAATCGTTCTCTGCGCAACTTAGGTAATCAGACATTGGCTTACTTAATTAGCTTACCTAAGTACCTTGGTACATAGAACCAATAAGCGCTGGCTAGATGACTTAATCCGTACCTTAATTAAAGATTCGATTCAAGGATAATTTGGTTAAGATATGCACTAATCAGTCATTAGCGACTTTGTAAGAGGTGGGGGAGAGTCAAGAGGTGCCTCCACGATATAATAAAAGAAATAGTGAAGAAAAAAAAAAGACAAGCAGAGTTATTTACAGTGCCGCGCCAATAAATATGGCATCGTCCAACGCAGCCAGCGAGGCGCTCGAAGGCCTCAAGGCTGTCGTGAAAACCACAACAGACCTCATAACCCAACTCGAGGCATTCTTGCACACGATAGCTGTTAACAAAGTATCCGATGCGGCTGCCCCTCCACCGCCCTCGAGCCCAGAGTCAGAGTCGGTAGATGCTCTGTCGCTCGCCCACGACTCCGCAACCTTGATAAAAGCCCATACGACGAAGCTGTCTCTTCTCATAATCAACGAACCGTTCACGCCCTCCGCTCTCACCAAAGTCCTTCGAGAGCTGGTGGCCGGCCCAATACCAGCCCTCACATCCGCCGTGCAGATTTGCGATGCCGACAAGTACACCTCGGTGGCCCGCCAGGACCTCGCCTGGCGATGCTACCGCGTGCTGAAGGAGCTGAAGAGCCTGGTCGAGATCATCCCCCTCGACGGAAAGACCCTGCCGGATGCGCAGAAGAGCGGCAGCAAAGGAGACAGGGGCAGCATGGCGGCAACCGGTGTCGTCTGGGCCGCTTGCGACGACGTGGTCTTGCTCAAGAAGCTGGGCATTGCCGGGCTGCTAGTGAAGAAGGTTGAGGAATACAGGGACACGCTGAAGGATATCCTAGAAGAGCTCAAGGAATACAGTGAGGAGGTAGACGAGGACGACGACGATGATGCCAACGCGGGACAAGATGACGAGATCAGCAACGTCACGGATCAGATGCAGAATACCCACATCTCAACGCAGCAGATGCTCGACGATCTAATGAATCCCCGCCACATACCCCGAGACGATCCAGACAAGATCCGAGAACGTCTAGAGTCTTGTCTGAAGCGATTACGCTTGACTACTCTACTTTACACGGCCATCATCAAGCGACGGTTGAAAGATGTGCGAATACCACCAACTACAGCGCAGGCATCAGTCACGCAACGCCTAGATGAGGTGCTTCCGCTGCTGAAGAGATTGCCGCATCGATTTGGCGAGGTTGCGTGCGCTTTCTACGAATTAGAACCAGAAGCTATAGACCGAGGCATGGACTCTTGCTTCTTCGACGCGTTCGCAGCATCGGAAATGCTCATGAAGCCATGGGAGGGCCAGAGAGACGAATTTACCGAGTGGGCAGAGAAATTCCAAGTCGGCATCAAAAAGCCAGATTAGGAGTTATCCAATTGAATACTACCTGATGTGATGGACCGGAATTTTTCTTGTTTTTCTTGTGAAAGGAACTATATACAATACCCCCAAAGGTTAATCCATGATCGAAAATCCCAAGCCAAGAATCATTGGGTGGAAAGGAGAAATAGATGGTTGTTGAAAACGTCCCTTACGAGGATGCTCACAGTTGAATTGCGACGGCATTGAAGTTGACCTAGTTGACTCACGTCAGTTCTGTCCAGGGGTTAGGTTAGGCATATTCATGACGGGGACTCACGTGGCCAGTAGATGGGCAGGCAGACGAGATATCAGAACCGGTCGCGGTCTTGCCATCCATGGTGACGGTAACGGCCCCGGTAGACCCGTCGAAGGGGACCTGGTAGAAGTGAGCCTTGCCGACCGAGCTCGAGGAGCTGACGGTCTGGCTCGAGCTGCCGATGGAGACGGTGATGTCCTTGGCGGAGTCGGACAGCGCGATGACCGAGATGACGTCCTTGGTTCCGCCCGCCGCGGGAGCGCTTCCGCCCTGGCCCCAGACGGTGCCTGCAATATCGATGTTAGTCCTTGCGAATCCATACGCTACAAGAGGGGCGTGTTCTTACCGCCATCGCCGCATACTGTCGCCGGCGTGGTGCGGTACCATGCGACGGCTCCCTCGCTCGGCACTGCCACGTCCGCGTTGCCGGCCTTGTAGGCGCTGATGAAGTAGGGCAGCACGAAGCGGAACGCCGAGTGGGGGAAGCCGTTGACGTAGGTCTCGGCGCCGCTCACGATCTGGGCCGCCACCGGGTCGTTGATGTAGCTCGACTCGCCGTAGTCGTTCCCTGTTTTGCGTCAGCTCTCTTGTTTGGGATCGAGCTCGGCTGCTAGGCTAGGTGTCTAGCCGGCAGCGCGTGGGGTATGTTGCGCTACTTACAGGTGATGATCTCAATGTACTCCGGCATGATATCCATGACCTGCTTCCAGCGGTCGTACCACAGCGAGTCGCTTGACGAGTACCAGTTCTTGTTGTACTGCGGGAGGTCTAGGTCACGATCAGTGACCGGCTCTCCGGAAGGTTCTTGGATATGTATATCTTACCTGTGTAGAAGTAGGGACTGACGCCCATCATGTACGGCTTGCCTTGGAGAACCGACTTGTATGCGACGTCGTTGCCATCGCTCATGGTGTCCTGATTCGCATCCGGCCATGCACCCCAGTTGACTGCATCTTATCAGTAACATACGATAGCGGATTATATAGAATTTGGGTCACTTACAGGCACCGTCGATCTGGCCCAGGAGGCTGCCAACTCCATCAGCTCCACGAGAAGACCAGTCCGGGACCACTACGGCATCTGGGTTAGCACCGGCGCAGTTATGTCGGACGGGAACAAGGCCACTCACGGAAAATGTCGCCGGTCTGGGAACGGACCGAGGCCCAGTTGGAGGCCCAGTCGGGGCCCTCGAAGGTGGAGACGAAGGGCTTGCCGCCGACCTTGAGCTGGCTGGCGGCGTCCTTGTGCTGGTTGACGCGCTGGACGACCTGGTCGACGGACCAGGAGCTGGCGGCCATGTCGAAGGAGAGGAACATGCTGAAGCCGCCGGCGGAGTCGGCCGTGTCGTAGGCGAGCTGCAGCTGCTCGTCGTTCCAGCTGTCGGCCGACCCGATGTTGAGCGCGAAGCCGTCGATGCCCGACGCCTTGGCCTCGCTGATGTCCTTCTGCCACTGGTCCTGCGACTGCCCGCTCGTCAGCCCGACCATGTAGTGCGCGAAGACCTGGCGCGCGGCGCTGTCCTGCCGGGGCCTGGCGACGCCGGCCGTCGCCGACCGCGCGAGCAGCAGCAGCGCGGACGCCGCGACGTTGAGACGCATGTTCGCTGTAGAGCTGGGCCCGGAGGCTTTTGGTGAAACTAGATATTAGTGGATTAGGAAAGAGACGCTGAGGCCGTGGCTACAGACAAACGACAACGACATTCCACGGGCATGGGTGACATTATATACCTTGGGCAGGTATATGACATTTTGATACTACGTAGTACCTTTGTAGAAGCTAAATTTAAGACTGGATCCTATGCGAGCATGGGTGGTGACATTAGGAGCAGGTCGTAGACAGGGAGGCTGTGCGCCTGCACGGGCTCCTGGCCTTGGTGAGGGGGCCGACACAACGTAGCGTCGGGGGGTAGCGAAGAAGCTACCTCGGCGAGATGGACCTCTCTGTCCATGTGCCTCGTAATTTCCTGTGCTTGCTAGTCTCGTATGCCGCTTACGGCTAACGAGACGTAGGTGAAGCTAGAGCTTACGGTGAGAGACGAGTAAGATGGAGAGTTGAGAGGCTCAAAACAGCGCGTAATAGCTCTTCACTGACGCCAGATGCACAGGCAGGTTACGCGTTATATCACGCCTAGATGTTTATTGCTTAGCATTATTGGAATATTCTGGCGTCAGCGGGAGGATTGATTGGTTGACTAGAAGAGGCAGGTCTACTTGGTAGGGCGTATGGAAGCATCAGTTAGAACATGACCGTCCAATATCTTATGTAACTTATAATCATTACCTACCAGGTTCTCGTAGCGTATGACTAGAAGAGAAAGAGAAAGACCCATGGTTAGTAGAGAATATTGAGCAAGTATTGAGCTCGAAATAGGTCATTAATCTTTTCCGTCTGTTGATGCGCGGGTAGGGAGCTGCGGGAAACATCGTCATCGTCCGTTACGGCCGCTGATGTGCCATGGGGGAGATGCTGCCATCAATGTCAAGGTGCTACTGGAAATAACGACATGCGGGCGAGTTATCAGGCTGGCAAGGAGACTGGCGTGAGGTGAATTCGTCATTCCAAGCTATCCGGCCCCCATTCCATGCTCTATATAGGTCTGGACCTGGTGTTGAAGATTCCTTCGTGCAGCCACGCCGTACTAAAGTGAGGCCGGCGTGTAACACAAGGAGGATAGCTCGCGCTGCTGCGCCGTTGGAGCACAGCTCAGGGGCAGATTGTTACTTGTTTCAGTATAGAATCGCGATGCGACTCTGCTATGTGCAGTTCCTCATAAACTGTACATACAACAACACACTACCTAGGTACGTACGCCCGGCGACGGCTGGATGGCTAGAAAAACATATCTCCTTTTGCGGACTGTACGCGCATCAGTCTGCGGCTCTATCCAGGAGGGAAGGCAAACTGGTAAGCCGGCAGACGCGACTATTTATAACAAGCGAGATCCAATCACGGCGGTGCGATCTCTGAGCTCCGAGCTGGCGAGCTGCGAGTGAAACGGGCCGTCCCCGACATAAATTAAAGCTGAAGAGCCTTGCCCCTATTTGTTCATCTTGTTATGTAATGATCTCATGCTCTATCTCTCACCCGATGATGTGGCTGAGCAGCTAGAGCTGTCATTTCTCTTTTTGTGGCTGGCTGGATTTGAACTCGTCGAGTCCTCTCATCTCTTTTCACTCCTACCCTCCCGCGTGATTGAAACAACCTGACAGATCGTATCGGCACGGCACGAGTGTATCGCAGTACGATTGACCTGACGACTAACAGAATCCAGAATCCGTCCGTTCGCGTTCGTATCCTCATGTTGATTAGGTAGTAAAGTCTTGTAAAGTCTTGCTTCCTACGTACGCCATCGAAGACCTTACCCACATCTTCAGCTCGGTAGCCTTGCACCACCATTTTATCCGTTTTGTCAGCCTCTCCCGGTGGGATGACGGGGCCTGATAGCTCTAAACACCTTGGACCGTCTAGGAGAGCCTTGTCTTATTCATCTCTATTGGAGCGACTCTCGTCATTGGGACATCTCGTGTCAAATGCTTCCGTCAACTACTGAACTCGCCCGTCCACCGGAAGCGCCGTCCAGTTTTCAACCATAAAACCGTGCCATTATACGTGAGGTCAGCGTTATATATATCCGCAAAG
The DNA here is from genome assembly GCA_022432365.1 of Hypoxylon sp. FL1284. Lineage (NCBI taxonomy): Eukaryota > Fungi > Ascomycota > Sordariomycetes > Xylariales > Hypoxylaceae > Hypoxylon > Hypoxylon sp. FL1284. Next base: position 228,884 of record JAJJXE010000005.1, on the reverse strand, counting down.
TCGCTCCGTCGCCTCGATTCGTCTACAGCGCCGGCACGTCGCCTGCCGAGACCCACCGAGAAGGCTCCGTTGCTGTAGTCTAGATGCCACCCTGCCGTTTCTACCCCATAGCAAGCTAGCCGTTTCTGCCAATCATCAAGATGCTTCCCCTCTAGGCTATGTGCTGTTCGATGGTCTCGACTCGGTCTTGCACTGAGCCGAGATGATTCAACAAGAGCAAGACGTAGTACCATTTCATCGGTATACATGGAGTTGAACAGAGATATTCATCGTTCACAGATCTCCATAGGTATAAGTTGGGATGATCTCCCGTCTTTGCATCGCGTCGATGCACCATATATGCCGTAAGTGCCTGTAGATCGGCTTGGCCTTGTCATCTTAACATCGACAACCGCAGTGCGCCAGGCTGCACCAAGATCATCATGCTGCTCCAGTTCCTTTTCCTGTTCGTGTTTGCTTTTGCGTCTTCGGTGCATGCTGCCTTCGGCTTCAGCAGGTCAGGCAACGACTATGTCATCGACGCTGGATCAAGCAACCCTCTAATCTTCACCGTCAACGGCGGTAGCTGCGACATTACTTCGATCAAGTATCGCGGCACCGAGCTACAAGGCCCATCAAAGGGCACCGCTCTGTCATCGGGTCTAGGTTCTGCCACTGTTAAGGTCGAATCGGTCTCGGCTAGTGAGTCTATAAGGACAGCCGATAGCTTCTTCAGAGTATTGGCACTTACACTCTTACAGGTTCCGTCAATTATGTCAAAGTAACATGCACTACTTCCACCCTGACTCATTACATGGTCGTTAGGGAAGGGGATAGCACAATTTTCCTTGCTACTTACATCAAGTCGGAGCCCTCGGTCGGCGAATTGCGCTTCATCGCCCGTCTGAGGTCGTCTGTTCTGTCCGAGGAATACCCCTACGGCAAAGTATCCACCACCAAGGGAAGCTCCTCGACCGTGGAGGGCTCCGATGTCTTCATCGTCGACGGAGAGACCCGATCCAAGTTCTACTCGAGCACACGATTCATCGACAAGGACGCCCAGTGTGTTTATGGTGGATCAGATCAAATGCACGTGTGCATGCTGGCACCGCATCCCGAGTCGTCATCTGGCGGCCCCTTTTTCCGCGATATCGAAAGTAACAATGCGGGCGACGACACGAACCTCTACTGGTACATGAACAGCGGCCACGTCCAGACGGAGGCATACCGAACCAACGTCCTGCATGGGCCGTACATCATGGCGTTTTCACGATCAGGCGTGCCCAGTATCAGGGACGCTGACACGTCCTTCTTTTCTGGCCTAGGCATTACGGGCTATGTCGCCGAGTCTGGTCGTGGCTACGTCTCCGGCACGGCCTCCGGTATCTCTGGCGACTTCCAAAGGGTCGTACATTGGTACAACTCTGCGGCCCAGTACTGGACCATTGCCTCGTCTGACGGCTCCTTCACATCACCGGCGATGAAACCTGGCACTTACACCATGGTCCTCTACCAGGGCGAGTACAAGGTAGCCACCGCTGACGGCGTTAGCGTCAGCGCGGGCCAGACTACGTCCAAGAGCATTGCCAGCACCGAGACGACGCGGAACTCGCTGTGGAAGATCGGCGAGTTCGACGGCCAGCCGACGGGATTCATGAACGCGGACAAGTTCCTGCGCATGCACCCCTCCGACAGCCGCATGACGGCGTGGAGACCCGCCACCTACACAGTCGGGTCCTCGTCCCTGGACCAATTCCCGATGGCCCTCTTCCAGAACGTCAACAACCCGGTGACCATCAAGTTCAACCTAGATTCCGCCCCGGGAGCCGCCACACTCCGGATTGCCACAACACTGTCCTTCGCCGGATCTCGCCCGCAGGCCGAGGTCAACTCGTGGTCCGGCCCTTCGCCTTCGCCGCCGACCAAGATCGACAGCCGCGGCGTCACACGCGGAGCGTACCGCGGCTTCGGGGAGGTCTACGACGTCGACATCCCGGCCGGAACTCTGGTCCAGGGTGCCAATACCATCACCATCTCTTCTATCTCAGGCAGCAGCGGCAGTACTTTCCTGAACCCTAATCTCGTGAGTGCCCCAATATTGTCTCGTCACGTCAAGGATCCTAAGCTGATACTAACAAACACAGATCCTTGATGCCGTCGAACTTTTCACTTGATTTTCTTGGTCGTTTTACATTCTTGGTAAAATTTCAACTTCTAGGTCAGTTAGGTAGACGGCATAAATAAGCCCGTCCAACTGCATCAGGGGCTGATTTCACAGTATGCATTTGACCAAGGCTGCGCGTAGTAAGGCTCCGAATGTGAAACCAGCTAGCTTTACACGCAAACGAGATGCGAATTCGCCGAACTTGCTCGTCATTAGTTCGAGCTTCTTCCATTGTGCATTAATACTCGAGATCTAGAGATGCAAAACAACATCGGGTGCTAACTTCATCACCAAAGCTCCGAGCCATGGCTCCCATCCTTCCAACCGAAATAGGACCCAAATCTATATTTCACTACAATATAGGTGAGAATCTATTATATAAACGACGCCGACCCTCCATGATAAGGTACAAAAGAAAATATCAAATACAACTAGGTAGTGTCGCTCTCCATAATGTACGACCAGGCAAGAGCGCATAACGCAATAGCAACAAGGTAGAGCCACCAGACAAGGCCGATTACGCCCTCCTCGACGCCGCGGGCGAATACGTAGCCTCCGATGGCAGGCCCAGCAGCGCGCGCGAGGCTCGCCAGCATGTTGCCGGCGCCGTGGACGGTGCCCAGGACGGTGCGGGCGGGCGCTGCTTCGGTGAGCAGGATGACTGTGCTGGGGATGGCCATAGTGCGGGCAGCAATCTGGGCTGAAACCACGACTGCAAGGAGGATCGCGCGGAGGACGCTGTCACTACCGTCCCCGGCCAGCAGCGACAGATACGGAGCGGCAGCGTAGGTAGAGGGAAACAGGAAGAGGGCGATGCGCAGGACGCCGCGGGTGCCGATGCGGGCCTGGAGAGGCGGGTAGATGAAGAGCTGCAGCAGGATGCCGAGGATGCCGGCGACGCCGAGCCAGAGCCCGATGGTGGACGACCGCAGGCCCAGGCCGCCCGCGAAGGCGAAGTACGAGGCCTCGCTGTTGTCCGCTGGCGGGCTGCTGAGATAGACCGGAAATACGTGCATGAAGGCCGCATTGTGCAAAGGTAACAAACCAAACGTGACAAGCGCACATAGCACCCGCCGCGTCCACACGCTCCGGAACGGCACCGGTGTCTTTCGACCGCCCATACCAACCCCGCCGCGCGCTGCTCCTGGCTGCTGCGGCTTTTCCTGCTCCTCGTGACGCACTTGTCCTAGGAACGTGTCCTCGCTACTGTCTATATCCCCGATCATGACATATTCCACCTGCTCTCTTCTCGGGCGCAAGCGTCTAAGCCATCTTACTATCGCATCCCCGGCCCGGAGACCGATATCACTCCGGTCCTCCTTGCCAGGGAGCGTCTCACGAAGGCCCGCTACGGCCAAGACCAGGGCACCACCCAGCAGCGCAGCATTGAGCAAGGCGGGCAGCGCGTACGGGTACTCGCGGGCCCAGGGGACGCCAGCAGGGTCGCGGCCCGTATTAAGTATCCCGTCGGGGCCGAAGAGCCAGGGCAAGTTGACGACGGGCTCGGCGAGGCAGCCGCCGAGGGCGAGGCTAGCGACCATGCCGGCGTTGAAGACGAGGGGCAGCAGCAGGAAGGCCTTGGTCTGGAAGCGGCGCTCGCGCACGACCTCGGCGGTGACGGTGCGCATGATGCCGACGTTGGCGTTGGCGAGCCCGGCCAGCACGCGCCAGAACAGCAGGCCCGCCATCGTCCGCGAGAAGCCGAAGCCCACGTTGGCCGCCGCCGACACCGCGAGCCCCCCCACGATCGACGCCCGCCGCCCGTACCGGTCCGACAGCCGCCCCCACGGCAGCGATACTACGAATTGCGCCAGCGGGAACGCGGCTACTAGCAGCCCTGAGTACTCGGAGATGCGGGCGGCTGCTGCGTCCGTTGGATCAGGGGTAGGAGGTGAGGATGACGACGACTCGGGAGAGGAGGAGGGCGACGGCGCGGCCGGATCGGCGTCTTCGGGCGGCTGCAGGACGAAGCGCACGAGGTAGAATATGTACGGCAGCAGGCAGACGTTGGAGAGAGGCTCGGACAGGCGGCACAGCGACAGGATGAAGAGCTGGTCCTTGTTCGGCAGGTCGCGCCACCGCACATGCTCCTTCTCTGCCGTTCTTGTCCCCTCCTCGAGTCTTCTTTGCTGGCCCCCGGGATGCTCTCGAGCTGTCGACGCCGTGGGTCGAGCTTCGAGTTCTGGTAAGTCTTTATCGAATTATACCTCTTGTTAGTAATGATGTAATAGCTAAACCCTCGTTCATATAACAAGACGTTCTCACCATTTCCCGAGCTCAAGGAGGCTAAAGCCTCTTGGATTACTTCTCGTCCCATGTTGGATTTCCAGCAATCATCACGATTCGCGGACTACTCTCAAAGCTTCCAACCCCCGTGATCACCGTTGTTATGCCCGTTTTGAAACTCCCCTTATAAAGTCGCGGCCTTCTTCTGCTTTCTCCGGATACGATGTTGGTTCAGTAGAGCGTGGGAGACCTGGTAGCACACACAAACGAAGGTAGTCAGGTCTTTCATCCTTTTTCTTTCCTTTTCACATATCACGGCAAGATTTCAAAAGTGACGCAACACAGGCGAGACAGGTTTTCTCCCCCGTACCCCTCTTATATCGCACCTAGAGTTACCTACGGCAAGTTTCTTTCCGTCCGGCAGCTCCGGATTGGGGGGTAAAATGGGCCATTATACAGGTTTTGATCGCTTGTGAAGGCAAAGATACTGCATATTGTCTCAATTTCCACCATAGATTCCTGCGCATCATCGTCTCTCGGCGGGCATCGTGGCAATCCCAATTTCTAGATTATCCATCCCACCCCTAGGCAGATCCGGTAGCGATCCGAAAAGGACACGATGATCGCCAGGCTCCGGGTTCGGGTCAATCCTTAGAACGGCAATGGATGATTGTCGCCAATCGTGCTACCCTGGTGGTATTTATCCGCGGCCAATCGCGTCCAGCAACCTTTGGCGGTTTCCCTTGCGGCATGCAAGATAGGTATATACCTAAGGAAGGTAAGCTGTCGGTTCCTCGACACCCACTCGCCACGCATGGTAGGTTTCCGGGATGGTCGTTGAGGGTGGTCGTCGGGCTTGATAGGATCTTTCTTGGCTTGCAGCTCATTAATTACAAGCGAAAGGCAAGGATAAGCTCCCCGCGCAGTCATATCATGCCATGAGCAGCTTCCACACGCGTTGCCAGTGGACGGGATCTCGAAGCTCCTCAAGCCTGGATGGCAGGCTAATGCGGGGGAGCAGGCCACGCGGGCAACCTCGCTCAGTGTCGAAGACGACGACCCAAGCAAGGTAGGTAGGTAAGCTATACACCCCAGACTATACTATGCGTCTACCCCCAACCAGAGCTATACCTGGAGTTATAGAATTAGGAAGCTGAGCCAGACTTTGACGGCTACAACAGCTGTTGGACGAATGCGACGACGCGAGGGAACGGCAAAGATATCACACCAGCCACCAGCCACTCCGGGTCTCCATGAGGGTGTGAAGCCGTACGGTTTCTGCGCTGTTTTTTGGTATGAGTTGGTTGAGGAATTTTCTGAAATTCGTGAAACCAGATGGAAACATATCTTGTCTCCTTAGGCCGGAACTTGAGCGAGACGGATATCTTCAGTCAACATTTGTCCCCCTCTGTTTTCTCTTACTCATCTCTTCGTGGACCCTATCTTCGCTATAATGCCCTCAGATAGACGTGCGGGACCTGTCATGATGTTGACGATATCAAAGGCCGACATCCGGCTTCATTTGCTGTGTATTTTCTTTGCAATCGGCTCGTTTGTATGGGGGTAAGCAACCTCGCTAAATTCCTCCAGTCTGATGTTGTTTTTTCTTCAGAAAAAAAGGAAAGGAGGGCAAAGACTCAAGAGGACTTGTGTCTATATCATGACGGAAGTTATTCCTAACTCATCTCACTCGACATAGCTACAATGTCGGCATCTTATCGTCGGTCCTGGTCCATCCCGGATTCGTCGAGGCCATGGGTCATCCCAGCCCGTCGCGAAAGGGGGTCATCACCGCCATCTACTACCTAGGAACTTGGTGAGCATCAAGGCAACCCGCCAACCCTTTTTTACTACTCTGGACGAGATATTAACCCGCCGAACAGTGAGTGGATCTACAGAGGTAGCGGACGGGGAGAGAAGATGCTCCCGCCAAAACACAAGCTCCTATTCCTCGCCAGCGCAAAGCAGGCGTGTGCTGTACGGACTAACGCGGGCCAGGGATAAGCTACGTCTTCCTGTCCCACGCCGCCAGCGACTACTTCGGCCGGCGGTACTCGGCCCTCGCCGGCATCCTGACCGTCGCCGTTGGCAACGCCTTCGAGTGCGGCGCGACGGGCGGCGGCGCCTACGCCATGATGATCGTCGGCCGCATCATCTCCGGCGTCGGCGTCGGCATGCTCTCGACTTCGGTGCCGCTGTATCAGAGGTATCCAAGCCCCCTCTCACCCTGTCCCTTGTGGAAGATAAGAGAAGCACCATGTATTAACAAGCTTTCGCCTTCAGTGAGGTCGCCCCGGCCGGTAAGCGCGGAAAATACGTCGTATTAAACCACGTCGGCTTTGTCGCCGGCCTAGCTGCTGGGTTTTGGTATGTGCTCCCTCCCACTCTCCTCCAAAGTCGTCTCTCGTGTCTTGAGATATAAGAGCTCTTGACTAACTCGACCGTACCCAGGGTTGGATACGGCATCACCTTCTGGGACGGCACGGAGCACGACGTCTACGTGTCGTGGCGCTTCTCGCTCGCCGTCATCTTGATACCGTGCTTCATCTTCGGCGCCGGCCTGCCATTCCTCCCAGAGACGTAAGTCCACACTCTCTTTCCCCGCGATTTCCATCACCCATTTATGCAGAACACGGCATAATTCTAACGGCATGAATCAGACCGCGCTGGCTCATCGAGCACGACCGGCCAGCCGAGGCGCGCAAGTCTCTCTCCTGGCTGCGGGAGGGCAGCTTCGACTCGGAAGCGGTCGACGCCGAGCTGTCGCGGATCGCGGAGAGCGTCGAGGCGTACCGGGCGCAGGGGGCGGCGGCGACGTGGACGGCGCTGTTCGCGGACGGCGACCTGTTCGCGCGGCTGTGGCGCGCGTCGCTGCTGCAGTTCATGGCGCAGATGTGCGGCGCCACCGCCATGAAGTACTACCTGCCCACCCTCTTCGCCCGCCTCGGCCTCCCCACCCGCGTCACCCTCATGGCCGGCGGCATCGAGTCCACCCTCAAGATCGCCATGACCGTCCTCGAGATGTTCCTCATCGACCGCCTCGGCCGCCGCGTCACCCTCACCGCCGGGTGCGTCGCTATGGGCGTCGCTATGATGGTACGTCGCTGCGCTCAGTTCCCTGTTTCTTTCATTCATACGTTATACTCCTTTTCTTCACTCGAGTTGTATTGGATCTATACGGATACCGTGAGCCATTTGCTAACAAGAATCGATCGCAAGATCAACGGAGTCTTGGGCCAGGTGTATCCGGACAACACGAACCGCGCCGCGGACGTGGTCTGCGTCGTCTTCATTTTCATCTACGCCTTGGGCTACAGCATGGGGTTCGGGCCTGCGGCGTGGGTGTACGGATCCGAGGTGAGAGCTCCTTGTAATCTTTGGTCGTTTGCTACCGGCGCTAACGCATGAATCAGATCTTCCCGACTTCGGTTCGTGCCCGGGGCCTGAACTTCTCCGCGTCGGGCGGCGCCATCGGCTCTATCATCGTGGCCCAGGTCTGGCCCGTCGGGATCGACACCATCGGCTCCAATATTTATTTCTTCTTTATGGCCGTTAACTTTGTCTGCATCCCGGTAAGTTTGCCATTACTTATCCCCCTGTAGTTCTAGAGTCCCTCTTCTCGGCATCAGTTTGCTGACTCCGTATTAGATCATCGTCCTGTTCTACCCCGAGACGAAGGGTCGGCCGTTAGAAGACATGGACTTTCTTTTCAACAAGGCTATTAGAGGCATTGAAGGGGAGATAGACGAGCATACGGAGCCTGTTCTGCCCAAGAACGTCAACACATCGTCCGCAGCTGAAGTTCGCAGAGAACTTGAAGAAGAATGACGGAAGATCGGCATGGCTATACCCGCGCTAGAACTTTGATGGATGAGACTCGAATAAACATACCCTGATCGCAACCCCCACATATCAATTAGCATTGGCATTCGGGCCTCGGGACTATCAGCCGGACCATTTACCATCGTAGCCGCGAAGTGAAAACTCAGATACCTCAGGTAAACAAAGCCGTATTTCATTGGTATCTACCAAAACGCCAACCTAATGCTTGCTATGAGCGCTGTGTCCGCTCGTGGTCGTAGCCCAAGTAATCAATCATGATAATTCCGATGTCTCATTCGAGGCCCATCAGGGCCTCGTCGCCGATACCCCACGAGCCCAGGTCCCTCTGATGCCCCTGAATCTCTAGCTCGAGCGCCGGCGTCAGGCTTCCCTCGTCTTCGTTAGACCGCAGGCTAGCCGACTCGCTCGCCCTCCGAGACCGGCGCGTGCTGCCCGTGTTCCGTCGACGCAGCGAAGGGGCTGACATTCTGAACCTGGCCGACTTAGACGAGGTACTCAGAACCGAGAGCGCGTCGTCTTCCTCTTTCCCTTCGTCCTTTTCCCGCTCCGGGTTACTAGCCGTTTCTGGAGTCAAAGTAGAGACGGTAGCTGAGAGGTCTGCCTTCTCTAGACTAGGCGTCTGGATAGGTGGTGGCCGTGTAGGTAGTTCAGGAGGTGGCGGATAAGATCCGTCATCCGATACTTCAACGAGCTCTGCGTCCCTGTACCACTTACGTCGGCGCGTCCATCGTCCCCAGCCGTCGTTACCTCGCCGGCCGTTCTGCCACTGTTTGCCAGTTAGTAAAGGTTCACATATACAGTGAGACAAGAGCTATCACAAAATACAAGAAACCTACCTTGTTATCGTAGAAGATCCATCCATTCTTGCCGGCTTCTGTATCGTAATCCGCTTCGTCTAGGTCCGGCACGCCATCAACTCGCCACTTACTCCCCTCGGCCCATCTCCACTTTGCAAGCCCTTCTTCCACCTCTGGTAGTTCAAATTCGTCCTTGGGAGGAACCGCGTTATTGTGCTCGTCGGTCCAGGCAGAGCGTTCGTAGGCAAACAGGCTATTTGTCCATCCCAGCCCTATCCAACGTCTTTGGTTTTCATATATGATGAACGTGAATCGAACGCCAGCATCCTTGGCTCCAGAACGGCCATTACGTTTCAAAGCCTCGGTCAGGGTAGATGATGATACCTTTGCATCCTTACCCGACTTCTTAGTTTTAGAATTGGTGACAATATCAGCCTTAGTGCCATTGGCCTTTTCAGGTGTTGCCTTGGTTGGCTCTTGAAACTGCAAACCAGTGACAAATCTGGCCAGTCTTCGCACAGTCGCGCTCCGCCAAAGTAGCGTCCGGGACACCCGACAGACCCTCGAGTGCCATGTCAATATGAGCGTTCCAAACACCAAAGCGACCCTTTTCGTTGTGATAATTCTTAGGGGCGGCAGCGTCAAGGCAATCCATACGGGCGTGATAGCAACTATCCGAACGAATAGTGTAGTAAGTGCAGGTCTCGTAGTCGCACTCGTTGCTGTCCGCTGGGTAGATAGGAAATCGGTCATCTGGAGTAGAGGCTCGAGTAGAATATTACACCTAGTCGTGAAGACCTTGACGGTGTCGACAATCTCGTCCAGCGTCTTCTGATGCCTCGTACTGGTGACCTCGCTGGCGTGACGCTGGTGTGCGCCGTTCGCAGGCCCTCCCGTGGACGTCCCCGTCGTCTTCTTGTCCTTATTGCTGGCCATACTCGGATGCTCCGTCCAACCACTGCTGGACAACGGGCTATATCTTCGACCGTACATGCCACCTATGATGCCCATGACGACCACGATGGGGCCTACAAGGCGCACGACAACGTCGCCATATTGCACCGCTGCCCAGAAGACGACGAGCAGTAGAAAGCTCTCCCACGGATCTCCCGTAGTCCAGGTCAACAGGCCCACGAGCTTGTTGAGAGGCAGGAGAAACGGATGACTGTAAGCAAGGGCACGAGTAATCTGCGGTGGGGTAGCAAGTAATAGCGGCGACTTCTGGTGGACGAGGATAGTTGATCTTCGCTTGGCGGCCGAGGCGGCGGTGGAAAGGTTGGCGGAAGAGAAGGAGGCATACGTCGGAGGCGCAAAGGACGGGGGGAGGTCGGAGGGAGAAGCAAGGCCGTCGACGTCGCCGCGCGGGATGGATTTGGGGGTCGACATGTGTGTCAGCCACGGGGTGTCCTACAAGGTAGAAGCGGAAGGATATGATTGTTAGCCTTTCAATGTGAAGGTGGAAACATGTCTGAGGCGTGTCATTGGAGGGCGTTATGCCATATTTCTGTCTGGTTTGATGATGGTGGTGCTGGTGTTGATTATTGGTTGGTGGTGATATTGTTGGTGTTGGTGTAGCGGTGGTGTAATGATGGCGTTGGCGTTGATGATGTGTCTGCCTGAGCCGGCACGCGAACCTGCGGCTCTGGCTCTGACTCGATCTTGAGCTTTGGCCGTATAAGATTGGGATGGGGAAATGCCGAGGCTAATGCGCCGTGGATGATATAAATCGGGGCGCTTGATGACGCCTATGCTTTTACCTCTCGAATAGGAGAGTTGTAAGGCTGGGGTGTTGAAGAGAGGAATGCAAACAAAAGCATTAATACTTACCAGAGCTGCCATTAAGGGCTGTGGATCGAAACAGAGATCGCTGCAATAACGATCTGAGCCGTCGGTTCAGCTACATGGAGCTTGGTTAAATACAACCCGGGCTTGGTCGACAGCTGATCCCGTACATGACAAGAGACGCCTCCAAAGGCCACCAGACCCCAAAAGACCACAAGTCGAGCTGAAAGATGTATCGCCGCGCTTCCGTTCCAAGACGACGTCATTCGGCGATGCAGCGTGCAAGCAGATAAGGTGTAGGGTGTGCCCACTGCTGGCTGGGATTATCTCCGAGCATGCAAGTACAGGCGTCTATGTAGCTGTATGTAGCTGTAGCTATCCCTCGTCGGTAATGGGTGCTCTGCTGTAGGTGTGCTCGTTGCCGTAATACACCCGTAGCAGAATAGATAAAAAGGGAGAAAATTTGAAAATATCCAAGTCATCTCGTCCACCTCATCCATCCACCTGGGAATCCTATTACATTTAAGAAACGACGCCGACGAATCCTTTTGCATATGACATGACTCTGTCAGCACTTCTTTGTCCACCTGAGGATAAGAGAATAATCTAGCCTAGCTCACTATAATGTGACTATTACCTTACCTGTGGAGGTATTAATTACCAAAACCGTCTAGCTTTAAATACCTAACTGAGCCTAGCCCCCGATAGTATTAGCCTGGCAGGGCTATCCGGGTCCAGCGTCGCGGGGGAGGGGGGGGAAAGGGGATTACCTCAAAGTCCCCTCGGTATTTCGTGCATTTTCACATGCAACGGCTTGAAAAAGATACGAGCTTTTATTCCCTAACAACTCAGCACACTACCTACCCTCGAGAGGTATGCCTACCTTAGGAGGTAGGTACCCTCAAGAGGTATACCTAGCCTTGAGAGGTATTTCTACCCTCTAGAGCTACACATGTATGTAGATATAAAACAGCCATCATGTCATCTCGGCTCTCGCCCCCTCGTCCCCTCGCCTAGCAGGTATGCTGTGAACCCAGCATGTCGCTAATCTAAGCATTTGATGCCTAGGCCCAGACCTTGGAGCCATCGGACAAACTTGCGCGACTGTAGCTTCCCGTTCTGCATCTTGTCTTCCCTGTTTCGATCGAACCCAAGCTTCCACGTCGAGCCATCCTTCTTCTTCAATATCAAGACCGTACTGTCTTGGCGAGAGAACGCAGTAATCTCTGCTGCATCAATCGTCGCCTGTATTCGGCTTCCTGTCGTCGTTATCCTCTGACGGTCGGTGCTGTAGACGAGTCCGATACAACCCTCATTTTCCTTTGACCTCGTCCAAGATACCAGCTCATCGCTAAATTGCGAGAGTTCATAGTCATGGCTGGCATCCGTGGTCTCGTCAGAAATTGCCTTGGGCGCTGCAGAAATCTCGGCTAAAGCAGTTGACTCTTTGCTTAGACCATGAGCAACAGTTTCACTAGGGCTAGTAGAAGTCTGGTTTGAAGCAGCAGCAGTAGGAAACCTATTTGCAACTGCAGGTTCAGGCCATTGGACAGTAGCACTTCTTGTTTCTCTACTATCCTCTCCAACGGGCTGCTCGACATTCACCGTCGAGGCGCTACCGACGATTGAAGAGTCCGGAGCAGCCGGTGCGGACCTCTGTTTTTCCCCGCGGTTGTCTAAGGTCCCTTTGCTAGATGCCTTTTCGGAGCTGGGATACGGTACTGTAGAGAGGGGTGACTTAAGAACTTCGGGGATGACGTCGTCTATCGGCTTTTCGCTCTCGGTCTGGCGTTGGCGGGGAGGACTCTCTTTCCCTCTTAGTTGGTAGACTGCCCAAGGACGTTTGTCGGCCATCTCAAGAGACGGATTGGCTCTGTTCCAGTCTTCCAATTCAAATGCGAGTGTCTCATCCATATTCTTACTATCGATGCCACCCGTATCGACATCTGACGTGGACGTGCAATAGTCGTCGTCACCTTCGTTCTCGCCCTCCTTCTCCAGCAAGTCCTTCATCATCTTCTCCGTCTCTTCCGAGGCTGTTGACTCTGCTTCTGATTCAGAAGATGAGTCGTCCGAATCGTCGCTGCTTGCTGTCGCATTCGGGTCTTGATGAGGTCCCTCGGCAGATGTCTTTGGGTTGGAAGACTGAAGAGCTATGTGGCATATAAAACGTGAGCGAAACTGAGCGATTTGTAGAGGAACATGAATCTTACCACGGAGTCGCGCTTTTTCTCGGTCTTCCCACGAACCAAATCCTTCTCTTTCGGCAATCCAACGACGCGCAGCGTTGAAAGGATCATTAGGCCTAAGCGGCACCTTACGCTTGTACAGGGGAAATTTGAGCAGGTCCGCGGCAGGAAACCATGTTACGGTCTGGCACTCGTCAAAAAACATGACTGGGAATTTTCTCGATCCCACTTTGGGCCCGCCATCTCCGTAGCCCGGTGCCCAGCCGATAATCTTCTTCGAGCCGTAGATATAGCAGCTCGGCGGGTTTGAAGTCTTATTCAGAAGCTTGGTGTCGTAAAGACGAGTGTCTTTCAAACCACTTCCCTCTTGGTCATCCCATCCTAGAATCAGCACAGGATAGATGTGGACTTTCTTGGACTTGTTGCCATTCCACCGCCCATAGTAGACGTGGAAAGTTTTCGGGTGAGTGATACCACCATGTGCATCTCCGGACTCCTCGTTTTTCTTGGGCTTCGATCTGGCTGCAGCGGCTTCTTTTGTTTGGGAAGAGCCTGAATCAGCCGTACCAGTGTTATGAGATGGACGAGGTGCCTTAGGCGCCTTCTCCTCTGACTTCTTCTTTCGAAAGTTCTCGATACTTCCTCTGAAACCATAAGGCACGTATCCATTGTCATACGCTTTCTGTACGACTCCGTTATGCAGCCGTACCTGAGCCTCATCACAGTCCACGACCCTGTATCCGAGCGCCCTCACAGCGGAGTCCCAGTTCCTGTCTGGAAATCCGTGGCTGACGCCGTTCAGGTGTCTAGCAGCCCCCGCTACAGGGTTTTGCGTGAAATGAAGACTGTGCTGCTCGCACTTTATGATATACCATTTCTTGCTGTTGGGCGGCCATGCGATGATGGTATCCTTATGCTCGGCGTTACCATTCTGATAGACCTCGTCAAACGAGATTGTCCGCTCCGGCTGCTGGCTGGGCTCATTGAGCGACGGGGAGACAGGGGTGTGAAGATAGTTAGTAGAAGTATCGAGAGAGGTGTCAATATGCGGTCGCTTCGAGGGGGTCTCTTCGTGTGTGGACGTCCTGCGCTTCTTAGGCTGCGACTGGATATGCATAACTAGACGGGATTGGCCATCGACGGTCTCGCGCTGAACGGTGCACATCAAGGGCTTGGTTAACTGGACTGGATTCGAATTTGCGAAGGAACTCAATGACGTCGGTTGGTGATGCCTCCCCGCGCCGCCGGGACCGGTACTTACATCATTATGCTGCGGTATACTGCCGCTCTCGCTGCCGGGAGAAATGTGCTGGGTCCGTGCAAGGCTGGCTGTGAACTTCTCGTGGTGAGCAATCTCTTCCTTTGCAAGTTGCTCGTTATGACATTTCTGGGTCAGCTCGATCTGCTTCTTGTGATTGATTTCGACCTGCTGCAAATCATAGGCGAGAGCCTTTTCGGCTATTGGTAAGACATGTGTGTGATATACGTTCGAAGGCATACTGGCCTCCATCTGCTTGAGATCAACCTTATTCGTATCACGGATTTCTTGCTTCTGCTTTTCGAAGAGGCCCTTGAGAAAACTCAGTTCGGATTCATGTTTCAATTTCAAGCTGCGTTTGGCTTCAAGCAACTTCTGGTGCAAGTCTGCCTCGGTAGATGGAGAATCCATCTCGGCTGAATCTTAGATAAGGATCGCAGAGTCCTCTAGTTGACTGGTGCGATAGTTACGGGTAAAGCAGAGGGTTGGAGGTTGCTGAGACTGTATGAAGACTGTGACACGGTCAATGATATTTGAAGTTGTCCTCTCGCTCCAATCTCGAGAAACTAATGTCGTCCTACGGATACAGAGATATTAGCAATTCAGAACAGGAGAGACGATTCTGGACAGCGGCAAAGAGCATCGAGAGTGCATCGCTGTTCAATGAGACAGGCTCGTAATGATAGCAAGTGGATACTCCCACTGTCATTGGTCACGCGACAGAAGTAAAGGCTTCCATTGGGCGTATCTGAAGAAAATAACATCTTGTGTAAAAGTATGAGGTGCAATACTCACGAGAGAAGGCGAAGTGGCGACCGTTATATGGGTATGAGAGGTGTTTGCCGTTGTTTGCGGGCTATAGAATTGAGAGAGGGCACGGATGCAGGGTGACAGATTCCCGAAGACGAAGACGGTCATGAATAGGAACGAGATATTTGGGAGCAGTGCCGAATGCAGTCTTGGCCGGTAACAGTTCGGAAACCGTCGGCCGGACCACTGCCGTCTGTAGAAGTAGGCTGGAGACGGATATCAAGCTATCTCGCGTAGAAGCGAGACTCCAAGCTGCTGGGCAACCCTCAGCATTGCACTATGAACACTGTCGACGGCATTAGCATAGGGCCGAGTCTTGAGCAAAAAAAAAAAAAAAAAAAAAAAAAAAAAGAGAAAAAAAAGAGGCAGACACGCATGGCCAGGCCATATCTCTGTCCATATTACGATGCTAGTCAAGCAGGTATTCCAATATGGCAATGATACTATTCTGAAAGGCGTATATCTGGTATAGAAGAGGTAGCTCTTACGTACCTGAGAGCTCCAGCTTGGGCCTCGATCTCATTTAGGAACCGGCCATCATGATTCGCCTTACGGATGTAGAAGAACAAAATACTTGGGTGTTTAAGACGGCACGAGTAATTCGAGTCCTGAAGTCGATTATCGAGATGCGAGCGGTGGGTTGTGAAGAGGTTTGGTGGTTTGTACGGCCAGATGTGTTGGGTTGGGTAACTCGTAAGGTAGGCCGCCAATAAGTGGACCTTGCCTCGATGGCGAAAAGACAGTCGCGATAGCTGAACGAATAGCAGAACAGGCAACAACCCCTCAGATACAGCTCGGCGCCAGGCCTTTTCTTTCCTCTGTTAACGGGTTTCTGTCTAGTCAATTTAGGTACTTGGAATAAACAATTGATGACTGGATAATTACAAGATAATTATGAAACGGAAGAAAAATTGGAAGAAGAAAAAAAGTTAAACGTCTGCTAAAATAAACTGGCCAAGTTCTTTAGCTCTTGCCGTATTTATTTCGACTATTTATGTATTAACCCCTGTACTATTTAATGTCGCTTACGGAGTGCCACCGCCAACATTTTATGATGCATCACTTCGAGTATTCGCTCGAGCGACTACCATGTACATATGTCACATGCGACGTCCTATTTACACACATACGTTTCTTGACCCGGCAGAATCGAGTCATCCATTGGCTCAAGCACCCGTCTAGAGTAGGCCGTTCTCAGTTCGAATCTTTGAATCCATACGTCTTTCATCTTCTCAACTCAAGTCCCAAAGACACGCCGAGATTTGGCTCGCAATATTTGCTTCTTTCTTTTGCGTCGTTTGAACTGCAGCAGCCCGTGTGGTGGCTACGAGCTAATGTACCTGACCCCCTACCCCTTTTAATGAGACGAGAGCGATCAAGCTTTCATCTTGTCTGTGTTCGAGTCTCGAGAAGACGCCGGAAATTTCTCGGTCGCCTCTGCTGCCGACGTAAGAGAATACACTTGGCGACAGGAGCGGTGTCGACTTATCGCGCTTGTCTCCCATCTTCTCTCGCCTTCCCACCAAAGCATTCAGATATATTCATGCGGCGCTACTTGAACTAGACTAGCTGGGCATGTCTACCGGGTCGTCGAGGTAGTTAAACGAGATAAACATGGCCACAGCCAAGTCCGGTGGCCAAGTTATTTGGCATAGTGGCGTTTTACCATTAAATGTTCCCGTCTTGTCAGCTAACTCCGATAAAGACTATGGCGGCCCTTAAACAGTTCATTAAGACAGTATAATTAGTGGCGTACAAAGGAAGTATTATCTCCGTGCTGGCGTGTGCCGTCACAAGCCTCACGCAGGTACATGTGATGACATGGGTGCTTATTGCCAAGCACTACCAATCGCCGAGCATTCTCACCGAAGGCCACGAGATGGTTCTTGACTATTTCCTCCATTAAGCGTTACAGTTCAACGCTACCTAGTTGGACTGTTGAACTTAAAACGGGTGGTAGGTATCTAAAATCCATGGAAGCCAGCCCGGCACCGTTGAATTGAAGACCCAACTTCGACGCCCTCAATGCAATTGGACTCGACTGCACATGTCTTGGCCGGGCGTCGTCGAAAAAACAAAACGTGGAATGCTACGCATA
Source organism: Hypoxylon sp. FL1284 (assembly GCA_022432365.1). Taxonomy (NCBI): domain Eukaryota; kingdom Fungi; phylum Ascomycota; class Sordariomycetes; order Xylariales; family Hypoxylaceae; genus Hypoxylon; species Hypoxylon sp. FL1284. The sequence goes on along the minus strand of JAJJXE010000005.1, from coordinate 211,738 downwards.
ACATGGCGCGAGCAGTACTGCCATCGTAGAACTCATTCCCTTCCTTTCACGAAAAACTCCGCCCTTGCCAGCCAGATTCCTCCGTCCCAGACGTCCCTATACCGTATACACCTTTTTCTGGCAACCCCGACTCCGTCGTTGGAATCGAGCTCACCAGAACGAGCACCATCCAATGTAGTGCTGACACAGGTTCTCCAGTTTCGTGGCCTCCATGATAAGCTTATTAACCTGGGTAACCACGTCGAGCTCATCATTCGGCTTGAAGTCTCGCCCCGTAAGCTTCTGGTTCACCCGGTCAAGCACTTCGACCGCCCGCGCGTTTTGGATCTCGGCCATCTCGCCGTCTGCCTGGTTCGCTCCGTTGAGCAGGCTAGAATTCGTGCGCGCCCTGGCCCGGGAGCCCGGCGGTCCTCCGGTAAAGTCAGCGCCAGCTGCTACCGCTGCGGCTTGCTGCGCAGCAAGAAACTCCGAAGGCGGGTGTTCGGCATCCAAGATGCTCGGTCTGCGGGCCCGCTGAGGTGCACCGGCACCCAGCGACGTCTCCCGCTCGGAGCGGAAGTTAGGACCAACGGGCGACGCAGCGTTAGTGAGGCGCCATGTTAGCAAGGGGTCGTGAATGAACTGTGAAATACCACCGAATTAGCGAGTGACCTAGAGGGATAGATATGAGAGAACAACTTACAGCTTCCAGAACGGCCATGACGCTTTCCTTGTTGTCACGAAGTACGCGCATTACATGTTCACATGTGATGCGGAAGCTACCCTCGATGTTGCTCACCTCCATGGCGTACGTGAGCATCCTTGTGAGTCGGAATGGAACCCTCTCGGGGTACTTGTCCCGCTTCATGGCCACCTCGAAGCAGTCGCCAAAGTCGATGTGGACGATCTTTCCCGTGATGCGGTCGAGCATGAGGTTGCTCGGATGCCTGTCGCCAAGGCCGAGAATGTAGCCAACCATGCTCATGACGCCCAAGCTACGCGTGTAGTTTGTGCGTCGCTCAAGCCAAGCCTCGGAGCTCTTGCTCTTCAGCCAAAGGACGCGGTAGAGATCCTGTCCCGTGGTGTTGTCTAGCGCATACCCAAAGACCTCCACCTTCTGCATCAGGGTGAGGTTGTCGTAGTCTGGTGCCATCTGCAGCATAATACGGTGCTCGATGTTCAGCAGAATCTTTCGACTCTCGCGATACTCGCGGATTAATACGTGCAGGGTATCGCTGTTGGGCACCCAGCCGAGGAGACCTGAGTTTTGGCTCAGCGGTATGGCCGGGTATCTCTGGATGCCGAGGTGGCGCTTATAGCACTCCGAGTCGTTAGCAAGCAGAGTGTTGCATAGGCCAAACAGCTGCATGACGCGTTCGTCTTGGCGGATATCTTCGTGCCCCTTCAACAAGAAGGCATACGAAGTACCATCGCTTCCGTGCGTATTCAACTTTCTCGGCCGCTGCTTCGAGTTGATTACGCTAAAGGTGGTATCGAATGAAAGGATTCGGACGATGGGAGCGCCGCTGCGGTACGTTCCAGGCACCGCGAGATCCAGGTTCTTAGCTGCTAGGAGTTTGGGAGAGCAGTATGCGAGCTCTAGCGAGGTCATCTGCGGAAGCTGTCGTCCAATCCTACGGAATACCTGGTAGTACAGATCCCAGGCTTGATTAAGATCATTGACATCCCGGGTGCTCTCGTATTGGCGACACCATTCCCGCGCTTCCGTAAGATCACGGCCGAATGTCTGCGCGAAACTTATCTCTCGCAGCGTCTCCGGGCCTCGCTCGAGGAGTTCGTGCAGCGGTCCGAGAGTGGCGAACATCCCTTGGATGTTGTGGTCGCCAAAATACAGACGGGACGCCTCCTCGAGTCCCTCGTGCCACAGTTCATGCCACAGCACAGCGACACGGATGAGCTCGTGGCTGACAGTATCAGCTTGCTCGACAAGCTTGGCGCTGTGCGCGCGCATGCTATCCATGATGAGTGCTGCCGATTTCGACCTTCGAGTGCTCTGGGCCGATTTCATCGCCACGGTCAGCGGATAGACCAACGCCTGGGGATGATTGCGCCCGACATCAGCAAGTAGGTTGTGAATTGACTGCCGCACTCGCTGGTTGGGCTGGTTGATTCGCGCAATAAGTTGAGGAATCACCTCAAGCCACGTGTCGACGCTGACGGTTCCAAAACCTTGGGTGACGGCGGCATTCACCTCACCGCTGCCACCGTGGGCAAACCACAGTGTCAACAGGCGCAGTGTGTCTTGCAGGGAACTGCCAGACGACAACGCGATAGACTTGAAGAAGCCCTGGACGGCGGGGACGACGTGGTTGACGATGATCGCTGCATCGGCTCTCACAGAAGTCCTGTCGCCGGGGGACGTGAGGGCTTGCACGATCTCGAAGTTGGCCAATGCCCAGGCGTGCCAGGCCTTATACCACTTAGGATTGTACTGCGTGGCTTTGGAGTAAGATGCCAATATATCCTGAACGTTGTGATTCTGCCAGTCGTGCTTGTTCAGGGCAACCTGCCACTCTCCCTGCTTGAGAAAGCATTTCGCCAGCAACACGGTCTGCTCCTGGATCAACTTCTGGGCCCTCGTGTTGGAAAAGGCCGCGTCCGTCCCGCCGTGGAAGCCATAGTCGCCCATTTGGTCAACTCCGTTCGGTGCTGCGGCCTGCAGCGAAGCCCTGGCCATCTCGAGGTTCTGGGCAGAGTCGGCAGTGAACTTGCGGAGGCAAAACAGCGTCTTCTCAGGGTGACCGGCCTGCCGCAGCTTCGCCTGCTGACCAAACTCCCAATAAAATTTGAGAACAGCATAGGTGACCTGAGGGGGGACTCTTGGTGCCGGACCTTGCGGAGGCTGGCCATTTTGGGACCAGTGCGGTATGATGGCGTCGAGAGTCTGTCCGGTTCCTATTAGTTGCCTGAGCGACTTCTCGGCCAATCCCATCCTTCCCGACTTGCGGCAGAGATTGGCGAACTTGATCCACATGTACATATTCTCGGCTGGGCTAATAACCAGGCCGCGCAACCTGAGCATGCGTTGCCATACTTCGACGTTCCTCTGGCAGCCTTTGAGGCGGGTCTCCCAGGTGCGGCGCATCGTGGCCTTCTTCGTCTCGTCGGCTTGCTTGTAAACGATGATCTCTTCGAGCTCGGCAAGCATCTGCACCCGGACAATGACCTGGTACGCGCGGTTGTACGACTCGCTCACGAGCGCGCTAAGCTCTGTGTCGAGGCCTTCGCGCGTCTGTTGGATGCACGCTGCGGCTTCCCGGAACTGATTTCGATGCAGCGCCAATATCGCTCCAAAGAATGATCGATCAGGCGAGTTTCGCTTCATGGATTGCAGGTAGTTATCCATCGAGTCCCATTTGCCTAAGCCCCAAGCTGCGGCAGTAGCGAGAGGGGCAATACGCCTCTGGACTTCTGGTGCCGAGTTTGCCCAGGTATTGCTGGTCAAGCTGGCCAGAGCATCCCACTCACCGAGAGCGTGCAGACAACGCATCTTACCCATGACAATATCAAGAGGAACGGCCTGGTCCCGCGGCATCTCGGCCTCTCTTTTGTTGTAAAACTGCAGAGCCTCTTCCCAGCGTTCCAACTTCTCAAACCACGTCTCCCTAAGCTGAATGCCATCCTTGTAAAGCTGCGCTTTCCTAAGAATGCCTATCGCGGCGTCGTACTGCTGTAGCTGGTTATTAATCACAATCAGGGCTTCGACTGCTGGTCCGCTCTGGTCCTGGAGGAATTCCAGCTCTTTGTAGTGAAGCGCCTTTGCGTATGCGTGGCATCGGCCAGCCTCCCTACCGAGAACTCGAATATCGATAGGCAGGGCCTTGTCGTCGTGCTCCATAAACTCGGCAAGGTTGAGCAAGAGCCCGAGCAAGTCCGGCGGCACGTTCTCAGATCGTATCGCATTCTCGATGTTCTGGATAAGCTCGTCTTGAAATTGCTCGTAGAGCTCGCTCCAGCACGAGACGAAGGCCGAGTTGAACAACTCGCGCGCGAGGGGGAGATGCACGCTGGCCAATATAGCACATGCGCGCAGGGCATGATTCGGAGACTCGGTCAAGAGGGTCGTGCTGAAGCGCCGTAGCCACTCTTGCCAGTCATCCTTAGTCGACTTGCCTTTCGTGTCCCAGGCGGCTTTGAGGTGTATCGCGTTCATCTCAAGCTTCTTGTTACCGAGGTCCGCGAACGACGGCTCATCTGACTGGTCAATGAACCGGGACTCAGAGCTCAGGTCTTGCGGCAACGCTTCTCCCTTCTGCAACTTGCTGACTAGAAGGTCGTAATTCGAGTGCTGTATCTGGTGTGCCTGCAAGACTTTGGTGACAGTGCTTATGAAGCGCAGGTAATCTCTGCCAAGCTGTTGGATCAGGGCGCACAGGGTATCGAGCGCAGCGACACGCAGCGACGACTCTGCGCCGGCAAGAATTCTGGTCAGCGGATGTATGATCTTGGCTGCGTAATCATTGAGGTTGACCTGGCGAGAGATCTTCCCAACGGTTTCGATGGCTGACTTTCTTAGGAACGAGGGTTGGCTCTGCTTCTCGAACGTGCGGACAATGACCGGGATGATGAGATGCATATACTCCTCGCTACTGGAACCGAAGACCAGAAATGCGTGCAGGACCTTTTCGGAGGGGATTCGCTTTGTCGTTGAATCCTTCTCCAAGATGCCAAGCATCCAGGGCAGTAGGCCCGCCAGGTAGATTTTGAACTCTCCTTCCAGTGATCTCGAAATGGCTTCAACCAACGACAATATCGTGGCTAGGAGCGATGCCGGTGCGTCCCAGAACTTGGAGAGGGTGTCAATTATATCAGGTAGGTAGTTCCTGATGTGTTGTCGCACAATGCTGACCAGCGTAGCTAGCTGGTTGAAGTACGACTCGACGCGACTCGTAGGGGAATCGCGGATTACCCTGAGGAACTCGGGAATAATGCGGTCAAGAAAGGATACACATTCGAGCCCCAGCGTCCGAAAGATGTTCATAATGGCTTCGATGACGGCTGCGTGGTGAGAGAGAAGAGAGGGATCCTTCAAGATGTTCAAGAGAGCATTGATCACCACAGTAGGGTAATACTCCTTGTTTGAGGGCGTTAGTCCTGTCATCATTAGAGAAATATCAGTCATTCGGTTGGACTCGACACGACGCTTCGCATCTGGAGCGCGCTCTTCAACTTGCTGTCGTTTGTTATAGTCAGCCATCAGTTCAAGGAATTTGGCCAGCTCGTTGTCTGGAGTCAGGATGTGTCGGGGAGACTTCATAAGCGTGAAGGGCATGGGCTTTAAGGGTTTCATAATGAAAATCTTGTCCTTGTGGTATGTTGGGTATTTGTCAAACTTGGATGGAAAGGCGGGCATGTGGTTCTGCCTGACAGGACTTCCTATCTTGTTCGTCCGCCGGTACTTCCAAGCGTAGTCGTCTTGATCAAGGGAATTCTGCTGTACCTGATGTCTGTAAGGATCTAGAGCGCCCAAAATTCCCATCAACTTGATTGTGCCCTGCCGGAGGGGTCCACGCTGAGGTTCGGTACGGATTATGTGCTGGAGGAGGTCGAGGAGTTCGGGATAGTCGAGATAGGGGTCTATAACGTAGCCAGAGTTGCTGGCGAGCTGACCCAGTGTGTGCAGCGCGGCTTCTCGCTTCACGCTGGAGGCTTGGTCTTGCAGAGCTTGGATAATGATGGGCATGAGCCTGTCTTTGTAGGGGAGCATATCTTCGCCTCCGACAGTAGCGAGCTCACCGATCGCCTTGAGGATGGTGGCGGCAACGGCATGGTTGGCATCGTTAGCCTTGGGGAGGAGCACCGAAATCATAGGCTCGACATATGGCTGGATCAGTTCATGCGCATTCTGAACCAGGTGACTGAGCAGTTTTGCGCTCTCTTCCTTGTTGCGCGCGGCATCCGAGAATTCGAGCTCGGTGAGCATCTGTATCAGCGTCTTGCGGAGTGAAGGTATCACGTAGGCCGGATTGTAATGAGCTAGACGTCCAATGATTGCAATCGCCACCTCCCTAATCTCGAACACTTCGTCGTTGAGCGCGAAGAAAAGCGTGCGGATGTTCTCAGCTTTCGCCAGGTGGGGGTCAAATCGCTCGTCGAGGGCCGCCAGTACCGTCTGTCGAATACTAGACTCTGGATCAGACACACCTACAGTTAGTAACTTCTCTATCACGTCGCCAACGACTTGCAAGGCGTGATAGCTCGTTTGGTTGACGATCGGGTCTTGCACGTAGAGCTGGCAGCACGTCAGAGCAGCTGCTTCGCGGATTTCGTGGTCGTCGTCTTCGACGTACTTGATGGCAACGTCACGAACGAACTCGTTGAGAATGTGGCCTACGTCCAACATTAGCCTCTGATATCGACGATAGAACGTCGAAGACGCATCCGGGCCCGTATCTGCGCCAGGGAAAGGGGGAAAGAGATAATTGCATAGCAGGTAATAGAGGTTCGCAGTATTAGTATCAGTATCGGCCAACTGCTCACCTGCAAAGTCGAAACTACCCAGCGTATTCAGGGCCAGCTTCACTTCGGCCTTTCTGTGATCGTACACCTGCGGGTCCTTGGCGTCCTTGGGTATGATAGGAACGGCAGAGAGCGTGTTGGGGGTAGGTGCTCCAAGCGGCTTGAAGGGCTCTCCACACAAGACTTTGCTAAGCATATCAAGCAGTCTCTCTTGGATAATGGCCTTCGCTGGCGGTATGTAAAAGGCCATGTCAACCAGGGCCTGGGTCAGCTTTGGAGTGAGTTCGCATGCAAAGATGGGGTCTAGCAGCGCCTCCATGTATTTGCTCAAGGTCTGACCGACCGCAGCCGCAAGTCTACTAATACAGTCGAACACGGGGTCGACGGAGCCTCGCCTACGAGACTGGATGCTGAGACCTTCTCGGACGTAGATGATAACACCATCAAGGTATGGCGCAATGGCACTCTTGACAGAGTTGGAGATGCTGCCGATGGCTAGAAAGGCGTCGTTACGCTCCTTATCCTTCTTGAGCATTCCGGAAAGATAGACCATGAACTTGTGGAGGTAAGAGTGTGAAAAGTCGTTGGGAGAATAGTTGGCCAAGGCGGGGATCAGGAAGACGACTGTTTTTCGTATCGTCGCATCTCGATGGTCTTTGTGACGGAAGGCAATCTCGCACGCGTCCTGGTAGTGGTCCTGCATGTACATGCCGCCTTGTTCGAGGAGTTCCCCGAGCACCAGCAAGGATGCGTGGACATGCTCGACGGTATTCGTCTTCAGGCCGACGATAGTTTCGGTGTACATCTTAGACATCCAAGCCTGCTTCATCTCCTGATCTCGTTCGCGAATGATGCAAAAGCACGCGCTAACCGCCTCGCTCGATGTCGCACGGATCAGCTGACGCTGGTCGCGAAGGCCAACCCATATCAGGTCGAAGATGAGGCCGACGTAGGTGTACATCAAGGTAGGCGCATACTTGGCCAGCTCGCGGAGGACTAAGACAGCACTATATCTCTTCTCCTCCACCCTGTCCGACTGAAGCCATTCCAGAGCAGTCTTGACCTCGGACTCTACCAGCTCAGAGATGAGCGATCCGCCAGGGTAGCAGAGCTTGCCAAGAGCTATGGCGGCGGCTTGCATAGGCACAATGTCTTTGCCTCTTAGGATGGTCTTGAGGTTCGCGGTAAACCGAGTGTATTTTGCCGTCACATCAACACCTTGGAAGTCGACAAGGGCGTCGAGGGCGTAGACGCCGCCCAGGCGTTCGGAGGAGTCGTTGCCATGGAGCATCAACGTGGTGATCTTGTTGTTGACAGCGAGGTAGAAGTTATTGAATTGATCGGGTGGGAGGTCTGTGTGGAATCGTCGTGAGCACATAGCAGGCTTGAAGAAACAGAAGCAAGCAGTAGGAGTGGCAGCCTATGTCCAGCAAAGAGTAAGGGGTCAGTGTATATAATACGCACCTCGATACGAGACGTCGACTAGGTTCCTCAGCGAAGCGGCCGCTCGTTTTCGTACTTCATCTGCAGACCTGCTCGAGTGAAGACAGTCAGAGGTGAATTCCCAAGTCAAAGGATGAATAAGCGCTCGACGAAGTGGTACCTTGACTTCAGATCTCTATTGATGGCATCTAGGGCCTCAATAGCCAGCGCGTACTGTTGCGCCATCGTGGGCGCCAACTCGGTGAAGTATCGCCCTCGTTAGGTAGCCTTTGGCCGTGTCGAGGGCAGCTTCATGAGCGGACCGGGACCAGAGGCATCCAGAATGGAGTTGAAGAGGCGTGCGACATTCGATCGCCAATAGACGGGAGACTAATTCGAGACTGGAGCACGATAAGAGGGGAGAGGATGTGAACAAACGGGGATTGTGATACCGCGGAGTCGTGAAAGGTGTGGGAGGAGGTAAGGATGGTAATCGTGTTTGTCGTAGATTTACTGTAGAGCGCAAACCCGCCTGTGTTTTGTTTAGGCTCAGAGCTGAGGTCAAGCTCGTGACAGGCGACGGGGTACGTGACGGAAGAGAGAGCTGTAAGATTGGAGGTAGCAGCAATCACAGCTCGGCAAAGTGGATGCTGTAGGGTGCTGATGGTGCTGGTACGGTTGGTTATAGGGAAGTTGGCACCTAAACCTTAGGTACATGCCTCTGCGCGCCAGCGTCATTTAGCGTCCAATCATTTGTAGCTGCAGCGCGACCCATGTCCTACTAATAGCGGCATCTATGGCCTGTAAGTATAGGCCATCACCACCTTAACAGCGCTAACACCAGACGAGACCAGGCCGTTACTGACCGATCAGCGGTACAAGACATGCACCTTCCCACGTCGGCTCCACCAAATTGACAAATTGATTGCCGCGAGACAGCTTTATCTTATCGATTAATGCAATACAACGCCACCTGCATCTTTACGAGAATCGCAGTACTAAACAGAGCCTCTCATTCACATATCCAATATTCTCATCCCATCCCGTCCCACCTCACCCAATCCTCCAACTACAAGGCGCATTGTTACGGGAGAAATAATTAAATACCTACTCATACCTGGGACCTACATTACTTATCCTACAGCAAACAACACATCCGCGCAATGGGTAACGACGGCGGCTCCATCCCCAAGCGGCGCGAGCTCGTCCGCGAAGCCGCGCGCCTCCCCAGCGCCTCGGAGCTCAAGGCCACCGCCCTCGAGAGCCAGACGCACGCCTGGACGATGTGCCCGCTGTCCGACGCCCCGCTCGACCTGGCCAACACGGTGTCCGACTGGCGCGGGCGGCTCTACAACTACGAGGCCGTGCTGCAGTGCCTGATGCCCTCGGCCGCCGAGTTCGCGCGCACCGGCGTCCGCAGCCTCAAGGACGTCGTCCGCCTCAAGTTCGCCATCCGCAAGGGCGACGACGACGGCAGCAAGGGCGGCGCGCGCCCCGAGTTCGCCGCCTGCCCCGTCAGCCTCAAGGAGCTGGGCCCTGCCACCAAGAGCGTCTACCTGGTGCCGTGCGGCCACGTCTTCGCCGAGGTGGCCATGAAGGAGATCTCAGAAACTGGCGACAAGCAGTGTCCCGAGTGCAGTACCAACTTCGAGGAGCGCGATGTCATACCTATACTATCAACAGACGAGGCCGAGATCGAGAAGCTGGCTAAGCGAGTCGACGAATTAAAGACGTTGGGCCTGGCACACAGCTTAAAGAAAGATAAGAGTGCGGGCAAGAAGAAGCGCAAGGCAGACGGTGATGCCAAGGAGAATGGGGCTAGCGGCGAAGCACGAAAGGAGAAAGACAAGAGCAAGACGGACAAGAGTAAAGACGACAAGAATGACATCTCAAGTCGGATAAATAACCCGATGACGGCGTCTCTCACGGCTAAGGTGTTAGCAGAGCAGGAAGAGAGGACAAAGCGGAGAAAGGTCATAGATGGCTATAAGAGAAGCGAGGCGGTAAGATAGTATAGCACGGCACTCGAAGGGTAATCCCCCCGACCGGTTAATGCGTAAAAGAAATGATACCACAAGCTTGAAAAGTATCCCTGGCTAGGTATACTCCTGACCGTACTAGGTAGTAGTATTCCAACCGGGTCTGTTGCTAGGCTCGTCACATTCCATCTAGACACCTACCAGCCCTGTATAGGATGTACCAATAGGAGATATCCCATGAGTTACATGATTTTATATTCTTGGCTCTTCTATCCACACCTGATCACAGTTCATCCTTAACGTGGCCGGGCTCTACGGCCTCCTCGCACACGGCGGGTGTGCCCACCTCCATCTTGTAGACACACTTCTCCAGCTCGCTAACGCGCCAGAGCTCTTCCGTCTCGGCACAGGCAAGCCACACGTCCGTCTTCCGGTTCGGACCATTCCAGCAGCCCTGGCCGTTCTCGTACCTCATCACCATGCGCTTTCCTCGTCCGAGCCCCTTGCCGTCGTGGCGCTCCTCCTCGTCCGCCTCGTCCCAGTCGAAGCGGTTGAAGTTGCCCATGGTGGTCTTTCCGCCGCCCTTCTTGCTCTTCTGGCTCGTTTTGTCTAGCCAGCACAGCTCGTACTCATATTCGCCCACCTCGGTGGTAATGCACTTGCCCTTCAGGTAACGGAAGATGTCGTCCTTGCCGTAGTCCTTCTCCAGGTCGCGCTGCTGCTCCTCGAGAGCTCGCCTCTTCGAGTTGACATCGTTGGCGACGGTGTCGTGGGCTTCACGGGCGGCCTTGACGAGGCGAGATTCACTCTTGCCAGAGCCAGCATCAGCCAACATGCCATTCTCGATCAGCCAGATTCGAAGCAAGTTGATCTTGGAGTGAAGGAAATCGCGAAGCGGGCCAGGGAGGTAGGCCTCAAAACTGTACACTACATCGAGTTAGCCAATAGTCAAAATGCCATCCGAGGGTTTCTCTGCGACATACGAATATCTGTATCAGTAGCTTCATCGTCCTCGAACTCCTTCCAGTTGACGCCAAACTCCTCGCTGTCCTCCTTCATGATTTCGTGGACTTCGATCTCGTTGAGATGTCCTTGGGAAGGGTCTTTCTTGGCAGCATAATCTTCAAAGGCCCTCACGGCCTTCTTGACACCTTCATCGTTGAAATTGGGGTTATACTCCTCTTTAAAAGCGGCCAAGATGCCCTCCAGCTCCAAGACTCTGTCCTTGAGCTGATTGCGATCACCCATTACGTTACTCAGGGTATCCCGCAGCTCATTGACCCTGTTCTTAGCGAGTCCAGCTAGCACTCCAAGTTTACCAGGCCCTTCGTCCTTGACTACCTTGAATCGCTCTTGGCGCTCGGCTTCATCGAGCTTAGCCTTCAACTCAGCCTGCTTAACCTCGAGCTCACTAATCTCCTCGTTGAGGCTGGTAATCTTGACCTCGACACGGCGGCGGAATTCCTTAGACTCCTTCACCATAGTTCGTCGACGCTTGTTGGCTCGCTCGAGGTTGTCTTTTCGCTCCTTCTCGACTCGTCTCCATTCCTTGCCGATCTCTGCGCACTTGTTGGCACACTTGACACCGCCAACCTTTCCGTACTCTTCGCTGCCATCGCAGCAGAGGTCATAATCGCATACGCCGTCGTTGACATACAGAAAAGGAACGTAGTTGCCGACATGACCCTTGTTCTCACACCAGAAGCCGGGGAGAGCATTTGTCGTATTCGTGGTGCCGGAGAGGGAGCCAGGTAACGGCTGCTCGGGAGAGAGGCGGTCTAATATGGCACAGGCAGCTGTGCCAGGCTCGTCGCTGCCATCAGGACAATCACACGAGTTATCGTTGACCTTGGAGGCTGGGATGGTTATAGAGGGGTGGCCGATACAGGTGAATGTGTCTTTGATTTCGTAGAATTTCACGACTATAGGGTTGCTCGTTAGCAACAATTCCTGACTTAGAGAGTTTCTGTTCCAAGAGAAACCCAGTTAAGCATCAAAGGCCACCTTTCCGTGCCGTGGTGGGGTGGAAATGCGGTGACGGACGAGAGTACGAGACGAAAGTGACATACATTCAGGACCAACTCCACGTGGCAGAGAGCCTGCAGTGACAATCCCATTGTGGGCGATGATGCCCAGAAGCATCAAGGCCTGAGACTGGCGCATCTTCAGGGAATGGAAAGAAATGTTATGCGCATGGACAAGAGATAATTGATAGGAATTGGGGAGTGGACAGAAAAGTGTCAAAAAAGTTAACACGACAGCATTTCTTCAGACGATTTCCCCACTGATGCAACTGGGGAGCTTGGCAACCTAGCTCCATTGCCGGGTGTTTAGCGCTTCGACATCCCTACGGGGTAGCTGAACGTGCTAAGCTATCCCCTGTCCTCCAATTGAAGGGTCCGTTAAACATGGGTTACAATGATAATTCCATTAAAGGGGATGCCCAAAGACACAGAAAAGATGACAATAAAGGCTAAAACATGATGTAACATGACATTAAGAGATATCCTGAGGTAGTAGCCTATTTCTTCGACTCGCTCTTTTGCTCTGGTGCCCCTTTCTTAGGCTTGTTCTTCGATCCTGGCTCGTTCTCATACTCGCCTCCCTGTTTCTCGTACTCCTTCGCGAGCTTGTTTGCCTACGCCAACGAGAGTCAGATAGTCAGATTCGCTAAGATGAGAAGGTTCGCTTCAGGATACTAACCTTCCACGCGGACCATTGCCCTTGGCCGCCGCCCGATTTATTTGGTTCTTGTTTGATGTCTAGCGATGGATTAGTGTGTTGGAACCCCTTGATCAATTCTATGGCAGGCATTTACCCTCTTCGATCTCCTCTCGGAGTTGAGGGTCGGTTGGTTTTCCTTTCGAAGAAGTCATTCTGATCGCTCTTGCAAAAGTCGGTATGCAATATCGTTTGATTGGCATGACAAGGTTGACGACATAATGTCAAGGCGGCAGCACCAGATATGCCATCTTTAAGTACATGCTCGGCCTGAAGTATACTCGAAACCTACTCTGCTGCTTGGAGATTATCTATGACGCCTTGTATTCTTCCTAGCATCATGTCCATCGTACCGGTGCTTTGGCAACGGACTACGCTTAGACAAAGAATCGGGCGCTAGTGTCGGGTACGGCTGAGTTTATTACCACATCATCACCCTCTCAAGTCGACAATACTCTTTGGCTCATAGTAGATGACATAGTCAAGTCTCAGGTGAAAGATCAAAGGTGTATCGTTTTCGGATATCCCAGACATGTCATGATCTGTGACATCGGTAGTAACCTTAGATATCAGGCGTAAAGCTTCGTGTGACCATTTCTAGCGCTGTTCCATCTCCCTTCGTAATGTCGTTAAGGCATCAAGAGATTTGCTACATTTTACAGATTTTCCCCTCAGCACAGGTTGTCTCCAAGTTTACCCACTCTCATGAGCAGTAGAGGCGCAGATCTATCCGCAGACCGCAGTATCTAGCTGATATTAGCCATGTTGCAAGTCAACTTGGGTATCTAACGGTGGTTTTATGCTTACTCATCGAAGAAAGGGGTTGAGGAATAATCCCAGCATTAGCCAGATCCTTGAAGCTCCATTCCGGTGCGGATTCTGTCTTCCACGTCCAGAAAATCCAGCCGGCGGCCTTCTCGTAGGCGACCATCTGGGCGTTGATGAAAGTAGCAATGCTGGTGCGCTCAGCCTCGGCGAGATTGTCAACCGAGCCAGGCGACTTTCCGTCACAGGCCGCGATGAATGAAGAGCCTTGGCCGTTGTAGTTAAAGCTGCCGTCGTAACGTGCGCCGACGCCGCGGCCGTTGAGCCACTTGGCACAGTCCGTCATGGCACCGGTGAACTCGCCGGAAATGGCCCATTTGTTGCTACTCGCCATCTGGTCCCCGAAGCCGCACGCACTGCTGACGTGCTGGTCCACACTCATCTGCAGCTGTCCGTTGTCGAACACCTCATAGTGGTGCGTGTCGAGCAGTAGCGACGACGACGCCGAAGCGGCGCCCCAGTCGTTCCAGCCCGTCGGGCCTAAAAACGCGTCGTGGAAAGCAACCGCGACATTGGTGCTCTGTAGATTACTTTGCCCTTGTGACATGAACTGCCTTATCGTGTCCATGTTGAGATCGGGGCCCATCGGCTCGTTAAGAAGCTCGATGGATGCTACTGCAGGATGAGAGGCAAAGTCATCCCGGAGCTTGTTCAGGGCCGTCAGTGTCTGGGAGACAGTGTCGCCCTGAGTCCAGTCGATAGCACCACGTCTTCCTGAGTTATCTATAAAACAAATCAGGCTCAGAAGAGGCAGTAGATGAACTTCCCTACTTACCGAACCCGTTCTGTGAGCCGGGAGCTCCATGGAGGTCTATCATGACCTATTTTACAGCATTAGCCATTTCATCATCACGCACATAAGTCTTTGGAACGGATCACATACCTTCAAGTTGTTATTGGCAGCCCAATCCAGAGCCATGCCGAGATACTTATAGCCACCGTCGACGTATGGGTCTCCAGCTACAGGGGTTACTGACCAATACCCAACTGGAATCCTTACGAAGTTAAGGCCTTTAGAGGCAATGTCATCAAAGTCATCTGCCGTGATCCATGTGCTCCAGTGCTGTTCGAGACGTGTTGTTGCTTCATCCGCGCCAAGAGTTTGCGTAAGTGTGTACTCATCTACGACGTTGTCTGGCGTTGCCTCGAATAGAGACGGTGTGATCCATGGCTAGCAATTTGTTAGCTCACCCTTGACATTCGCGACATGTTCCGAACCTCAAGGACAAGCCATCCGCCCAAGTTGACGCCCCTGATCTTTTCACTTCCAAAAGCAAATTTCAAATCTCTCCTTGTCAGGGGTATCGTTCCTGGTGGTGCCGCTTGGGTCACACTGCCGAGCCATATCAGACCCGCCACTAATGTGTGTAGGAGACTCATTGTGCTACCGTCTGGCTGTTCAATCATATGTGGTATATTCGATCTAGCCAGGTACAAATTGCGTAGTGTGGATTTCGAAACTACGGAAGACGAGGCACTTATACACAAAACCGATCTCAGTCCCGTTCCCTGACTCTCAACGTATTGTGAGGAGCAGCCCCGAAGCGTCTATGATGCGAGACCATCGTCACCGCCTAACCACGCGATACACAAGAATCCTATTTTGAGAGATATTGCCAACCTGACAGAGATGACGATGTCATTATATCCTTGCAATGCGAAGTTGCCATGCGGGGAAATTGGTGTGTTGGGTTCTTATAGGATGAGCATGACGTCGGGGGCGTTGTACGCTTTGTATCTCTAGTCGATCGCCCCGGATTCTGGCAGCTAATGTGTTCCTGGTCTCTTTAATTTCCCATCTCATACTAGCACTGTTCAGGCCATCTCCCTATGAGACATTGTGATTTCCACTAGCTGGAGGTGATCGATCTATTTTCATTCAGGTTCTCCAAAAGACCTATAGCGATCATTCTCGCGACATCTTTTCCCTGGTGTTGGGGTAAAGGGGCTACCTTCGATATGAACATATGCTATGATTGTAATGCCAAATTTTCTCGAAGCTGGTATTATACCATTTCACCGAAGATGGTAACCTCTAATGCTAAAAGAAATCCCCTCCCCCCACAACAACTTCTTGCCAAATTCCAGGGATTTTATATCCGGGAGAGAGCCATAGGGCTCACGTAGTATGGCAGCGGACTCTTCCAAAATATTCTTAACAATTGTATGAGTGTTGCTTTTAATTTATGTTCAAGATCAGGCACGACGTCTGTGAAAATTGTGATGGCGCCAGAGTTTGATTCCTTTGCCAATATTCGATATTTGGATGCTTCTTTTATAGCTTCTATGGTACTTTAATCATTTATTGTCGATAGCTGCTGGAAGACCTATCCCTGAGTTGCCTTTTATTAGTTAACGTCTGTCGGAAGTTTCTTAAACCCAAGATTCCTTTGTATCCGTTGTTCTTCACTGGTCCTTCACGTCTCATGCTACTAGAATAAGTGACTAACTACATGGAACTTGAGTAGTGAGTTCCCAAGCTAGCCGGCTGCGCAGTAATTGATCATGTCGTAGCTTTCGACCAAAGAGGTGGTGCCTATAGACTCTGTGCAATTGACTGCCTCGATGTTACCATTAAATTGTTTAGTAAAATCATGGCAGTATGAATGGTACTAGAAGAGTTTTCTAGGCCTTCGGCTCATGTGGTCTTATAGGATATCAGCTATACTCTAACTTGACCATGAAATGGCCTTAAAGTAGCATAGTTCAGTCACATAGTAGCGTCAGTTATGAAAGCGTTCGTAGGTAACAATACCAACTATCTACCTATGACAGGAATGAACGCATGCCACATCAACACACCCTATAAGCGGCTTGGCCTACTCGAGAGCTCTGACTCAACGAGACTTTTATTCTAGTGAAACTTCAAGGGCTTTACATAAGACCAAGTGAATTTTTGCCATAAGCTTCATCTCTTCGAGGTGGCTGATGCTCTGTCGTAGCAATACGCGTTTCGAGTTATTTTATACCTTTCTAAGATATTGCTGTCAAGGGTCAGCCCCTGAAGGGAGAAGGGTGAATGATAGGTGGGCGGACTGGTCTGGTACTGTCTAACTAGTAGCTCGCCCAAGAAAAAGGGTAGGGGATACTGATATCGTCCACCCTTCTCCTCTCATTCTTTAAGCTAGATTGCTCTCTTCCTTATATACAACTCATCTCCAGCCCCTTCGGGGTTCCGAAGCCGCTTATTAGCCAATATCAGAGTTCCTGGTTATAACCTAATCCTAGAACTTCTCATCTTATTAACCTGAATCGAGACTTTCTCCCAGGGTATAGCTGCTAGGGAGCCGAAGATGTTAGATATATCCGTGAGAGAACAGCTGTTCAAGCACTCCATGATGCCTGACAGTCTGCGACTTCTGACAATTGTACCATTTATATCCTTGCTACCTTATACCTCAAAAGTTGTTCATACGGCTTAGCGTACCTAGAGCAGATTAGGTGTGTATTTGGGCGAAGAATGAGAATCTGTTTCCTTTTTCCCTTCGAGAAGGCCGCTAAGATTCCCAACACTGAAGACGAGTGTTGACACAGGTTTGAAACGTCTGGAATGTAATGGTGTACTTGATAAAAGGAGTTCCATGCGATTTACACATGCGATTGACTGCTACTGCTGTATAGAACGTCGCCGCACGGAGCTCATCCCACAGATCCGGTTACCGCCAGTAAAACCTAGTAGATACAAGTGTAGGCCCGGACTAGAAAATTATAAACCTGACACGGCGGTATGTTCGTACTCCCCTTTGCATTGGCGCATGTGTACTATTGATATTATTCCATCCTAACAACCGCCTAAGGACGTCAAGCCGACCGAACCTCGCCGTGATCTTTAGCAAGGTAGCACCTTTCCCACGCCTCATCGCAGATCAGGATTAGGCGTTATTGTGCGTGATGATGGCCTGCGTGGCCCGTCTTCTCCATTTCAATGCCGATAGCAAGACGACACTACCCTTCGATTAGCAGAGGCAGCCAGCAAGTTACAGGTAGTAGAGAAACCTACATCTCCTGTCAGTTAGGAGCTGCCTGAGCTTCTGAGCTCAATGGCACTCGGCGCATTCCTTGTGCTTGCACCAGGTGCAGTTCGTGTTGATGACGAAAACGCCACCGCATTTGCAACAGTGAGAGGCGTACATGGTGAGTAGTTGGTGGTGTTCGATATGTTATCCGACTGTAGTTGATGAAGGCTGTGACAATGTCTGTTCCTTTGGATATTCCTCTGAAGAGGTCAAGTGCTGTCTTTGAAGAGCTGTACGTTCGCTTTATGTAGAGGAAAAAAAAAAGTAGTGTCCGGCCTTAAGCTTTCTCGGCCTTTGGGGGATCCGACTTTGATATAGGCTTCCGCAAAAGCAAATGTTGCCGCCGTATCGGGACCAAGGGAAAGCATCGCAGGGTCCTCATGCTGCTCGAGGATGCAGGGTCCAGACACGACAATAGAGCTACCCCGCATCGAATTCCAATTCTTGGAAACGAATCATAGCTTCAAGTGTGATGCAGTAGGACCTAAGAGGAAAAGCTGAGGATTGGGGGCTGATGGGAGATGGTTCAACTGGGAGCGTGACCGCGCGAATTTTGTGTAGCTCCCTGCCTAGCTGGAGGAAGGCTACTCTTGTCCCCCACGCTCTCTTCCCCGGCGCCAGCGTATGACTGGGCGTGCTCCAATTTCTTTGACCATCGTAAAACCTAATTGCGAGGGCCGGACGAGTGAGCTCTGGCAGACCTGCTGTGAGGGTCTATTGGCCATGGTCGTTGCGGCAAAAGTCGGGACTGTGAAGAAGTGGCGAAAGAAAATCGGGTTAGATGTGCGTTTATATCACAGATCTTCCTTTTTCTTCATCTGATAGACTGATCTTCTCAGTAATGAGTCGTCGTTTATGATCCTCGACACACTGGAGGTCATTTCAATCTATCTGAGGCACCAAGACAGCCCTATATGTCAATATGGACGGGGGCGGCACAATATGGACGATTCTCTCGATTCTTGCATGGGTACGTCGATGGAATAGGTAACATTCGTGCGTCCGTCAGACTCCTCGCAAGACGCGTCGCGTCTGCGCGTCTAAGAGAAAGAACTTAGGCGTATGATATGACCATCTCCAATAAAAGCAATCTCAGACAGGCGCGCCACGATACTTGGCAGGACGGATAAAACACAACCAATACCTCTGGGTAGGTAGGGTACGGTACCGACAGGAAGGTAGTGGGTAGCAGCCTCGTGTTGGACAGCAGGGTATCTTAGTTGACGGAGCCGAAGGATCGATAAAAGTCGAGCTGCTCATTTTGAACCT
Organism: Hypoxylon sp. FL1284; assembly: GCA_022432365.1. Classification (NCBI taxonomy): domain Eukaryota; kingdom Fungi; phylum Ascomycota; class Sordariomycetes; order Xylariales; family Hypoxylaceae; genus Hypoxylon; species Hypoxylon sp. FL1284. The sequence goes on along the minus strand of JAJJXE010000005.1, from coordinate 193,047 downwards.
TTGCCTTGGGACCGTCCCGTCGGCAGCAAACCTGACATAGGTACTACAGGCAGGTGAGTACACCGCTGAGTGTAGGTACTTGATTTTCACGTGGTAAAAGCAAACCTTCTAATATCCATCTCGACAGTCTCGTTTGATGATAATGAAAGGTATCTCGTATCTGCTATCTTGGCATCTCACCAAATGCACCCCACATGAGACTTGGGAGACTCTCCGAATCCAAGGTACTGTTGGTGTGCACCGCAAGAAGGAAACAACCAAGAGACTTGGCTTTATGGTACTGTATCATCATGCTATCGTCCGCAACGACTCCGCAAAGGTAATTCGTCCATCAGAAGCCGTCGTCATCTGCCATATAATCCTTCGATTTCTGCCTGACATGATATTTGGTGACACAACGAAATGGGTCGTCGTTCCACGGTTGGTTGCGGATAGATGAGAGAAGAAGCACAGAGGCCTTCTCTCGGGACGATTCCTCCTACCTACCCACCTGGGCTTCTAAGACGCAGCAAACTTTTGATAGTGCAGGTACGACGTGGAAGCAATTGGGCGGATATGACGGAGGTGGCACGGCTGGTACGACGTCGACGGGTTCCATGATGCAGACGGTGGGTTCATGCAAAGAACCGTTACCTGCATGTTGAAAGCTGCGTGTTTGCATGTCCAGGTATGGGGCGTTTGTTAGAAATGGCATATCATCTTTCTTCTTATTGGTTTCATCCAAACATCTAATATATATCCAAAGTACATACGTACGTATGCTATGACAGTCTGGAATGCCGCCATTCGAAAAATAAAATTATCAGTTTAGGTAGAAAACGAGCATGGTTAACCTACCTCGTGCTGTTTGCCTAGCAAGCCTTACTACAATTTAAGCCCATGATGTTGTCAAGGATATTCCCCAAAATCTTCCGGGCGATGTGGATCAGGTAATAAAATAAAGATTCGGCGTGCCGCAGCGATCCATGTAGCCGGATCTTGATGCATGACTATGAGGCAGGTACCTGGGTAGGTACCTAAGAGGAGATACCTAAGAGGAGGTAGGTGTACAATAATGAAGATTTCTCATCTAGACTTTCAGTATCATTCAGGTCATACTCGTGTCTACCTAGGTAGATACTGCTACTTGACGGAGACGTGGTTGGTGTATAGCTAACTTCTAGGCGTTGTTAAAGTGAGGCCAAAGTGGTATCGGCTACTCTTGAAATGACTGGAGTACGACGATAATATATGTGCTTCTTGGACGAATATCTTATCTTTTTTGGCCTATTTGTGCCCCATCTTTAATGCTCGAATACGGATTCCATGCTAGCCAGCTAGTACGGACTGACGGAGTTGAGCGACGTGTTCCTGGTGAAAGTGCTAAGATGAGATATGAGATGTCATCTTGGGCCACCCCCGCATGGAGGGTCTAATTACACAAGCACACAACATGCCAAGGCCATTTGATTTACGCTGTCCCGTCGTGTGCTGTCCTCTCCTGTAATCCTGACCTGTCTCATACTGAATGTCAGATTGTCAGGTGCACTAACGTCATGACGGCATGAGTAGCTCGATCCTTTCGTTCTAACCTATGATGATCAGATGCTGCGTGTGTGGAAAGGAAAAAAAAAAAAAAAAAAAAAAAAAAAACAGAAAGAAAAAAAGGAACACGGCTAGAATTTACCGATGGGGGGACGGACTGCGGATGCGACCCACCATTTCAGGGGTAGGCGACTCAGGGGAGAAGCCCAACACGGTCAAGCGCCAGGAACAGAGGTCTGATTGGTTCGCGGATGCCATGGTCGACCCGCAAGAATGGGACTTACCGCGCGCCGGCGCGTCAGTCACCCTGTCACCTTGCTTTTTGTGTCAGTGCAGTTTTGTGCAAGACACGACACAGTTTACATAGTACCTACTATGTGATAGGTCTGGTCTTGGTGTTGGCATTGGCAGCTGACAGGCCGTTGAGCCCTGAGAGGGCTGAGATGATAGGCGAGGTACGGTTCAGGTGTGTTCAATTCCCCTGAGCCCCTGAACGTTACTTGTGCCAGGCTCACCATCTACGTCAATCAACCTCAGTCCACCATGTTCTTGCTCTGCCATTCGTGCTCGACGCGGTTGGTGTCGTAAATGCTTTTTACATGCTACTATGTACGGATACTGTATGAGTGGCCAAGTTGCTTTTGAATTGGGCCGGACGGTTCCATATCTATCCTCAAAGGGGCTCGCTGGAGGGCGCCGTTTGAACCTCGGCTTGTCTGACAGGAGCCATGTCTCTCGTCGAAACACACCACGGCAGCATGGTCATAAATGTGGTGCTGTCAACATGCAAGGCAGATGGTGATCTGGTTGATCTGCTTCTCTGCGAGGGCGTTTGTGATCTTGATGGCTGGGCCCCCTTATGGGCAGCCTACCTGGAGGTAGATCAGCGTGGTCAGGCAGACTGCTAGACAGGACGGGTGATATGCCGTGGCTGCATGAAGCTGGGGACGGTAGGTTTTACTTAGATCGCTGGGATGATAGTCGTCTCACGTCTTGGGCGTAATTGCTTTTTGTATTTTATTTTTCTTTAATTTTTCTTCCATCCTTCACGTTCGGTATTGATCATTTCCTCCAAGACCCTAGGGTCAGCTGGTGACGGGACGAGGACCGGCCGGGCCAGCGCCGTAAACAGTAGTGTACGAGTGAAACAGTCGCCTCTTCTAGCATCCCCCGCGCGGACAGAAGCAAAGGTCATTGCCTCTTGGTACATAGTAGGTGAGAGCACGTATGCTGGCTGGCAGGGCTGGCTTGACTGGCCAGCTGGCTAGGTGTTGTACCAGCAAATCTTTTCGAGATCAATGCAGTGTAATTAAACCTCAAGCAACGTATATCATCACACAGCGTCTGAGTGCCATTCCTCAGCTGTTGTACGACCTGCACGGCAGCCTCAAAACGCCATCGAGTCTCAGCCCGTCTCAGCAAGCTGGACTCGCCTGATCACCTTGGAGTCTCGAGTCTACGGCCATCACACTACGGAATAAGTCGTGAAGTCGCAGTCTGCTGTGACTGTGAGGTCCCTCTCTGCGCCTTGCGACCGGAAAGGCGTGTCCGCGACAGGGGCAGGCGAAGCATTACGATCGTCATTTCTACATAGCAGAAAAGAGATACTTATTAATCGTCCGACCGCTGCTACCTACGTTTATGATTTACTAACCACACTCGGCTCGGATACGATGCTATTGCAATGATTATACCTATATAGATCCCTATACGTGAGTGTCTGACGGGGTGTAAAGGAGAATAAGCTACCTCAACCCCGGAGCATCAATCGTATTGTGTAAGAGAGCTTATGTCCCCTGCCCACGTGCATGCATAAATTCTAGTTACGAAAAGGATTCTCTTTATATCATGACTGAAATATTTTTTTTTAATTACTTGGCTGCTCAAGATAATGCTTCTTTATTAAGACAGTGATCCCAATGCGCTAGATAATATTTCCCCGTCCCCTTCCTGGTCTGCCAGCTTATCTGGCAGCCGTCTGAGCACCGGCCATTACTTGGAGAGGCTTTAGGGGGTTTAGGAGCTCAAGAGTCTAAGGCTGCACGCTGGGTATTCGAACTAGATACGGTTAGGCGGACAAGATGCGGGACTTGGAGGGTTTGGTGATGTTGACCAATAAGCTACCAAATATCTACTACGTAACCACTGCAGGTACTTCGCATGTACGTGCTTCTCCAATGTGATTAGGGAGAGAAAAAAAAAAAAAAAAAAAAAAAAAGAGAAACAGGCGAGTAGACGAGCGACATAAGGAGAGGCCGTGTACGCGAGAATGTACATATAGATAGGCCTATGCCTGACAGCGGTATGATATAGGCCTAGCGAGTCTAGGTAGGTGCCAATGCTGGCGAACTGGCCAGTCAGATGGCAGACACGGCTGCGTGTGTACATGTAATACCACGGACGTGCATGCATGGCAGGGCCGCGGCAAGCTTCCATGCAGGGGAGGAGGGGTTTCTGTTCCAGGATGGGATCCATTTTCAATGAGCTTGGCACCTTGTACCCAGGTACTCCCTGTATCCGCCCTCAATTTCCACCCACTCGGTTCTCCCATTTTCGTCTCGACTGATCGTCCTGTTTTGTCGTCCTATTCCCTGGTCTTCTGTCGAGTCTTAAGTTGAGGCACTCATGAGCCTGGCCACCCTCGTTTAGTCGTTTCGTCTGTCCCGTCACTTCTTCTTCTTCTTCTTTCCTTCATCGACCTGGTCGCCCAGTATTTGTTTCCACACGCCAGACAAACACGCCTCACCACACAGTCATTCCTTGCTTTTGCTTGACCTCAACGCGGCACTCAAACGAACCGACCACGCGAACTATCGATCGATTCGAGCAATCAAGACCGAGCCACAGATATTCGAGTTCCATCGACCGGGATCCAACTGAACACCGTCGAGCGAAGAACGATACCGTGAAGGAGAGGATCATACCATCGTAGCGGTTCTCTAGCATTTGCTGAAGTTGTCATCACGCACGACCTTGCAGTCGAGTCGTCTTTCATTTCAAGAGCACGACCTTAGAGTTCGAATCTGCCAGCTCTGCTAGCCACGGCGTCGGCTTGCGGCATTCATCTGCTCCTAGCCTATTCTGCAGGAACTAGGCACTCGACTGTCGTGCCACCTTGATTCTACCTTGATTCTTCGTTCTTCTGATACGATTTACGATACAATACTTCGCGTCTCTCCAAACCAATCTTTCTTTCGCTTATTTGGGCTGAAGGACTCGATTACCTCTTTCCGAGAAAGAGACTGGCTTATCTTGGCCGTGTGATCGCCGGCTGGATCACCTACAAATTCATGCTCGATCACTCCCTTGGCCGACCCCAGTCCCAACCCAAACAGTGAAACGGCCCCGATACGAGGTTTTTCGTTCGCAGGTACGCTCTTCCAATAGCCTTGCTGGCTTCTGTTTTCGATTTTTCCTTTACAAGAATTGTTTTCGGCGCGAGGGCACCGAAAATTAGTTTACCAGTTATCTTTGGTAGAATCCCTACCCTCTTCACCACTAGGATCACGACAAGGCCCAAAGCCCCTTTACCGTCCCCTATCACCCCCACCACACATTTACTCAACATCCTGGTACTCTGAACGGATCAAATCGATCCTACACGGCAATTTGCCTTGCGCCCTTTAGCTAACTTCTCGTCTCGATACAGACCTACTTGCAGGTTTCCCGGATACTCTGTCCATAGTCGATTATTGTCGCCGACGCTGTTTATATGCTTTAATGGTATGTAGACCGGGATGACTGTTGGGTAACGCGTCTCTATCTACGGTACCAAGCTATTTATTACCTCTAGCCAACTTCTGGGGAAAGATTGCTGGAGTTTATTGACCCCCGAGTTTGAACATCAGCCTTAACCCGACTCGCAAGATGAATCGCTTTCGGACAAAGAAGAAGGGAAGAGATGATATCTCAGCCCCCCGACCTTCTCAGGATTCTGAGTCGTCTATTCCCTTTCGTCCATTCAGAAAGGGGAAGAAAACCCAAGAGCCCGAGAAGGTCGAGATTGACCTCGCCGCGGCACTGCCATCGAGCGATGAATTCCGGACGAGTTTATTAATGACGGGTCTCAGCGCCCGATTCTCCATGTTGCGAGAGCAAGACGACCCAAACACCAAGATCGGCAAAGCCAGCGACGACAGCGTTATTTTTTCCAACAGACAGTCCAGAATGGATTATGGAGGGTTTGGAGGCCTGGGGGACATTGCTGAAGTGGAATCGATCAAGACCGCCGCACCTTTTGCTCGGAAAAACTCGTACAACTCGGACGATGCAGATTCGATGAATGCTAGTAGTATCATGGGACGTTCTAAAGCGACCGAGGGTAACAACCTATTTGGCGGGCGCCAGAAGATCTACAAGATCCCGATGGGCGCCAATTCTTCTAGAACCGTTGGGGGGATGGGAGGCCGAGCTCTTTACGACGACGACGTAGCCCTTTCGGCGTTTCAGAAATGGCGGCAGGCCGAGAAGGAGCGGAAATATGCCGAGGGAGAGCAAGACGAAGGTGAAAAGAGGGATTGGGCCGATATAGAACCGGACACCTTACGAGCAGATTCGCCAATCCTCAGTAACTACAACCAAAAACGGGAGACATCATCCACGACATCATCGTTCCCGTCCATGGCTAGGAACTCTTCTGCTGCAACCTCCATCACATCCTCTTACCGCGCTCCGTCCCTGAAAGACTGGCAGCCCTCAGCGAATTCCACGCCAGCTTTAGAGAGAAACGTCACGCGCACCAGGCGACTGTATGAATCTGGACTGAACAATGACCTACACGAGCAACAGTCATCGGCACTGTCGCGCATAGACACCCTGGCCCGGCAGCGAACATTCGGTACTCGAACACCTGACCTGGCGACCAACTCTCCATCGCCCACCGCTATGGGGTTTGCCGAGCGGTTCAGCAACGAGCGAAAGGTGCTGGCGAAGTCCAGCGCGCCGAACCTTCGATCGATAAGCCCTCCTACCACCATTTCCTCAGTCGGTACTCCGGACCTAGGAGTGCGTTCACCCAGTGCGACCGAGATGAGACCAAACTTTGGCGGAGCTCCGCCTTTGAGTCCCCCGATCAGCGAGGCGGAGGAAAATTCGATTCTTGCCATCCACCCCAGCGACCGTGGCAAGGCCACTGCTCTCGGCGTTTTTCAGAAGCCTTTGCAGCCGTACGATGAGTCAAGGTACGCTCAGAGGCAGTTACAACGACAGCAGGGACGGGAGACACCAACACAGAGATTTCGGGACGAGCTCAACATGTCCTCTTTGAGCCATAGGTCTAGTTCGTCGTCAGCTCAAAGGAAAGAATCAGAGACTAGAGCCAGGGCGGCTCCCGCGACGACCGAGCCAGCACCAGACCAGGATACTTCGACATCATTCTTAGCTGACTCTAACGACTCAGGCTGCTCTCCTGCTGTATCACCTAGGCCCATACCATCTCCGCAAGTGCTTCTACGACGCCCCTCGGACCGCCAACATCCAGCTTTCCGCGACTCTGCTGTGCTTCCGCTTGTGTCAGGACCTAGAAAGTCCAGCGGCGAGTCTTCACAAATTACAGACAACCCCTCGTCCCTTCCCCCTGAGCCGAAGGAAGTTTCGCCGGCGGATTCCCCGACGCTGGGCCCCACTGCCGATGCTGGTTTGAGTGGTATGGTTCGACAGCACCTTCGAGGCGACAGCAATGCTTCGTCAAATTACGGTGGCATGCCTACAACAACAGGTTTAGAGTCTCGCTTTCCGGCGGATTCCGATACGGCGTTGGCCTTCCAAGACTTGGGAGCTGGAGGAAACCCGTGGGAATTCTCAGACGCTGGCCGGGACTGGGCTTTGGACTTGGATGTCAACGAACTGATGCCCGATGCTCTATCTCGATCATCAAATATTCCCGACATTGACGATGTGAACAATGCTCGCGCTGGCAATATGACTGGTACTAAAGACGACCGAGATGAATTTGCTAGTCAGCTTGCAAGCGGAGCACGACGAGTACGCGAACGGCTCACAACGTATGTCGAATCCGACAGTCGATCTGCTTCACCTATCCGGGAAGATGATTTTGTAGGATCGGGGGATCGGCCGCTACCTACACGGCAAAACAGTTCTGACATCATACGTCAAAAGAGCAGCCTCGGATCGTTGGCTGACCGAGGTCGGGACAACTCACAGTCCAAGGCGATGAAGATGCTTGGAATAGGAGCTCCTCCGACAATGCCGGCGCACGAACCGGCACAGGAGGAACGAGGAAGCCAAGCCAAGCCGCTGGAGCAGAACCAACGAGAACACCGAGGAAATGGTGCCGAAGAACCCAGCGCTGGACTTCGAGCTTTCAGACAAGCAAGACGTGATCTACAAAAGATGAAGGAATTGGAATCACAAAGCCGACATCAACAGCAGCCTTCAGGCGCTGTGCCCGATTCCGACTCATCACACTCCACGCCTAGTAGAGAATATACTTCCAAGCAGAGATCGCCCGAACGAGACCGAAAACCACCCCCTGTCTTCTACCAGCGGACGCCGAGCGAGGAATCCAGGAGAGAGATTCAGCGCTCAGAGAACTGGGATCAGCCAAGGTCCGACCGCGACAGGAGTGGCTCCGACTCGAGCAACGGTGTGCGATCAAACAGCCGGCCACCGCGGCCCATGAACAGCGTTAGCGGCCGAGGAAATCCGCAGCTGGGGCCGAGTGGAGTCGCGCCCCGACCCCCGATGATCGTTGCCGGTCTGCCCGGAACCGATATCAAGCGCTCTCCAATAATGCCTCCCCAGCCGTACCCGGGATCGTCACAGTCCAAGCAACCTAAACTTGGGCCCAGCGGCAGTCTCCGTGTTCAGACGTCTCGTGGTGTCGAGTCTGGTCTACCGTCCCCTATTTCGCCTATGCCTTCGCCGTTCTCTTCCAGGGGTCCCTCAACTCCCGTTAATACGCTTCCGGCTTCGCCTCGCCCAGCAGTTTTTCCGATCCAGGGAACCGACAGCGTAGCTAGCACAAACGATGGCACGAGGCGCAAGATTAGGCCAAAGGATATATCCGACCCGACATTCGTCATGTCAACATCGAGCGTCCCGACGGTAGATCTGCCGGACGCATCACGGAACAGGTCCCGCAGCAACAGCCGAACAGCACCGCCTCTACCACCCATCAACCCAAGGCGAAGACAGGATTTCTCCAGCACGCGAGCTGTCTTCGACAATCTCAGCCGTCGCAACACGGAGGGCATCCAAGGCGAAGCTAATGCGAGCATGCCAAACCTGTCGTACGGCAAGCCAGCAAACAGAGACGACGACCCGAGACCCGGGCGCAGGCCGCTGCGCCCTATGGCATCCGAGGGCCTGGGCTTAAACACGAGGAAGCCCAACAACGCGCCTCCTATCACCGTCGGTCCACCAACGTCTAGGCGAGTCGTGACTCAAGGGCCGAAAGACCCCGGCATGGGATTACCGGGCGGTATGATCTAATACCCAATGGCTTTTCGCCTCTTCAAGTACGGTCCGCCACGGTCGACCCTACAAGTTTAACGAAACGTAACGAAATACCTATTCCATGTTATATTGTACTCGCAAGGTGCGCGAGACGGTTAATTGTATATTCTGTAAATTCTAAACCTCGCACCGGCATTTTATTTGCTTTTTTCTTTTACTCCCACACACGGAATTCGCTTACCGCTTTACTATCGGGTTGGCTCGGAGTCAAGAGTAGGAGGCGAAGTTTAAAAACAATACCTGGCAGCTTTATCAATAATTTTGGTGGAAAAGGTAGGGGAGGAGGCGGAGGACAAACGGGCTAAGAATGCGCGCAACTACAGTTTAATGGTTTTCTCAAATATCCCCGGGGCATTTACTGTATGGAAGGGCTTAAAAGGTGTCAAATCAGACCAGAGGCATAAAAAAAGAGAAGGAAAAAAGTCGGTGTCTCGCTTCGGACCGCCGTACACGACTTCGAGGGCTGAGTGACCAGCATTCAGGCTTCTTCTGGTTTAGCGGAAACATAACATGTAGTGTTGAGTTATCCCCATTGTTCGATATCACAGAGTAGATCGAGAGTGCGCTCGACCTGAAAATCAAAAACGATAGGTCTAATCATCATGCGTCGAGTGTTCAGTATGAGTGATGTAAGCTGCCCCTATTCACTCACAGTCGGCTTACAAAGGTAAAGGAATGTTTAGAGAATCAAGTAACGACTAGGTCATTAAGTCATCGCATTCATCGGTGCTATGAAAACAGAAACTACCCGGTAGCTACGTCGATAAATCATCGCATCTCTAGTAAATGAAGAAACCTTTTCTGATATCCTCCAGTCCTTAACGTTTTTGCCTCGTTCCATACTCACACCCAGATGTCAAGTAGATTTGGTACCGAACGATGGGCCCTGGTTAAGGAGCGCAAGGCTAGTAGTAAGGGGAGGGGGATCGGGCGCTTCTGTTAAGCCTGCGGCTCTTTCGGCGACGTCCGTCCTGCGTCGAGTCCCGCCTCTTGGATCTCGAGCTCGCAGGAGAGTCGGCATGCTGTCCCGCGTCCTGGCTATCCCCGAATCTAAGTCCTTTGGCAGCCGACCACACTTGGGCTCCCACCCACTTCATGGCATTCAGCAAACCCTTATTCACCTTGGGCTGAAGCACCTGCTCCTGGAAGTCGGCGGCCTTGGACCACTCGACGGCGGTCTGCATGTCCTGCAGGTTCTTGCCCCAGGTGGGCAGGGCATACAGCTCCTTTACCAAGTCCTCGACGCCTTGCTCGTCCAGCTGCGCGGCACCATCCGAGCTCCCCATCTGCTCCCCCAACACCTTGACGCGCTCCTGGTACTGTCGCCTGCTCTTTTCAAGGTCTCGCAGGCGTTCTTCGTTCTTCTTGGTATCAACGCCTTCGGATTTGTTGAATGCTACCGTCTGCGCTTCTTCCTTGATCAGTTCGTCAAGGTATCGAATCATGGCATCATTGTATGCTACGATAGAGTTATTCTTGAGAAACAAGCCGAAACGGGCTGCCGCGTTCCGTATCTGCTCCAACTCTGCTTGAAATTCGGCGATCTTGTTTGCGCGAGTGCTTATGCCCTGCTTCTTCATCTCAACGGCCGATTGATGTTCGTTTATCTTGGATTGCACGTCTTGGTCAGTGCATTGGTCTACTCTCTCAACCTGGGAGAAACAGATGTGCATATGCTCCTGCCAGTGGTGCTGGTGGCATTTAGCTTCCCAGCAAGAAACGCTCTTTCTAAAGGCCGAGCATCCTCTCAAATCGGGATGTCCGACAACTTCCTCAATGACCCCCTTTACATGACATTCGTCATGGCAAATCGAGGTGTACTTCGGTCTCTTTACGCCTGCGACATCTATGAGCTCGACGCAAGCCGCGTTTTTTGCACACAGTGCGCGGCCTCTGCAGCCGTGTTACCTCGATCTCAATTTTGGAGTAATGCAAGCACTTCTCTAATGCCTGCTTGTGACTTTTGGCGCTCTTCAGCTCGTCTATCTCCTCCTGGTTGAGTCTGATGGTTCGCTCGATTACGTCAACAATATCAGCAATTGGCATCGTCAGCTGCAAGATGATCTCCCTCGACCGGTTGAGACTTAGAGTGCCGTTGGCTAGATGAGGTTCGAGAGATGCGCAATGCTTGAGTAATCGGCGAGTCTCTTCAGCCGAATGCTGCCAGCTCTTGCGAAAATCGTCCTGGTTTGGCATTAGGTATTCCGCCTGCTTCTTGGCCGCAAGGCACCGGAAACTCTCCGAGTCGAAGCAGAAGGTTGAAGAGGGAGAAAGCTCCATCTCCAGAGACTGATATTGCGATTGGTGCTCCTGTAACAGCCTCTGGAGTGGATAGTAGGAATCTCCAGGCATATAGTTCGATTGCCTAGTGTTCGTGAACCCCCAGACAATGTTACGAGCCGCATCACGATGCAGGTAGGTTAGGAGCTCCTTGACGCAGAATCTGAACATGAGATTCAGCCGGGCAGTGTTCGGCTTGAGAAGGATCACGATACCATGGAGAGAGCTGATGCGATTAAGTGTTTGAAGAATACTCGATAGGTTCTTCCGGTCAGCTTCGACGCCGCGCACATCACCAACCCCTGGCGTGTCGATCAATCGAACGATGGTGTTGCCAAAAGGGATTCGGTAAACGCTGGACCTCTGCGTTCCCGAGTCACCAGTCATTCCATCCACCTCGGCATCGCCAAACTCCCCAACTCTAACGTTCGTCTGAACGTATCTAGGCCGAGCGGCCGTCTTATCCACGAACTGCATCGAGAAAGAAGTCGGAATCACATATTCGAGCTTGTTGTGCGCCATTGCGTCGTCCAGAGTCTCAAACATGATATAGTTATAAAAGGCATTGATCCACGTCGACTTTCCAACGCCAGTCTCACCGAGAATGAGAATATTCAGGTCCTTGTACGAGTGGAGCTTCTCAAGGCGGTTCTTCAGAGCCTTGGCCCGACAATTAACAAATTTCTTGCCGTGAGTGTCGGAATTGCATTGCCACCTGTAGTTTTCTGCATTGGCACGCCCACACTTGCAGTAGATGAACTCCTCGCTGTATTCGATCGGACTCCGACACTTGTAGCAGTTCCAATCTTGTGTTTCGGGGCCGCACGTCGTCAACGGGCAAGATATGCGAACTAGTCTACGATCTGCCGGCAGAGGATACCTGCTCTCATCAAGATCCTTCGGCTCATATCGAGCCCAGCACTCGTCTGCGAAATCTAGCGACTCGGCCATGTTCTCAATCGCCACATCGCAGAGATTGTAGAACGTCACCCGTGGCTTGACAAAGTCAATGTCTCTTCTGTCGCATTCTGCCGCCACAACAAGGTAGTCGCCCGAGTTACGCTTGAGTAGGTTGAAGATGATGTTTTGGTTCGTTGCCCAGCACTCCTGGTCTTGTCTCATAGCATCCGTGAAATAGAGGACGTAGACATTAACACCGCTCGAGATGGCCGTCTGGGCACCCGCGTAGTCTACCAATTTCCCCTCGTCGGCAAGAATTCTCTTCTGAAACTCGAGCTTCTCATAAGCTCTGTCTATCATGGATGATAATTCTTGGGGGGAGTCTTGCGCGGTAGGGGTATCCAGGATTATACGCCGAAGTTCTTCTAGTGGACGTTTGCCACGCCGAACATCAACCAAGACATCACCACAGTCCCATTTGGGTGCGTAGCGATCCCGCAAGTTTTCTTGATATTCCTCGTACGCGTCCTCGAGTACACTATTGCTCATGCGCAAGGGGAGTCGCGAGGAGTTCAGGTCGTTGAAGAGATCGCATAATTTCCCATTCATCTCGGTCCAGGCAGCAGAAACGCCGAAAAGCTGCTGGAGATCCCCGTCTGGAATGGGCGTCGCTTGTTGAGAAGGGGAATACTTGATGTCAATAAACGCCCTAGCGCGTTCCATGCTCATCATTCTGCAAAGGATGGGTTCAGCCGGCCTTCGAAGTTGGAAGGGGAGGCCTTGGATGATCTGGACGATCTCGTGGATGTTCAAGCTCTGGAAGCGCTCCATGGCTGTGATGTCAGACAAGAACCCAAAGCTGAGGTCATTGAATGATGTCTTGAGAACCGCAGCTGTGGGCAAAGTTGCATCCCTCTCAACTTGCCCACTGGCATTTTTGTCCAATGCTACGTGAGAGGTGAGATACTTCTTGAGCTGGTCCAAGGCCGTGTCGAGACGCTTTTTCGACGACGACCTGTCGTCTTGCAAAGGGACTCTGACGCTGACGACGATCCTCGTACCGAAGGCAATAGACGTCACAATGTGCGTAGCCTTCTTGTTCTGGATCGCTTCTCGGGAAAGATGACCATTGATGTTCCGGTCTTTGAGGTTCAACTCAAGTTTGTCTCTGGCAATGTCTACGTAAATGGCACCTTCCACTATTCGGTTACTTCCACGGTGAGATTCCAAGTACGCAGCTGCTCCGTGGACGGGGACGAGCCCGGTGAGAAAACTAGCGCCAAGTTCGTTGCTAATGCAGAGCTTGCTGAATTTCTCGTGTACGCTGTCGACACTGCTGCTTCGAACGTGGCACTCTGAGACTTGTGCGAAGTTTACTAACCCCCCGGGAATGCTGCCCGTGAAAATCTTGGTATGTAGAAATGAGTCATTGTGGCCATCGTACAAGCAACCGATGTCGACTTTCTGGCCTAGCACTGGCCGTATCTCGCCCGGCGTAGAAGCCATACCTGCGAAGTTGGTGTTCAGGATATTGTAAGTCCTGGCAATGATATGGAGTTAGATAAAAGGCAGGTTGCTGTGGCAGCACCAGCGATCAGTGCTTTGCAAGATTTATGATTGGTACCTTATTCTTTTTGGAAGTAAGCAGAGAAAGAGAGGATGGAGGTGGCTAGAGGCGAGAGGCAAGTTGGCGCTGGGCACCTCGTGGTTTGGCAGAGAAGAGGGAAGAGATAGGTGAATTGAGAGGAAAAGAGCATCTGTGAGAGGCAGAGAAAAAGATTAGCTATTGCTTTGCAAGGGAAGGTGCCCTCATTATCTAGGGTTTTACTTCGGGAAAGCACATAAAGATAAGCAGCTCTGCAACGGTCGTGAATTCTTTACCAAGGTTTGTCTGTTCCAGCGCACTCTATATATGAGCGTCACGACAAGTGCTGTGAATTTACGCAACAGTTCCAATCTGGGCTCGCTTCACACCATATCAAGTCAGCATTTCGTTCTCTTAAAGCTCTCATCCAATGAACAATGAGGGTGTCATAAGAAAATAGAAGAAATAGTATGAGATATACATGCAATTATGCCATGGGTATTCTATATGGAGACATAGTCTTCCGACGCATAGGAATCGTTACTTGTGCAGACTAGCATGCTGATTACCAGTTGCTTAAGGTAGTCTTATTACTGACAGACTATCCACGAGTGTAAAGGTCTCGTTCTCTTACGCTGGTCTCTACATGTGTCTTGTGTATGCTGTGTATGCCTATGGAAAGAGATTGTTATCGAAGGATATGAAGTATATCGAGTGATGTTAGTATTGTCTTCTCTACTCTATCTAAGAATCACATTCTCAGATGTTACAATAACCTAGAATTCTGTGATGCATTATCGTGAAGACAGCTCCAGGTCCAATGTTTCTCTATAGTTGACAAACCCTTGGTACCCCTCGATGTCAAGGTCAAGGGTGAGTCCGCCAGTCTCCATGTCTCCATTCACGGTCGCGACAAACACGCTCTTCACATGAGCACGCACGCCCAGAGTCAGATGCAGGGCTTTAGAAATGGAAGACTAGACGCCGCTGCCCAAAACGTTTACATAACCGATGCCGGCGAATCCAATCAGCCGTGCCCGTCTCACGGTTTACGTCATGGTGATCGCCGCTAATCCCCCTTTCCCATGTTCGCCAAGTCTCGGATCGCGAGCTGCGTCACGTCGACCGGACCCCTCGTGTTGCAGTCTTGCGCAACACTGTCGGCGTGCCTGAATTGAGAGTATGACGACAAGCTTAGGTGTCGACGGTCTTGTTTCGAGGTAGACGAGCAGACGATCCCGTTCTGGGCACTATGTGTAGCGGTTAAAACGCCAATATCCGGTTCTCCCCCTCAGGCGCGCGATAGGCAATGAGAGCGGTGGGATGCCGAGCTTCTTTGTGGCATGCGTCTCACGGAGTCCGTCGCACTGATAAGAACGGCTCGTGCCGCGAACTCTGATAACCCTGATGGCATATATACCGTTTGGCCTTGGTCGACACTTCCTTCCAGCTTGATTTACGAGCTGCTTGCTGACCTCGCGCTCACCGTAATCTGTTGCAAACACCCAAGATATCTAATACTGTGCCAAAAATCGTCAACAATGACGCTGCTCAGAGTCCTTGGTGCCCTGGGACTGATTGTTTCAGCGGCCAGAGCGCAAGATTCGGAATGTACCACATTAGAACCAAAAACAGGGCTCAAGGTTGCCGAGGGCTACAAGGCCGAAGTGATCCTGAACGGGTTAAAATCCCCTCGAGGATTGGCTTTCGACTCTTCAGGGGCCCTCCTCATAAGCGAACAAGCCGGCGGTGGGATTAGATGGGTCAGCCTGACTGAGAATGGTGACAGTGTCTGCGTGGCCGAGAGCAAGCAGCTCGTCCCTGATGGCACGGTAAGTGTTGTAACAACCAAAAAAAAAAAAAAAAAAAAAAAAAAAAAAAGAAAAAAAAAAAAAAAAGAGGCGCCTATATGGGATTCATATGCTCACAACTATCTGTTGTAGCTGAACCACGGTGTCGCACTCACCGGGGATGGCAAGACACTCTTCGTATCAAACTCGACGGCGGTGATGGCGTACCCCTACGATGTCGAGGCCGCAACGGTCGGCGAGCCGAAGATTGTGATTGATGGAATGAGGAGAGGAGGTCACTCGACTAGGACGCTACTTATTCCCGGATCCGTGCCGGACGTTCTCCTCGTGTCGCACGGCTCCGAAAGCAACATCGACAACGCGACCACTGACATAGCTACCGGGAGGAGCGTCATCAAGTCCTTCAGCATTGCCGAGCTGCTGGAGACGACAACACCAGTTAACTACGCCTCAAGTGGCGATACTCTTGGATGGGGACTAAGGAACAGTGTTGGAGTTGGCGAGGACCCGATTACTGGCGGTATTGTAAGTGGCTCATCCATGTAAGCCGAACGTGTCCATCACTAAACATTTATACCAGTGGTCTGTCGAAAACTCCGCGGACGAGATCCATCGTAGCGACGTAGACCTACACAAGTACGTGAAGCAAACGAGAACCCCCCTACTGCCAAGTTCATCTGCCAGAATGAGTCCCGAAGAAAATACTGACAAATCAAAACAGCTCGGGCCCCGCCGAGGAGATGAACTACCACGGCGTCATCTCGGACACGGAGAACCCGATGAGGGGCGTCAACTACGGGTACCCGGCGTGCTTCGCGGCGTGGCAGACGGACAACATCCCGTCCAACGAGGGCATCACGGTCGGCTCGCAGTTCGGCGGCATCGACGGGACGCCGTACGAGCAGGTGACGTCGCGCACGTCCATGACCGACGTCGACGACTTCTGCCGTGCCGAGCGCCAGCCCCCGCGCATCGTCTTCCCCCCGCACACGGCGCCCCTCGACGTCAAGTTCAAGGCGGACGGGAGCACCGCCTACGTGGCCTTCCACGGAAGCTGGTTCGTATTTCTTTTCTTCTCTTTCTCACGCGACAGAGACACATGCATGAAACCTCGCTGACGCATCTTCCCCAGGGACCGAACCCCGCCGGATGGCTACCGCCTGGGCAGGATCGCCTTCGTGGACGGCCAGCCCGTGGCCGACTCGTCCTCCACCGAGGCCGTCGAGTATATCCTGGAGAACCCGGACAACACCCAGTGTCCCGGAGCGTGCTTCCGTCCGGTTGGTCTCGCGTTCGACGCGAAAGGACGGCTCTTCATGACCAGCGACCAGACGGGAGAGTTGTTCGTCATCACTGGAAACTTGTAGGCTTTACACGCTTAGATAGTGTCATTGGGGATTATTCCTTCGGACGAGTCGATCTCGTGCGTGTCCTATGGCGTAACTTCCTGTTTTTACATTTCCATTAATATAGCACTCGAGCCTTAGCATGACGTGCGTGTGCTTATTAGAACTAGACCGCCGTCCTGTACGGAGCCTCATTGCTGACCAATTTACGTAGAGTTGCGAGACAGGCTCGATTTACGACCCCCTTCCATAAATAGTATCAGAGACCAGACCAGACGGCTTTGGACGTGGGCCGACCAGCCCAGCCATCCTTATCTGGCGGTAAATGGGGGGGATGCAGATCTGCTGCTGACGCGAAGGATTGCCCCCGTCTGCAGCCTCGGGTAATGCTGCACCGCTTCTGGTACTTGACCTTTGCTCCGGGGCACGGGTGGCACGACAAACGCCAAAGGTTTTGATTGACCTGATGACATCCTGCTATGCAAAGAACTGCAGCAGTTCTCTTGCCCTCGGAGGACATCATCGAGTGTGACCGTGAGCCTCGAATACTAGGTAGGGGACGTGAGCCAATTACCGCAACGAAATGATAAGCAGCCAATTCCTGGTGTAGCTCATGGGTAGTTCTTGGTAGGGGTACGGTTCACGCAGGATTGCCGATATTAATTAATTACATGTATACCTACATACATAACGTATATGCATGTGCATGTCTCCTATGTACCCAAGGTATCTATCTCAGTTGAGCAGGTAGGGTGGAAGAAAAGAAGAACGGAATGCCAACTCGAATATGTCAGAATGACAATCCAAGACATGCTCATTCCCAGAGACTCAAGGCACAAAAACCACTCGTCCCTCATGTGTCTCATTCCAAGCCGTCTCGATATCCTTTAACGGAATAGCCGTGGCAGTAAGCAGCTTCCACCCGGCCATCTTGGCGATGAGCGTGTGCAGCTCCCGGGTCAGCGCCTCCACGCTCCAGGACCCGGCGCCAGCGCCGCGCACGGTGAGGTCGAAGGAGCGCAGCAGCGCGGACGGGATCTCGGCCGTCTGCTGGGAGAGGCTGCCGACCTCGACGTACTGCACGGGCTTCTTGGAGCGGGCGAGCGAGGTCAGCAGCTGGACGGCGGCGTCGCCGTACACGTAGTCGAGGATGACGTCGCAGCCCTGCGCCCTGGAGAAGTCGGTCTCGGCGACGGGATCTCGCAGCACGACGTGATCGTCCAGGCCGTCGACCTCGGCCAGGGCCTGGGCGCTGCGGGCGACGCCGACGACCCTGGCCGCGCCTAGCGCCTTGGCGACGTGCACGGCCAGGCGGCCGCTCGCGCTGGTGGCGCCGAGGACGACGGCGGCGAAGTCCCTGGGCAGGTTGGCGGTGCGGGTCGCGAGGGCCATCCAGCTGCTCATGGCGGGGTTCACGCTGGCGGCGAAGGCGACGGGGTCAACGTGGGCGGGCAGCGGGTAGACGATGGACCTGTCGAAGTTGATGCGCTCGGCAAAGGTGCCGGCCTGCAGGTTGAAGCAGTAGTAGAGCTGGCCGGTGGCCTCGTCCTTGGCGACGCAGTCGACGCCCACGGTGAGGGGGAGATGCCTAGCCGAGTAATGCGCGCCCGACGCACGAGACCGAACGACCTGGTGGGCGCCGGCAGCCAAGACGCCGAGCTGGATCTGGCTGTCTGACGGCGCAGGCGGATCGTCCACACTGACGTACCGCGGCCCCTCGGGCCAAGACTGGACTTGGGCGGCGTGCATTACGTTGGATTGGAAACCCAGATAGGTGTACTGCCGTGGAAGACGAGTTGTTGTGCCGCTTTTCCCTTCGAACACTACACTCCAAGGTCTGACTTTTGCTACTCGCAGAGTCCGAATATTGATGGCCGTATTTATAGCTACGGAACGGCAACTGTTGACTCGCCATGCTAACGTATCTGCCTGTCCCTTACCGGCTCCGAAGACTCGTCACCTCGACTAACACAACATGATTGTGACTGACTCACGTCCCACAGAGACGGGTGGCCAATGACTGCGCTATCTGGCGTCTGAAAACGGGCATATTCTTATATCGGCCTGCCGAGACTCACCTCTAACCATGGGTGAACTGAAGGATGCAAGCCACCAGGCGATGGGAAACGTGTGACTGCTATCGCGCGGTGATAAGTCCTTTCCTTACCGCTTGATGCCAGGTTGCAGCTGAAGTGCCCTATTGGGACATGTTTCGGGTGCGCTGCAGTATGCTGAATCCTGATAGCGCCTCTCGGGTTGGCTGATCTCTCGGTGTCTATGAGGGAAAGTTGGGGGCCGAGGAGTGGTTAGATAATAGAAGCTGACAGGTCTTATTTTTACAATTTGATACGGATCCTCTCTCTCATCGGAAAGATAAGAGATGGATGTTCCTTGGCCGCAACCTCTCGCATGTTTTTACGGCTCGCGGCACCGGCTCGTACAATCGTAAAAGCTTCAATAATGGACCTGGAGTCAGTGACGTCGAGATTGCTACTCTGACCTTGACAGTCACCCGCTCACGAGGCGGTCAGTGACTGCAAACAGGTTACTCACTTGCTCACCTATGCTGCCGTCGAGGTGGTCTTCGGTCGGGTTGGCGGGCAGGCGGGCTGGCGGGTTGGGTGGTATGCAGAATTAGTGTCAGCAGCGGAGCTTCGAGATGGCAGCCTGATAATACCATGGGGAATTATAGCGGGTGTTGCCCTTTTCAAGACTTTAATCCGAGCTAGACCAGCAGGTGCGGTCGAATCATGCATAGTCTTGCCAGCCGCAAGGCCTTCGCACCTCCGCAAAATGGAGAGATGCCCCCTCCCGGACGGCTAGACAGACCCAAGCCCTACCAGGGCCGACCAGGGTTCCAATGAGCTTAGCTGTTGATCCTGCGGGAAGTCGCTGCAGAAGCAAGACTTTGAACCGGTTTCCCTAGTCTGGAGGTGTGCCATATAGGCAGGTCGCACACTACTGGCCCCGGTACTATAATCATCGTGCTGTGCCGCAGTCCCGCCTCCAGGCTGTAACCGAAGATGACCAACAAAGTGACGGGGAAAGGGGTGGAACCGTGAAGGCGGAATGGAAGAACTAAGACGATCTTAAGAGGCAAGACGAAGATCAGAGACTAGACCAGAGACATTGAGCAGAGAGGAGTCGATGGGATGAGATGAGATGAGGCAGTCCGAGGCTTGAGAGGGGCTTGAAGAGAAACATAGCCCCAACACATGCAGATTTGTGTGGGAAATCCTACAAGTTTTGGAGGGCTGCAACCGTGGCCGCAGCGTGGGCTGAAGGGGTGAAGGGATCGGGAGGTTGGCAAGTCAGGGAAAAGCAGAGGAACGTCATGCTACTATTTTTTAAACAGCCCGCCGACTAGCACCATCAGCACGTACTAGGTAGATGCATCAGCATGTAGTAGGATATTACATGTAGCTGATAGGCAGTAGGTTAGCAGCTCTTGGTGTCTTGGACGAGTCTTGGATGTCTGCATGTGTCTTCAAGGATAAGACACATGTATAATGCAGATGCAAGCGAGGTAGATGTGGTATATGACATGTACATAAGTGCTGGGAATAATGCATGCAATGTACATACAACGGCCTACTGTGTAGTAGCCCCGGACGGCGTCATTCACAAAGTCCGCTCCAGAGACCTGACCTGGGCAGCCTGGCAGGACTGACAGGCTCTGGCAGGCCCTGGCTCAAATCCGAACTAATGACGGCTACCTAATCGGTACAGGTACTCTTCTGCTAGCACTAGCACTAGACGGGATACATAATAGCACGACGCCTACTACCTAATGTAAGCACAGCTCTCAGAATGAAGGAGGCGCAGTGCCCCCGAAGTCCCTAAAATTTCTACCTGTCTACCTGTCTACCTGCTCTACACTTTTCTTGTACCAGCTGAGCTAGCCTTCCTATCTTAGCAAAAACACTAACACACGCCCCCTTTGCCTTCTTTGTCTTTTTATTGTTTTTTTTTTTTTATTTTAGACATCTGTCTATACTAATCCGCCTCGGCATTTTCGATATACATAGAACGAATCCCTCTCCGTCTCGACGCGTATACGACTATACTTGCGCCTATACCGGCGCTTATACATACCTACCCGCGTCTATACATATCCGTACAAACAACGTATCCACACGAGCAGCATCATAACAAGATCGATACCGATACTGGATCTGGGCGAATGGGACAGGGAACGACGCGAACATCTCGACGTCAAATTACGAATTACTTACTCCGAAGAACAACAATAATTCAAAAGTAGGACGGAAGGGAAGGGGTAAAGAAGTTAATCATATGAAGACGAGATAAGAGGAAGAAGTAAAACAACGTCACATTACAAACACACACAACCTCTCCGCCATGTCGGCCTCGACGACACCCCGAAGTCGAAGTCCGCAGACGGCCACGAGCAGCCGCGCCTCGTCGGACCCGATGATGGACCGGTCGTCGATACGGAGCTGTCCGTGCGAGAAATGCGACGGCAGCAACGGCGAGAACGGGGCAAAGCGGTTCGACGTACCCTTAATAGCGATACCGCGGCTGTTCAACGCGGTCATAGGGCTGGCGACGGTGATACGGGTGCACACGACCATCGACGCGGGCTGGTGGCCGTGGGAGCACAAGGTGCTCTTCTGCCTGTGCTGGGTCATCATGTTCTGGAACCTGGCCCACGGCGTCTGCAGCGTCCTCGGCTACGCCTACTGGCCCTCGCCGCGGCGCACCGTCGGCCTCCCGCCCGTCACGCTCGCCGTCAACGGCCGCACCATCGTGTCCTTCGGCGGCCCCGACGAGGAGGACGGCGAGCGCCGCCGCCGCACCAAGCGCGTCCAGTTCACCATAATCGACATGCTCCTCGCCGTTCCGACCCTCGGCTTCCTCATCTACTCGGCGCACATCATGTACCCGTGGTGGGGGTCCAGATACGTCGGGCTCTGGCCGCCGACCATCGGCCTGATCGCCTCGCTTGTGTAAGTCGCGACTCGCGCGCGTCTCCAAGATCGGAGCGCCGAATTGCTCAGGGGAGACTTGTTCATGTGCTAACGCTGTCTAGTTCTTTCGAATTCGCGACCGCGTTCCTGCAGCTCTTCCAATTCTTCGAGGCCAAGGTCATCGGAGTGCAACTGACGATGCAGGACATATACGAAAAAGACCAGCCGGCCGGACGATTACAGTTATAAGAATCCAAGTCGAGGCGCGACTATTCTATTCGCTTAAAAGAAATCAAAAAGAAAGTAAAAGGCAGAAATTCCGAAATACGGTCGTTTATTTATAATTAGCCATTTGGGATAACGGCGTGTGTTCATTTACTCGTTTTTCTGGGAGAGATACCAAGAAGGAAAACACCAAAGCCAGGTCAGAGTATTGCAGCATTGAAGCGTTGGAGCATTGCACATTGCATATCACATAGTCGATGGACACGAGCCATTATGATACCACTACAATTGAAGACAAGAAATCCATCACCTCTCGCAGAGTGAATTGGCCCGACTGTGACGTCTGGTGGTGTTGCGGCTTTCCGAATACCTTCCTCATCTACGAATTCTTGCGCACAGGCTCGGACTCGGGTTCGCGGGGCTGGCTAGCTGGCCGAGTGGGTTACGTTGACAAGAACTAGAAGACGCTCCGCTTCTTGTTTCGGCTCGAACGGTTGGTTGATAACGTGATTCTCGCATAGTATACCGAGTCCCGTGCCCGTAGCTCGTATCGACTATCCAAAGACAGGGCAGACTAGCTGTGCTAGCTTGATCGAGCGGCCGAGAGAGCGGCCCAAAGCAGCAAGGCTCACGAGCACTTTGCCCTCTTCGGTCCAAAGGTCCAAAGCACACACACAGGCGAGACGTGCTAGGCAGAGACCGGTCTGCGGGATACGCAGACTGAGGCGAGCGAGCTTGATCAGCGTGGCCACAACGTGTTCTCTCAACTCAGCCTTAAAACGAAGCCTCGGAAGTTGTCAAGAATTGCAGACATGCCTCACTAGTAACTGGCTATGTAACCTGAGCGCCACTTCACAACTCCACCGTCTACATCATTTCTCTCTAACAGCCGAACTATCCGCTAGGGTTAGAGGCCGATATCACTCTTGTTTTACTGCTAAATGGAGTGCCGCAAGTGACAGAAAATAATCTTCTACTAATTACAAGACCTTCTGTCTATTCACTAAATTCTATATATAAGCCTCTTTAGCCAACCGCCATGGCCGTCCAGATAGACCGAGCTATACACCATATAGGTGCTTCTACCTCCTGTAGTGTTCCCTCAGACGCCCCGTACAATGCAGATAGATACATACCTACCCAAGTAGGTAAATAGCGTGACGATAAAAAAGAAAGTCGTAGATGAGTCCTCGACGCGGATCTAGATGCCGTGTAGATGGGGCCTCATGTGAAATTACAAAGACGTATGATTGGAAAAAGGGAAAAACTGCAGGGGCGGTAAGAGTTGTGATGGCCTCATCATCTCCAACATTCTTCTTCCGCTTGAATTTTGATTTTTGTTCATTTTTTTTACTCCTTCTTGGCCTTGTTCTCCTTCTTCTTGCCCTTGGGCACGCGCGTGAGCCAGTATAGGAACAGCGCGCCGAAGATGTTGAACACGATGTACGCCCAGAGAATTCCGAAGTTGCGCCACCGTTCGTCTGTCACACAGAAATATTAGCATTCGTCACCTCTTACGTGTCTACCCGGTGTGACACCCGACTTGAACCAGCCAAGTCACAGACCGGAGGGAACGGGGAAGGAAGGTCGAGGAGAAAAAAAAAAAAAAAAAACTCACCATAAACAGCATTGGCTTGCTCCAAGTACACGTTCGTCTCGTAGACTGTGCAGAAACTGCAGTCCGACGTGCGACTCTCAGTGCCAGGCTCAATGTAGCCTCCCGCAGCCAACGTGTAGTTAGCCAGGTATGTACCGCAGTCCATACCCGGAAGAGGGTCGAAATGAATGTACTCGTTGTCGTAGCACTGCACATGGGTATTGGCAACCGCCGTTGACAACATGGCCGACACCAGATACGAGAACGGGCTGACGCGGTACATGAAGATCCAGAATCGGGGGAAGGTGCTCGGGTTGGCGAGGACACCGCAGAAGATCAGGCAGAGCGTGAAGAGCAGGTTGGCAATGTTACCACCCGCCTCGGCCGTCTCGAACGCAGCGATGATCATGTCCGTGAAGGTAGACGTGAACAGAAGGAACGCCCACAAGAGGAGGAACATTAGCGCACCGCGCTCCGTCGTCTGGCCAGCTTCCGCGGCGTTCCTGTACAAGCCAACGGGGTAGTACCAGCAGAAGTACATGAGCACCGCCATGAGCGTGTTCCACGGCAGCTCGACGATGATCTGCGACAGCATAAAGACCTTCCAGCCGTACACCTTGGACGGACGCTCGCGCACTTCGTACAGCGACCTCTGGACGACGAAGTGCGGCATGGTCTGCTGCACGAGCTGGCCGAACACCGTCAGGAGGTTGAAGATAGCGAACATCTGGTTCTGCAGGCCTTGGAGCGAGTTGGGCGCCCTGAAGAAGACAAATCCGATGAACAGCGCGACAAGAACACAGAGAGCAGCCTTGGAATAGATGTACGACGGCGTGCGCCAGTATTGTTGGAACACACGGCTCGTGACCTCGTACAGCTGAGTCGGGAAGTTAGCTGCGTGCTCGCGGTAGGATTGCTTGTCCTCCGTCGGAGGGGGTAGTGCCGGAGCGTCATCCTTAAGCTGCTGAAGCTCGGCCTGCACAGCTGCGTATTCCTCGCTGTCGCGCCAAGTCTGGAACCAGTCGATCTCGGTTGAGCTACCGGGGGCAGCACCTATAGCGTCCAACATCCATTCGGCAGGGTTAGCCTCAGGGGGGCAGGCCGGGGCACCGTGGCGTTCGAAGTAGTTAGTCAGAGTCTTGGAGTTCTCGCCGATATCGCCGAAGTAGACGGTCTTTCCGCCCTTGGCCAAGAAGAGCAGGCGGTCGAAGCGCTGGAACAACATGGCCGACGGCTGGTGAATGGTACAGAGAATAGCCTGGCCGCTCTTGGTAAGCTTCTCCAGGAGATCAAGAATAGCCCAGGAGGTTTGAGAGTCGAGACCAGAGGTAGGCTCGTCGACGAAGAGCAGTAGAGGAGGTTTGGCAGCCAGCTCGACACCGATTGTGAGGCGCTTGCGCTGTTCGACGTTGAGACCCTCGCCGAGGACACCGACGACGGCATCAGCATATTCTTCCATATCCAGCAGCTTGATAACCTCGTCAACATAGGCGAGCTTCTCAGCGCGCGGCACATCGGCGGGTTGTCGGAGCAGAGCAGAGAAGTTCAGAGCCTCGCGGACGGTGGTAGTCGACAGATGCAGATCCTGTTGCTGGACATAGCCCGTCTTCCTCTGGAACGAGTTATCGCGCGGACGTCCATCTACCAGCATCTCGCCAGTAATGACACCCATGGTGATACGGTCCGCCAGAGCGTCGAGCAGCGTAGTCTTACCAGCGCCCGAAACACCCATCAGGGCAGTCAAGGTTCCGGGCTTAACCCAGCCGTCAACATTGTCCAGGATGCGTCTCGGCTCGCCCTTGATCTTGATGTCGTAGCAGACGTCGTTCCAGTGGAAGATGCTGGTCTGTTCCTGCAGCATACCGGCCTCTTTTCCGTTACCGTTGGCGCGACTAGCGTTGGTAACGCTAGGACCAACACGAGGGCCTTCGCCTTCTTCCGCGTCGCCCTTCTTCTCCTTGAACTGGGCTGGCTTGTGGCCGCGTCGGAATACCAAGACCTCGCCCTTGGACTTCTTCTCCGAGACGAGTTCTGCAGAGACCATATAAGTAACGAGGAAGAAGACCAAGAAGCCGAACAATATGCCCAAGTTTCGCCAGCGGTGCGAGTTATAGTACTGGAACGAGCTGTTGATATAGTCATCTCCGTTCACGAAGGGGCTGCCCGGTCGGCTACCCACGGTGCCGCAAGCGTGGTTGGTTGCGCCGACATTATCATATCCAGGGACCATAGGGTTTGGTATGTATCCGTCGCAAGTGAAATCGCGGTTATGGAATTCGTTCACCATGAGAGACTCGAAGGCATAGCCAAGCGGATCCAGGTAGTTTAACCATCGACACCAGCCAAGCATATAATCGATCGGGATGACGAAACCAGTGAAGATGACGAGGTCGAGGATCAAGATAGCAGCGGGCACCATAGCTTGCGAGAGAGTGCGAGAAGCGGACGCAATCGTACGGAAGATCATACTCATAACAAGAACAGTGACGAAGGTTATGAGCAAGAAAAAGAAGAATGGACCGGGCTCGCGTCGCAAGTTGGTTATGAAATACAGGGTGATGTTGAAGACGATAGAGTTGGCGACCTTGTACGGCATGTCGCAGAGCATAGACGCCACAGCTTCCGCCGAAGGATGGTACAAGGCGTAGCGACTGTGCTTCTCGACGATGGGACGTTGGGCATAAAGAGTCAGAATCTAGCAACACGGTTAGCACACGGGTGCAGGGACACGAACGCGGTTTGAAGACTCACCTCTAAAGCGCTAGCGAAGGCATTCATGAGGCAGGCGAAGAAGAGGAGGGCGCCGCGCTGGAAGAAGCTTGAGGTATAGTCTTGCAAGTTATAGAAGACACTACCGATGATGAGGGACATGACGAAGTTTCCGATGAGGGCACCAAGCGTCAAGCTAGGATCGCCCTTCAGACGCTGCCAGCCACGCCATAGGCACAGCCTGACCTGCTGCGCATAAGACATGGTGTAGGGAGACTTGGCTCGCTGGCGCTTGGCCTGCTGTTCGCGCTTCGACGCACGGAAAGCCTCGGCATCAGCGCCACCAATAGGGTGCTCCGTCTTGTACTCCTCGATCTCCGCCTGAAGAGCCTTGTACTCGGAGCTGTTCTTCCAGGCCTGTGCGAACTCGTCGGGCGTGCGCGGAGCTCTGCCCTCGAACCCGGGCCGGACAATACGCTCGAGTGGGCTCGTCATGGACGTCAAGAAATCAGGGGTGGTCTGGCGAGCGGGGCACTCGAATCCCAGGTTGACAAAGTACTCCTTGGCTTCGTCGGCCCGGCCGAAGAAAATTTGTCGACCGTCGTACAAGACAAGAGCCTTGTCGAAGCAGTCATACGCCGTCTGTGGCGCTTGGTAGATGGAGACGCATGCCGTGTTGCCGAATAGCTCGGTCTGTGTCCGGAGCGTCTTACAGAACTCGACGGCGTTGGCGCTGTCCAGACCACGAGTACTGTTGTCCCAGCACTGCAGCGGCGCGCGGCTCAGGGCGGCCTCGGAGATGGTGACACGCTTGCGCTCACCCCCGGAGACACCACGAACGTACTCGTTGCCGACTCTGGTGTTCACAGTGTGAGAGATACCAAACATGGCCATCGTCACATCTCTCAGGTGTTGCGCGTATGTCGAATGGTCGACTCCAGCAGGGAGGTGGCGCGGGGCGCGAGCTTGCGCCGCGAAGGTCAGCGTGTCGCCGACAGTCAACATGGGAAAGTGAACATCGACCTCAGCCGTGTAGATGGCCTCTCCGCGGTGGTTCGAGTGCATCTCCTTAGCAGTTATGCCTATTTCTGTCAGCAGTGGATTCGGAGTCAAGCAAGCACGTGGGGGTTCTGACCCTGGTAGTTGAAGTAGGACTTGTCGTCGATGTAGATACCGGCCGTCTCGCCGGCAATGGTCTTCAAGAAGGTCGAGCATCCGGACCCTGGAGGTCCTAGGACGACCAGCATCTCGCCCTTGTGAACAACGCCATCGTAGCCCTGCAGGATGTCGATTTTCCTCTGGCCGACTCCCACAGCCTTGCGGACGAGCCCGGCAGTTTCCAACCAGACATTGGCGACATCCTTCTGGTAGTCTGTCGCGGCTCCGAAGCCGTGGACGTTGAGGTTCTGGAAGCAAACACCGGCGGTTCTGAAGCCCTGCCCCTCGCGATCGGCGAGGTTGACGAAGGCCTTGGCCCAGGCGCGCGCATTAAATTTGGGCGAGTTGGGGTTCAAGGGCGAGTCCTCTCCGGCGTCTAAGAATGGGTTGCCGGAGGCAGCGCCAGTCGCGTTGGACTGGGTCGTGTATCTGCGAGCGAGGTCGTGGACGATTGATTCGCGGCGCTCGAGCTCCGAGTCGTCTTCGACCTGCGTCGCATTGCTCGAGCCTGCGGTCAAATCCTTTTCGACATCGTGGGCGTCGGTTCCCAGACCCTTCTCCTCCTCGATTTCCTCGTGGCGCGGGGACGACATGGGGGGCGCCCCAGAGGTCTGGGCCGTTCGATCGTAGTTGTTGAAAGGATTGCCCACGAAGGACATCTTTCTGCAAGGGGCAACGGAGTGCCGCCCGACGATCGCAAACGAATCCTTTTTTTGTTAGGCCCGGTTTTTGCGCCGCACTAGTATGGCGAGGTCGATTGGCGAATGCGATTACAGGAGACTTATGACATTAAACAGGTGTACCTAGGTAGGTTAGGTTAGGTATACAGTAGGTATACAGAACAGGTACGTGAGAAATGGAAAAAGCACCGCCGACAAGGAGAGAGAGGGGGGGAGACGGAGAGGGAAAGAGACAGCCTCAACTGGAGTGAAGACTTGACTGGGCTGAAAGGAGGGGAGCAGAATCGAAACATCGGGTGGGAGGGAACGATTTTAATATTATTTGCCTCGTTTTCGTATTTAAGGGTCTTGATCAGGACTCGCCGCAGATGTTCGGCGATATACCTGCCAGGCTAGGTACTCATACCGGGTACCGTACCTACTACATCTACCTAGGAGGTATGTAGTAGGCCTAGCATGTAGTAAGTCCTTTTCCATGTGGCTCCACGGGTTACGACGATACCGAGCCATAGCTTCACATCCTTGAACAACTAGGCTCGCAGAATAGCAGCTGTCCGAGTGCTTGGGACGCTCCCGCGCTGCTAGGGCGACGCCAGACGCCTACGGCAGAGTTATGCAAGCAACAAACAACTGGCCCCATTGACTCAATCTCCGGCTGGTGGAATTCTACCGTCAGGGACGGGATGGCGGGCTCGATTAGAGTCCGTCTGGGGAGCTGTGTGGGGGCAGTGGGAGGGTACTCAGGCCTACTCAGGCCTACTCAGGCCTACTGTAACTAGAAATATAGGCGAGTTGAAACTAATATTGTCAACTACCTAGCTAGCTCTAGGCTTGCAACTGTCAATCGGACGCCACCCTCGCCCCCATCTGGGCCCCCCCAGAGCCCGGTGTACGGGTCATTATCAACACCGCAAATCACTTCACTTCAACGTACGAGTACGAGGTATGTACCTACATGCCTACCGGGACCTAATAAACATGCGCGCATGCTGATCTCCAACAGCTCAAATATTTTTATTACGCGTATATGAGAGTCCGATGATATATATATATAAAATATTGACCCCCTACCTACCTGGGTAGGTACCTACCTACCTAAGGTAGCCTATGTTGATATTTACCGTGTAGGTAGATGGCTATCATATATGGCCATGGCCCATTTTCTTCCGACACTAGCCCGCGCGTTCTACGACGAAGCGTCTGACATTCAGCTCCTTTCCATATAGTATGAGTAATAAGGAAGGGGGTGCTGACTTCGCTGAGAACGCAAGATCATACCATAATACAATATCACACGGGCTCCTGTCATATCTGCGCCGTGGATGAGGATGAGGGTGAGATCAGCATCAAGATCAGCATCAAGATCAGCATCAGACCGCTACTGTCCGCTTTCCGACTGCGATACCTCGAACGGATAGGCATCTCCATTCTTGTCCACGACAATCACTGCACGCTGTCCGCCGCGAGAGAGAAGAGAAAACAAAGCGCGAGTCGTTCTACGAGTATTTCTAGAAGCACAGGTACGTACCCAGGTACGTATCTCCGGCTCGGGCCCTAGCACATGCCTGACCTGTGCACGCGCACAGTTGTGAAATCACCGGCTTTTGCAGCCAATGAGGAGTTTCAGGCCTACCCCGATGCTACCAAGTCGCCCGGCCTATCTCAGATTGGAAAGATACCCGGTCGCCTCTAGTGCTGATAGCTCTAAGCTTAAGTACAGGAGCCAATCAACAGCGGCTGAAAAAGTCCGGCAGCGGTATTAAGGAGCCGCAACCCTCCACTGGCCTGCATATTCGGGGTCTTATATCTGCCCGACAGCCCGGAAAGGGGAAGAAACAAAAGATGGGAAAATGTTTGAGCATGGCCAGCTAGGAGTCAATCGAGCCCTGTCATCATCAGATCATTGATTTATTATTATTATTATTATTATTATTGTTTTCTGAAGGAATAATCCTGTACGAACATCGTATATCTGTTCCAGCTCAAACGCACGTTGGACTCTGCTAATTCTACGGACCTAAGTTCTACGGACCCAAGTGAGCGTCAGGCCTGGGCAACAAGACGAGAAAAACAAATGAACCCTGTTGGATTAGGTACCCAGGTACAGAGCTCCGAGTCCGTTATAAAGGGGTCCGAGATCAACCCGTCTGTCCGCAGCTTGTTATCATTTGTCTCGGACTGGCCCAACAGCCCGATCCGCAAGGTAATACGTTCCTAAGTACAGTACCCGTAGTAAGAATGAGTCAAGATTTTCCACCAAATCATCGTCAGCACCTTTTCAGCGTCCACTTCGTCTGTTCGTCTATTACCTCCTTACATGTACCTCCCAGTCTCTTAGATAACCATGGCTCGCATGGGTTACCGGGATGCCAGCTAGATAAATGTAGGTCCCAATCTTGGCACAATAAGACCTCGCCGCATGTCGTAGGCTACGCCTCTTGGTCCGGCAAGCATCGCTGCCGAAAGCTCATTGTGCATTCTTGGCGATCAGCTGGAATAAGATGCCTCTCGCTTTCGCTCTCGGTAGCATAGCCGCAGCAGCGTCACATTCCAGCCTATCCTACACTACATCTGCATATTAGAATATGTGTCACCAACCATAAGGCAGCAGTTCAAAGCCGTCACAATTCTCGAAGATTCTCTCTTCTCAAGATTCCGATATGCCTTGATAGCCCGTGATATACTGAACAGGGGACAGAGAACAGGGCTAGACTTGGCTTAGACGTGAGTCACTGATCGGGAACCGGTACCCAGTCTTGCTAGGCCTCAAGTATTCCCATACCGCGACAGACTTATTTCTGAAACGGTCTCCCTAGCATGGTCGTACGGCTACGGTTCGAGGTAGGTCGTCACATTTAAGTGTGGCTATCACGCTGTGCTGACCTCAGCCAACCGCTTCAAACGACCCTTACCCTTGATAGTCATAACATTCTACAACTAAGTTACACGAGAACGGGTTCGTCCTTCTATGGCCGTAGTGTCGGGATCTTCCAGCGTTGCACAAGCATCTCGGGTCTTCGAGCCGTGATGGCTTGTGCACCCGTGGTTTGCGTAAGGGATGGCGAGCACGAACCAGAAAACACCGCCAAGGCGGTTGCCAGCAAACGCCTTTCATCTCAGATCTACTGTCGAGGCTTACCAAGAAGATTTCATACAACGATGGTCCGTAAAAAGATGCGTAGTATAAAGAGTCTGTGTCAAGTTCCCTTTCCTTCTACGAGGCGGTCGAATATATCAAGTAGGTATATTAGGCACCTACCTAGATAAGTCGGCGCCTAATTCCATACATCTAGTATGGCATGAATGTCTTGCTGCAAGCGAAGTCGATAGTGGACCTGCTGAGCTCAGTATCCAATTTCACTGAACGTACACCGAAGCATAGCATCTCCGGGAACGCCGCGGATAGATTCGAGGCCGACGGACCTATCGGTTAATTCGTTGTCAAGGCGCGTATCTTCTATTATCAATTTGACTCATTCGTAGATCACTTCCTTCCTGTAACCTAACCTCATGATACCTGTGCCATCTCTGATTTGATACCGAAGGCATCTTCTCCTAGGCAGGTAGCTAGGGTATGTAAATGATAACCTGAACTCTGGAGTCCAGATGGTATTAATAATAAGTCGAGAAAGTTACAGCTATCGAATGAAACCCCAATACTAGCCAGGGAGCGTCGTTGAGCTGGAGCTCAATGTCAGCATACCGAGAAATACAGGACCAAAGCAGCAAAGTCGTCGTAATCCTTTCCTAATCCGCATCGTCACATAGCAATTCGGTTGGTATCGATGCAGATAGCTTGCTCGGACATAAGCCGCGCAACCCGCGGACTCCTATGTCAATGCGGGAAAAAATGGAGTTGATTTCGATGGTCTTGATTATTATTGCAATTAGATATGTCGTACACGTGTCCTGTACTCCAATCTTTATTACCCCCATTATTCTAGGCCTTGAGGTCACATACACGTTGCACGGTCTAATGACGAATTCAGTTCCAGTTGCACCTAGACACACACAGTCTATCCTAGCCTCTGGTTAATTCTAGATCACTGCCTAACTATTACTCGGCTTCTAGCTATTCTCCAGATACCTTGTACTACATGATCTATACCTACGTGTGCCTTTACCCCTAGGATTCCTAGAAAGCTTCCTTTCCCTAGAGAAGACCATACGTCAAAGTTTGTATGAAGGAAATAATAATATAGCATATACTGAGAAGACCGGTAGTTGTCACAACAAGGCCAACAGTATGGTGGTTGTACAAGAAGCTCTGAGTCTGATATATACAAAAGGGGTGAAACTAAGGAGAACCTCCCCCCCCCCCCCTTTTCGTTTTGTAGAAGACATATTTCACAGCCGGTCCAATTAAAATTCCATTAGGTACCAGTACGTAGATATTTTCTTTGCGTAACAACCGTCATGTTTTTTGCTTGTCTCGCCGTTCTTAGACTACCAAATTTTGGAGGCACTTCAGGGGTTTACGTTCATCTCCTACTTTGGCTAAGCGCTCTATCGAGTAAAGCCTGCTTGTCGGGCTTCCCACTCGACGCTATGGGGATCGAGTCGACGACGGCGATACTTGCCGGTATGGCAGCCGGACTCACCCTTTCCTCGACCAACGCACGCAGGGCATCGAGATCAGGCGGCGACCCGTTCTTAACCAAGACGAACGTGGCGGCAGCTTCGCCTGTCTTGTCATCCGGCACGCTCACCACAAATGCGGCGTCGACGCTCGGATGGGACGCGAGGGCGTTCTCGATGGCGCCGGTGTAGTAGACGTTGGCGTTGATTATGACGATATCTCGTGCCCGCCCCGTCAGGTACAGGAAGCCGTTCTCGTCGATGGACCCCAGGTCCCGTGTCCATACCCAACCATCCGAATCCAGCAGAGGCGAGGCATCTTCGTTGGTATAACCGCTGAACCCAACGAAGCCCCTCACCCATACGTGTCCGACCGTATCGAGCGCTACCGGAACGCCTTCGTCGTCTCGGACCTGCAGCTCCACGCCCGTAAAAGGGCGTCCGACAGATTCTGCCGCCCTGAGGTGCGCTCTCACGTCCGTGGCCGTGAGTAGGCAGACAAGCCCCGTCTCCGACGTGCCGTAGCTGTTGTGCACGACATCGCCGAGACTGTCTATAGCCGCGCGGAGTTTCTGCGGCGGCAGCGGCGAGCCCGAGACGACGATGGAACGGAGGTGGCTGAGGTCGATGTTCGGCTCGGCTTTTAGCGCATCGAGGACGTGGTACAGCCGTGCCACGGTAAACAGTACGGCCGAGATACGGAGATTAGCGAGGATGTGCGGGAACTTGAGGAGCGGCGCGGGTACGGGGGGAATGACGGCTGTGCCGCCGCCGGTGAGACACAAGCCTAGGTGCTCGAACATGATGGTGCTGGCCAGCGTGCCGAAGAGCATGTACCGTTGGTATCTGGCACCCATACGCTCCGTGTCCTGATCCCATACGGAACGTTGCCATGCCCAGCCCGCAGACAGAGCTTCATAAGTATATTCAACTCCCTTTGGCTCGCCTGTGGAGCCGCTGGTATACAAGACTAGGGCGACATCTTGGGGGCGCCCCTGAGGTGTTATTGCTACAGGATCACCAGACAGGTCGTCTAGATGTACGATATTCAGCGACGGGGCATAGTTTATGTCCGAGGAAGTGGCCTTGTCGACGACGAGTAATTTGGAAACGGCAGCGATATAGGACACCTCTGCCGTTGTCATGCCAAGCTTCAGCCCAACGACTCGGAGTCCGAGCACGTGTGCAGCTATCTGCACGGCAAATGCCTCTGGCGTAACACCAGTGTATATGGCAATGGAGCATCCGGGGCCGAGGCTGGCGTCAGCAGCCCGGAGTCCGCCAACATAGGCGGCAACGAGGTTGAGGACATCGCCGCGCGTGACTACACGCGTACCGTGCTCGAACGCCGGGGAACTTGGTGTGGCTTCGAAGGCCCTCAGCAGCGAGTGAGGAAATAGGGGCCCCTCCATAGCGGATGCCGAATACTTCCGTCCAAGGGGGGCGACGTGGGTTGCTGAGATAGCCAGACCTGCGCGAGATATTGACAAAGGCCAACACGCCTTAGATATCAGCCCTTCTAGTCCTCCTTGATTCTCGGCGAAAGCTAGTGGAACAGCGAATGCGGCCTAGCTCTTGTAGGGGAGTTGATCAAGGCTCGAAGGAGTGCAGTGTGGCGTTGGTAAGCGCTTACCCAACATGCCACGGTTTGGAACTTCCGAGAGACGATACTGCAGAGTTTGGTCAGAGGTCAGGTTTCGAATGACAAGGGCTGTGCATTCGAGTCCTTAGATACCAAGTTTGGACCCCTTCTTGGAGATAGGACACCCGCCTAGCTAAGATATCAAGCTGCGTCGAGATGTCAGCTCGACTCAAGCCATCTCATCGTCCTCTTTGTCCCCTCAAGCGGCATCCTTCTAGATAAAATGCCTCGACCATGACACAGTCGAGGTATTTGAATGGATGTGAGTCCTTCCCAGCGTGCATGCTACCGCTCGTGATGCTCGTCGGCTATCGCCCGCAAGCTCGGCCGAAGGCTGCACCATTTTAACCTTGCCGCCTTGCCCGGCCTCTCACAGGATAAATATATCGTTTCCCCTCAGACGAGCGCATGTGACAGTAAATACATCCTTGCCACCATACACAGATTCTTCCAACCTCCCTTGTTGATAGCGCAGAGCGGGGATGGCGAGGATGGTGGCGGCCATCACGGCGAGATGTTTCGTTTCACGCCCACCTGGACTCCCTCGAACCCTTTACTGATACGGAAGCCGGAATTAGCAGAGCCGGCGTTTGTTAGCGTCAGAAGTCTGGTTAAACCAAGACACGCTGCATCGTACATGTAGGCCAATGCGTGGCCCGCGTCAGATCTTGAGCGGAATGGGGATTGTGAAGGATTACAAACCGTTTGTAAGCTAGCAATGTAAGTCCCCCAACAGGAAGCTGAACCAACTTACACGCTGAGATACCAAGCTTCCCGCTCTCACATGCGGAGAGGATCAGATGCGGAGGTTAAACATCTTGGGTGACGTGCTTGCATTGGCTGAATAGCTGTCTGAGGAGGGCATAGTCGCAGATCTGTTTGCGGATATACTGGGTTAGAGCATGGGGTAGAGCAGCAGGGGAAAGAGCCGGTCTAGATTTGGTCTGCGCGTCACGTATAAGCCAGGGCTGGGGAAAGGCTATCTCGCCTATTGGACGTTACCTCCGACGACCAACCACGACTAACCGTTCGCTACGGCTATCATCAGACAAGCACACAGGTCAGATTGCATCTGGGAGCAGCTGGGAAAGACGACATACTCCGCATTTCCGAATACTATAAGCGCGGGATACTACCAGGGTCATATAAATGGGGAAATAGACTACTGCACCGTCACGATGCACGCCCGTTGCCCTTAAAGTATGGGGAGGGGGAGGTGAGGATGGGGTACGATGGGGTACGATGTGTAGATAGGGGTCCTCCAGATCCCACCTTAGTCCTACGTATTCGCCCCTATGCTGAGTATTTATATCGAGGCCGGAGTATCTACGCTGTCTCGAGGCCGTGCTTGAGTCGAGTCCTCCTGATCTCCTCCTGAGCCCCCCCCCCCCCTAGGATGGATGGTTCGATTATATCCTAAATCTACCTCTAAGACCCATCTGCCGCCTCCCAATATGCGTGTAGCAGTCATCGGAGCCGGCCCTTCTGGGCTGGTCACACTGAAGTACCTCAAGACAGCCCACCACTTCTTCCCTGGCAAGCCCATCGAGGCTGTCCTGTTCGAAGCCGACTCTGGCGTGGGTGGTACGTTCGCGCAGCGCGTATACGAGGATGCTGAGGTTCGTGCCTATGCCATCAGACGACTTCTTCCTCAAGAAAAAAGACAATACTAACCAAACGGCTGTGCAGCTGGTCTCGTCCAAGTTCCTCACGGCCTTCTCCGACTTCAGGGCTCACGACAATGACCCGGACTTCCTGTCCGCCGACAGATACGTCTAGTACCTGAACGAGTACTGCGACCACTTCAGCCTCTGGCCCGAAATCAACCTCTCGACCAGGGTCGTGGCGGTCAAGCGGCGCCCCGGCGGTGGCCACATCGTCCACTACCGCAAGGCCGACGCCGACGTCATGACCTACGAGTGTGACGCCGTCGCCTTCTGCACCGGTCTGCACGTCACGCCCAACATCCCCAACCTGCCGGGTGTCGAGAAGGTGCCTGTCGTCAAGCACTCGTCCAAGTTCAAGAAGCGCGACGAGTTCGGCCGGGACAAGACCGTCGTCGTGCTCGGGTCCGGTGAGACCGGCATCGACATCGCGCACCTGGCCGTCACGTCGCCGACGCGGCAGGTGGTACTGTCGCACCGCGACGGCTTCCTCGGCGCCCCCAAGGTGATCCCGAACCCAGTGTGGTTCCCCGTGCTCGGGCGCAAGCCGGACCCTAACCGGCGCGAGCTGCCCGTCGACGTCAGCTGGCAGGCGCCGCTGTTCGACTCCATGTACCTGCACCCGCTGATCCGGGACACGCTGTTCACGTGGAACGTGTACGACTGGGGCGTCAAGGCGAGCAACTGGCTGGTGTCGGGCACGGCGGCGGGCATCGACCAGTGGGTCGGCGGGGTGTCGGCGGAGCGCTTCCACGCCTCCAAGCTCTTCTTCAACAAGGGCGCGCCCAAGGC
Source organism: Hypoxylon sp. FL1284 (assembly GCA_022432365.1). Classification (NCBI taxonomy): domain Eukaryota; kingdom Fungi; phylum Ascomycota; class Sordariomycetes; order Xylariales; family Hypoxylaceae; genus Hypoxylon; species Hypoxylon sp. FL1284. The sequence continues at coordinate 156,149 of JAJJXE010000005.1, read as the reverse complement.
GCTGCCGTACATCAGCAACCCGTACCGGCCCAACAACCCGAGCCTCGTCGAGCGCGTGCGCCGCGCCGTGCTGCAGGCGCCCGTCGCGCAGGTGCCGGCGGGCCGCAACATCGAGCTGGCGCCGTGGCCGACGCGCGTCGACGCCTCGGGCGCGCTGTGCTTCGCCGACAACGGTCGTCCCGAGTCCGCGCGCGTGCGGGCGCTGGGCCCCGTCCGCCCCGACGTGCTCGTCTTCGCCACCGGCTACCGCCAGGAGTTCCCGTTCCTGGCGCCGGGCCGCTACCCGACGCCCGCCGACGCCGACGTCCGCTCCGTCTACTGCCGCGCGGACCCCACCGTCGGCTTCGTCGGCTTCGTGCGCCCGGGCTACGGCGCCATCCCCCCGCTCGCCGAGCTCCAGGCCCAGCTGTGGCTGCTCAACCTCGTGGCCCCCGAGCGCACCGCCGCGCTCAGCGACAAGGACGACCACCACTTCCGCCTGCACCACGCCCCCGGCGCCCGCATCGGCTACGGCGTCGACCACGAGACGTACGCCTACCAGCTCGCCCTCGACATGGGCGCCGCCCCGGGCTTCTGGGATGCCGTGCGCGCCGGCTGGTCCGCCTCGCGCTACCGCGCCCGCCTCTGGTACCGCATCCCGATTATCTGGGCTGCCGGTGCTCAGCTCAACGCTAAGTTCCGTCTCAAGGGCCCGTACGCCTGGGACGGCGCCGCCCACGTGCTCGGCGGCGAGCTCTGGCAGACCATCTCGCGCCGACACGGCCTCTTTGGTTCGTATTACCCTTCCGTCTTCGACAAAGTAGTTGGTAACCCCTTTTCATGTATGCCATTGCTAACGTGCGCCTGCCAGGAAACTTCTTACTGGCCGTCGTTCCCATCACTCTCATGGGAGTGTTTAGTCTCTTCTTGTACCTTGTTGGCTTCATCCTCTTGATCCTCAAGATAGTGACTTGGCCGGTTACTGCGCCCTTCCGTGTTTGCAGCCGGCCTGCTGCGGTCAAGCTTGAGGACCGCAAGTACTCTAAGATGGAGTGTTAGGCGGGGAGAGATGTGCCTCGAACAGAATAAACAGAATTCACCAAATATACAAGGTTTAACGGATAGCCCAGTTTCTATTTGGTCATGTGCAGCACCATCTTGTTTGACTTGAGGTCGTAGTTATCTCGGTGAAGCTTGTACAGCAGAAATAGTAACCATCTCTGCTTCCAAGGCTGGCTAGGTACTTTTATGGTGATATTTAAATCCATGGTATCAATTCAAGCTTGAATTTGCATCATGCAGAGGACTATCGTATGGTCAAACTACATGCTGCTACCGGGAACTAGAGTATCGATACTTGAGGCGTGGGCAAGAGCTATGCGCATTTACAACTCATCATCAGCGATGATGCACTCGCCAGTATCAACACAAGTCGGCCGGGATATGCGCAAGAAGGGGTTGCTCTGCTCGCTGCGTCTTCTCAAGGTAGAATCCAGGTCGTGACACTATTGGCAAGGAGATTGCCGCTCCACTGCTCCCCGCTGGTAGTGTTGAGCGTAAGGTAGACGTCGTTGCCGAACGTGTTCTCCACGACAACAGTCCGTGTGCCATCCGGGTTTTTCGATGCAACAGATTGGACACCCGAGTACCCGTCGTAACTGTAACTGCCGGAGCCTTCGAGGATTGTAGCACCCTTGGGAATGTACTTAGAGAATTGGGCGAGCATGTAGTAGTCGACGGTATACTCGTACGTGCCTGTGTCCTTGTCCACGATGAACAAGCCGCGGCATGTTGAGCAGCCTCCCTCTATGTATGGCCCAAAGGTTCCGTCCGACGCCTCAGTCCACGTACCCAAGGTCCACATCAGCGAGCCCTCAGCCCAGTTCTGGAGTGGCCCAACCGTGTTCTTGGACGATTGGTACCACGATGTCTGTGGCGAGGTCCAACACTCGGTCATATACTGCGACTTATCGGGGTTGGCGTTATGAAAGTCGCTCAAGACGGTCCAATCTAGATCGGTTGCGTAGCAGTGCTATGCAGTTGCTTGAACGTACTCGCCAGCCCCATCGATGACCTCTTGCGGGTAGCTTGGTGTATCTGTGTTATGATCATAGGCCCAGATCTGCGTGTCTAGATTCGCGCCCCGCAGGGCAGGACCAATGTGATCATGCGTAACCGACGTGGCCTCGTCGGCACTCTGGTACATGGTGACGTGACCATTGCCCTGGCTGTTAAGCGGCTCATTTTGAATAGTAATAGCATCCATGGTGATACCAAGTTCCGCGTAGGCTTGGAGATATTTTACAAAGTACTGAGCATACTGGCTGTAGTACTGCGAGTCGAGTTGGTTGTCGGTGGCATTCCCTGTGAGCATCTTCATGACGCGTATCAGTGAGATACAGTCGCCCCGAGGAAAGGCAGAGAATGCTTACCCTATTCAGCTTCATCCAACCAGGAGCACTCCACGGACTCCCAAAGACAGTGATATCAGAGCGGACACTCTTCATTTCGGCTAGCAGCTTCGCCATAGCTTCGCCACGGTCTCCCAAATTGAAGTTGTCCAAATTTGAATCTGCGCCATTGTTGGAATCGTCGTACGTGTAAGCAGGAGGCCCAGACAAATCCGAAGCCGCGATGGTATGGCGTAGGAGGCTGAAGTTGGCTCCGTCATCAGTTAACAATTCTCGTAGTAATTGAGAGCGCTGATCAGAAGCGAGGGCGTTGATGACAGTGACAGTCGCATCTGTTACTGAACCTCCAAAGCCCTTGATGGTCTGCTTGTACCCCGCGTTCGAGTCGTCAATACTCAGACTCCATTGTGACGCGTCTCCGGGGCTGCCTGAACCAGACACGGGGGCATCGACAGCGGTTAATTTGTGTGTAAGGTCTGAAGTGGAAGCATAAGCTTGGGCTGATGCACGAGTAGCCTTAATGGACGGCGGGTGAGCAGCGACAGCTTGACAAGCCAGAACAGCGAGGACTGAAAACAACATCATGGGTGCTTGGCGGGATACAGCAGTAGAGCTCGCTAGGGACCGATGCGATCAACAAACGACCCAGGGGCGAAAGCTTTAAGTACGTAGATCACTCCCCATTTCCCTATTCACTCTTCAGTACCTACCTAGGTACCTAGAAGAAACGTCACCATCGAGTTGCAACCTTGGGGCCATAACAAAGGCAGAAAGGCCGAATAATTAGACTGATTCCTTTGGCGTCCGGTGTGGAGATGGAGGCGTTCCGTTCGCGCTCTCATTCGGTACCTAGATGTCAGGGCTGTGCCAGGGGGCTTCCGCTTGGGCGAGCCAGATCTACCTAATCGAAATCTCAAAACCCTGCCGTAAATACTTCAGCTTGGAAATCTAATCCGGTGTTGAAGAGCCGTAACTTTAGTTTGTATAGCATCAATTTCCTGTACATCTCTTAAGCTCTCAGCCTGTCAGCGTGCTATAAACTCAATGCTGGTCTCTCGACATACAAAAGTACCTCTGAGCAACCCCTGAATACATCATCGGGTGAGATAAATTAGCACGATGCGGCTGAAGAGATGTCTCCAAACTAAAATTAGATCTGCTACTCCAATTCCTGTAAAAGATCGCATTCCGAGTCGTTCAAGCTAGGAATCCCCGCTACGCTGAGTCAGCTCAAGGATAAGTGCACTTCTCATCGGACTTGCAGCTCCAGTACTACCTTAAGCACAAAGTATGAGAACGATAGGCCAGTGAAACTGATCGGACCATAAAGGGCAGTTGTATCGTTGGACTATATCGAGATACTACCTTGCACCGGGCCGACTAGAGAAGGATCCGGAAAGCTGATTTGCCGGGTCGTATCCTTCGTACATATCAGACGGTTGCCCTCGAGTCGCCCACGGGAGGCACAAGCATGCAGGGTAGTACAGAATAGCCATCAACTCATTCATTCACCCCAAAATAGAAGCACGAGCACGAGCACGAGCAAACCAAGAGCTTGGCGGTCTAGAAAGCCGATAGTTACAAGTACGCAAAACGACTCTATTTCCCCCGTTTGCTCCAGCCAGCCTGTTTAGGTCGCGAAGCGGAAGTCAAGTCTACCAGACAGATCAGCTCAAGATTCTCAAGCAAAGGACAGAATAATACTCACCGCTTGTTACCCACGTCAGTCGTGGTTTTCCGGTACTCTTCCTGCTCCTCTAGGGTCATGACATCCCATTTCTTTGCTTTCGAGTTGTTCCTCCATCGGTAATAAAAGTACGTGGCGGGGTATTGTATGAGCTGCGACGGAGTTTAAGCTTAGGCCTTCGCGTTTAGGTTAGACAGAAAGGACAGAGACAACTTACACACATCCAGATACAGATGACCAGCAAACCCGTATTGGCTTTAAAGTATCGCGGCGCGTCGCTGGGTTGATAAACTGCGAAATAAGTACTTGTTTTGACTATGCGCATAAAAGGATAGAGCTTACTGTTTGCTCCGATCATTCCACTGACCTGAACCCACATGTTATAGAGACTGCGGTCTGGTTAGCGGACAGCGAGATTTCAAAGGAATGGTTGGACATACGAAGCAGAAACTGTTCTGTTCTGGACAGAACCTGCATTCCGGCTCGTCCACGCCACTTGAATCGGATGAGTGCTAATACCCGTTAGTTCTAGATCATTTGGCACTCAACTCTTTACTCACTATGGGAATGACAGCAGGACCGTCGCGATTGCAAAATACACCCAGGAATTGATCGGGTCCGGCAGGGCTATCAAAGCCACAAAGCAAGGCAGCAACCAGGCATCCTCCGCCATCGACACGAAACTCCTGTTGTCTACCAGCTCGCTTACAGCGGTGATGACCAAAATCATTACGCTGGAGCCAACGATATATGGGATGGAAAGGAGGTTGGTCTGGATGACGTTGAATCCAAGGTTACGGAACGAGATGGTCAAATATTGGTTGATTGGATATTTCGGCAGGCCAAACAAGAGGCCTAAGACGTACGACGGCCACATGTCGTAGTCTTTTGTGCATTCCCAGATCTGTCGGATGGAAAGACCCTGTCGGTTGAACATCCCGCCTTTCTGAGGATCATCTCTGATGACTGGACGTAGAGTTAGATGTGAGTTGTGTTTGGTTTCCTTCTTCTTTATGACTTACCTGAGTTGACTATGATCTTCTCTTCTCTCTCAGTAAAGTAGCCCTTGGGGTTCCACCAACTCTTGGTCCTTGCTGGAGACTGGGGCATGAGGAAGAAAGAGGCAATCCCTATCGAAACTAGAAGCAAGTTAGTACTACCGATGATGTCGGCGCCGAACATGCTCACATGTAACCAATCCCCTGAAAGTATTAGCTGCGATTATCCAGTCCATAAATGGTGTTACTTACTCAATTAAGAATAGCCATCGCCAGCCTTCGTACCCTAAGATGCCACGCATTGATAGCAGACCGACTGCAGCGAATCCGATGCCGATGTCGACTAAGGGGAGGGGTTAGAAACGCTTTGCGAGCGGGTATCACTAGCCTTACCTAGTTGCGAAGACATCCAGTACCAGGCTAATCTGATCGGAAGCTGAGAACGTGAGCAAAGTACTGCCCCTATGTGAGAATATCAGAAGATTACTTACTGTTTTACTAGTGTAGAAATAACTGAGATAAAGAATCGTATCGCTGACATCAAGTCAGTGAAGAACTCAGTATTTGGCAGATGAAGACTACTTACGGGATAAAACCACCTTGGAATGTCGCACTAATGAAACCGTGAGTAAACGTTCGCCTGAGCAACACAGCAGCTTCACTTACATCAAGTATCTGGTAGCTAGGAATGAAGCCCGACCTTGGAGGAAGAACTGTGCGCCCGAAATGATACTGAAAAGGGAAATCTGTATCGGAATCCACAGATCGGGACCAATACTAAACAGGTCAGTGTGAATCTGTGGACGACGGCAAAGAACTAACAGACCGTTTAGAGATGAGCTGAGATGGGAGTTCGGCAACTAGGAACCCAACCCGAGAGATGGTTTGACCCAGATTCTATCGCAGTCTAACGTTAACATCAATAGTACCTAGCTTTCTGCGAAGCATGTAGGAAAGGACGAACTCACATAGTCGCTCTGAGAGAGACCTAGGTCGCCGAGCATATTGTCCGAGACGGCGTTGTTGATATTGTTCCGGTCGATGTTTAGAGAGGAAAACATGACGCAAACCCAGATCTACGCTGTCAGTCTCGCGATTCTGCCCGCATCGGAGGGTGAGGCGGCATACTATAATCTTCCAGTCGACCTTGCGCCGCACTGCCTTCTCCTCCCTCCATGTCCAACGGAACTTGGGGTCGAACGCGGACCAGTTCTCCCATTTGGGATGGATATAGCGCTCCTTATACTCCTCCACGTTCTCTGAATCCCATATGCTGGGCTGTGTAGCAATCTGAAGCATGTGAGCTGCGAGCCACGCGCATCGGGTCCTTAGTGGTTCTACGTACTGCATCAGGATCGTACTCATCACCTTTGGGCCCCTTTCGAAGTCTCAGGAAACGTAATAGAGCATCGCCAAGGGCCGATTCCGTGCGCTGGGTCTCTTGTGTGGCCAGTCCTATCGGGGTGGAAGTGCCCAAGTCGATGGGGCTCTTCTCGTCGATTCCCCCGTGTACTTCCGATATCTCGTTGTCCGTCGAAGGTGTACCTGTCCCAGGCCGGGAGGGTTCAAAAGCTGGTGGTGCATAAGCAGCCATATTGAATAGTATGCGGTTACCTCCCACTTGTTCGTCTCACAGAATAGGCTTGCGAGATATATATGAAAGACATGGTAAGATATTGAGTGATATATGGGCTATCTACCTATATACGGGTTTCTTCGCATAGGTGCTAGGGAGCATACCCACCAACCTGAGAGGCAAGTATCCAAAATTCCAGCATGAAGAACAGTGGCCAGACCCGTGTCTATAGCTCTGAGGAGTGGTAGCTTGGCCCAGGACGTAATAATAAGACCGGTATCAATAGAAAGAACCCGGGAAAGGGTGCATCTGGTGGGCTCTAAAGAATTTTATAGGCCCATATGTCTGACGCCATTTAAATGCGAGCTCGCGCAAGTATTCACCATCGCCTAGTTCGATGTCGTGCTTGTTCGTCTGCTTGGCTTGCAGCTAGCTTTACCTAAAATTTATCTATGCAATGGAAACATCCAATTTCACCATTGAATATAACTTGCAAGTTCAATTCAGTGAATAATTTGCGTTAGATAACGATGAATCGTTTCTATTCTTTTTCTACGTTAACATGATATGCTCTATCAGCCTACCGGTACTGAGATCTAGCTTCGACTATACAACGGGTCCACAACAGTGTCAGCAGACCCGATACAAAATCTTACGGGGAGGATGTAACAAGTTACAAGTCACAATGAGATTCTTACGAAGAATTTCTGAAAGAGATTGGAAGTGGCGGCAACTTCACTCAGACTTATGACAGCCCCTATTTAGCTTATGCAAGCGAGAACGCACACAACACGGCTACGAATATCGTCATCGGCCGACAAAAAGCTAATGCGCCCCAGAAACATGTAGATATAGCTCAGGCCATATAGCACACGAACGAGTTTGATTCCCGTCTTTCGATATTATCCCAACCCCCGACCCGTCCCTTCGCGTCGTACGGCCGCCAACCCTCTCCTCTCCTACCTATCCCCCGCATCAAGCGGCTTGCTCCCCTGCTCGTCGAAAGCCCTCCTCTTCTCCGCGTCGCTCTTGCCCGGGTTCTACCTCAGGGCCTGCGCGGCGCCGGCGTGGTCCTCTTCCTGGCGCCCGAGGCCCGAGGCGCCGGGGTCGCTGACGGGCTGCGCGACGCTGGCCGAGTCCGGAGAAGAGGAGCCACCTGCGGCCCGCCGCTGCCTCACCCGCTGCTCGTCTGCCGAGGCGCTGTCCGGCGCCGACACGTTCGAGGCTGTGCCCGGGGACGCCTAGCCTTGCGTCGACTGTCCCATCGGGGACGTCGCGTAGGCGCGGAGGACTGGCCGGCGTATGTTAGACTCGCGAGGGTTTTTCTTCAAGTATATACTGGAAGGTAGGCTAGGGCTTACAGGGTGTGCGGACCAAGCGCCCTGACCGGATGAGAGATTGCTTCATGGTGATGGCCACCTCGCTGTCCTGAAGCTTGCTTATATTGGCTGAGCTGGAGTAGTAAAAGGTGTGGAAGCAAAACTCATGCCAAGGTCAGGTGCTCGCCTTCTAGAAATCTCGCGGAACACGTTAATGGGGTATCCGGATGAAATAGTATGATATATTCATGACGTTTCTCCTTGATAACTGCCTGAGAGTAATTCAATCGTCATCGCGTGCTCCTTTGCTGTAGACGACCGACCATCGATTCTCTCGGGAGCTTAGCGAACACGAGGTATGTAAAGGTGTTGGGCTATATGTCCACATCGTCCGACGCAGGACTGTGTTGCTTCCAGTTTGACTTCGCAGTGAAGTAGTATTAAAAGTATGTAATATTTTCATATCTCATATGCTGTCGTCACTCATAGCGGACAGCATCAACGGACGGCCCTAGATTTTGCTGCCTATTCCTCCTGGCTTTCAGGTTCCTCTTCGAGCTCGTCTTCCTCTAAACCCCAATCTCGGAACTCGGTACCCCGAACCCAGCTAATGCACTTTCGGACTCGGCTTTCGCGTATGGCCCTCGCGTCTCTTTCATACACGGCGCCCGTGATAGCGAGCGCTAGGACAAACACCCACACGTCACCTCCCTTCATGGCGCGCCACCACCGTCGCTTCACGCCCACCTTCCAGAGCGAGTCCACGCTGGTTCGGGCGCTGTAGAGGAATATGCTTCTTCCGTCCTTGCGCTCGACCCAAGCCCAGAGACCAGCCAAAAAGCCACCGAGGAAGAAGCGTTGTGTCGGCATGAATGTTCGCGGGAACCACGTCTGGAAGAAGCAGATGCTCGCCCAAGCTGTCGAAATAGCGCCCGTCGCGAAGGTAGAGAGGCTGAGGACTCTGGAGATTAGGCTGTTTAAGAGGTATAATGGTGAGTTATATAAGAGTTTGTAGCGTGGCAACATGAGCACGGAGTAGAAGAGTAGAAAGAAGCGGCCCATCCGTGGAAACGAGCGCACCCAGAAAGTGAGATAGGTGCGAAGACACGAAGGGTCAGAGGGATGTAATGTGGCGCAGCTCAGGGACGTGATAAGAGGATGCGCTTGCGCCGTGACCGGTGCGAGGGCAGTGAGCGTCGAAGGCAGCGTGGGCTGATCTGGGAACATCGTAGGAGAGACGAACGGTCTGCAAAGAGGTTAGCTTCTTCCGTTGTCTTGGATGAGGTTGTTACATACGGCCAATTTAGCTTAGCCATCTGCGCCAGGCTGTCCGCAATCTCCCACGGACTGGGCCATGTCATGCCGGAAGGTAGATTCTTCGGCGCGCTGTGGATATAGGCTGTAGAGCTCTTCCAGATGAAGTCGACGAACGACACAGGAGAGCAGTCTCGGTCAAATAATGTAGCATGCAACAGCTGCCCAAAGGCAAAAGGCTGAAGCATCCAACTTCCCCACCACCACGGCCGTTCTCGCTTGACCATTCCCTTCCCACCCGCTCGAGACTTCCAACCCCAAATCAAGCCCTCATCTTCGCAGAGATTCCAGCCGAACTCGAGCGCCCGGAAGATGGCGGCGATGGCCACCGTCACGCGTAGTTGCTGGGACGGATATATACCCAAAGCGAGACCAGCTAAGCCGGCTCCAACAGCTGGTGCATAAGGAGAGGTGAGCGTCTGGGAGGTCCTCGGGTTGCGACTTCGAAAAGGGGCCGCTGCGGGATCTAAAAGACGGATTCGTAGTCGGTTTAGGAACCGAAAAAGTAGTCGGTACAGTAATAGTATAGTCGATAAGGAGAGCGAGAGTCGAAGGCCCGCGGACTTATATAAGGGCTGTTTCTTTTGCGGCAGAGCAGCCCTGATCATGGTCAGCACCTGGTAGATGCGAACATAAGCTGAGCTGGACGAGATATTACTTACCCTTTTTGTGCCTTTAACCTCGCCAAGACCGTCTCGTACGCCTTCATCCCTACTCCAGTTGCAATAAACACGCGCAAAGAGTCCCTGATGGCGCGCGCATTGTAGGTATCGCCGCGACTAGGACCACCACCCGTCGCCTTCTCCTTTCCCTTGCCTCTACCGGCATCTCTGTCCGCAAAAGATCCTCTCCGAGCATTGCCGCCTTCCATATACTTTTCGACCGAGTTCACGCTCGGCATTCGCTTCTTTAATACACGTGACCGTGACAGGACATACTTGTGAAGTGTTTCGTACTCGCGGGCCGATATGGTATACCTCAGGGCGTTGCGAAGAACCGGATCGACATTGGATTTCGACTTGGACTTGGAATTCGCCCGGGGACGCGACGCGACCTCTGACTGTGTCGGTATATCGAGGGGTGTAAGGCTGGGAAACCTAGATGGGCCAGCCTCGGACTCCATGATAGGCTCGGTCGACTACGTAGTACGGCGATTGTGTTGATTGTCGGTGCCCAACCAGATTTTCCAACCCGACGTAAATACCAATGATAGCTAATGGCAGTTGACAAATTGCCTCGTTGGTATGAGCATGAAAAATGGGTAAAATGATTAAGAGTCAGCACGAGAACGGTTATATCATAACCAACTTGTGGCGATACGACGTTGCACCCGACTGCTTGGATCTCGTAGCTTCGACGGTGCCACGGATACCGAGGAATATGATAGCTTGGCGAGAGTAAAGCACTCTATGATCTGAATGAGAAGAACAACCATTCATAGAGAAGTACGATTGTCTTCATACGGATAGTCACCATCAAAGGTTCAACTGATGGAGGGTCAGGACGGGTTGGGACGGGAGGAACGAATAAGAGAATAAAAGAATAAGGGAGGGAAATGTCGCGTCTGGCATTGCCGTAATATTAAGTCAGACATGGGACTTTGCATGTGCTATCTTGTCCCACTACGTAAGATTGGTACCTGTCTCGCCCGTCTCTGAACCCTGACAGCCTGAAAGCCTCGGCTCAGCTACGCATGTGAGCGATTGTGGGGAAGAGGGAGCTAGCTGTTTTAGGGGTTCGAGGCCTACTAGCACGCAGTAAAGGTCGGAATTGCAACCGTTATTGGTTTGGAATTCTTTCTTTTTTCAGACGCGACTTATTACTTTGCGACTCACTATCGTCATTCTTCATGGGCTATCCCCGCACCCTTTTATTGCCGGATCGCTTAGCTGCTTAGTACCCGGTAGAAGATATGCAGAGAGCAGAATACGCACTGCGAGATCAAACACTCTGTACCTAAATGCATGATTGACAGCCTTATGCATGAGCAAGATATATTCGGATTCATGCATCTATATGAAGCTGATATGCGCCCTGCCTCTCTATCCAAGCATGCAAGCCCCAAACTCCGGTCTATGCAGCCGCCTTAGAATCAGAAGCAGTCTTGGTCATACTGGGCTCCGTAACTCCCTCTACACCTACAATCTGACCCTTCTCCAGCCCTTCGACGTCGACGTGCGGTCCCGTGTAGTTCTTGCGGCCGTCAAATATCCAAGTAACGACGGCGATGAGCAGGATCACGCCGAAGGCTACGACGCAGTAGTTCATATTCTCGCTCGTGACCGGCAGCTCCGGCGGGAAGACAAACAGTACCGTCGTCAAGATCGTCCAGCATATTCCGACCTATTTGATCATATCGAGATTAGCAAGATGCGAGAATAGACAAGACGTATAATATACACATTGCAGTCAAGACATAAACAGGAAACAACTTACCAGGTTAAGAACCCAGCCTAGAGCGCCCGGCAGCTTGAACGCGCGATTCGGAGGCAGCATCTTGCGGCCGCGCAGCACGTTGATCGACGGCGGGATAGCGTAGGTAATACCGAGGGCGACGACCGACGCCGACGTGATGGCGTTGAAGGTGCTCGAGGAGCCGAGGAAGATGCAGCCGAAGACGACAACCCAGGCGGCGGTCCACAGCAGCGCGTTGAGCGGCACGTCGAGGCCCGGGTGGACGCGGGCGAAGATGTGACTGAACGGCAGCCCGTGGTCGCGCGCGAACGCGTAGCTCATGCGGCTGCTGGTCGTCATGAGGGTCGTGCTGGTGAAGAGCATGCACACAAGCGGGAACATGAGCAGGCAGACGCTTCCCGCCGGGCTGCGCGTCGCGTCCATGAAGATCTGCAGGAGCGGGCCGGCGCCCGACTCGATCACGTTGTCGATGTTGTCGACGCAGAAGAGCAGGCAGCTGAGGAAGACGAAGCCGGTGCCCATGCCGATCCCGATGCAGTACAGCATGATGCGCGGGCCCCGCACCTGCGGCTGCGGTATCTCCTCGATCATGTGGGCCACGGCGTCGAAGCCCGTGAGCGAGAAGGCGCCCTGCAGCAGCCCGAGCAGCCACGCGAGGCCGTCCGGCCACCCGACCTCGTTGATGAACTGCCCGTACACGAACTCGCCCGACTGGTAGTTGGGCGACGCGCACGCCAGGATCGTGATGCTGATGACCACGAACCCCGTCAGGCTCCAGAAGAAGGCCGCCTTGGTGAACAGCGGCAGCAGCCTGGTCGAGAAGGCGTTGATGAGCAGCGCGACGAGCGTAAACCCGATGTAGATCAGGAACTGGTGCCACGGCTCCGACTCGTAGTCCGGGTGCAGCAGCGAGATGATGTTGATGATGAAGGTGCTGCCCAGGAGGCCACCCGTCGCCGTGAGCGCGACCCAGCCGCTGACGTTGATCCAGCCCGTCGCGTAGCTCAGGCTGCGGCTCCAGTCCTTCCACGCCACGATCGCGGCCCAGTGGTACTGGCCGCCGGCCGTAGGCCACGCTGATAGGAACTCGGCGAGCGACGCTGCCAGGCACAGGTTGCACACGCCCGCGACCATCAGGCCCCAGATGACGGCGCTAGGGCCACCGCTTGGCAGGGCGAGCGAGATAGACGCCGCAAGTGCCGTCCAGGTGTTGAGGATGGCGAAGGCCAGGCCGAGCATGGAGATCATGGAGAAGTTCCGCTTCAGCTCTTGCTTGTGGCCGAGGTGCTCGAGCGCCACGGCGTCGTGCGCGACAACGATGTCGTGGCGCGCGCTGCCGCCGCTGCGCCTCCGGATTTGGTCGTCCATTGTTGACGTCGACTTAGACAATCATCCGTCCTGTGGCCTCTCAGTTCTGTTCCCTTCGTGGAGAGTACTTCTCGCTAGCAGCTACACGCAAGAGCTGAGCTACACGTAGGAAACAGGACAGAATGAGCGTCAGCGGGTGGCGTCTGGGAAATTTTCTAGTGAAGATGTCGTAAGAACTATTCACCTACCTACCTGGGGTAGGTGGCTTTTTTATTATTTCCGTGTTATAAGCAGGGGTGACGAAGAGGAACGCCGAACCAGCAGAGGGTGATGAAATGAGGGCAAGAAAAGGGTAATCGAAGCACGCGAGGCACGATCCTTCGCAAAATATCGCCCCTACCACGCCGGCCGTACAGTATTGTTTCTTATCAGGATCCCTACGGGCGAGATGGAGCTCAAGGGCCATTCCATTACATTATTCTCTTTGTTCACCGATGCGGTGGGTCGTATCTGACGACGGAAAGCTTAGCTTGGAGAGAGATTGACCGTTCGACCCTGCAGCACGCTCTGGCATGGGTATAAAAGGTCGGCACCTTGGGCCCCTATTGGCTCCAACTCGTCGCCCCTGGGATAGGTTCAAGAAGGCAGCCCCGCGTACAGCCAGCACTAAGCTACAATAAGCTCTAGGCAGTGGAACGAGTCTCCAACATCTCCATATCGACGTCAAGCTGGTCAGGGTGGAGGCGTACACACGGCTGACGCGCTGGTAGTCCTGATAGTCTGGCTCAAGAAGCCTTCGGTGTAAACCGAGTCGGAACTACGGTCCTAGTCTACCAGCCAGCCCGGCCTATATATACCGTACATAACAGACGCATTCAAGGACCATGCCATGGATCTCGGCCTCATCCTTTTCTATTCATCTATCACGATTACAACATTCGTCACGAATAACGACACAGAGATGATATAAACACTTTTGGCTGGATTTTAGGTCCCTGAAGTCCGTCCGCTAAAGCCCCCCCCCCTGAAGATCCTATCAAACCATTTCTGGTTTATCCTTAATCCACCTTAATACACCTTAGTCCGCCTTGATCCGCCTCCGTCAGAAAGCACTCGGAGACGAGGCTTGAAATATCTTGGTCGATTAACCTGAGCTGAGCCGCAACGACTGCAGACTAGACCGTGGTAAAAAAAAAAAAGCAACGCCCGCCGGCCATACAAGAACTACCTATGGATCTACCAACCAACCCCCCCCCCCCCCCCCCCTCTGAACCGCCAAACTCCCGGGCTTCTGACATGCTGCTTTAGGAATTAATGCTTTTGTTTGCGTGTGCTGAGAAAAGGGAAAGGGGGTATTATGTCAAAGTGAACAATGCCGTGTGGTCCTCGTCAATCCTAACTTTTTGCCGTCCTCACTCCGTGCTGTCTAAACTCGTTTCCTTCTCTTTTTATCAACCGCATGCTGCGCGCACCCGCAAGACAATCGTGGCTTCGTCGATGGTGTAGGAAGGGGATAAAACCGTTGCTCAAGGAAATTTTCAGCTTGCCGTACGAACCAGGGGACCCGGAGAGAGATCGAACACGGCTTTCGGGACGCACATGTTCATCCGGGACCCCCTGCATCGTATCGGTCAAGCTGGTACATCTGCCCACGAAAGGTATTAAACAGGGAAACCCGATACGCCACCAAACTCCAACGCAATGCCGGCAAAGTGCCAAGTCAGAAAACCATGATTGCTAGGAAACCATATACCATGCAGTGCCGGATGAACCCTCGCCTTTTCTTTCTTTTTTTTTTCTGTCCTTTTTTTGTTCATATTTTGGGTCTCTGGTCTGCTGAACCAGGTTCTTTAATCGTACGCCCATTGCACTTTGTCCCAACTGGCTAGCTAAACCATGGAATCGTGAACGTTACGGGACTGCGGTTGCGTTTGCGGTTGCGATTGCTGGGACGGCTTCGGCTTCGAGGCAGCAGAGAACTGAGGGACCCAGGTGCGTACGAGCTGGGGAACCTCGCCGCCTCTTGACTGGATAACCTGCTCTTGCCAGTTCAGGACGTCCCAGAGTTCAACAATGGCGTGGCGTCGCTGTGCTGAAAGTCGTTGCTGGATCTCGGGATAGCCTGGTATCATGCCAGCACGGATCGCCTCTACCGCGCGAAGACGTCGTGCCTCTCGCTGGGCTACGACATCGGCAACCGCGTGGTATCGGTCTTGCGCTGTGTTCCAACCGGACACTCCATTGCTCTCCGAGGTCAAGACGGCACGGAGCTCATCGAAGGGGAGGTTCAGCAAGATGCGCGAGAGGATAGGAGAACACTTGGCGGGGCCACGCTGAGGGGCACCGCCGTCTTCCGGATATGCGGCGGGCAGGTCGCCAAACTTTATGTTCGACAGACGGCTAGGCTTCGGCATGTTCGGGCCTCTGGCAACAGCAGGCACCTCATCAATCGAGGGCTTATTGGTTGGCGCCGAAACAGTCCGTCGCGTGTTGGGTGACGGTAAGACGGCAGCAACTATGGAGGGAATGCGAGCAAACCTGGGGGGATCGGCGGCCGAGGCGTCCAGTTCAAAGTTGGTGGGGAACTCGTTGATAAGGAAGACCATCGTAGCGTCCAAGAGGAGCCTAACTTCTGGGCCGTACGTGAACTCCAAGTCAAAGCTCCGGTCGTTGTCATAGTTGACGTGTCGCTGACTGGCACCCTCAAATATGAAGCCAAGAGCCGTTTCCACGGTGGCCCAAGTAATAAAGTCGGCCGCCATGTACAATCCTCGCACGAAAACATCATGCATGTTCAGGAGATGGCCTGCAGCGGCATAGCCCAGGCAGAACTTGAACCGGTCTACCTTATCGCCATCGAAGTTCAGTCCACTGACAGCAGTGTCCATCATTCCCGGATCGACTAGCGGGTGCAGATACAGGTGTCGTACCGCGCTCCACCAGGAATCTGAGCGCATGTACGGGTCATCTAAGTCGATCGCGATGGTGTGAAAACCTGGATCAGTAGCACGAGCGGCCATGATGTGTTGCTTGAGTGCCGGGCTGCGGGCGAAGATGAACTTGTGACCGGTGATCTTGACGGGGTGATGCAACATCTTGGTCGAGTAGAGCTCCAGGGTGCAGTCAGTAAGCTCACCACTGTCGAACTGATCTTGAAAGTACTTGATGTGCTCTCTGAGGCCGTCGTCGAACGAACCAGGGTGGCGCGGGAAGGGTCGAAACGACATGAAAGGGGGGACGACAGGGTGGTCTTGGTGAGCATGGCCACCGTAGGGAATGCCGCTGGCAGGGAAAGGAGGCATGGCTCCATTCACAGGTCCATTTTCGACCCCGTTCGGCTCGCCTGAGGTATGCGAACCCGGAAAGCTGTGAGGGGTCGAGAGGCCGTAAGGACCTACGCCAGGCGAGAAAGCGTCAAACGGCGGCAGCGGAGCAGGCACTTGCCCAAACGTGTCGATGCTAGGAGTGGGCAACATGTCAGGCCGGAACTGAGTGTTAATAGGACCAGGGACACGATTTCCGTTGGGCTGGCCAGGGTGGCCACCGTTGGGTTGCGGGTGAACACGGTTCTCGCCATTTGCGGGCGGAGGCGGAGGCGGAAGCGGCGGCGGATAAAAGCCGGTGGGCGTCGGAGCCGGAGAAGAGGCATGCGAACCGGGGAAGCCGCCAAAGACCACGCCACCGCCATTGTTCATGTGCGGGTGGTGCTGAACGTGGTTCATATGGGGCGGCCCGTTGGCGATCGCAGGGCTGGGGTGCTGGTCGGAAGACGGCTGGTGCTGCAACGGGTAGCCCATAGGATGACGGAAAGGTAGCTGTAAGTCCGGTCGAGTAGTTGAGGTGGCCGACTGCGGCTGCGGGATACTTTGCGCTGAATCGAGAGCGCCTATCAGCTTCAAAAGTCTAAACTCGGATTCCGTGGGTGCATAGATGCGTAGGTTACCTTGACTAGCCTCGTTGACTGAGGCCGAGACGGGTTCCACCGTATGGTTACTGTCTGCTGTTGAAGACACACCAGGGCCAGCCATGCCACTTCGCTCATTCATACCATCCATGCCATCCATACCATTTGCAGGCGATGCAATGTTGTTTTCCTTGTCGGCGATGCGGTGCGAGCCGTTGGTAGGAGCGGTGGTGGCTGAGGTGCGTTCGGGCTTCTCCACATTTGAGCCGTTGAGTGCTCTGTCCGTGTACTTGGTCGGCTGCAGAGCTTTGGCGCGCTCAGGACCATCGGCGTTGGAATGGCCAGCCAAAGCAGCTTCGAGGGACGACGCAGGAAACCCGTTGGTCGGAGAAAGGGCCGGCGCTCGCTTGTTTGCCTGACCGTTTGGTCGAGCGATCGCCGTGAGCGGTAGGGCGGGTACGACGACAGGTCGAGATGCAACGGTCGCGGAGTGTCTTTTCACAGCAGCCTTCGAGGGCTGAGGCTGGCCCTTGAGAGGGGCCATGGTGAGAAGCTTTTGGCCAGCTGTGGCCAAGGTTCAGTTAGAGAGAGACAAGAAACAAATGCTCGAAAGCCGCCGACCAATGTCCGGGGGCAAGAGTCAGGTAGAAGGTGGTGGACGGGCGGGGACGGATGTGGGAGAGTTGAAGTGAATCCAAGGTGCGCCGCAAAGAAGATTAGGCATCCGGCGTCGACAATGTGACCGGACCCAGCAAGACTGCGACTCAACCGGAAGTCGTAGGTGTCATGAGGTTTCGTTATACCATGCCAGAAGCATCAGAGGATGTGCTAGCAAGGTAAGGCGCGAGACGATGATAGGAAGATGGAATCAAACCGGACCCAGATTCGGAAGCAATCAGTAGGTATTGGCCTGATTGCGCGGTCTTGCTTCCAACTCCGAAAGGGAATGTTAGGTGGGTACGGCGCGATGCGAGGTGCAGCTACGAGATCGTAAAAGGAGCTGTGTGCCGCTCCCGCTTAGCGTTTCGTGGAAAGAATTGAGGCAAGTAACAAAAGGCGAGTGGTTATGAGAGATGGAATCGATTTCGTCGATGGAAGAGGACGGCAGATGATGGTGGAGGAAGGATTTGGGGCAGCTTTAGGTGTGTAGCCTTCCCTTTTTCTTTTTTTTTTTTTTTTTTTTTTCTCTATGGCGGGGTGTGAAAAGTCCGAGATTTTCTTTTCTTTTCTTCTTATTAGCAGGTACCTACTACGCATAGGTACGCCAGGCTGCTGGGCTCAGGCCTTCAGGCACGATTCCGCGCGGACAACGTTAAGCTCTTTTAGGTACAAACACCAAGGAGCACCTACCAGCAGCCGCAATTTGAGAGCTGTTGGGCTGGTGGGGTGGCAGAGTGGGGGGATTGGAAGCGAAGGCGCCCCCAGCGTCGCCCAAGCAAGCCGCCAAGTTAGCAGGTTAGGTACGATACGGTGATCTCATAATACTACGCCTGCTCATGTAAGGGAGTTCTAATTCTTTCTTCTAGCTTAGTAACATTTTAATGACTGTTCCTCATCCTAGCTCGACTTCACTGCTTCGCATTTAATATTCTCGGCTCAAGCCCAAGTCGTTCAACATACCATGAATCTGCTGAACCTAAACGAAGCTACATCTATTCGAAGGCAAAATGCTCCCCCTTATATCAGCGCCAAACCAGCAGCCTCCTTCAAGCTGCGAGTAAGCCCAATGGCAAGCTGCTGCGCACGGTCAACCTTCACTCCCTAACATAAACGCCGAGTTGACACCCATAGGTCATCTACTAGGTGGAAAGTAAGGATATTCTCACGTCAATAAGAGAATTGGTATTCCCGACATAACCGTAATCGTACAGGACTGGAAATGAGTGAAACTGAAATGACTTGCGTCTGAGGCAGAATAATAAACGCCTCTCTAGAATCTATCCATCACCAAGAGCTCAGTTACGTAGCGGCCAATTTGCAGCTTCTTCTTGTAACTTGAACTCGTTCCTCACCAATATGACGCCAGCATGTTGGTTCTCGTATTCCGATAATATTTCGTCCACGCTGTCTCTCGGCGCCTCGACGTATGCCGCCACCGGTCTCGACACATTGCACTCAATCAATCTGTGTGAAGGCATAGAGCTGCGCGGCGACGACATGGGGCTGGTTATCTTTCCGTATTGTGTAAATCTGGGTAACTCTTCGGTGTTACTGCCCCGATCTCGGTTTGACTGATGGGCACCAGTCAAGCCTCTCGTCTTCAGGTAGAGCGGTCTTAGCGTAGGGATGCCAATACAGACCATCGCAACGGCGATTTCAGCTCCCGCCCAGGCAAAATAGGGAACGAAATTTACTAAATTCTCGTTAAACCACTGCATGTTGGTTCATGGAGGGGAAGTGCTCTCACATGTGTAGTTGAAGACATTTAGGCGTGACAGCACTATAGTCCTTGTGATGCCACACACTCCAGCTCTGTAAGAGAATGTCAGCCATCGTCCCCCCCCCCCCCTATTTTTTTCCTCTTTTTCTCGAAATCAGGAGGTGACTCCCCAGGCTTGCTTACATTACACCTAAACTCATACCGCCCGCGAGCACGAACTTCTCTCGCCGAGACATAGGGAGCGACCGAATAAACAGCCAGGGAAAGACGGCAAAGAAGAAATCGCAAATGCTCGACCAGACTATATGTGAAACCTGTCAGCATGCCAGCCGTATAACATAAAGGGCCACATTACCTCCAAGCCCGACACTCATAGGCTGGATTTTTATGTTCCAAGTCCCGGGCGTCCGCAATACATCCCAACTGGCCTTGACTGGCGTTGTCTGATTCCAAAGCATAATGGTCAGGGCAGTAGATGTAGCAGTGGTTACGAGTATGGCAGCCCAGAGTGCGATCTTATGCCATCTCACCTGCACTACACGGAGTAGGAAGAGGCCCATTGACAGCTTGGCCATGGCGTTTCCAGTGATGGCAAAGCTGTTCGCGACGTAGGTCCAGAAGATAGCATTCGACGCGTCGTCCACGTCAAGTTGCCAAAAGCTCTGACCCAGTCCATGATGAACAGCGACCTGTATGAAGATTGCAAAGCAGAGAAGGAATATCTGTATGTAGATCGAGTCAGACTCTTGTCGCCGAGATATCTCGCCCAGGCCGATATCTTACATACACCCGTACATGTATACATGTAGTCCTCCACCCCGACGAACTGGACAATTCGAATGCGGGTGTACAGCCGGAGAGCGACCAAGACGAGTGAGAGGGCGGCCATTGCCCACATGGCAGACGCCAGCTCCAGTCCCGGCTGCATTGCGGAATAGCCAGCTAGTTCACCAATGCACCAAAGAGGTCAGATACCGAAGAGGGGGAACGGCCAGACCTTTTTAACCATTGCGCAGGTTGAGTCAACTACGGGCGGCCCGATACTCGCCACCCCGCACACCGATCCATGCTTGATAGAAGAATCGCCGGTTAGATTTGTGATAGATACTAGGGCCTACTCTCCAATTACACGTCGAGCAATGGCCCGAGTATCCATTCCGACCTTGTCGTGATTGTGATAAGCGCCATGAACAAGCAGCGCCGTCGAGCTCTGACTGGTAACCTTTCCCCCTTTCCTCTACTTACCGGATTGGTCGAGAAAGAGACCTTATTGACCAATCAGAGCTAGCTATTAACTTGATCGTGCAAGTCGTGTCACCCCACCACTAGATCTTCGCCAATGGCCTCGCATACATCGTTGAGAGAGTGATATGAACAAGGATTAAGCGCCCCTAGCTCTTCACGGTAGTACGATACGATCCGCAGTCGGAGCATCTACCTAGCTTCCTTGACAGCGTGCCTCGGTGCCAGAAAGAACGAGAAACCGGGTTATCAAGGTGAACGTCTGATGATGTGCGCAGATATATCAGTCGCGCTCAGGTTACTTAGTTTGCAAATTTCCAATCTCCCTCCGACGCCATCGTCTGCTTTGACAAGACCCTCGGGCCTTCTTCGCCTTCCTCCAGACCGTTCCGTCTGTCCTCCGCACTGCTCCTCCATCTCCACATCTGACCGTACACCGTCTGCGGCTCCTGTCCTTCGAGGATCTTGACTACCTCGCGGCCGAGAATAGGCAGAAACTTGAATCCGTGGCCGCTACCGCCCGAGCATACAGCTAGACCTGGATGTCCTGGCACGAAGTCGACGACGAACGAGTTATCGATGCTGTCCGTGTACCAACACAACTTGGTGGATGAGATACCCAACGGAATCAGTTCGGGGAAGTTTATCTCGATATATTCTGACATTCGTTAGTCAAGTTCTCGGTAAGCAATATGATTCATGAGTTTGGCTTCTCACGCTTAATGCCGTTGAGCGCGTCGGTTGGTATGCGCGTTTCCTTCTGCTCGGTTACGTGCGCTGTCTTGGGCACTGATATCCGTCGCTTGCCAACGTCTTCGAAGTTTGTCCATCTGCAATTGACTTCGTCAGTAAGATACGTAAGGATAAGTTAAACCGGAGGGACTCCAACTTTGTCTTTCGCCACCCAATCTTGAAGATGCCATCTTCATCTCTTGGAAGGCTGTAGACCTCCATCCCTTGTCGTGAGCCCCAGGAAATCACCGGTTGGTTCTCTGCGGCAAATCGGTCCCAGAGGTCTGGTTGGTTCTTGGGAATCTGAACCGTAGCCACCGACCCAGCCGTCGTCTCGAGCAGATCGTGAACTTCCGAAACAAGCGAAGGGGTCCACCCTCCACCTACAGAAAGATCAGACATTGACTTGAACACATACGTTGGTTATGAGATATGTGCAGGATCGCTTACCAGCCACGACGACAAGATCAGCTGAGTGCTCGCGACCATCGGCGGTGTATAGCACAGGACGATCGTTCTTGGATACGATATCGAGAACTTTTCCATGAACAGGACCGAGTATCGTCTGAACGCCGGCCTTTTTCGCCAGATACTGCGCCCAAGCGCAGCTCTTGTAGGCGTAGACGAAGCCTGCTGTAGAGTCGAGGACTGCCTTGTGTGTTCCAAACCTCTCTTCACGTCGACAGGGGTCGAGCTTGTGCGCCCATCCTCGTTCCTTTGCTCGATTGACGTCTGTATCATTGTCAACTTAATGCCCGGGTGAGCACCGTTATTGGATTGTCTACGAACCCGTATCGTCATCAGTTCTAAATTGGAACTCTCTGATACCCTCGCGCTCCATGTTTTCCAACGATTCCAGCTCGAAGACACCGAGCTCCTTCTCGCTGCTCATCCGTAGCACTTTAAACAGGAGTCAGTGATTGATTTTCAGTCCTTTCAGCTATGATTTAGAATTAGGTACCTAGTCTAGCTAGGAAGCCTTGATTCCTGGCCGTTATGATCTAGGCATACTAAATGTAAATATAGGGGCTCAGTTGGAAATTCGCTTACTGCCTGCGTTCCACCACAGCCTCTTGTCGCCGTCTCTCAAGCGTTCCGGCAATTCAGCAAGTGGCGTCGCCGCGATCTCGGCATTCCACTCGTCCCACATCCGGGCAGCCTCGGTAGCGAGCCGCTGATACTCGATCTCGGATCCGTAGCTGAAGCGGATGATCTTGTTGATGTCAGCCGATGCCGAGTCGACTCCGGAGAGCGGGTCGTAGCCGGCCGAGGCTGTGTCCTGCATGTCTAGCACGGTGACGTCGACGTATCCGGACCGCGCGAGCCACAGAGCCGTCGAGATGCCAAAGACACCCGAGCCTACGATAATAATCTTGGACGAAGGCGTGATTCTTGCCATCATGAATATTTGCCTACAGATAACCAAGATTTCCAAGAAAGGTATCTAAGTAATCAGAAGGACAGCTCTTCATACGAGAAGATATGCTGTGGTTAAACTAACCACCGCATTCGGAGCACGCGATGGGAACCCCGCTCGGAGCTCACTTATCTCCACCTCGATACGCTGATGATTGATATTCTATCATCAGTTCGACTCTAGTACAGTGGTCGAATGAAGGACGGTGAGTTGCGCAGCAGATAAGTCATCTATTGAAGCTATTCAATTTACCTAATATAGACATGACATTATATCTTCCTGGCGTAGAATGCCGATTAGATTTCGAGTAGAACTAGAGAAGTCGTTTGAATCGTTTACAAAATGTTCGTATGTTCATCCACCTGAGCATTACTTAACGTATATACCTACTCCGTCTCCCCTTTCCCATCTAGCCCTCCCTCTTCCACGCCTTGACCACGGCCAAGCTCGGCTGGTCGAGGAACACCTTCCAGAACGCGGGGTCGGAGCGGATAGCCTCCGAGTTCTCGTAGGGCTCGATCTGGACGTCGCGGAGGCCGAAGCGGTCGTGCATGGCGGTGGACCCGGAGTAGCTGACGCGGAGGGACGAGGCCTCGAACTCGAGGGGCGGGTCGAGGTGGATGATGTAGCGGAAGCGCACGCCGTCGGGCACGTCCACGAAGTCCTTGTACGTGAGGCCGTAGCGGCCCGCGCCGTCCGCCACCGCCGGCGCCCGCGGCTCCCCCGACCGCGTCCCGACGAACCGGCCCCTGGGACGCAGCCGGCCCGTCGCGTTGCGCCACATGCCCTCGAGCTCCGCCATGCTGTTGGCGTGGTCGAAGACCCAGTTGGCCATCACCAGGTCGTACTCGCGCAGCGGCAGGTGGTCCAGCGGCTGCGATGCGTCCGCCGCGAACCACCGCACGTCGGCTGCCGGGTCCGTCGCCGCCTGGCCCACGCGCAGCATCTCGGGCGACAGGTCTACCACGTCAACGCTGGCGGCGCCGTGGGCGAGGACCTGTCGTGCCCTGAGGCCGGTACCGCCACCCAGGTCGAGGACGGACGCGCCGGTGCAATCGCCCAGCGCGGAAGAGATGAGCTGCGATTCCATCTTGCCGAGAGGCATGTCGTCATATTCGCTGTAGGTCGGGGCCTGCTTGTCATACTCCTTCTTTACTTGGTCGAACGACGCCATGATGCCAGTCTCAGAGGCAGTAGAATAGTTATGTAGGCAGCTAATACTGACTTTGTGAAGCTCCCGTAACTCGCAGCCGATGTAGACGTCTTATACAAACGTACGGCTTGAGAACGCCATGTAAGCAGTGTTCCCAATACTCGATCTCGATGCGCGGATTCTTAAGAATATATACTGCTCGCCCCGCATCTTAGCTGACCTATAACTTCCATTAGAATGTGATAGTGGCGTCGGCAATTCCTGTCTAGGTGCTGTGTAACGCGCACACGCAGATTGTACGGCTCACTTGGCTGTCAGATATGCAGCTGTATGTATTGGGTGAGGTGTCTGCCCAGATAATCTACCAAGCGGAACGGACACCGAGAAAATAGTGTCAACGGCTCGTCACATCTCCCCTTGATTTTCATCAACAGTCTAAATAGGATTAACTGAGGTCTGACAGCTTTTGTCAGGAGGGTGGGGTATTTACAAGCGGAGGTGAACGATACAGAATATTTACATCAAGGGGTTTGGTTTATTCATAGAGGGGACGTGTTGGGAGATGCCATACCGTCTAGAGGAAATTGATTCCCACTCCAACTTGTAATCCTTTCCTAGCCTCCTCGCCGCGCCTCATCACTAACGGCAAGCTGAAGTTGAGCTCGAACCTTGCAACAGGATGCGCGTATACCAGCCCCACGCCGGCGGCGATGGTGGGCAATCCGGTGGCAAGGTCTTTCGTCGCCGATACCATGCCGTTGTATACGGCACCAGCACCAAGCTGAGGTTTCGTGGTAGAGTCATTTGCTTTTGACTTATTTTTCATGGCTACCAGTCTGCCACCATTGGCAAAGAATTGAAGTCGCAGTGGGGAATCAGCTCCGACTCGAGGTAGGGGGACGAGCATGTTCACGCTCCCTGCAGCAAATACGTCGCCCCCGAGTGCGTCCCCGCCGTCTCGGGGACCAAGACCGCCTAGCGAAAAGCCTCGCACATCAGTCGGACCGCCAAGGGTGAAGCGATCGTTGATGCGACTGGGGGCTGCGCCGTCAAGACCAAAAGACAACGGAAGAGGGTAGAGGAGGCCCGCTCGAAAGCCGGCGCCTATGGAAACGCCGGATGGCCCTCGAATTCCGGGTACAGGGACAGGGAGTGCACCGGCAACCTCCATCTCGCTCTTGGAGAAACTGACATCTCCCCCTAGCGAACCCCACCCGGCCAGCTCCGTAACCGCCTTGAGAACGTATCCGTCTTGTGGCAACATGGGATTGTCTCGTCGTTCTCGGCGGAACAGGTAGGATACAGCGCTCTTGACCGAGTCGCCGGCATCGCCTCGTACGGTGGGGCTGGCTCCGGTTCCGAGGCCGGTAAGTTGTCTCCAACTACCGGAATATCCAAACTGATGACGATCTCCGTTATTCCTTAACCAGTTCAACTTGACGCCGCCACCTTTCAGAACCTCCTCGTGACTTGCCCAGGGCTTCTGTGTGCTGCTTGCTAGACCATCGATGCTCAAGCGTAGGTTGGGATTACTCTGTACCGGGGTGCCAAATTCGGCGCTGTATGCAGAACGCGTTCTTGTACCTGCGGAGGCGTTGAGAGACAGATATTCCGCGCCGCCCAGTACGTTCCGCCAGAGGAGAGAGCCATATGCTGAGCCTTCCGTGTTACCAAGATCCGTACCCGTCCTGAGAAGCACACGAGACTTCTCGCGAACGCCTAGGGAAACATCAAGGTCCGTAGGCGACGAAGAGGGGTCGAGCTGCGAGGGGCGAGACAGGTGGAACATGATTTCTGGCTGGAAAATGTCTTTGCGGATCGTATCAGTACGACAATGCTCAGCTTTTACATAGTAGGGACAGTTGGATTCATACCGAGTCTCTGCAACTTCTCGACAACTCCACCGACCTGTTCCAGCATGTCTCCCAGCGTGTAACCGACATTGCGACTATCTTCTACCAGAGGCTGGAATAGGGGGTCGAGGAACGATTTGCGCGTGTGTCTAGCGCCGTGGATCTGAATGGAAGAGAGGGTGACGGGAAGCGTCTGGTTGTGCGATAGCTGGCAGTGGTGTTAGGAATTGAGCCCTTTTTTGACTCGTACTCTATGATTAATCTTGCATAATATGTGCAAAATGGTACAGCTTACCAAGTCTACCGTTCGCTGCTCGGATTGCGCATTGTGCGCACGTTCTGCTGCTGCTCTCTGCTCTATCGACTCTTTCTCGGACCTGAGCAAACCCTCGAAGGCCTACGGCACGCACGCATCAATTAGCCATTGGCGTGATAAATGAGTGTCAAAGGTGAAAAAGCTCACATCGTCGCCTCCGGAGGAAGGATTGCGAGCCATATCAACTCGCAAAATACAGCTTCGCTTCGAAGCTTTGGTGTTTTTTCTCTAGAGAAAAAAAATCTCCCTCACGTGAAGTTTGAGAAATCTATCGGGCCGCGAGGTTGTAGTCGATCCGGCTGGCAGGCGCAAGGCTAGGGTACATAAGGTACGCACCGGCTCGGCCAGACTATTAGAGCTTGGCAAGTCTAGCAGCCAGGCTTGCGGATTACAGTCGAGACAGTTGTGGCTTGGAGGGGCTGGGGGCCTTTGCGGCGGCAGAGCGGGTCAAGATTCGGTGCAAGTACCGGTACGTGATACGCAGAGGTGACGCAATAATCCGAACGCTATTCAGGCTCATATTCAGGCATGTACGTAATCCATGTACTGTACATGTACATATCTGGAGAGTAAAACAGCACAAGACCAGCACCTAACGTAAGGACATACCTAAACCCATTGAGGAATTAGAAACCGGCCCAAACTTGTCCTTATTGTTCTTATCGGCCCCCCTGGGGAATCTCGACGGCCCCAGCTCTCTCCCTCTATTATCAGCCTCGCTCAAAGTCGAATGCTCTCCTTAATTTTTTCCTCTCGATAATTCTCTCAGCCTTATAGAAGCTTTCTTCATAAGCAAGCTAGTCCCTCGACGTTATTTATTATTACTTCTCTTCCATTCTTGTATTTGCCTTGTCCTTTCAACCTTGTGAGATAATATCTACTTCGCCGCCTTCACCGTTTCCGGTCGGAAGACTGCATCTTCTATTACAACCTACAGCGCACATTCCCACGACCGATTTCCTTTCCTGACTTCGATTCGATACCCTTCGTCTATAATCCGCTAGGTACACCGCAATCATGGCGAGCAAACAAGCGAGCAAGCGTGTATGTAGCGCATCTTCTCTCCTTACGAAGCAATATTGGTTTGGCTGACTTGGAGTGCGCTCCATGCGTAGTTAACGCGCGAATACAAGAGCATATCGGAAAACCCCCCTCCGTATATCAGTGCTCATCCGTCGGAAGCCAACATACTCGAGTAAGTTCCCGTTCGTTATGCGGCCGTCGTCCCCCCTCGCTTACCCGAGTAGGTGGCACTACATCATCACTGGCCCGGAGGACACTCCCTACTACGGCGGTCAGTACTGGGGTACCCTGATATTCCCATCCAACTATCCTTTTGCACCACCCGCTATCCGAATGCACACGCCTTCCGGTCGCTTCCAACCGTCGACGCGACTCTGCCTCTCCATCTCCGATTTCCACCCGCGATCCTTCAATCCCGCATGGGAAGTCTCAACCATCCTCATCGGCCTATTGTCGTTTATGACGTCGGAGGAGATGACGACCGGTTCCGTCTCGGCTACTGCGCACGAGCGCAGATTATTCGCCGCGCGGTCGAGATGGTGGAACTCGACGGGAGGCGGTTCATACGCTAAGAATCCAGCGCAAAAGGGAAACGTGAAGGCCGGAGACGGCGGCGCCAAGTTCAGGTCGGAGTGGCCCGATCTAGATAAGGAGAACTGGCGATGGATGACGGAGAACAGTGTCGACACCGTTACGGGAGCCAGGAATGGTGGAGCATCGTGCGGACCACAGCTAGGCATCGCCGGCGGCAGCGGTGGTCAGACGCAAGCAGTGGTGGATGCCGTCGTTCAGCGCCGAGATGCCGGGACGGGATGGCTCAGCCGTAATAAGCTGTTAGTGGCAGGAGGAATCATTTTCATCTACGTTCTAATCGCTCGAATCCTCGGGGAGGGAGAGGATACCGCATAAACGAATGAGCAACGACTGTTCCTCTCTTCTCTATCAACGGCAAGAGGCGGGAAGCTGCCTCAGTCTGGAGTATCATAGGGCGTCCGGGTAGCTATATCCAGAGCTACGACGGAAGCCCTGGTCTTGATTTAGGCGAAGACGTACGATATAGCTCACAATGTGTATTTTAATATAGGGACGGCAAGAATTGCGGTCAGGTCTCGATAGGCCTGTAGTTACTTGCAGAAATCACTCGGCGGAATATGCTTAGCTCTTGTGAGGTCTCACCTGTTTTCTGTCATCATGGATGCAAATCGAAGGCTTATCAATCATATCGGATCGACCAAGCTTCATGCTACTGCGAGATTTTACACAAATGGCGAATTCTTCGAACCTCGCGTACTAGTCTGGGGATTCCACTGATGTTTGAGGAACCAGTCACGAATTCCCTTGAATCGTAGAAGGCTCTTCCATTTACACAAAGTACTTGTGCGTCTATTCACCCTGGGAGATTAATGAAATATTTATTGCCCTCAGTACAAGAAGAGTGAGTGGAATACACTTGTGGTACTTTGGTAATTTTACCCATGAGTCTTTCTGCTTCAGTGCTATTGACCTATCCTAATGAGTGTGTTCTTGTTGACTGGCCCTTGACCCCTTATTCCATCTGAACTTCCATTTCCACCTCCCGTGATACAAGCGAATGTCTGCCTCATAACATACAGAGGATAGCTTGGTGACCCCCTATTTGAATCAAAAGGTCGAACTAAAGTGACCACTAGACTAAGCGAATAAAAAAGCAAATTCTGAACTTCCACTCAGCCTCTCATATCATCAGACTAAAACCAGGCCAATATGCATGACATGAGAGGCGTAACATACTCGATAAGGTGTCAGCCACCCACGTCGACGACGCCTTGCATCACAACTAAACCTCTCCAGGAGTGACTCGGCCGCAGACAACGGTGCCTTTGCTAAGCCTTCGCTTCCCAGCCTTCCACAACTCAACCAATGCGACGTATGTCACGACACACGCAGCCACGATAGCCCACTCGATACCGATAGCATGGTGTTTGAACACTATCCTATCGATAACGGGTAGGTATATGACCGGGAACGTGATCACAAAGCCCGCAAGCACAGCCCCGAAGAGGAACTTGTTCTTCCAGACCGTCTTGAATACCGAGGGCGGCCCGCTGTACAGCTCTGGATACATGTTGAACAGCGAGCGGGTGAAGTGCTTGACTTCCCAGGCCGTGACGAGGAGGAGGAAGCTGAGGGTGGCGAACGTGGTGGCGCGGGCGCGGAAGACGTTGTCGCAGGAAGGGTTGTACTCGGCGTTGCAGCCAATACCCAGCACGCCATTTCTCGGCTGGAATCCATGAATATGCGACAGACGGGTATACGAGACAGACGTGAAAGCCGCTATACATAGGGAGCCCATGAAGAATCCATATACCATCTTGTCAACGATGATTTCCTTCGTGAACACACCAACACGGAGACTTCGCGGCGGTCGTAGCATGATGTCCGGTTGAGCATCCTCGAGACCAAGACCGAGGGCTAAGAAAGATGATGTGATGAGGTTCGCCCATAAAATCTCGATGGGCGATAGCGGGAACACCGACTTCTCTTCGTCATCCTTGAATGCGAGGCCAACAAGTAGAAGGATGACCTGCGCAATATTGGAGACCAGGAGGTGCAGTAGGAACTATTACGCCAATGTTAGCAGTGAGACTTTAGAGTAAGAACAGGCAGCCCTACCTTTTGAATGTTGTCAAAGAGACGTCGACCCTCCTCCATGGCAGTCACAATTGAAGCAAAATTGTCATCAGCGAGTACCATGTCTGCAGCCTCTTTGGCCACGTCGCTACCGTTAAGGCCCATTGCGATACCCACGTCTGCCTTCTTGAGGGCAGGCGAATCGTTGACTCCGTCTCCCGTCATGACGCAAAACGCGCCACGGCGATGCATTGCCTCGACCATACGAACTTTCGTTGACGGACTGCACCGGGCTATCACTAAGGGTAGCTTTTCCAGAGCGTCAATCTGAGCGTCTGTCAGAGAATCGAAAGCAGCAGCAGGCATGGTTGCGTTAGCGACCTCGGCGGTGCTCAGATCGCCAAGGATGTCGACCTCGTGGGCGATAGCCGTGGCCGTTTTGATATGGTCGCCAGTAAGCATGTGCACCGAAATCCCGGCCACCTTGCATCTCTTTACCGCCTCGGCTGTTTCCAGTCGAGGAGGATCGTATAGACCGGCAAGACCTAGAGGCTTCAAGTTACTCTCGGCAACGCCGCGCTCATCTCTGAGTGCAGCGCTGCTCTCGATCGTCTTGTGGGCAACACAAAGGACTCGAAGACCCTCTGCGGCTAGCGATTCTGCCTTAGCAATGAGCTCGGCCTTGCTATCGTCGGACGCATCCAATAATGGTAGCATGACCTCGAGTGCTCCCTTGGTATATATTTCAACCAAGCTCGAGCTGGGGGACGAGTAGACGACAGTCATACGTTTACATGCAGAATCAAACGGATGCTCTGCGATTAGATGTACTCCTTCTGTCTGAGAAATGGCAGCCTTGCTTGTACCAAACCGCATGGCGAAGACTTGTAGAGCAATTTCGGTAGGCTCACCCACGGCAGTCCAGTCCGAAGTCTCAATCGTAGATATGGTCGAGATCTCGGCAGCCTCGTCCGCCGACGCTGATTTCCCATCTGTAACGGTAGCATTGTTGCACAGGGAAAGACATTCTATGAATTTCCTCGCCATTGGTGATGGTGATGACGGAGAGATCGACTTGTCATCATCCTGTGCCGCGGATTCCTGGTCATTCCATACGACCGTTCCGCTGGATGGGTCGAACGGGTGAGTACAAGCTTCGACGACAGCCGCAGACCCATTGCAAAGCCAGACCCTCTTAGTGATCATCTTGCCTTGTGTCAAGGTACCTGTCTTGTCAGAGCAGATGTTGGTCACGCCTCCGACGGCCTCAAGGGCCGACAGCTTTCTGACGATCACGTTGCCTTTCGCCATCGCCTTCGTCCCGACGGCCATGCTGATTGTCAACACAGCAATGAGAGACTCGGGGATGACAGCAACGCCGACACAAATACCATAGATAAGAACTTCATCGTCGATATTCCATAGACTTGCAGAAAAGACGATAACAGCAAGCAGTATTGCAAAGGCGAATAGGAGTAAAGCGAACTTGCTTAGCTTGACCTGAAGTGGCGTGCCGTCTAATCCAAGAACTCCGCGCGCAGTCGTCTTTACGCGCGTCCAGTAAGCGCCAAGTCGGGATGTGTCGTCGCCTAGATCGGGGCTCTCTCGAAGCAACTGAGCAATTTTGCCCACCTCGGTACCCATACCAGTAGCGACGACGATACCCTTCCCTCGGCCACGTGTGATAGAACTAGCAGAGTATAGCATATTCACGCGGTCTCCGAGCGGCACATCGGGTTCGGTCAGGACTACTCCTGGAAGTTTGCTGATAGGCAGCGACTCTCCTGTGAGCAGTGCCTCGTCGGTGGACAAGTTTAACCCATCAACAAATCGAAGGTCTGCCGGTACGATATCACCAACGTTAAGCAACACGATATCTCCCTTGACGAGAGAATCTGCCTTGATGGTGACAGCCTGCTCCGAGCGGATGACCTCGCACGTCGGCGCCGAGAGTGCGTAAAGAGACTGGATAGTCTGTTCAGCACGATAGTCCTGTACGAACCTACCAAGAATTAGCAAAACCCACGGTGCCAGTGATCTGTTAATCATGTACAAGCTTGTACTTACCCTACGACGACGTTGAGACAGATGACGGCGGCAATAACGCCGCCTTCGATGAAATCGTTGATGGCAAAGGAGAGAGCCATGACGAGGATAAGGACCACAGTTAAACTGTTGGATACCTGTCTCAGGAGAATCTTCCACACGGATAGCCCTTGAGCTCCCTCCACCTTGTTCGGCCCATCGCGCTCCAGGCGACGAGCTGCCTCACCACTAGAGAGGCCATTCTTAACGTTAGTCTCGAGGAGTCGTTCTACACTCTCAACTGTCAAGCCGTGAGCCTGAATGTGGTTCTCGAGAATGACGGCAGGCCCGACTTTCTCGTTCAACTGCTGGTCTGGAAGGCCAGTTGTGCTAGTAACCGTAGCTCTGGTTCCCTGGTTCTTAGGGCCAGGGGGGAATTCGGATGTGGCATTGATGTAACCACATATAGGAGGTTCAGTCGACTCCTCGACAACAGGTTGGTCTTCTATACCCATTCAGCGTTGATGAGCAGCTAGTATGCTGAGCTGGATTGTAGAATCCTGCGGGAGGAATTTGGAAAGATGGGGCGGAGGCGAGATCGTGGGGGGAGCGAGATAGATATAATACATCGTGCTGCATTCTCGTAAACCCCGCCGAGATCGTACATCGTGATCATGTGGTCTAGAGCCGACTCTGCGCCAAGGGCGAACCTCGCCTCGAGCAAGGCAAATTGGGTATAGCATTGGCGCTTGAGGCATTGATTGGCCTGTCTGACCTCGTCGTAAGAAAGACTGCATAGAGAACAAGGAATAGAAACGAGGGAACGAAGGCAATTGGTCGCCAAGCTAACATAGGTGGCAGTTGATGGAACTATGAGGACATGTAATAGGTACTCGGTAGTAATTGGATGTTCATGAGAGGGCCAAGGGCCGTGGTCTGATAAGGCACCTACATAGTACCTAGCTATACATAGGAACGATCTGGTTGGAAGATGGGATGGAAGGGGAATGGAAGCCTCTCATCGCCTATTGACTGCAACTCTGCGTGACCCTGTCGTCTCTTTCTCGGCAGGCGAGCAGAATGAGGCGACGCTTTACTCCATGAGGAAGGCCAAGCAGTCCAAGAATAATCGAGGGTTCTTGGGGGGCCTTGGGGGTCCTGTGCCACCTTGTTACCAGCGATACCTACATGTGTCCGAGGCCTGTCGAATAGAGTAGGGAGTGCCACACGTACAGTTCTAGAGAGTTCCAGATAAGCCAGAGGCAGTGGGTAGAGACTCACGCTGCAGTAAAGAAACTAGTCGAGATCTTAACGTAGCGTGACTAGACAGGGAATTAGGGGAGAAGGAAGAATGAAAGGACCGACAGGCTCACGTCTTCTTCTACCCCAAAGCCGACTTTCTAGCCGGCTGCAAGAAGACGCTTCCGTCACGTCTTGATTTGCCCGGGGCGGCACCGATCCGGCAGCTTCGGCGCTCCTTCGCTCCACAATCCAGATTACTGTCGTTCCCGAAGAGGAGCGATGGAGGAGGTCCTCGAATAGGCTTATATGAAACCGAAGGGTAGAATTACTACGATGGAGTACATTCACCTCGCGGCCTTCTTATCTTGTACGGATACTGTACTTCATATTGTGTTTGTTCGGGTAAAGACATGCTACAGTCCGAGCATAACCGCACTCCTTAGCTTAGTAATCATAAGCCCCTTCCCCGGTGTCGCACAAAGCCATCCCGCCTGCCAGTCCACTACGAATACCTGTCTCTATCCGGATAACAAACAACACGGCAATCCGTACTCCACCAGAGACCGTCCGAAGGGGTCAAGATACATTGCTTCGATGTCGTATTCTTCTGCCTTTTCCTAGAGTATCCAGTCTGCCAGTCTTGTATGCCAAGACCCTCAGAAACGCCGTCAGGTTGAGGTTGCAGATCATTGGTCTACTCTACTAATGGCGGTGAAGACGGTGGCCAGTTCTGAGAGGAGGTACTTTGTATGAAGTACGTAGCTGACTCCTTAACCACTCCTCATCTGAGTCATACGAATGCTGTTATACCTGTACCTGACAATCTATGCTCAGGCATCAAATACCTTTCTCCCCTCAAACCAAGTCTGCACGACTCTGGCTTCCAGGAGCTTGTCAGCATCCCATTCCATGTCGACAACCGCCATATCCGCGAACCGCCCGGCCTCGAGCTTCCCCGCCCACCGGTCGGCAAAGCAGCTGTACGCGGAGCCTTCCGTAGCCGCCGCGAGGGCTTCCGCCAGCTCCAGCGCGAAGCGAGGGTTCACGCGATCCCCCGACTCGGGCTCCCGAGCTGACCGCCGCGTCGTCGCCGTGTAGGCGTTCCTGAGGGGCGCGTGGGGCGCCGTGGGGGCGTCGGAGCCCAGCGCCAGCACGGCGCCTCCGTCGGCAAACTCTCTGTAGGCGAAGGCGCGCTCGCAGCGAGCCGGCCCGAGGAGCGACGGCCACGCGCGGAGGATGGCGGGGTCGCAGTGGACCGGCTGGATCGACGCGGTTATGCCCAACTTGCCCAAACGCGCCGCATCTTCTGGAGACGCCAGCTCGAGGTGCTCGATTCGGTGTCTGCGGCCCGGCGTCGCATTCTGCTCGAGGGCGTCGACGGCGACCCTTATGGTCTTGTCGCCAATTGCGTGTAGCGCGCACTGCAGTCCTGCCGCGTCGGCCTTCTTGACCACTGGTCCCAGTTCTGCAAGCGACCAGATTGGCTCGCACGACACCCCGTTCGACGTGTAAGGCTCTGAGAGCCCGGCCGTACAGCCGTCAATGATACCATCGCCGATGACCTTGATACCCACGATGCGGCAGTCCGGGCTGGTATCCGCGTTAAAATGGCGATTGAGCTCGATGGCCCGGTCGACCTGCGCGAGATTCTCTGCCTCCGTCTTTCGCGGAGTAGCGAGCCAATGGACGGCGACTCTGATGGGCAACTTTTCCCTCTGCCGTAGTACCTGCAAGGCCTCCCACGCGTTTTCGTCCATCGCCATCTCGACTAGACCCGTATAGCCAGATGCGTTATACGCCGCAACCGCCCCTTTCAGTGCTGCTAGCTTCTCTTCCATCGGCGCAACTTTTGCTATATGCGGCCAGACGATTGTAACAGCCGCCGCTTCTGACAGCAGACCGGATGCTCTGCCGTCTTTGTCGCGGTGAATCTTCCCGCCTTCTGGATCGGGCAAGGTCTCGACCGCCATTTCGTCGAGAGCCGCCCTATTGCACCACGTCGAGTGTAAGTCCTTGGAGTCGATAAAGATCGGCCTGGGATCTAGATCATCTATCATGCTGGCTAACGCCTCACCATCCGTCATTGAGTGCATCCATCCCTTAGCCATTATCCTGGCCAAGGACGGGTTTGCCACCGCGAACTCCTTGATGGTCGTCCGAATGTCTTGCAAATTCTTGCATGACTCCAGTCCCGCTTTCTGCAGCGACTGGCCCAACATCAGCAAGTGCATATGGCCGTCGATGAATCCAGGCAGGACCGTGCGGCTCTGCATGTCATGCTTAACCACGCCGGCGTCCTCAGCCGCTCTAATTCGCTCGTCATGCAGGTTACCGACATGGGTGATCTTCCCGGCGGCATCAACTAGCACAGCGTCCGCAAATGAAGGGTGTTTCCCCCTTGGTCCAGATTGGAAGAACCGCCCGTTGTAGAATAAAGCAGCCATGCTATGGTGTAGCTGCTCAACACCGCAAGAGTCGTCGACACTTCGTTGATCGTACTTGTTACTATCAAGATCCAGATGGTAACTACCCCGAATCCCCACTCTCTATTCTCTCTTCAGGCCGCTATCGGCCTCCTACGTATAAGCCAAGGTCACTGTTCGCCATTTGATATAGAATCACTGACCATAAGAACTTTACTATGTAGATACCTAGGTAGGTACTTGGTCATTGCTTTTGGTTATACCTCACTGTCGTCCAGATTTTATTTTCTGTCCTTTTGGCCATACCATTACACCATCCTGGGAGACCCCTTTTGCAGTTATTGAATGAGAGTTCCAGATCTCGACCTCTCATATCCCCAATGTCGCGCGGATGTCATCTACGCGCATGTGCCGTAGTCGGCTTGGCAGCCTGCATCAGCAGTGCAGTGATCCGGGGTGTTTCCGCAGTAGCCCCTAAACATCGTCACATTAGAATTCGAGCTTATGTATAGCTAGACATATAAAAGGGTGAAGTTTGAGGGGAGAAAACGCGAGAGACTTACGCGGCCGAGCAGCAGGTAGTTTCACCTTCAGCCGGGCATCGGTACCCGTACTCGCCGGCGCCTTCTGATCCGCACGTGCCGTCCGGCGAGATGGAAACCTTGTCGACCGGCTCGGTGCAGGAATCGGCCGAGTTCGAGAACTCGGCCTGGCACCCGGCGGTGGTCAGGCAATACTCGTCGGTCGCACCGCAGAAGCCGTGGGTCGAGCAGCACTTGGTGTCGCCGGGGCACGTGTATGCGGCCTCGCCGCCACAGGTCCCGTCTGGTGACTCGTCTGCCCAGACAGCCGCGACAGCGAGCAGAGCGACGGCAAGAGTTGACTTGAGGCTGAACATGTTGATGAAGGTTATTGTCTTGGACGGGAGTTTTGGTAATTAATGTCTTCTTAGCAACCAGACGTTGACGGATGTTTCGAGCTGTATGAGTCGAAACCTTCCTTGCCAGCCAGGCAATTTATATCTCGAGGCGGCTCGTTCAAATCGCCTCAGAGCTTACCCCGTCCTCCCTCCCGACTTCTCGACGAAGATCTCCGCACGCGAGATGGGGTTAGATACGCGCGTACGCATGTTCGCAAGAGAAACCCAAGTGGAGGAAAACTTCCAGATCTAAATTAGTTCCGCCTCGGCACTCTAAGATACGTTGCAGATTGTCAGGGTCCTTTCCACGATTAGAAGTCTGGGGTACGATGCTGTATAATTTAGCCGATGCCCCTGAATTCTGGCTCCTCGGGGTGCAACGTGGCTCGCAGCCTGGAACATGCGAAGAGTGGTCAAAGCGATGGCCGGTACGCTCTGGTTCATATTTCCCGTCCGTCTACCGATGATTCGGACCAATACGGATCACGCAATTCCCCGGAGGCTGGTAACTCAAGATCCTCCAAATCGCATTCAGCCCCATCCCGACTTAGGCAGAACCCAATTTAACTTGAGGGGAACAGTCCGAGCACCGTTACAAGAGACCGATTTGTACATCATACAACATAATGCGATGATGACGTGTTGACGTTGTGTTAGAGCATGCTTAGAAGCTTCATTAGTGTCCCTTGTTCACTGCCGATGAACTCGCTCCTTTACAGGTGAGAACTGGCAAAATCGATGTAAGCATTTCCTGTGGACTGTGGTGACAGTAGGGAGTATCAGCCGTATACCTCAGGTAGGCTGCGGGAATCTGACAATCTGGTCAGCGGAACTTCGATCATCCCCTGTAATAACCCTCGAAGATTCACGAGAAGTAGCTCAAGTCGAGTTGGTGACAGACAAATCGGCCGCTTAAGAAAAGGAAGAAAACGAGGTCTAGTGCTAAATTACACCGGTTACGGGCCGTCCTGTTCGATTAGGCACACTGTCCTGCCATGAACCATCTTGCTGGAACTTGGCATTGCGTGGCACACTATTATCACTATCGAGGATATAATATCAGCATCTAGTTTGTAGTCAGGGTTTTTATTATTCTTAGCACAACGCTGCAAGACAGCTAGAGAATCCTGACTTCGTAGTCAAGTTCTCAGATCCTCCGTGGCCGAATCCCTCTCAAATCTGCGCAACTCAAGTAATCCTCTCGAATATGGCAGTCAATGGACCGAAACTCTTATTATCCCATTCAGGCTCGATGAACGTAGGTAAGTAGCAGAGCCAGGAACAGGAGCCAGGAGGTTGGCTGTATACCTTAGGTACCTACCGAGGTAGATACTCAAGATATGCAGAGGGATATAAGCCATTCGCACCACATGTCATGGCAGAAACGACCTGCGACAAGGCGGGCTCCCCCCGCGGGCATTCAATAAATCATCACGTACGCAGGCGTGCAGAGGTCGGAAGTGCGCATGTGGCACTTGGTCAGGCAACCGGAGTTCTCACATCCTAGATAACAGCGTTAGATCATTCATATGCAGCAACAGAACAGTTGGATCTTACCTCTCAAGCGGACTCAACCCGAGCAATCGCATGCAGTTCCCAACCACTATCCGGGAAGCATCGTACAGAGCCATCCGAGCCGCCTTCACTGCCGGCTCGCTGCCTACGACCTGGAGCTGGTCGTAGCTACTGCTAATGACGTGCGTTAACCTGAAGAGGTACGTCACCACCGTCGTGGGCTCGAGCGTCCGCAGCGTGTTCTGTTCCACGTCGGGCCATTGGGCGAGCAGCCTCACGACGTTGATGGCGTGAGGCTCTGTGAGAAGAGACAAGTCGGCGTTGTTTAGCTCCTCGTCCGTAACGTTTGCCCGGCGCTTGATCGACGATAGACGGGTATGCGCGTATTGGAGGTACGGACCGGTGTCTCCTTCAAACGAAGTCATGACAGCCAAGTCGAAGGTGTAGTTGTTGCCCCTAGATTAAACAGTTAAAACAAGCCCTAAAACATACGGATCAGTGTGCCACAAACCTCTTTCCGCTCATATCTTGCGTCATTACGCTACTAATACCCAGAGTGTCAGCCGTGCCCTCTGGGTCTTCCACCTGGGCGTATTTGCTTTCGTTCTTTCGCATGACATCATGCATATGGTCGGCACAGTCCTTCAGAATGTCGTCCAGGCTGCAGAATCGATACCATTAGCCCAGTACAAATAGGGGATGTTGGGGCTGGGGGGTTGACGCACAACTTAACGGTACCCTTCCGGGTGCTCATACCAAGGACTAGACCGAAGTTGATATGCTGGCAGTGCTGGGCAAGGTCCTTGTAGCCAAGAAGCTCGATGATCTTAAAGAGCTGCTGCAGATGAAGGTCTTGCTGGCTGGCAACGACGTAGATCATATGATCGAAGCCGTACTTCTCGTATCGACCTAGAAGTTCGGCGATATCTCGAGTGAGATACAACGCCGTCCCGTCCCTCTTCCGGACGACTGCCTTCCCCAGGCGCTTGCCTTCCTTGCCCGGTATGAGCTCAGTGAAATCAATGAGCACGGCGCCTTGGTCCTCCTTGGTGATGCCCTTCTCGGCCATCTCCTTGGCTACCTTATCCATAGCCTCCTCGGTTACCTGACTCTCACCGCTGTACTCGTCAAACTTGATGTTAAGTCTGGCATAGGTTGCCCTGTAGCGGACGATGCTCAGATCTCGGAATCGCTTCCACAACGCAAGAGCTTCTTCGTCTCTGTCCGTCATCTTTCTGAAATAGCGACGAGCTTGCTCGTCTAAGCTGTTGGCCAGGAGGTCAGTCACATCCTGACCCTCCTTCTTCTTGGCCTCGATGGCGGCTAGGTCTTCCTCCTTCTCAGCATTTATTCTGACGTAGAGCCGGAAGAGGTGGTCGATCGGGTCCCTCTTCAAGGCATCTTCGTCGCCATATCGCTCGTAGGCCAGAGCCAAGAGCCCATATTGTTTACCCCAATCGCCGAGATAGTTGATTCTCACTACGTCCCACCCAGCTCCTTCGTACAGGTTGGCGAGGAAGCTTCCAATAATGGTCGACCGGAGGTGGCCAGCATGGAAGGGCTTCGCGATGTTGGGGGAGCTGAACTCGACGATGATGCGCTTCTTGCCCTTGGCGGGATCCTTTGGGTCCTTCAGTCCTAGAAAACGGTTGCGACCGTACTCGGGGCCGAGATCGCGGATCATGGGGATGAGCGACTGCGTAAGAGGAGCGCCTCTGGCGAAGAAGGACAGGAAGGGACCCTGGGCGACGGGCTTGTCGAAGAGAGGATCATCTTGGGGGAACTGTGTTGGTCAGGATGGTCAGCTATGTATTGGACTTGTCGGGGGGAAAGGAGGGTTCGTACCTTGGCAGCCCATTCAGCTCCTAGAGCGTCAGGTTTTGCGCCCTTTATGCGAAGGGCAGGTATGGGCAAGACAAAGTCTCCCTTGTCAATGGTATTCGTCCACTGGATGAGGGGATGGATCTTCTCTGGAGCGACGCCGACGATGGGAGCGAGCACTTCACCAATATGTACGCGGTAAAGGTCGTAGGGGTTGACCTCGGGGTGCGTCGTGGGGTATTTCTCGGAAAAGGAATCCAGCGTGAGGTTGTCCAGCTTGGAGAGAAGCTGGTTTATTCCGCTGACGGAGGCCATGGTGCTGGCAGCGCGTCTACGGAGGACGGATAGAGGAAGCGGTTGGTAAGTGCGAAGGTTGCGAAGGTACGCGAAGGAAGGGTTGAAGTGTCTGGAGAAATGCGACTGGGTTGCGCGAATAGGAGTTCCGAAGCGCAGACACCTGCAGGCATCAAACTTCGGCATATAAGAATTTATATCCTTCTTGTTTTCTTTCTTATATGTCCTGCTTTTTATATTCTTTCTTCTGACTCATGTGGGCTGGGCTGAAATGTTGGAATTTTTTCCCCTCCCCCGCGCGATTTGATTGGGGGGCTTTGCCTGCTGTAAGAGCTGTTTTGACTGCTACCCTCGCTATCTCCATCCCTGTCCTGGTTCACCCAGTTGCTCGGGAGTGCTAGAACGTTTCGACAATAATGCGACCACGTACAATCGCATTGTCTTGAGCAGAGACATTGTCGTGAGAGACAATAGAAAACAAAAGAAAAATAAGAGCGGTAAAAGGCTGCGACAAAGAGATATGCAAAAGCTTCCATTGGATATTGATATTGTACATCATCACTCATATCTACAGGTAGGTACTTTCAAGTACCAAGTCAACGGCATTAGCCAACCCACAGGTCGAGCCTTGTCGATTTCAAAAATCAACGCCATCAGTATTACGATGGGCGCGTTACCGATCGATGCGGCAACTTGCCCCCAGAGAGGATTCAAGCATATCATGCTCTCTTGAATAGCCTCTTTATAAACTTCTTTCCAGCCTGGCCTTGGGTATGGCGGTCTTTCTCGATGCTGCTTACTTGGAGTAGCGTGGCTGCGATATTCACCCCGGCCTCTCCAAGGTCGAGATGCATATCTTGGATAGTGTGATAGTAGCCGGAGCACGACGTTGACGTCCGATCCGGCAATCGTTTCAGTATATTCTCAACTTCGGATGGGAGAAGGCCTTTTCGAGTAAGCGGAGGGGGTACTTTATCCCACGTAAAGATGCCGTACAACAGCCAGCCCGACGATCTGACACACACAATGTTGATGCCCTCATCTCTCTCTTTCATCTTTATCCTCCACATACCCCACAACTGCGGGCGCTGGAGCGTGAGCAGGATCGAGTTCTTCAGGTCCCAGTCAGCTTGCGGGAAAGCCGTGATCGAGTCGAGATCCCACTTGTCGAAGATGTCGACCGAGAAACCGATTTGGATCGCATCGACCCGGCTTTGCATCACAATATTCTCTAGTTCCGGATTATCCTTACAGCATATGTATTGCGGTTGAGGTAGCTTGGCCGCCGAGAAGACGCTTAAGTCGAAAATCGTGAGCCTCTGCCACGGCTTCCTTCTGGCGAAGAGGCCGGGCCCGTACTGACGCAAGGATACGGCTAGGATAAGCTTCGTCTGACGCGCGTCAACGCAGTTGAGAGACAGAAAATAGCTCCCAAGTTCTGCCGAATCTTCTCTTGTAATTCGGACCAAGCTCTCGGTTCTTAAGCCGCGACTCGTGATGCTATATTCGCCTCCGTTGTTCCACTCGAACGAAGGCTTGATGAGTCTTTGGCAGCCCTTGAATTCTGCAGGCGAGCTGGCCATCAGACCTCGATAACGGCGTAGGTTGGTTCCTTCAGCCTTCCAGGCAAAGATGGAGAGATCGTGGCTGGATCGTATAATCTCCTCTTGCAGCCGCGTGAAGGCTTTCTTGCCTTCCCCGTATAACAAGGGCATGTTGATGTCGAATATGCCGAGGAGGCAGTACGCCATGTCCTCGACCCTCGTCGTCGTGCGCGTCGACGCCCAAGACATGCGTCGGCCAACCAATATCTCGTCCAGCGGCTTGCCTTTCAAGACGCTCGAGTCGATCCCCGTGACCCATGCGAGAACAGAAGCAAGTTCGGTCTTGGAGCCGAAACATTTCCAATCTCGGTCGTAGAAAGTGACTCGCTTTGGCGCAATAAGCTCTTGCAGCGTCCAGCCGCGGGAGAACCACCTACAGCTTCCGAGGCTCTTGTTGACCTTGTCGCGAATGGCAATTTCCTGGCTTGTCAACGGGGGAGGGTCTTTGTAGACTACTTCCTGCTGTTCCTCCGGCGGCTCTCGGGCGTCGAACGAAGTGACGATATCGGCGAGCGTATCTCGAGAAAAGGATGTAAAGTCGGACAAGAAGACGAAACACATAGCAGCCTGGCGGTACCACGCGAACATGGAGTTAATAGCTTCTGATAGCTCAGCACTGCTCGTCTTATCGATGCAGCAGGTATCTACCCAGGCGTAGCGAATGCCCTGCTCCAGTGCGACCCGGCAAGTGTCCTTGATCTTTCGAAAGCCATCGCGCTCCGATATCTTGTCTCGGTTGCTCATGTCACCAAGCGTGACCTCATCCTTGCCCCATGTATGAGAGAGGACGGCGTAGGGCGGAACATCCTGGACGAACTCTTCAAAATCTAGAGATTGACAGTTGATCAACCTCATGGCCAGAGCCTCGCTGCCATTGTAGATGTCGTGCTATGCTCTCGTGTTCGAACGCTTCTCAATGGTTACGCGTTCTGGGATGAAGATGAGAAGAGATGGCTGGCCGAGGCGTTACCCTAAAAAGAAATAGAAAAATTGCGACGACCGGTCCTACCACATCATCATCCCTTGTCAGGGTCACATGAGACTCTTTTCGACTATCGGCGCAGATATGAGACACACTGCTTGTCTCCTAGCCATATAGGGGTCTTCGTCACTTGCGCGTCGTAACCATTGTCTTGGACTTGAGCTGATGGACATGAGTGCCGATGAGCTGACATATGTACATGTAGAGCGCAGGATTCCTGCAGGGACCCATCCATCTACTGAACTGCTCGCTCTATGCGGCCTGACGCGACCTAGAGCAAGAGACTGCGCCTCGTTCGCGTCGGTAGACTTTCCGATCCTAGCAAGTTGGCAGGGGAAGGGTAAAAGAGGGTCGAAGGAGCAGGAGATTTATCAGTGGCACACACACCTTTGGTCCCTGGTGAGATTTTAGCTGCGAACGGATGGCCTTGAACTTATCAACCTCGGAATGTACCAGAGTTCAGCTGGCAATGTTGACAGGTAGTTTACATTGTAGATCATGAAACGGCTACGAAGTAGATTGAAACAGAACTTGGTCATATGATGTCTCTCTTTGATTCATTCTGAAGTATATAAATGCCCGGGTAAACAAGTAGAGCTTGTGAGTTACTACCTATTCCATTATAAAGACGTCGTCAATTTCGTTGCTACAGTGTCGAGTGCGCTACGACTTACCTAGCACGTACCTGTGGGTTACATGTAGGTACTGGTGGGGTGGTACGTACCCCAAGAAATAAAACAGTCAAGTACGTCAGATTAGGACTTTACCTCAACAACATCATTATACCATATTATCCTATTCAGTACCTGGCTAGGTACCATATATGCACCTAAGGCAGCCAGGATAGACCCGACCCGACAAGCAAAGCTGGTACGTTCCATGTTGTTATGGGATACCTTGGGGTCCTAGGCAGATACCATCTTTATTGTGACCTTTCCCTGCCTGACTCAGGTACCCGACTAACAGCCCCACACTCAGTGCCAAGCTTTACCAACCTGGGGCGCTTGGAGCCCAGACAGCTTTTCTTCGTCATTCCAGTCCAGTCGTGAACAAGAGTCGCACATTTTATCCTTGCGCCACTCCAAGGTCCAAAGTCCTGAAGGCTCGCGTGCTTTCTCGTCTCCCCCTTCGAATCACCATCTCGCCCTCTACTCAGTACCCCATCATCAAGTCAATTGACGCCCTTCCGACCTTCTACTCTCTGTCATGTCTGGCATCATGAATCAAATCTGGGCCAAGTCTCCTGGCGTAAACGGTGACAAGGAGTTGCGCGGCACCAAGCGCAAAGCCAAAAGCGATCCCTACGATGACTTGGACGACGGTAAGACGATTCGCGACCTTGTCTATATAGTTCTTGGAAGCTCTGGCCTGTCCTCCGCTCTCTAATTCTTACCTACATTGCCTGCACATTAACTAACTTTACGCAAACAGACGACTCGATCCCCAATAGTAAAGCCACGCCTTCGACCCAACGCGCCGGATCGCGCATTTCCTCCGAAGCACCTAGTCCTGGCACCAAGGGACGGCCCTCGTCGGCCAGCAGAGCCAGCAGTGAGACTATACCAATATGGACCTACTCTTCTCTTTACCGTAACTAACATGTCGAGCAGAGCGTCGAAGTCGCTCATCGGCCATCCATAAAGTTGACGTCGCCGAGGGGTCGCGCACCGACGCCAACGCGAATCTAGCCCGCGCCCAAGAGCCGCAAGCTGCGCGTCTACACGCCCAATCCGCGAACAAGATGCCGTTCGCTCCGGAAGCCAATATGGGGGCCCCCGGTTAGTTCCTCCCTCTCTCCTTATCCTCCTGTCGCGCGTCATCTTGTGACACAGTTCTGACCTGTTTTTTCACAGAGCCTGCCGAGGAGAGCATCTCCGCTTCGAGCGCACAACGACCCGCCAAAGACAAAGCAGTTGAACCTGTTAGCAAGCGCGTCACGAAGGGCGATAAGAAGG
Source organism: Hypoxylon sp. FL1284 (assembly GCA_022432365.1). NCBI lineage: Eukaryota > Fungi > Ascomycota > Sordariomycetes > Xylariales > Hypoxylaceae > Hypoxylon > Hypoxylon sp. FL1284. The sequence continues at coordinate 111,732 of JAJJXE010000005.1, read as the reverse complement.
GGAAAGCCAAGGCTACTGAAGTAGAGGACGGGGAAGCGAAGCCGGATAAGACGGACGAACGCGAAGAACGCGAAATAAAGGCACTCCTCAAACACCGAATGTCACCAGACGGCAGCGGCCGTGTGGACATTCTCGTCCACTGGGTTGGGGAGCCGGAAGAGGACGCGACTTGGGAGATGGAGCAAGAGATACAATATGGCGCCGAGGAGACTCTATTCGCCTACTGGAAATCTCAGGGTGGTCGGATGAATGCTCTCTTCATCAAGCCTAAGAATCCGCCTTCCGAGGTCTACTTCGTCTACAGCATACTGCGCCACGTGAGGAGGAATAGAGGTGGCTTCGAATTTGAGGTTCAGTGGGTGGGTCATCCGGCAACGCGCGGCGAGACCACCATGGAAGCTGAGCCCAAGCTGAAGAACACAGCTCCCGATGCGCTGGAGGAGTACTGGGAGAGTGTCGGCGGCCGCGACAAGTTCTTGGCCAAGCGTGGCCGCAGCAAGAAGCCCAAGACCACCTAAGATCATCCTACACGTACCTCTCATGCGACGGTATCATCTGTACATACATCTTCTTCAGTTACTCTGTTGGCCCCACGGGATGCATTTACGGCGGTCGGTTCTTTGCATCACATACGGCGTTAGGAAGGTGGCGATTCCTGGCAAAGGGGGGAAAGGGAAGAAGTAGATGTTGATCCGCATCAGTTGAATCGTATTACTGAGTAATGTGTTTGGGATTTGTATTTGTGTATTGCCTTACCATGCCGAACAGACTGGTCTGCCCCGGACAGTATATGTGACTCGGCGAGATGGTTATGCCTGATTTCGTAACAATCTATTTCCCCTACCAAATATTACCCTAGGTTAGGGACCTACATGTAGCCTACCTGAAGGAATTTGCGATATTCGGAGGTTTCATCCGGGCATGGTGGCTCATATTCGGGTAACTTACAATGACAACTTGTCAACGGCCGTCTATTCGTCGTATGGGTCTTGATGTGCTCAAAGGGCTCTCATGCCTACCAGGTAGGTATCCAGGTATTGATATAGCTGTGGCTTTGAGGCCAGTCTCTATGTATATCAGAGAAGTCTACGCGAAAGGATACGCGTGCCAAGCATGGGCAATTCGTCTCAGCCTTCTATTTCTAGAGCATCCATGCTTGAGGCTCATTTCCATACTCAAAATCGAACGATTTAACTTACCGCGGGCCCTGTAAGAATACGGCGTTGGGTACTGCTGCGCCACGCCGGTCCGGGGTGCCGCTGTCGCGTCCCATCCCTTTCAAGTCGATCTGTGATTCTCGGCCTCCTCGGCGACCGAGGCCGTTCACGACAACACATATCAATCTGCTGCCTGCCTAGGGAGCGAAGGTCTGAGCTAGGCTCAATCCTGCTGGCTCTACCTGCAACTAAGGCATCCTTTCTATTCTTTACTATCAAGAGCTGGGTTCTAGGCTAGTTGCTAGTTCTAGATAGTTCTGCTGATAGCCTTGTTATAGGCAATTCAGCTCGCGGAATATCGCAGCCCGAGAAGTCAGCAAGCCAGTGCGCAAAATCTAGGAATTACTAGGAGTTGTGTGTTTATCAACGTACCGATGACTGACACCAAGGAAGCCAGAGCGCCGACCGAAAAGGTCAAGGCAAAGGCAAAGGCCATCCGGCCCCTGGGATACCTGTAAGCTGAATGTGTCTATGTTGTCAAGACTGCGATCTTATTCTGACCTTATCCAAGAGAACGCTTCGAGGCGGCCTTACACTCGCTTGACTTATACAGGAGTTCTATGGTCACTTGCCGCTTCACTATTCCCCCGTCACTTGTGCCGGAGCCGGGCCCGGCTTGGGATGACCGGATCGCGATCCTCAAGCGGACAGTTGAGTCAGCGATTGCTCTCGTCGTTCTGGAGCACCCGCTACTGCGCGTCGGGCTGCGTAACGAGCACGCACGGAAGCCCGTCTTCGTCGAGTTAGAGAGCGTCGATTTTCGAAACCATGTCGAGTGGAAGATACTCGACGAGGAGTCAGCAGACTATGAGCGCGATCTCGTCACGCTCATCAGGGATCGCCTCGATGTAAAGGTCGAGTCTCCCGAGACCAAACCCGCATGGCGCATGCTCGTCTTACACATCAAGGGCACCGGTTTCGTCGACATTATAGGAGAATGGGGCCACGCGCACATCGACGGGATGAGTATGAAGCTTTTCCATGAGACTATTCTGGAGAATCTCAATAAGCTTGACGAGACAGAGCCGAGCCTTCTCACGGACCGAGTGCTCCTGATACCGGTAGAGAAGCGTAGAGACTTGCTGCCGCCACTTCACGGTCTTTGCGAATTCCCCATCACGAAGCGTTGGGCCGCATCAACCTTATGGAACGAACTGAAGCCACCAGCACTGAAAAATTCTGACCTCCTATCAAGCGGGTGGGCACCAATGTTAGCCACACCATATGTGGTGCAGTACCGCCACTTCAGTCTGGACAACGACACCTTACAGAACCTGCTTGCTGTTTGTCGAAAACACAAGACGACATTAACGGGACTGTTCCAGACGCTCGCGACTTTCAGCCTGGCGACGCGGCTCTCGCCTGAGAAGGCACGGGGGTTCAGATCATCGACTGTGGTCAACCTGCGGCCCATCATGTCTTCCGAGTTCTTGCAGTCGCACAACATCGATCCGATGAAGACCATGGGGAATCTTGTGACCACGGTAGAGCACGACTACGATGTCGATTTGGTAACCACAGTCAGGCAGCGCGCTGCAGAGGGCGAGGATATGGAGACGCACAGCGTCATGGCCGTGCTTGACGAACTCGTCTGGTCGACTTCAGTGCGGGTGAGGGGTGAGCTTCAGAAGAGGCTAGACGACGGAACCAAGAACGACCAGATGGGCTTGATAAAATTCATCCCCGACTACCGAAGCCTCCTCAAGGACTGGCTTAAGCAGCCTAGGGTCTTTGCGCTGCACGTCACCAATCTGGGCGTCATCGACGGGGACCCTCCCAATACCGACGTCGCCGAGGCCAAGAGAGAGCCGGGTGATCAATGGACCATCGACCGGGCCATCTTCTCCATAAGCCCGGAGGTTCACAACGGGGCATTCTGCGTCTGCCCCGTTGCTGTTAAGGGCAGGGAGCTATATGTGTCATTGTCTTGGCAGAAAGGCGTGGTGGACAAGACGCTCGCCGACGGTCTCGTAGCTGACTTGGAGTCTTGGCTGAGATACCTTGGCCGTCAGACGCAGTAGAGCACGCGCCTTAAGCGTGGACAACTCCGACATGGACGTCGCCTACCTACCTACCTACCTAGGTAAGTACCTGGAGGTATACAAAGGAGCTTCCACTCGTATTCTCATCCTCTGGTTCTATTCGAGAAACTTTGCGCTTACATCAGCGCGTCTGAGAAAAGCAAACGGAAGAAGAATTCGGACCGTTTGGTAGCTGTCCCCTTCAATTCTTGATAATGGAATATTGTCTGGATATACATGCTTTTGTTATTATTTCTGGAATATTCTTAGTTAGCTAGAGGATTTAATTAACGACGAGTACCATCTTATTCATATTGGAACCACAGATGTTTCAATATACATTACCGTGTATGAGAAACATGTCCATGTTTGGATTCCGAGTTTGGACTCCTGAAAGCTACAACATTTCATCAGCTCTTGTATTCATTCATCGAGCAAAATAACATTACCTCGGCACTGTTCGGAATTGTCTCTCGTTTGCTCTCTTAAGCTATGAGCTGTGAAGAGTCAAACCAACGGCAAGCTTGCTATAAGGCCGGCAGGGCTGAGAGAACCAACAACTAGGCAGGTGTATCCGACTGATCTTCCTACACATCACCAGGACAGAGACACAGCGATCGATCTCGAGTCAAGACTGTGAAGGTAGTATGAATCTGCCGATCACGAACCTCTTGTGTACGGTACGGCATAGTCATTGCCTGCCGTGGCTTACCTGCTATACTGCAAGCGGCCACATCCGACCCGGCTTCTTCCTTGGACGTGATTGTGCATGCGCCATCTCGCTGTACCGTCTGTCATTACACATAAGAGTTAGTAAATGGTCTGACAGCATGCTACATCCTATGACCGGGCGATTTGGACGAGTTTGCTATGCTGGCGCCCAGGCCCGCTCCTGATGGCCGGTTTAGGTAAAACGTTACGTAGTCTTTACTCTATTCGTGACTGAGGAGGGTATTCATCTTGAGAGCAGGGTACTTGTGACGATGATGTGTAGCGGACAGTGGCTGAGAGGTTGCACCAGCCTTCGCCCGGTTTAGATAAGAGAATATAACAGATACCGAGAGTGTGGGAGGGCTGCGACGTTGATTTGGAGATAGCCAACATACCGACGAAATCCGTCTTACGCATCACATTCCCCATTCGATCCCACCAGGACGTGCCCGCGGGGGGGGGGGGGGGGCAAGGAGGTCCCAAAGGATGGCGAACCGCGAACGACGAATGACGGGCAGTAGAGGCACCTGCGATGTAACCGCAGTGCAGCTTATAGCTGTCGTGCAGCACACGAAGCACAGCAAGCTTATGTCTTATTCTAAGCCCGGGGGAGTGAGTTGCTCGGATGAGACACTGAAAAAAAAAAAAAAAAAGCACTTGCCAGCATGAAGTGGCTATTCGAGATCGAATCATTTGACGACTGAGAAGCCGTGCCGTGCCGGGATACTGCAGGTCTCGAATATGCCAGAAGGTTCCAGTTAGGCAACTGACGCCGGCGAGGCTGGCTGCTGCCGGTGTTCAAGGGTATTCGAAGTGACCCGGCAAGCTTAGCATATCGACAAAAGCATCCTGCCGTCGTTGGATTTTCGCAAGGAACCACTTGGCAGCTCGGATGACTCCTACGACAGTCCTTGTTGCCCCTGGCGTCATATGTCCATATGTCGAGCTAAGGAAGCTGTCAAGATAAAGGAGTTGACGATCGACAGGTTGACAGCAACGCACAAACCTCTCAGCTGCTGAAAGACACCTAGAAATAGGCATTGCCACGGATGGAGGGGTGTCATGGGAAGCAGTCCTAATCTACGACAACGGACAATGCATGTCTTTTGCGCGACTTGTGCGGAAAAGCTCCCCTCTGGTCTTTGAGCCTGTGAATAGGTCTCTGGATCTGATAGGTCCCTTGAACCCCTTAGGTCCCTTAGCTGCCTTAAGGGGATAGCTAGCGCAGAGGGGCAGGGGGGGGGGGGGGGGCGTGTGGTGAGACAAGGCGACTTAGCGCTGGAAACCAGCACAAACCCCGCAAACCAGCACAAAAGACGCATTATCACTTCGTCTTCTGATTGGCCACCCGCCTATGTGGGTGCCCCTATTCGGAATATCGAGCTACTACGTAGTACCACTTTAGCGAAGGGCTGTCGTGTATATAAGTGTCACTTCAGGGCCTCCTTGGTCTCCTTGGAATGTCCAGCTGCACACACTCCTGTCCAGATTCAACAATAACGAGCTCGCTCACACACAAACTACTTTTTATCACTTTCCAACATCCAACCAACAGTCAAAATGAAGGGCGAATGCAGCTGCGCTGACAAGTGTAAGTCATATTCCCCCCTTCCCCCTCTCCCCTCTTACCCCTCCATATTGCCTATCTTCGACTTTCGACTTGGACCTTTCGTCCCCTTTGTATCAATCATATCTTGCCAACGAGATCGGTTAGATCAGACTAGATCAGATCTTTGACCAACATATCGTCCTCAGTCAGTGCCATGATTGCTAACTTCCTCTTCTTCTATTAGGCGAATGCGGCACCAGCTGCTCGTGCGGCAAATAAGCGACTACTCTTCATTGAGGAACAGCCCACACTACGTCACTCTTGATTTCGTCTCAACCTGACATAAACCACGGTTTCTTCGACTCTACTCTTGCGTCTCAGACCGACGACTTATCCAACACGTTGATACACGGAACCTTTGTATCTCGGAACGGTTATGAGAAGCTTATAGGGGCTTGAGTGCTAATGGGATGGGGGAAAGAAATCGTGCCGTAGCCAGTTGTATCCTAGACTTTCCGATATGCTAGGTACATACATCAAGTATTGTGGATAGCTGCGTCACAAATCCAATGACTTGCATCGAATGCATCTCATCGCTCCTGTTAAAATGCTGCTTGTGACCCCGTGATAGGCCCTTTATTTTCCCGCTCTGCGTTGGTGGATAGGACCGACTGCTTTCTCATACATTCGCGCGGCTGGCGCGCTCGTAAGCTCAAAATTCAGATTGCCTTTCTCCGAGGCATCTTTGGGTAACAAGCTCTTAACAATCTCCCTTTTGACGCCGCACATTTGCAATTTGGTAATGAGATGAGGTTTACATACGACTTAGGCATCATTTGTTATGCAAAGTAGGAGTTCTAGACCTACATCTCTTAGGTACTACCTCTTAGGTATGCATACAGCTGACTGCCCTTTTGTAGAGCTGATCAGCGGCCCGTTCCAGCTAGAACAAAAGTCACAGTAGACTGGAATGTCTGTCAGGAATGGTACGTCTGGTATTGTCTGGAATTGAGACAATCAAATGTGACACCTTTATACATTATCTCGGCCTAGTTGACTTTCTGCCTCTTATCACTCGACCGGGTCACCACGCGAGAGACCCTTGACAGAGACTGGATCCAACAAGCCAACATGGACTTGCATAGGCAAATCTGGATGGGTTCCTATACCAGTCTAGATTGCTCGCTCTGCGCGAGCTCGGTTTTCCCTGTAACGCTTCTCCTTTGATGCCGCCTTTCTCCTCTTCCTCCAAGACCGATTAAGATCTCCCCGACCCTCCCAGAACTGCTTCTGGAAATCGCGGACCGAGGCTTGCTTGGCGCCGTCAGCTGTAGCCTCATTACCCGTGCCAGACATGATGGCGTCTTGACTGTTGCCGTCCTCCTCATCTCCCTCTTCTTCCTCGTCTTCGTCCTCCTCGTCGATTGAGTTCTGCCTGGGCCAGAGGTTGAACGTCCGGCTAGGATGTGCGGTATCTGGCGTAGGTGCAGCACTACGAACATTTCTGACATCAAAGTCCTGTTTCGTGAAGGGCGTCATGGGTGCCTGGTTCGAGGGCCGAGGTGTATCCTCTTCCTCAATATCCTCGTCGTCACCATCAAAGAAACTGAATGGCTGAGCTGCTTGAGAGGTGCTGGTAGTGTCGTCTGTGGTACGCTTATATAGAGCCTCAAGGGGGTGCACCTTCGTCGCAGCTGGCGTCGCAGGGGGGATCTTGATGGTGAGACTTGTGATGGAGCTCGATGACTTGGGTCGCGCAGATTCCGTCTTTGGACTTGACGTGTTGTTTGCCAATGGCAGCACGTCGACTTTTAGCTTCTTGGGCGGAGCCATCGTCTCAGCCTTGTCCTCATCTGGGCTATCGGTTTCCTCATCCGAAACCTCATCAGCCTCGGATTCATCAGACGACGAGCCGCTGCTGCTTGTTGTGTCATCGCCTTCGGGTACGGGGGTGGGTACAGAGAGCTTGGATTCCGCAGGGATCCGCTTCGAGGTTTTGTCTTTCGGTCGGTTGCTTACTACCGATTCCACGACGGCCCCGTCCTCGTCGACCCAACCAACACCATCCTTGAAAGTCACAGCCTTTGAGCTGGATTTCTCGACGACAGACTTGAGGAACGACGGATGCTTCGTCGTCTTTTCGAATTCGTGTACGACCAGCTCGCGGCCACTCTGCCGTTTTTTCTTGGGTCCGGCTGCATCTTCGGTGCCCTTTGATGATGAGCTAGCATCTGGCAGTTTCGTCTTGAACAAGCATTCGGGACCATCCGTGTATTTGGATTTGACATGTTTCTTCTTCTTGTTGTCCTTGTCCTTGTCCTTGTCATCTTTGGATTTCCTGTCCTTCTTAGACTTCTTCCGCTTCTCTTCGACCATCTCGCGCTCTGAGGTTGTCCATCCTCGCTTTATCTTGCGGCCTTCCAACTCGACTCCAGGCGTCACATCAGTCTCGCGCTTCCTCTTCTTGGACTTTTTCTTTTCCTTCTTCAAACTTGCCTCGCCAATATCACCTGTAGGTTGGGGGATCGTCTCGGGCTTAGCCTTTTCAACGCGCATCTTGGTCCCCCTTAAGACGGCTCCGTTTAGTTTTTTCTTGATTTTTTCAGCGTCTGCGTAGGGCAGGTCGATGAAACCGTATCGTTTCTCGGAGAAAGTCTCGATGGTATGGTACGAGATATTTCGGGCGCGAGGTAGCACAGAAGAGGGGACGACAACGCTTAGTAGCGACTCGTCCAGAGGTGTCACATGCAGTCGCGTGTACTGTACAGAGTCGGTAGTCGAAGAGTTAGGACGCTCGGAGGGTGTGAGGACTGTAGGCATGGCGCTAGCAGAAGTTCACGACATGACACGGAGGAGCATTGGCAAGCTCCGCGCAAAGGAGCGGACTGGTTGTTGGAGAGTGTTGAAGGGCTTGAGTTGGGCGGCTAACAGAAGAAAAAAAGGACGAAATTGTATTATCGAAGATGGATTTTGGCGCCGACTCCACTTTTATTTATCTAGCTGCACTCTTTTACGGATTACATAGCAGTATGCACCTATCAGCGACAGCACACAGCTAGTGCTGGTGAGCCTCGGTGAGCTTGCTGTAGCTGCTCTAGCTGTCAGGGGTAATGCTAACCTGTAAGTACTGTAGTGCCGTCGATAAGGATTAGAGCTACCCATTTCTTTGGCTTCTTTGGACCCAACCAGTCCGAGATATTTATTATTATACTAATGTGATGTTTACTCTTGTTCTCTTTATATATTGCCCTCGTATTCACAATGGCGCCCAAATTACCTCCTCTTCGATTCGTTAGATCGGTCAGCATACTCCCATTTCCAGCTGATAAGAATGCCGGCTGAATCATCCAACCTCAGGTCTTGAAATCTTTCATGGCCGAGTCAGGCTTGGAGCCGAGGTATATGTCATCGCCCACCGTTTTATAAAGATTATCTCTAACGACAGATATAGACTTCTAGGGCCACATGTATGTTATGGCTGCATGGTGTGCATGGGAAATATTTGAAACCTGCTGACCATTCTCAAGATTCGGGTTACCAATGCTGTCGCTGGAAAGGTCGACTTCGAGCTGGATATCACCAAGGACCACACCGTCAGCTGCTATGTGCCATGCCAAAGCATACATATATACCAGCGGCGTGCTAACCACCCGTGGAACAGAACCGATTAAAGATAATACACGGCGGTACAATTGCGAGTATGGTTGACCTAGGTGGCTCGCTCGCTGTTGCGTCGATGGGTGTCTACGCTACCGGAGTATCGACGGATCTGAACGGTAGGCCAAAGCTCTTGGATTGTTTCGATGTTTAAATGGTGTTAACATTCTGTTAGTCACGTACCTGAGCGGTGGTGGTAAGGTCGGTGACAAGATCAGCGGCAGCGCAGTATGTGATAAGAGTAAGTGCTTTCTCCCTTCGGCGGGACTGGTGACGATATAATCTGACCTGAAATGTAGTGGGCAAGACGCTAGCTTATACGTCAGTTACCTTCCGGAATGCTAAGGGCGAGCTCGCGGCGAGGGGGAGCCATACCAAGTTAGTAGTGACATCCTTGATCTTCAGCCATCTACCTATTCCTATGAATCTGTGCTCTATCCAGAGCGGATATGTCTAACCTCGAGCTTTGGGTAGATATGTCACGCAGGCTTGGAAGGCACAGGAAACGCCCTTTATACCTCCGGAGGGAGCTCATGTCGAGGAAGACGAATGAGCTAGCAGCATGAAATACCAGGTAGGTTTTTATAATGCATCTTCATATGCGCATACTCTAGATACGCGGTTTATAGACGAGTATAAACATATATATGCTGGATCGATTTAGTGAGCTAGCTATAAGACAGGCAGTGATAGTGATGTGGTGTTCATATTCCAAAGACATCATGACTTATACTGCCGAGCAGCGGAGCCGGGGGTTGCGGGGCGAAACTCCACAGGCTAATAGTTGCCACGGCTTGGCCCAAGATCCACCGGTGGCTGGTGGGAAGCCTGGCAGTCTGGCAAGATTCCGGTAGGCTTGCCTGCCTGTACTATTCTGTATGATCTACCTACGATATAACATACATACATGTAGGGTACTATATCGTGTATGTCCGGTATGTAAGGACGTCTGTACGTCTGGGCTGAGACGAAGCAGGACGAGCAGCTCCTAACTAAACCCCCCCCCCCTGGGCACCCCTTGCTTTCCCCCCTATCAGGATTCAGAGCTCTCTGGGCGTTCGGTTCGGATTGGTATTCGGTTCTGTATACCCCTGTATTACCCTCTGTCCCCCACAAACTGCCGTCTCACTTTCCCCCCGGTTCTACGAGTACATGGGCAAATAAGAGCTAGAAAATCCCGAGGTCACAGTCGCCCTTCGGCTGTACAAATACCATTCCCGCGTCACGTCTGTTTTTATCTCGCCTCTTTTCCCTCTCGAGCTGTGTACGATGTCTCGATTGGGATTTGGACGGCCGCTATTTGGCGCGCAGGGTTGGATTTGAAATACGACTTTGAGCCTCTCTTTGTCTTCTCTTCTTGCTTTTTGGCCTGCTGTCGCGATCTGAATTAGAGCTATTGCCCTGCTAGGTCACGTCTTTGTCTTTTGCTTGTTGGCGAGACACGGATCCAACAGTCCAAGATGGCGACAATCGGTGAGTTTACCCCGTGCCTTGTTCCCGAAGAAGCCCGATGGAAGCTCGATTATCATCTAACACGAGTTTCTGTTCGCTCAATTTCATGGAATGGGTACTGACAAGTTACCAGCAGCTGCGTCGATAGCAGCCACAGCCGCCGGCCTCACGTACCTCGACGGGAAGTACCACCTTCGACAGGATTGGCAGATCATCCGAGCTAAGAACAAGGCCGCGAAGCTCCTGCAGAAAGCGGGTGAGTCTAGTCATTTTCCCCCATGCAGACACCCTCCCTCGGGTGTCGTGGTGCCTTGCTCGGCGTGCGTACAGCGAGCTCACGGAAATCCCATCAGTCCAAGAAAAGCGCGTGTCGTCGTACTACTTCTTCGAGAAGTACGCGCAGACGCAGCCGAACAAGGAGTGCATCTGGTCGCGGCAGGGAAGCTACACGTACGCCGAGACGTATTACCGCGTGAACCAGTACGGCCAATGGTTCCTGAAGAATGGCGTCCAGCCTGGCGATCTGGTCGCCTTCTTTATGGCCAACAGTCCCGACTTCGTATTTGCCTGGATGGGCTTGTTTTCCATCGGCGCCGCCCCGGCCCTCATCAACCACAACCTGACCAAGCAGGCCCTGCTGCACTGTCTGGGCATCGCCGAGACCAAGCTGGTCTTCGCCGACGGGGCGCCCCAGCTGCTGGAGCGCTTGGACGCTGTGAAGGACGAGCTAGCGGCGCAGGGTGTGCGCATCATGAAGCTCGACGAGGTGCGGCCCGAAATCAACGGTACCAGGGGCGAGCGGCCCCCAGATGAGCTGCGCGCTGCTGTCCGTCCCGACTCGCCCTTCGGTCTATTCTATACCAGCGGCACGACAGGTCTGCCGAAGGCCTGTATCTTGCCTGCCGTGGCCGGATTTCAGTTCGGCTGCAGCAGGGACTGCGGGTTCGCGTACGTCACGGGCGACAACCAGCGATACTACGACTGCATGCCTCTCTATCACGGCACCGGTGGTATCAGCGGCATGACGCAGCTCCTCACCGGTCAGACGTTGTGCATCGCGCCCAAGTTCAGCGCGTCGGGCTTCTGGGACGATATTCGAGAGAGCCGCGCGACTTGGTTCGTCTACGTCGGCGAGACCTTGCGGTACCTGCTAGCCGCTCCTCCTTCGCCGCGCGACAAGGACCATAACGTGCATTCCATCTACGGCAACGGCCTGCGGCCGGACGTGTGGAAGCCGTTCCGGGACAGGTTCGGCATCGAGACGATACACGAATTCTTCAACTCGACCGAAGGCATCATGCCCCTCGACAACTCGGCGCGCGGCGACTTCCGGGCGCACGCCGTCGGCCACCACGGGCTGCTGCAGCGACGCCGGTTCAACGGCACGTTCATCCCGGTCGAGATCGACGTAGATTCGGGGGACCTCGCGCGAGACCCCAAGACGGGCTTCGCGCGGCGAGTCCCGTACGAGGTGGGCGGGGAGATCCTGATTCCCCAGCCGCCCACCATCACGCCGGCCTTTCCCGGGTACTACCGGAACGAAGAAGCCACGTCCAAGAAGTTTGTGCGCGACGTGTTCCAAAAGGGCGACTGCTACTATCGGACGGGCGACGCGCTGCGGCGCGACCCCGACGGGCGCTGGTTCTTCATGGACAGGCTGGGCGACACGTTCCGCTGGAAGGGCGAGAACGTTTCGACAGCCGAGGTATCCGAGGTGCTCGGACGCTATCCAGGGGTAAGCGAGGCTACTGTGTACGGCGTGTCACTGCCGAACCACGACGGCAAGGCCGGCATGGCAGCCATCTTCATCGACCCAAGCGTCAAGAATTTCGACTATGACGGACTGCTAAAGTAAGTTACCTCTTGTTCTTGTGCTTCTCTGGTTTTCGTTTCAGCCCTCCCCTTCCATTTTCCCAGATTCGCCTGTGTTACAGATCACCTTGTCTAGACGGCGCCACCAACCCTGTCGAGCGCAAATATCTGCAGAGCGCCCAAAGAAAACAAGATTAGGGTTGCTAATTCCATTCCTTCCTTAGGCATGCGCGTACATATCTCCCCAAGTACGCCACTCCCATCTTCATACGACGCATCCCTGCGCGTTCCGCCACGCACAACAACAAGCAGGATAAGGTGCCCCTGAAGCGTGCCGGCGTGGACCCGGAGCAGACGAAGCCAGACTCCGTCTTCTGGGTCGCCGACCACGGGAAAGGCAACACTTACGTGCCATTCACCCAGCACGACTGGGACTCCCTGAAGGGCGGCCGTGCGAAACTTTAGCTTCGAGGCACCAGTCTGTCGATCCTGAACTGTCGAGGCAATGACGCTTAGCGCTGTTAACTTTGGATACATAATCACCTTCCCTGACCAACCTATATACTTCAGTCTATAGATCTCGAATAGGATATCTGAGTGGGTGTGAGAGAGTGTCTGTAGGCGTACACGCGATTGGGCAGGGGTTGGCATGAATCCAGACACAAGTCGGAATATAAATGGCTACGAGCTCCTGTCTACAGAAGAAACAAGGAAATGAACACCAACTAGGAAGTGAAGGAAGTTATGTGCTATAGATATGGGATAGATTGGCGTAACATTACACATAGGTTCAGCATTCAAGATTTGACTTCTATAGTGTCGGTGAAGGTCTGGGTCTAGTATAAGACCAGTATCAAATATAGCACCGGACAACCTCATGGCCACCAGGTAGGTGAGACGTAGGTGTTACTACGTCTCAGCAAGTGTTTCTGGGGGGGCTATGCAGATAAGTCAATGTACGGAGTCGCGCACACATAGTTGCGCACGACACAGCCATACTTTATTACTGGTTTCCTCTATGTGGGCATCGCTCACGGCTTGGAGCAATCGTTGGAATAAGACAGTCGTATGTCACAACTGCTTCTTTCTCTGTAACAGATACGCATGCGAAAAAGAAAGCTTCAAGATGTGTCCATCAATAAGCGCAACACGGCAGCCGCTGGGCCGGTGTGGCCTGCTTTCAGCTAGGAGCCGATCTCCTTGGCCACTGTTCGGACGTGTAGCCAAAAGGCCTGGTAAACTATCAGTCAAAGGCTCGCCCAGGTAGAGGGATAAGGTGATAACATACTTACTCGATTCCGTTGTTTTCGCTCTTATTATTGACAGAGCAGGAGTAGACAGCTCCGAGCTACTAGACCTGCTACGACTAGGCGTAGATGCCAGCCTCAAGGACCTGCTGGTCCTATCAGTTCCATTGACGACTTTTCGAGGCGGCTCCTTCGAAGATCTGGTTGTCTTCTACAGAAGCATGTTAATAATAGGACTACGCGATCAAGACTTTATGGCGTGACGTACGTCGCTGTCCATATCTGACAAGTTCCAGGGATCCTTGTTCGCGATGAGCTCAGCATAGTCAGGACGGGGCACACTTCTAGGCGTGCGGCGTGGCTTTTCTATTTGCAACTCCTCTACTTTTCCGTTGAAAATGGGGGTACTTTGTGGTTTACTAGAGGGTGTATGGTTCTTGTCGTTTTCTGGCCGCTGGTGTCCGTTGGCGGCATCAGCTTGGCTTGTTCTCGCTCTAGATCTCCCGGGAACAACTGCGAAAATCAGCAAACATACTTGATACTGGTTACTGTAGCTGGAGCGGTCCTGTCTTGGGTAAATGATATGAACATGTATACCTACATGTGTGTGGCGACAGACCAAGATGCTCCTTCATCCAGTACTTGCTAACCAGCCTCGTACCTTCTACTGTAGGTCACAGTCAGCTAAGAAAGCCCTTACTGGTAAAGGGGAAAGGGGCTATGCTACTCACCTTCGCAGGCGAAATTATCGAAGATATACTCGTTAGAGAGCTCTTCACCATCTGGGCCTGTCTCACCATGGCCTTGGAAGTGCCTCAAGGCCCTACTATATGCCAAGGGTGGATCTGTGAAGAAGCCCGTTTTGCATCTAGGCTGACTGCAACGTATGACAAAGTATCCTTGACGATGTGCGTGACGAAAGATACGTTCCCCAGTAATCAGGTTCGGAAATGCAACCTTGCGGAAGATATCAGGTTGAGTCCGGTTCGGCACCTGCTTTTACGTTAATTGGACATACCACGAAACTGGGAGGGAGCTCGTAAGCTTCTACCTTGGGACTATCAAGCTTTTGACGCTTCACTCCAATTTCGTTGCTATCGCCACCTTCCGTCCTGGGCTGCTTCGTTGCTCGAATGGTAACAGAATCTTCCGACAGAGCTTGACTTTGCACTTGGTAGTCAGTGGCTCGGCCTATACTAGGTGATACATTAATGTTTGTTGGACTTGAGCAGCGATCCTCGGGTAAGTCAACGACTCCTCGATCGAGTGCTGTGGTAGCCAAGGGAGGCTCATCTGATATGGATTCGGCGCCGAGGACAGTGTCAAAGTAATTGTCTCGGACTGGCGGCATGGAAGGTGTGGGTGGCCTTATAGTCAGCGTTGATGCGCTGGGAATAAAGCTTAGGTACTTCGGGGTCATGGAGTTGAGGTCGGCCAGTGTACTTTCAATCATAGCGGCATCGACCTGGAGAAGCTCGAGTTGATTTCGTAGGCGTTGGATTAACTGCTCCTTGTCTTGCTCAAACATCTGGCGCTCATGGTCAACCTCTCTTAGGAGAGCTCGTAGCTTAGGAACGTGGCTGCGCGCCAGGGCATCATCTCGCTCGCGGACAATCTTCTGCAATTCCTCCGTGACGTAGGACGAGGCAAAGTCGGAAATGGCATTGTTGAACTTGCCAACGGGGCTTGCACCCGGCGGCGTCTCTTCAGCCATCTCAACCGGGTCATGGGACCAGTAGAGACCGCAATAGATCTATCCGTCCTTGAGCCAAAGTTGATTTGTTCCGAGTGCCAGTTACTGGACAGACATTTCCCACATCTTTATCGGAACAGTTTGATGCCAAGGGCCCCGAGCGTTTGTTGAATGGTATAGAAGGCGAAAGTCGGAGGAATTGAACGAACTCGACGGTAGAGTAGTGAATCGATCAAGGCCGGTTTAGCCAATGTAACAGTCGAAATACGTCGCTCTTCTCCGCACCCGACAGCATTAAAAATAAGACAGAATGATAGGCCGAAGACGCAGAATGGCAGAGACACACCAACGCGCCGGGCCGCACCCCGAACACTTAAACTGACACCTTTGGTGGGTAGGATGGCGGGAGATTTGCAGCCAATCACAGACTGCTGGCGAGAAACATCGAGATAATCGACGATCTTGCCATGAACCTACCTTAGGTAGGCTAAACAATCTCGAGGCAAAGAACGGATACAGGCAAAGTAGGAAGAGAAATGAAGGCGTAAGTCATTGCAATCGAATGACTAAACGGAAAGGCAGAAGGAGGGAAGAGATTTTTCAATTGATGGAGTGGCAGAGGACGGATGAACAGGGAAACAGTAGAGCGAAAGAAAAAAAAAATAGAAAATAGAGGGATGTCTCTACCGCCCACATGCAGGTAGTACCAACTACTATGCAGTAGGTACTTATCTGTTTCTAGGTACATGTAAGGTATGAAGGTGCGCTTGCCATTTATCTGCGCTGCGCCTGCGGTACGGGGTAGGGAAGGTTAATCAAGATGCAATCACGCCGCGGTCGGTCCAAGCCAACATACCAGGTAGGTACATCTGCACCTACATGTACATACAGGTGAGAACAACATTGAGTGCTTATATAACGCCGCACTGTCTCGCTTCTTCCTTCGACTACCTAGCCTAGGCTTTTATATTATTTATTTCGGAGAGGTTTTTATGAGGTTGTCTTACTTTCATCCTGCCTCTTCATCTATCCTTTCTTGTGATGAAGTGAGACACGCAAGCCGAGATGAGAGTGGCGCAACTTGGTGAGCCTATCATTCCGTCTACTTCGTTTTTATCTTACGGTACCTGACTACCTCTGTACTGTCGTCTTCGATGATACGACGAGCTTCGATTCTGTCATCCCCAATCGCTGGCCATATCTTCGACCAGAGAGGGAAGCGGGCGCGACGAGGATGATGGCAGTGACAGGCTAGTGAAGGAAGAGCTAGACAGCTTACAATTAGCCACGGTCACGAAGGAGATATCTCCCTAGCTTGCTGTGACCTACTACAGCAACTAGCGCATCGAAGGGCTTGATGGATGTCCAGGACTTCCCATATGGTAGGAGGGCCTCCTTTCCTAGGCACCCAATTAGTAACCGAACAGGCAACCCCTATTCGACCAAAGGAGATGAACGCACTGAACTCTGTGTTCCATTGCGCGTGGGAAAACGAAACCGCCAGCACGTTTCCCAAGTTGCTTAGAACCACACTGGCAGGCCAGCGTTGAGTGGAGTCCGACCACGAAGGTAGTACACGCGGTAGAGATGCCTCGTGCCGTCAAGTCGTCCCCTTCGATGCTTCTAGACGCGTAGAGCACATACCAAACCAAAGGCGAGGTCACTTCCGGACGAGAATCCGAGGGGTTCGAGAAACTTGAAGATAATAACCCCATTCAGTTACAGTTGAGAGCCTGGCCAGTGTAATCAGTGCACTCCAGCTTACTGTCAGCCCCGATCGTCGTATTTAGAATCAGAAACACTTTGCCGGTAACTCCTATCTTCCGCGAGTCGAAACAAGCAAGCTGCTGACTCTATTGTTGGTTGACGATGCATATTCTTCGTTCGTGGGAGGGTTCAGCTCCCGGGTGTCGTTGTCCGAATCTTTATCAATTCCAGTCGTCGTCACTGTACCTTGACTCCCTGAAAGAAAGGATGCAAAGGGCCGAAGGGAAGCAAACTTCAAGACAGCGGAGGGAATTCGGGACGGGTCGCTGGTGCGAAGTGACATGTTGCGTAGGTATTTTATGCTAACGCCAGTGGTATAAAGATATAGAGCCTCCTAAAGCTTCTTAAAGGGTTTACGATCAGGAGATGCCCATTACGTACGAGTAATAGCGGCTGTGAGATTCTTTGCGCATGCTTGGCACTCGCCCCATCGAACGCCAACGAAACCTTGCGGTCAGTTCGGTGACAGCACGCTTTATTAGGTTTCCCATCGCCTCGGTGCTATGCAACCATCCAAGTCAGCCCAAGTCTGACATGCTCGGAGCCGCAGCATCCTGTAATTGTGGCCCGACGCGACCAAAATACAAGGTGATCGGATGGTCTGCAGATCCAAGTATTGCCAAGCAGGCCGGATAGTTTCTCTCTTTCGCCTCGAACAGGTAGAGCGGGTCTCCATTTTCAAAATATCAGCTTCTTTTATTCGATACGCCCTACCCTTCCTGTCTTCTTCCGTGTCCTGCCACCGACTTCATCCTAATCGACGTACGGTCGACCGTATCCCCTCGGCTGGCGACTCCGCCGCCGGTGACGCGCTCGCTGGTGAAATCGAGTTGTTCTATGCCTAGCAGGATAATTGTCTCTTGCTCGCCGCATATGTCGACTGCGAACTTGAGGCCGCCAAATTCGCCCATCTGCTCTTCCTGCATGCAATCGTCATATATCGAGGCCATCGGTGCGGGCTGCGCCAGCTTCCTAACTGTGGAGCATCCGCTGTCAACGACTTCGGGTTTAAACGTACAGTAGCGGCATTCCGGCCGCCAAGCGATATAGCTCAGAAGACAAGACGGGTGAAGCTGAGAACTATCTTCTTTTCGGTGATAATAGAGCCTCTCAGATATTTGGGTGAGTTGACCTTCGAGCCGAGCCTTGTAGACAGGCCAAGGTAGATGATGCTGGAGTTGCTTACGCCGAGCTTCGAGAACAGACCAGCTGTCTTTCTGTTTATTCCCTGCCGCCGGGCTACTTGTACGGCTGCCTGCGGCCTTTTCCGAATAGTCGTTCCGGTTCTTCTCCCGAGCCCGTCTGCTCGGCTGTACTCTTGTTGGAGCCGCAGGCCACTTGCTTGGTTTTCTAGGCATTGGCTGTCTATCAGCCATAAGCTTAAAGCGTGTGTTCTCCCACAAGTGATACAGAGAGCATTCTCTCAAGAAATGAAGCCTGCAATAGGGCTGATAAAGTGCTGCAAACCAGAATGGTAGTATATCCGGTGCTTGCTGATGTAGAAGTGAGCCTGCACTAAATCTACCGCCTTCCTCTGCCATAGCTATCGGGCTAAAGTCATCTCCAAGTTCATTCAGTGACGGAGACATTGTGTCTATGTTGCGACTTTACCACCAGGATAGCTTCAGCTATTGATTGTAGGATCGCAATATATTTTTATCTTTATTTTACGTAGAAACCCGAACTGTATCAAAGTAGCATGGCGACTTCACCCATGATATCTAAACCGCCTCCTAGTCAATTTCGCGTCAAGCAATCTTATCTCTTTGTTGGTCTTTGCTTGTATAAGACAATAAACTCCATCACCAACCAATGGCCGAATTATATTTGTTCACAATCCCGGAAACAACACGGAAAACTTAGTGTCAGTGGTCACAAAGAATCTCATTTAGAACGAACCTACTACCACTCGGGCCGCGTCATGCATATGTTTAAATACCTTGATCGTATATCCACTTTACCTTGCTTTAAGATACCCAATCCAGTTACTAGTTATCCTTAGAGTCAGGAAGATTGTGTCTTACGTATTCACAATCGAGTCTCTCGCCTCTTTCTTCCGGGTGTTCATCTAGCTCTACTAGATACCTTAGGTACCTATCTAGTAATCTAGGTAGAACACTTCTACAGTCAGATATTAGGATATTCAAGGTTCTCCCACACGATGCCGGCGGCATTGGAATGGAGAGTATATGGCAATAAGCCGAGATTTCGCATCTTATTTACACTATTATAGAACCCCGAAGATTTGCGACTTTCTCTACACGTTCGCACCAGTAAGTTGAATCTGGTAGTCCAGGCCTCGGTTCACGTCGCTGGTAAGTGAAAAGGGGTCATACAGGTAGAGCGTGTTTGGCGTGTTCACGACGACCAAGCTGGCCTCCTCGCCACCGCTCAGGTCGACTTGAGCACTGTTATTCACGACTTCGACATAGCGAACCGATCCATTCGAAGCCTTGATAGCTAGGGTAGCCGTGTAAGGCGACGATGTAGTCACAGTAACGCTGATAGACGACCCGGTTGCTTTGAGCGGGATGATGTTGGCACCCATGTAGCGCGGTTGGCGAGCTGACTTGACTCGGTACCTGCCTCCGCCTTGAGAGTCTAGGTTGGAATAATTGATCTGGCCCTTCTGTCTTTCGTAGAGAGCTTTGGCTTTCTCGTGGCCGATGTCGACGTAGGCCATGCGCGCCCAGTAGCGACCAACAATAGTCTGTATCTTGGTGGGCGATGCCAGCTGATCCAAGACGTGTAGGGGCGTCTCGTTGCTGTTGCGCTTGTACTTCCTCCACACGTTTGGGAAGTTGGCTATACCCAGCCCTGCGTAGTTGTCGGGGTTGTTGGCAATGTACGACAGAAAGGGCCAGGCCTCGTAGTAGTTCCCAGTTCCCGTCGACCCGTCCACGATGACCTGGAACGAGTCGCCGATGACCTTGTTCAGATTCGCCAGAGTATCGCCGCTGGGCTGGCTGTATTCTTGTCGGGACTCGGCACAGATGTCCGATGTAATGAACGTGTCGGCGACAAAGTTGGCCACCGTCTCCCACCACGCGCCGGTGCGGCCCTGATCGATCCAGTACCGCTCGGCGTAAGTCATACCATGCCCAAACTCGTGAACCGTGATGGATGGTGTGTTCATATACTCCGTCACAACGTTGAGGAAGCTCAGGCCAGTTGCGCCGTCCGTTCCAGTGTTGGCAGCTGTGCCAGCACCCAAGCTAGCCACGTCGTAGACGTTCATCTTATACCACGGCCCGTTGTCGTTATCCTGGTTGAAGCTGAGGCCTGTCGAGCGCCATCCCTGCTTGATAATGAAGCAATCGTAAGCCGATTCGAGAGTCTGGAGAGCGGCATTTGCGATAGAATCGCTCGCCGCATCATAGACGCGGAAGTGAGGCGAGTCCTTGTACCTGGAGCCCCCAGGCCCGACTCTCGTGTTGGGTGTGAACTCGGCTGGCGGCGCTGCCAGGGCCCTGGAGGGCGCGGCAGCAGCATTCGCAGCCCACCATAGCGGGACGATGGCCAGGTTGAGTGCTTTCATAGCTACCTAAGCTACTTACTCCAGGAGGTAGGTGCCTTACGGATTCTGGAGGTTGTCGAGAGGTCTGTACCCCAAGATAGAACCCGGAGCGCAGATCATTGCTTATATGTTCCGTCGTCGATTAGTCGTTGGTCCATTGCGGAGGTGTCGCATGGCGAGTCCAGGTTTGGGACATCACGCGAACAGCCTAAAAAGGGTTACAGCCAAGGAGACTACCCATCGTTCGATGTACCCTTCACCTGTTATACCCGTCGTTTGGTGGCTAGAAACGTAGCATCTAATGCACGGTTTTCTTATACCTCTGGGAGCTATTACAAGGGAACCTTGGAAGTTCCCAAAATAAAGAAGAGCATGGCGTCTAGATGGTGCCAAGAAAAAGTTGTCAGTGCCTTTGGCCCCGTCTTTATCGACGGCTTCTTCATCGTTACTTGAGCGCTAATAGAGCGAGAGGAAGTAAATACTACCCCAGTATTCATCGCTACAACTTCCAACTGCTCGCACAATTGACGCCTTATGACATGTCAATGACCGAGTCGTACGAGCAACTCGGGACTGTAGCCCAAATTGTCAACGCCGCTGGCAGGATTCAGCGGAAAGAGGATTCGTATATTCTCAGGGTCTACTGTATGAAATGGAAGCGGAAATGAGACTACTAGTCCACTCCTACGTGCTCGCGCTGGTCAGAACGGATATGATTATTTTTATATTATAGTAAGAAAGACAGCTACTTTCTCAGGCAGTGAACATCTATTTGATCAAACATGGAAAGGAGACCTATAGAATACGATGTACCGTTCATCACAATGATTTCTTGATTTCCTCACTGCGTTTCTCAATGCGGCTGCGGACAGCAAGGCAGACAGGCGTGGATAGGGGACCTTCGACTGAAGTGCAGATTACCCTTCTTTTGAATCATTGTCAGGTATTAGCTGCCTAGGTAGGCACCTACGTGAGGCGGTATATAGAGCGGTGCTATAGAGCCGACCTTCAACTGAGGAATACCCCGTACCAGACGAAAACTAAGATTGAGTCCCGCGACAGACTTGAAGTCCCGGAAACTCAGGACATCGGCGACCACCGTACTTATAAGTATATGAATCTCTAAGGCTTAGATTAACCAAGTTCTACATCGGCTCTAGAAGAGTACCCGGGCGGGGAGGCAAAGCCTTCGGGCCTGTGTTTAGATCCCACTACAGGAAAGAGTGTCAGCAATTATCTTAGGCTACCCTATTTCAGGGAAGACAGAAAACTATTTATAAATGCCTTAGGGGTAGCGATACCTTGGTCGCTTTGGTCTGGTAGAGTTTCTCCCAGAATACATACCTGGGTAGGATAGAAGATCAGGGGTGTAGGGAAGGAGGAGAAGGACTTTGGGGTTTACTTACAAGTCTAGCAAGATTTGAAAAACGTTGAGCAGCATGTGAAACTGAATGAGAGAGCTGGTCAAACTTGGCTGCTAGGTCTGCTCTATTACCATAATCAGCCATAGAGAGGCTTTCTGATACCTTATTCCGATGGTAATTAGCTAGGGCGAGTTCGGTACCAGCTTCGAAAAACCGGCTAGCAAGCTGTAGGAGAACTTGACTGCCTTTATAATACACATTCAAAAACGACAAGATCTCGTTGGCATCCTCGTCAGCGAAACTAAAATGGTGATACTTGACTCTAACTTGGCAAGTCTCGCCTTTTTGCCGACATACAAGTCGCTGCGACAAGCGACAACACCCAGAATGCCAGGGGCAAGCCTCGTGCCGAGCAATCTGTTCAAAGATATGGGGATAGTCACACGGTGGACTTGCATAGGGGTCCTGGAACGGGTTGTAGACCGCGTAGCCTGTGTCGGGGTTAACAACACTGAAGAGGCGCGTCTCGTGCTCAGGAGTGGTGTTGTGGATGAAGAGCAGGAGGCACATTTTACCTGACTAGAAAGCCTCAACTTTTGTAATGTTTGTTCCAAGAGCACCGGTATCGTAAGGCTTCTTCAAAACTCCAAAGTCCCCAATCTCGAGGCCGTGATAGAGATCTCGGAAAGGAAAGTCGAAAGGTAGAGATGACGGTCAAGGTGTGATTTAGACTGGCATGAGTTTTATGTATGGCAACCCCTTTATTTCCATTAAGAGGCGTATAAAGAGATAAACTACGGCATTGTCATTGATCAATGATGTAGCTCCTCTTTGTTCACTCCTCCCCCCTATCGTCTCCAACTTCCAGGCTCTGCTTTCCATTTGCCTGCAACAGCGCAACTTTGCGTGGGTATTTCCAGCATAGGAGACATAGCATCCCCTCCCTATCCAACGTCCACCTCATCATACCCCATGCCCCGGTCTGGATTTCATCGCCAATCAGCTCCAGGCTTCGGATCTCGTATCCGATCCAACTAGGCATCAAGGTGGTCATGCAATATCCAAGTTGGAGTCTAGCTGGCGGTGAGCTGGTCATCTGAGGTCCAAACCACGCCGAGATCCCGACAAGGACAAGGCATTAAAAATGAAAACAATAAGAACGGCTCGGAAGGCCCAAAGCCAACTATCCGGAATCTTGACTGGCCCGAGTAGCGTCGTAATATGCGGCTGAGTAGGCGCAGAGAGGCTTATGTTATGATTAGAGCGAGTGCATGGGAATAAGAAGGGGGGGCGATAGGGGTCGCACACCCACAGATCGGAGGCGGAGCGGACCTGGTACGATTGGGCAACCCTTGCGATACTTCTCAACTAACTCAGGCCACGCCAACGACCGACGGGGATTTATCTTGTGACGTGTTCGGGTCCACGGGATATTTGGTGGGTTTGCTCGGGGAGGGGATACCCTTCCCACCCATGGGCTTACTATAATGGCCGAGCTCGCCAATCAAGCCGCCAACTTGAGCGTAACCGAGTTATATGACCCCCGACGGACGTTTGCACTGCCGATTTCGAAAACAACTTGGTAGATGAGATCCGCAGTCAACAATCCCGATGTGGGCATACCGATCCGGCGGTTCGCGAGGCGCCTGTTGGGGATCCATGCGGCCATCTGCGGACAGCAACATGGAGAAAAGACTACTATTTTTGAGATTGGGGCCTCGGTCATTTTCACTGCCATCAATCCCGTCCACTCCTCACACCGAACAGGGAGACCGGGTGGGAAACGTTGACAGCACGGCGGGCTTGCCCTTTCATTGTCCAGAAGACTACCTATAATCAAGTAACGTGACGGTGCCCTGCCCGCTGCTCCAATATCATGGCCATGGCGTGTCATTACCGCGTATCGTGCCTAGACGCCAGCCTCGAAGCTCCTTGTCGTTCAGCCAGCGAACGATAAACAATGCTGCAGAAGAGTCTCGATCAAGGGAAAGAGATGCAGGGTGAAATGAAAACAAAAATAAGAGAAGCAATACCCCCGTCCGTGATCATGATATGCCGTGTCTGCTGTCGCGGTCCTCTCGCGACTAGCCCCGTAAATGCAGCCTCTCATATATGATGTATGGTATCAATGCCTCTCTCCTGATAACGCCGGTTCCGAATTAAGTCGTGTTTTGGCCGCCTTCAAGCAGTCATACTGTCGTCTCCGATCCCCTTTTCTTTTCGTTCGTCTTGAAGCATTCGGATCAGCTTATTAATAGTACCGCCGTCGCGTAGCTTCTCTACCTCCTTGACGGCTTCTTCTTCGTCCAAGCCCTCACCCATATACTCTTTTATCTTATCCCAGATCACTTTTCTCCTCGAATACCACGTGCGGCCACGGGGCTCGGGTCGCCAACGTGACCCCCACGTAGCGTCTAAGTTCTCTATGGCAGGCTGGCCGTCCATGCCCTCGCGGTACTCCTTCCAAACGTCTTCTACCGTGCCGACCGTTCCATACTTGTACTGGGGCGGCCCTGTCGACTGTGGTGTTTGTACGGGTCTCGGCTGGATAGCCTGCGACGAAGCTGGGGGAGAAGACGGGGGAGGCCTGGCGGGGCGGCTCGGCGTCTGCATAGGAATTGGCGGTCCTCGAGCAAAAGTAGAACCTGGATGCTGTGGAGGAGGGACTACGCTCCGCATGAAGGGCTCGCGAGAGCTGAGGGCCTGCAGAAGGCGACAGTTAGCAAACTTGATGAATGTTCCGGGCGCAAAGGGGGGAGGAAGAAAAAAAAATTGGGGGTAAAGGGTGCTTTGTAGCTGGCGGACGTACCGATGCAGCAGCCTGATGGGAAGCTACCAAGCTTCCGCGTAGCTCGTTGAGCTGCTGGCTGATGGATTCGAATTGAGCCGAGATGTGGGCGACGCATTGCTGATGTCGCATCTGGATCTGGAGAATGGTGGCGATCAATTGCTCGGGTGTCCTGCCTAGAAGCTGCTCCTCGGTGACGCCAGCAGGTAGGGACATGACAGCTTGAGGTTGAAAATAGGCTTGGGTTGGGGTGGTAGTCGGAGGGACCGAAGCTGAAGATGAGGAAGCGGTAGCAGTAGCAGTAAAAGTAGGATCGGGACCAGGACCAGGACCAGGACCAAGACCAAGACCAAGACCGAGACCAACAGCAGGGCCGGCAGCAGGACCGGCAGCAGGACCAGCAGCAGCATCACCAGCAGAACCAGCAGGCAAAAGACCTGGATTCGGCATCGGATTCGTCCTGGAACCGGACGTAGCCTGTCTTTTAGAAGGAGTGGCGCTTGTGCCGGCACTGCGCTGCAGGTCGGCTGCAGCAGGTCGCTTCAACGTTGCCCCTGTCGCTGCAGGGCTGGGACCAGGTACGGGAGCTGAGGTAGCGGTGCTAGCGGTGGTTGGGCCCGTGGCCGTCGATGGAGATGGGGGCGGTACATTACTAAGGCCGGCCGACGGCGAAGGCAGCATGACGGGCCCCCTTAACCAGTAAATTCGTCCGAGAGTATCCAAGTTGGAAAACGGTTAGGGAGAAAGCTTGGTATTTCTTTTTTTTTCTTGTCTCTGCTTGGTGGGGGGTGGGGGGGGGGGGGGGGGGGGGTAAGATGGGAAGTACGTAGACAAGATCAAAGCAAAGGGGGAAAGTAAACAATAATAAAATAAAAAAAGAATATAAGAAAAAAAGGTAGTGGAAATAGAATTAAAATGATTTGATTCGAGTTCGGAAAGTTATGGTCAAGAAAGGAAGTTAAAAAAAAAAAAAAAAAGGTACAAGATAGAATAAAAAAATAAATAATAAATAAATTCAAGATAATTAAACGGACGTCCGGGCTAGCCGGGATCCTGTTACCTGGATGAAAGACAAGGTAAAACCAAAAAATAAAAATAAAAAGATAGAAACAGAAATAGTAGAGTTAGAGGTTGCAACAGTAATAAGAGTAATAACAAGAGTAAGAAAAGTTACCTGGGGAGAGTGATAGGTGCCAAAACAGGGACAAGGAAAGCGACAGAGACAAGGGGCAGGGGCAGGGGCAGGGAACAAGATATGTAGAATGTAGATGGCAATTGATGATGACGATGATGGTGGTGACGAGTGCGATGGACGGGGCGTTGACGGCGGCCGGGTGGACAAGAGAGACGAATGCGAGAGGTCGACATCTAACGTCTACACGGGAGGAGTCGTAGCCGTGGTAATAGTAGTAGTCGTAGTCGTAGTCGTAGTCGTAGTTGTAGTCGTAGTCGTAGCAGTGGTAGTGGTCGTGGTGGTCGTGGTAGTAATGGTAGGGACGGCATTAGCATGGATTAGGTCCAGATATGGATATGGCTATGGATACCTGGCAGCAGGTATGGGTACGGGGTATCGGGTATTGAATAGGTATCGGGATATCAATCTGGATAGGGATAGCTATATGCGCATCGGCAGGGCGTGGATACACATCTCAGCATCATCAGACGGCAGGTCGTCAGGTCGTCAGGTATGAGATGCGGCGAGCTTCACCGGAAACCAAACCGACTCCAGATGGTCTACATATGTAATGCAATGTGCGTTGTCGACTTGTGTCGCCAGCGGCGAGGTCACCTGCGGTGTGTCTGCTGTCGACGTGTTGGTGACATGCTGCTTGTGGGAGCTGCGAACGTTGGCGGAGCGGAGAGGGAGGGAGATGCCGTTTCGCGTATGGTATGCGTGGGCTATGTGTAAGTGTGTGTGTACGCGTTATACGTCGTATGTGATTTGACGTCGAGGCTTTTTGTCTCTATTTTGCTGCCTCTGTCTCTGTCTCCCAAGCCAATATTTGATTTATTTTATTTTATTTTATTTTTTGGTTATTCTTCTTGTCGACTTCTACCGCAGTACGTACTTCCCATTTCTTAAGGCAGGGCAGGCAAGGGTGTGACGGAGGGGAATCCGTCGCTATTGGGCAATTGGTCCCGGGTCCAAGATTTCGACCATGACGGAGTACCCAGCTAGGCAAATGCCATTTGGGTAGACTATTGCCTAACCGGGACAAGAAGCAGATCGGCAGCCTGCCATCCAGCCATCCAGCCATCCAGCCATCTCGCCAGTCTGGCAGTTACATACCTTAGGTACATGTAGGTATACGATAGATTGCTTGCCATACGTACCGGCACCTCCAGTTCGTACAGGTAGCACAAGTCCGTTACGCGTCCGTTACGTACATGTAGCTGTGTCACGTGATGCGTAATCCTAGACATGCGAACTCGACGGCTGCGAAGACGGCTGGCTGAAGCGTGATCGGTAATAGCTGAGCAACATGTGTCCTGGGCAGTCTGGCTAGACGGGATATCCTTATGACCCTCCTTGGGCAGCTCTGACGCCCAATAGGATCTGGCAGAGCCGCCGGCGGACCTTAGGAGGCCCTGCTATGGTTCTGGTTTTACAAATAATGGTAATAGGGTAACATTGGTCCATGACCTGCAGATGCTGAGGGTGAATCCTTCCCGGTACCGAACCCGCTTAAGCCTTAGCACACCGAGATGCCTGTATTATGAGCTACTGTGCAGTACCAGACAGCTACGATACCTTGTGCATGTACAATATAATGCCCGCATATATGCGTACGTGCTCTGGGTACAGTATACATATGTACCGAATACAACGCAGCCTACCAGAGTCCAGGACGACCTCATGCCTTGGGCCCCCAGACGAGACGTCTCACATATCATATCACAGCGCAAACTTGTCATAAAGTGACACGCTGCCTAAAGCATGCCTAAACAGATAAAGAGAATTTGAGCACTTTTACCGATTACTGTATCGCCATGTATATTTATTTACCTGCTATGAAAATCTATACCCCAAACTCCTTTCCGATCTAGATTATCTCGCTTTCACCGTTGCATCGCCGAATCATCTGACAAGCCACTGACGACCGAGCTACTTTTAATATACGCCCAGTGCATCGCTAAGCCCTGCACGACATTCGACTCCCAGACTGCCTCTCTTCTTTTTCCCCCGGCTGGCCAGCTGCCACCATGCAGTAATAGATTAGCAAGACGAATACGCAAATGTCAATGGCTGGCTTTGGCGCTCGCTTGTCACTAGCTCTGAGTCCTCTCGTGCTCTTCTCTCGGACAACTCTCGCCTATCTGCCGCCCTCGTACGGCTCGCCGTAAACGCAATGCAAGATTCCACATCGTCGTAAAGTCCACATATCATGCGGCTCCAGCGGCAGTTCAATGTCTTGTTTGGGTATTTCCGTCTTCTATACTCCCCCACCAACTCTCTCTCCGCCATACCAATGTCTTCATAGCCCGGTCCACAGCCGCAATATCCTCGCGTCCTCAGAGGCACATCTGTCATTTCCACTCAATACGAGCTTCCCGTTCCCGTTGATGTGTCAATTACTCTTTCCGAAGCAGTCGCGTGGTCGGGCTTGAGCAAGAAATCGGCTAAGATAGCACCGAGAGTCGTTGTGCAAAGCTTCACCGCACCAAGGTCAGTTCCTGTCCTTTTTCCTTTCGACTCACATGCTTCAGAACAGCTAACGAACGGAGGTCACAGGGAATACGTTCTCCATAATGTTCTAGCCTAGGTAGATCAAAGCCAGAGTTGGAAGTAGGTAGTAGAGAGAACCAACCAAGCTGGCCCGTAGATACCTAACTACCTGTAGGTACCTAGCTTATGCGCCAGATTCATCGTGATATACGCCAGCGCATACAACATTCTAATAAGAGAAGAATACTTGCCTCGCCTAGGGAAGTACTCGGGAGGCAGATACTCGGTCGGTTAGAATTCTCAAAGACTGTGTCAACTGACTGAACGAATAAAAGTTTACTTTAATTCCACATGGCTTAGCTTGGTAAGAATACTACAACTCATGACTTAAGATCAGCCAAGTATGACCACCCTGGCCTACCAGGGCAGATACGGAATCAATGATCAAGACCGTACATGTGTCGTCCTAACTCGACGTAGACAAGCCAGTGCAATGTCTATGAGATGTCCATGACCTACAAATGGGGTGTTCATCTTTTCTTATGTTATATACGAATTGCCTCATGCCACGTAGACTTGAGCGTGTCGTCGTTAATTATCTTCGTCAAGTCGCTGTCTTCAATCTTGATTACTTGTTTCCATTAGGGTGAAGTTGTCGTTATTTTCTCAAGCTGGCAGGTTATAATAACGGCAACTTGCCGGTTTCGTCCCCGTGTATCTCACGCATATGAAGTGAGCTGTTCTTAGAGGAATCAACATTGACAAGCGAGTCATGTAGATACCCAGGCAGTTTATAAAACACTGGCCTGGTACTTTCTTTCTTAGGTAGACGTTGACGCTTCAAGCTACGGAACATGTGCTTACCAAACATGAAAACTGCTAGCGGTTATTGTCTTACTTAGCTACCTAGGTATTTACCGAGTTGAGGTTCGACTTACAACGTGTAGCGTCGCGAATAGACGAGCACATATTCTAAAGTCAGATGGGGTGATGAACCTGGTAAAAGACGACCTTCAGGGTATATCGGTGGTTCAGCTTTTGCCATTCGGATTAGGCCACCTCTCATTAGTGCCCAGGTGAAGTCGCTCGTCGGGAGTTAGGGAAGTAGGTGCCCAGGGGAGGGATAGAATAAGGTCCCTAGCAGGACTTCGCACTTAGCCGGTAGGGCAGGACCATAGCCTTGATGGACAGAAAGAGTCAGAGGCTGCGGAAATAAGTCTCTTAGGAGGGCCTTCGTGATCATCATACATACCCTATGTAGGTATGCACGGAGTTTCGAAGCTATTAGGCCTGAAATTCTCCGCGCAGTAACTGTTTTGACTCTTCGTTCCTTAGTTAGCCTCACGATACCACTAAAATCTCACTTCTTGCATGTATCCGGAACTGACATCTATCATGTTTATGGTTCTTGGTCCAGTTGTATAGATGATTCCCCGTTGTAGATTCTGACTTTTCATCGTGAGCATGGAGTCCATCTTTGATATGTCGCCACTCCTGCTTCAGCTTCACAGGTTATTGTTTCTTCGCGCCTCCCACTTACATACCGAATCTAGGAAGGTAGGATATGCCGTGATCTTAGGTCTGAAATAGTAAGCGCGCTATCTCAATAAACGTACCTCCTGGGGGATAACTATACTTGGTATGACATGCAAAGAACTGCTGTCAGTCAGGTCCGTCCTAGACTTGAGACTTATCACTAAATTGTTACATGGGGCCTCAGTATAACATGTTCCCACACGAAACCGTAAATTGAAACCAGTTGAAATGAGATATTCATCAACTCGGTGTATGGATATAACTCGGTCTTGTTTAATAGCACATGGACGGGAACCTGAAATCAACTGTTGGCAGTCAACTCTCTACTGGCCGTATCGGAGCTACGTAATATAATGAAACTCCCTAGAGGTACTAGCTGCCCATCGAGTTGACCAAGATACATGACCTCATCAGAATAAAAGACTCATATGAGTGAGTATTCAATGATTGACGACACCTCAAGCGGTTGGGGTGTAACCATGGACACTTATTGAGTAGCTGGCACCGGGTACGACTTACCAGTTATCGTGGAATGGACACCTTCAGTCGAAGAGCTCCTATGTCATGGCATTTCTTCCACCCATATAGGAAGCATGCTCGTCTCTGTTTCTGTCTACACATGTTTCGGGCTCTTGTTAAACCATTAGATAGAGCAGTGACCTAGTCAGGCAGGAAGGTAGAGGAGTAGAATGCAGGCCGGAGACATTTCCGCTAAGTGATCCGTATCGGCAGCATTCCCGTCATGAAGACATGGACAGGTGGGCGTCACCTGGTCTTCTACGTACGGACTCCTCAAGGTGGATAGGCAGTATACTAATAACAGTATGCAGGTTTGAAAGCGCCTGAATACCAAGTTACTTGCTTTGCGTTAAGCCTCAATCTTGCTCCTAGGTAGGTACTGGTGCTTGGCTAACTCGCTATTCGCAGTATAGGATGTAATAAGTGCTCTTCAGACACGTCGTGTAAACTCGACGAGACTGTCAAGTTCATGAAATGCGGCCAAATTTTGCAATAGTAGGTAGGTAGGCTTGGATCTTGATGAAATTCTCCGTGGCTTACGATCCGACCATGCCTTGCAACGTTGAACACAGCTAGCACGCACGTCTTTTGATTTTAGAAGATGCGGTAGTACCATTTGATTCGAACATGCTCACGAACCACCTCTCACACGCACACAAACAGGACGCTGTGTTAAAAAAGAAAGAAAATACCCGAGGTATGAGAGCCCTACTCGTAGCATACTATGCCAAGCAAACTCGCCGTAGCGGGTCCGGACCGCTGCAGCGGAAGCATTTCCTAACCATCTGACGGGGTTCGCCAACGGGCACAGATTAGAATAGAGCGGCCCAATGATTGGCTGGTCCGACAAGCTGAGCGACACGGGCGAGGAACTATTGGCCAGAATCGCGCCAGGTGATATGGCCAGACACAGCTGATTCCTTGTAACGTGCGGGAGCGCGTAGCCGTAGAAGAGCCGGGCTCTCACGCCACCCCTGCCCGCCTGTCTCGCCTGTCTCGCTCCAGACGGGCCAGGGGTGGCACAAGCACAGCATCGGCACGCTGACGGGGGAGCTTTCCGTAGAGGAGGGTAGACATGTGAAAGTCCGGACTGTCCAGGTTTGCTGAAAATAGCATCTGAAGGACTCCGAGGAGGTATGTATATAGCTGAATCCCTCGTCTGCTCCCTTCATTGGGGATGATGAAACCGAAGTATTCTACCTTGAGATATTCCATCTTTTACTTCAGTGCTTCTCCATCTCCAAGTGGGGGTGTTATCGTTGTTAATTCCTAGCCTCCAGAAGCAGGGCCTAAAACTTAGACGCGACGCACCATCGTCAGCGACATCGGATTACATTACCCAACCCATCAGCGACCTTCGGCAATCTTAGGAGGCTAAGGGCCATCCCGTTCCGTCCTGGCCTGCATGCACGTCGATGCAAGGGCCTGCGATCACCCTGCTCGGTTACCCTAGCCCACGAGGGCGCAACAGTGTGCGTAGCAGACCCAAGCGAGCCAAGCAGCATTTGGCCGTCTTCATTCCCATTTCCATAGGTACCAATTGCAAGCACTTGGGGGAAGAGTTGATTAGCGACCAAGCCTTACAGGACCTAACTTGAGAATAAGAACAAGTCATCAGTAGCTAACAAGCACCTAGATAGACACATAGACAGAAGGCCTCATGATCGTCGCCAGTGCTCGCCGGGCACGCTATTCCACTTGGCGACGCGGTCAACAACAGCAGAGGACGTGGGGTGCTGGTCCATCAGCGGGGTACGGTGCGGTCACGATAGTTACATTTGGCTCCGAACGAGTCAAGCGACCCCAGACCGCCTCTTGCTCAACAATTTGCAAGTAAGAAAAAAAAATTACTCGATAACGATCCCCTGATGAGCTAAAGAGACCGAGGCCAAGCCTGTCGATTATTGGGGCTCATCTCGCTTTATTTTTGTTTTTTCACATCTTTCATCATAGGGGATCAGCATTGCTTTCATTTCCAGGCGCTTGCTAGCTATCCTGGCTCTGGCTCTGGTCTTCATATCCGCTTCGGTCTCCGATACCCGTTTCCGTCACCGCCATCGTCATCGTCCCCGTCATCGTCACCGTCTCCTAGCTTGGGTGACCGTCGCATGGGCGTGCTGAAGTGGGAATCTATCTTCTGGAAAAAAAAAAAAAAAAAAAAAAAAAAGGTGAAGAAAATAGCGTGTCGCCGGTGGTTCCATACTCGCTTCACATGCGGCACGAGAACGCTTGATGGATCCCCGCGTACATGGAAAGCTATTCCGGCCGTACCATATCTGCACGCCTTATCCACTGCTGCTCTCCTAGCCGTTTCCGAAGCTCGGGTTCGTTCTCTATTGGAGTAATCTGCACTCAGACCGCAACTTGCTTCTTCTCTGGGGCAGTCCGCTCCGCATCATTTGCTCACTACGGCAACGGCTCCGTCTCCGTCCCCACTGCCACGAGGAATCGACACAAGTCATTTATACATTTCAAGGCCTGCTCTCTCTTGCTCCCCCAGCTCTTCTTATTCTTCATTCATCCGAAGGGAGAGTTGCTAGGTCCTCTGTTGCGACTCGGGACACTAGTAGCTCGTCCATGTGGTAGAGGAACGGCTAAGACCTGCCAAGATGTCGCTGCTCTCTCCATTGTCTCCGAATCTCCACCGATCTCAGTCGGCTGGCAGTGTCGCTGAGTCCAATACCACGTATCACAGCTTTCACAATGTCGACCTGTATGAGCCGCCGCCGGGACGTACCACAGTGGTGAGCCGAGGACCTTCGCACACCGAGGATGGATTCGAGTTCAAACCAATACTCCGCCACGACTCGGGCTACGAATCCATTCATTCCGTGTCCAAATCTACTGCGTCCCGAGCTTTTCAACGATGCAAGCCTTCCACATCCACAAGCTCATCTCAACGTCGACCTCGAACGCGGCCGTCCATCCGCCATGCTACTAAGTCAACCCCAAGCCCGCATGTGAGGCATCTCAGTGCGCAGCCTCTTCACTTGGCCCAATCCCATCAGCAGCCAAACACATATTACTACTTTCCGCCGCCTGAGTCGCTTTCGGCCGAGGGTGAAGACGCTGTCGACGCCGGACCGTCTTATCCACCACCTCCACGAACCACGCACTATTGGACGAGTGATCATACGCGACGTCTCGAGTATGCCGCCATCGATGCTGCAAGTCAGGGTGTCAAGGGCTGGTTCATGAAACATATAGTCCCGGACTGCTTCGTGCCCAAATCAAGCCGGCGGGTCGGATTCGACGACGACACTGGTAGCGTTCGGCGATATCGACTGGAGCTCGACTGTGACGAGGCGGCGGAGAAGGGCGGCAACGGAGGAAAGAAGATGGGCTGGCTCCTCGGCCAGTAATTGACGATGAATGAACTCACACGACTCTGAACGAGTTTGACGGACCGCATTAACAGCATTCGCATGGTCTAGGCGTTATATACCCACTTTGCGCTTCTCTTTTCCAACGTCCTTATTTTGAATAGCGCATCTTTTGGTCGAGGCATACGTGCATTTATCTATAAACAGCATCAAATTGGGCATTTACGGAAGGAAAAGGGGGAGACAGCATCTGACCAAGGTTCATAATTGCATCACGGCATAAGGCGAAATTGCTTACTTCAGGTATAATCAACGACGTCGCTTTCGCGACATAGTCCATCCTAGATTACATATTAATCTTAGACTATAAATGTCACTGCATCAGACAGTATTGAATAGTGGCCAACTGGTGAAGTCGGACCAGAAGATTGCTAAAGGTGACATTATTGGAGGGGGCTGTGCACAGGGCTTAGCAAAGGGTTCACCAACAACTCGGTACTTAAACTCCTTTCATCATCATCATCATCATAAAATGCTACACGCTTCATCAATAGGTAACTTTCCTCGCCGACAGTAGAAACTTGTCCTTTTACCTGCTCCCCTCTAGTGAGCCACCGTCGTCGAAACTCTCTTGCATCACGTTACTCCCTCACCCAGAACGTAATAGTACCATCACTACCCATGTCAGGCGAGGAGGCACTTAGCTTTGAACGTCTCCGGGACGAGCAGCTTAGCCTGCTGTCAATCGAAGATGAACTGGACATTCTTGATTTGTTCGAGTCAGTCATGAACTCCTCGTCTGGCCTGGATGTTGAGCAAACATCACAGCGCTTTGTGGACGGCTTGGTTAAGCTCGCCCCCGGAAAAAGCCTCGAAGATCAGTCTCTTCTACGCAGCACATGGTCCGCTCTGAATCGCATGGCAGCCTGCATAGACTATAGACATTATGGTCAAGATGTTCTTGTCACCACTGTCCGTAAGCTGAACGGAGTCGAGGGATGGAAGGGCTTGCCGGAGATCTGGATTGCGATGAGAGAAAGCTGGAATCTAAGTAAGATGTGCCATGCTTGCACCTAGCTTATCGATCTTTGTAATGGCGGCCTACTAACAATGTATGATTCCAGGTCCCACTGACAACCTTGAGGCTAAAGATGAAATGGAGTTTACAGCCAAAGAGTGGCTGAATCTCAATTCTTTTGCTGCTAGGCTGTATAGCGGCCCCCATGTTGGGTCTCTCGCTATCTTCGCTATATCCCAACTTTCAGAAGGCCTGGAAGGAGAGCCGAAAAGTGACGATCGACCCGAACCAGAAACTCGCCTTCAAGCTTCATGCGAGTGGCTAGTACAAAGTGGAAGGCGATTGATGCGAGAATCGTTGCTTGGCACATTCGCAGATCCAAAGGAGAAGTTAGAGCCAAGATACTCCAACCCTTACTATATAGGGCCTTTGTTTACCGGTTTAAGAGGGTTCAGTCTTGAGCGGTGGGGGTTCTGGAAGCGTCGACTGGTCGAGTTGCGTGAGGGTGACATATATGGCGAGCTTACCTGCAAGTTGATTGATGAAGCTATCGAGGTGATGACAGGGATTGAGAGGGATATCTTGAAGACATCCTATGCAGATGTGTCATCTCCTTCATAAGGAGATTTACAAGCTAGGGCATAGAAGTCTGTATCCAATACTACAAATGAGCATTATTAGAATTTCTTAGAGAGCTACATAGCCTTGCCATCCTCAGCCTATAAACCGTGATGAATGGTGTCATGAAGAGTATCACGATAGCATCTAAACACAGCCGTTGACATACAAGCCAGTTCTATTCCAACCCCCCACCCCAACAAACTTGGAGGCCCTACGGATTACTCTTTGTCTCTACAATTATTTAGGCGTTCAGCCTCAGGCATTTCATGATCCTTCATTTCTAATGGACAGGAACTATAAGTAACATCGTCTTTTTCAAAACAAGCCACCGGTAACTTGGACATATTCACCAACACCCCCAGGCACCAGGAAGTGATCGAGGAGCCAGGACTCAACAGCTTGTCAAGTGAAGCCATCCCAGTACGATTTTTAGTTCATTAACACTACCAAATCACCCCTTTTCTTCTCAGAATACCTCATTCCATTAGATTGATCGACAAGTGACTTCCGGCGCATTGGAGCTGTTCGGCACAGGATACCCCTTATGAAATCAACAATCCCGATTGATTACTAGACCTTGGTGTTAGCTATCATAAAAAGTTGTCAGACAGACAGAAATTGACATACTAGTCCCGCTGCCCGGATTCGCGTTGTTCCAAACGCCTCCACCGGGAGTAAGGTCGTCGCTGGTCACTGGTCGATCGTAACAAGAGCATTGCCACAGGATGTGGTTCGGCGGGTTGCCGCCGGGAGTGTTGACGAAAGCGCCTTCGAAGTACTTGGAGGCCGGGAGCCAGGTGCCTGGGCTGGCGGTGTTATTGCCCTCCATGCAGATGCTGCTGCAGGTGTCGAGGACTTGTTGGTGGTCATTGTCGAGCCAGTCGGTCTGCCTGAATCTGTAGAGCTCGTGCATATCCGATATGTTTGCCTTGACCACCCATATTCCTTCGTTTCCCCTGTTGATCGTGCTCACAGTGGCGAGAGCTGCCGATGTGCACTGCGACGGCGTGGGTTCGTCGCGCACTCTGGCCGGCTCCGGTACGTGGAAGCGAGTAGCCGCCAGAGCACTCGAAGACAGCGAGGCGAGAAGCAGAGCGGGAAAATGCATGATTCAGTGGATTGAGGGAGGAGAAAAGATATTTTCTGGGGATCTTTAGGAAAGAGAGGTAAGGGGCGACGTCTATCTTTTGTAGTCTTAATCATTCCACCAATTGGAGCAACACATCACGATAGATACACCTATGGGCCAGATTTAACCGGGACTAAGAATAGAAGCTCCAATCATCAGCCAAAGGGACAACTTCTAACAGGCTGAGAAGAGATGGTTTTCCCGGTTGGCTCCATTAGGTTACCTACCTACCTACCTAGGTAATCTCAGGTTAGTTATCTCGAGGTGTGGATATCGTCCGGTACCTGGATCGCCGTCGCATGATATGCCCCAAACCCCGTCTATAACGCGCCTCATCCACGCGCCACCCCCGACCTACTAGGAATAACCATATTGCTTATTTTTAAGATGCCATGAACACTTACCTTGGAGAGATTCATAGGTTTAGACCTAGCATATACACTGACTCAACAAGACAGGACAACAACGCAGTCTGCCTCTGATTTTTCTAGGAACAAACCTAGGTAGTATAGGATATGCTCAAAGAGACAGTGAGAAGTTGAAATAAATCACTGGGTGACATAAGTAACCTACAGTCGGTTGGACGCTAGGGTCACATCATGTAGCCATTATTTCTCCTCTAATCCTCCTTTCTGTATTGAATTGGAGTGCGTGGTATCTATACTACCTGTTGTAATGTTCTAGGTCCCTGATTTTCCTAGAGATATACCTAGATATCCCGTGGTAGGTTTAAAGAAACCTGATCGGACCCGGGGGAGTAAAGTAATAGGCCGTTAGCGTCACGCAGTAGAGCGCTGGATTTTTATTGGCTCATGATGTTGCTCATAGAGTTTGGCAGGTTCCGATCTTGACCTTGCTCGCCTTTTTGAATATCTAGGTAGAGTGTTGGGTTTCCATGAAGTATAAATGTGAGCGGACCTATGTAGCGGACCTTGGTAGCTGTTACTTCTCTTCGTGATCATGAACTTGGCGATATGCCTAGCCTGCTATCTGATGTCACAAAACGAGGCCTGACTGGCCATTTTAGGGACCTGCAGAGGGTGGAGCCACCCTGACCAATCACGGCTAATGCACGGGAGAAAGGGGATTTCTTATGTAATTACAGGATTACTCATCAGGGTCACGTGATACCCTTTTGGGGAGACGGGGAGCCAGCGCCCCAGCTCCCCAGGAGAAACGGGGAGACAGAAGCCTGTCTCCCCAGGAGTTGATATATGAGGATAAAAGGAAGCAGGAATCCTCTCTTTGATACAGGATAGTTGACAGCAGTCAACTTAAGCCTATAGTCACTCTTTGAATATACTATAGGGGGAGACCTTCTCCCTGACGAACCCCGAGCCCCTTGCTGTTACCTGCAAAATCAAGACCCCCTTCTGATAGATCCCCAGAATCGTCACATCTGACTAGATGGCGGGAAAAGTAGATACCATGAGATTTGGCATAAGGAATAACTTCGTGTATTTACGGTCTCGAGGGCGCCAGGTAAGTCATATTTTGGGTGCTCTTAGTCCACGACTGTGAGGCTTGTTCGACAAGAGCATGAGTGCTTTCAGATTTATATCAATGTAAATTTGTTAGATTAGGGGTAAGTCAAAGGTGAATTCCCCTTTACTGGGCAGGAAGTTTAAAGAAATGCTGGCTTAGGAGCATTCATGCCTGTGATTTGAATGTCTGGCTAGGTGGTTTATGAAACCTGAGTATGCCATTGATCAAGGTATATGAACGATTCATATAACGCATCTGAAGCTGCCGGCAGGGCACCTACCCTCCTTTGACTTTGTGCTGGTAACATTTGGTCGATGTTTTATACTACTATGTATTAACATTATGTTCCTTTTCTCAATGATCAACTTCTCATATTGAGGACTGGTAAAAGCGTCTTCGACATGTCCAGCCTGGTTTCTTCAACTGAGACACAGAGTCATCCAGATCTAGATCTGAAATGGGAAGTAAGGTATACATAGTTCTAAGATGGCGTACACCAACATTTCCCATGCACAGCTCATATCGGCTTTCCTGAGGAACAATTTTCACACAATCCTGGGTATTTAGGGTTTTGGCGATCGTTAACTTACCCCTCATGTCTGATGAACTTATAGACCTAGGTAGGTAGGATGTATCCTGGCATGAGTGAGACAAGGAGTGATGATTTTTCTCCGTTGCATAAAAGACTACCAATTTAATACCTGGGGTAAGATGCAGTGGTACTATGCCCGGCGTGGTATCCTCGTTCCTCGTTGTGCCCAATAATATCACTCTTCACTGTTGCATTGCAAGTCTCAAAACCCCTTGAATTAATCAATTCGAATCCTGCACCATCTCATCTCTCTCTAGAGACATTGGCAGTATGGCTTACTTTAGCTTGTGCTACTTTGAACATTTGGTTGGTAAGAAATTGGTGGAAATAAACAAGTTTCCTTTTGTCCCGTCGAGACTCTGCTAGAGGTGGCTGCACGCACCTGGCTGTTAGGTGCCGGTAGCCTAAAGCAAGTACCTAGCACTAGCATTACTAGCAGCCCCAGCTGACAAGTTGACAGACAGGCTGCCAGGCTCGCCGGGACTGCCCAGGCACGAGGCCCAGACGCTAAACCAATAGCGCCTGGACTCGATTGCCCGTCACCCCGTCACCCCGTCACCGCGCCCCATGGAAAACATGGAAAGCTCCCGACTTGTCAGCTCGTCTCCCTCCCACCCCCGTTTATTGGCCTCTTCCAACCCTGTCAGCCTGTCTGAGCAAGTCCCTGTCCGAGCAAGTGAAGCAATCGAGTAATCCGGCCGTGAACAGGGGTTCATGTCTTCCCCTGTTATGAATTTTTGTATCGTCCCGCCTCGATAATTCCTATGTCGTCTCTACTCACGGCCACTTGCCTCGAGTAAGGCTGCTAGTAATAGACACGCGCCCCGAGACTCCATCCGCATCTCGACTAGACTCGGCACTGCTCAAGATGGACGAGAAACGGAGCAGAACCAGCGCCATCCCCCGGCCCACATCCCGTCTCCCTCTCCCTCGGTCGAATGTGTCCACCACTGCCCATTCTCAGTCTCAGCAGCCTCTCGAGCCCACTCGCGGACGCCCTGCCCAATCTGCGACAACGGGCAGTGTCAACGCTCGAAATCCTCGACTACGGCCGACTCCTTCCAAAGAGCAGCTTGGCACAACTACAACACCCAGGAAGACCGTAAAACCCAACGCCCCTCCTGTCAGCACGCAGAACAACCGCCGTGACCTTAATACGAGGAATCGGAGTGCGTCCCGTGGAGCTAAACAAGCTGCCCCGCAAGATAGAGATAGTCAGGCTGCCCGCGATGGTCTCTTCAAGAAG
Source organism: Hypoxylon sp. FL1284 (assembly GCA_022432365.1). Classification (NCBI taxonomy): domain Eukaryota; kingdom Fungi; phylum Ascomycota; class Sordariomycetes; order Xylariales; family Hypoxylaceae; genus Hypoxylon; species Hypoxylon sp. FL1284. The sequence goes on along the minus strand of JAJJXE010000005.1, from coordinate 71,801 downwards.
CCTCCGATCCCTCGACGACAGCCTTCGGGTCAATTCCTCCCGGCCTCCCCGGCCTCTTCGAGCCGAGGACCCTTCTCGCCCGACCAAGTTGACGATGACGAGGCGGCCGTCGACTTTCTCCCGCCATTGACCAGCTCTGCTGAGGAGGGGTTGACCTTTGACACACTCCGAGCGCAGCCGAAGAAGTCTCGCCCGTCCCTCACGGAGCGAACGGTTGAGACGCTTTCACAGCTGCCTTCGTCACCTGCCTTTCAACGACGCGGAAGCAATTTCTTCGAGACGGAACCATCTCGGAGGCCACAGTCCAAAGGGAGCGCAGGGTCAAGATCAAGGCCGAGTTCTAGCTATCAGTCTGATGGACCAAATGCTCGCTCGACTAGATCGCTTAGTCGGCCAGGGTCAAGCTCTGGACAGGGTGATCATTCGTTTGGCAACTTCAGAGCTTCCACCAACACTTACAAGCCACCGTTATCAACGGTGCTGGACACTCCTACAAAAAGGGATTCTGCCGCCGAGTCCAAGACGCCAGCCAGCAGGCCCACTCCATCACTCAACATGAGATCTAGCTTAAAAAAGGTTACCTCTCGATCTTCGTTGGCGAATTCTGTAGGTCCTCCTACGCCGAGTCCAACGAAACACGCCGACTTCTCGGTCTCTAAGCAGGGTCCCAAGACAATTGCTGCCCGGCCCCTTAAACCAAGAGCTTCGATGAGCAATCTATATCGGAAGCCGTCCTTACCGTCGCTAAACAAGCCGTCCTCGGAGATACCCCCTAGTCCCTCGAGCAAGGCTTCACTGGCTTCCGCCAAGTCATCCAATACGTCAGGTGATGGTCGTAACCTATCAAGCGCTTCTACTGCTTCTACCGCGATGACTGTGGATTCTATCGACGAAGCGTCTGCCTTTACTGCTCGAAAGTCATCGGCCGCATTACGGGAGCAGATTGCGAAAGCAAAGGCAGCTAAGCGCGCTGCTACTCGACAAGTCTCAGGGGTCAAACAGACCGGGGAGGGGGAGACGCCAGTGATTCCTGCTGATACCACATTTGACTTTGGCTTGTCTGAAGACCCCTTTGGCCAGCACAGTTCTGAAGGCGCGGGCCGGAAAGTGATACGAGCTCGAGTTGACACAGCCAGGACTACGGGAAGGCTTAATATTGCGGCAATGGGCCTGAAGCAGATCCCGACACAAGTTTTGAAGATGTACGACCTGGATTCCATAGATGGGCCCGGTGCTTCGTGGGCTGAGAGTGTGGACTTGACGAGATTTGTGGCCGCTGATAACGAGCTGGAGACTATCGACGATGCCATTTTCCCGGATACTGACCCCAGCGATTTCCAAGACGAAGATGACAGCCAAGGTCATCTATTTGGGGGACTTGAGTCTCTAGACTTGCACGGCAATATGCTGATAGCTTTACCCGCAGGTCTGAGGCGTCTCCAGCTACTCACGTCCTTGAATCTGGTAAGCTCCAGCTCCGCCAGTCGCGTAGGCCCAGCGATGCTAACAACTACGTCGTAGGCATCTAACAAGCTCACAAATAACTGCCTTGAGATAATCTCGCAGCTCAGCGCGATCCGGGATCTAAAGCTAGGCAACAATCTTCTGTACGGTCGAATGGAAGAGAGCTATTTCACCAGCCTGCAGAGTCTGGAAATTCTTGATCTCCACGGAAATAACATCTCGTCGCTCCCAGACAATCTTGACAAGCTATCACGGCTTCGTATGCTAAATCTAAACGAGAACGCGTTCGAGGCATTACCATTTCAAAGTCTTTCGCGACTACCTCTCACCGAACTGTTAGCCCGCAAGAACAAGCTTTCGGGGACACTGATGGGCCCCGGCGTCGAGGGCTTTCCGCAACTTCAAATCTTGGACGTAGCCGCAAATCAGATCCAGATGGTCATCGATAGTAGCCAGCCGCTGAAACTCCCGTCTCTGCATCAACTTACGGTGTCTATGAACCGAATACTATCGCTTCCAGACATGAGCACCTGGACGAGCCTTCTCACTGTCAATGCCGATGAGAATAGCATTACAACCTTCCCAGACGGCTTGACGACTCTCGAGAACATACGCCACGTTGATTTTACTAGCAATGACATACGTGTTATACCTCCCGAAGTTGCTCGAATGGATAGTCTCGCAATGCTGCGAATTACTGGAAACCCCCTGCGTGATAGGAAGTTTACGTCGCTTACAACAGAGCAGTTGAAGGATACCTTGGCGGCAAGGTTGGAGCCGCCACCACAGGCCACGTTTGGCAGTGCCGGACCATTGGATGATATGTTGAACAACGAAGGACCTGTCGGGACGGCCACGCCGACGAACGGCAATGATGACGAAGAAGATGACGGCGAGGATGGCCCCTCAGATCTGGACGATTTTGCTACGCCTCCCACCTCGGCGCCTCACTCTCCGGCCCGTTCGCGGTCGCACACTCTAAGTAGCCAAACGTGGCCCGTCAAGCCTGGCGGTCTGCTTGATCGATCGAACACGCAATCATCTTCACTGCATCCCGTCGTCTGCTCCAAGATTGCGGTTAACCACACTATTCGTGACGTACAGCTTGAGCGCAATACATTCACTCAATTCCCGAATTCGTTGTCTTTCTTCACCGATACGATCACGTCGCTGTCCTTGGCACACAACCATCTCACGGGCGAGAGTTGGCTGACGGAGCCTATCGATCTGACGGCTCTCCGGGAGCTATCCCTGGCGTCCAATTTCATCACGGATCTTCGACCTCTCACGGAGAACCTCTGCGCGCCAAACCTGGAGAAGGTGGATTTCTCATGCAATAGAATAGTGAAACTTGCAGCCTTGCGGGATTTCTTCCCCAGTCTGACTGTTTTGCTCATCTCTAACAACCGCCTGGAAGAGCTGGAGCCCGAAGCCATCCGGGGAATGAAAGTAGTGGATGCCAGCAATAATGAAATTGCTCACCTAAACCCTCGCATCGGGCTGTTAGGGGGTAGCGGGAACCTTCATAAGCTGGAGGTGACAGGCAACCGATTTCGAGTGCCAAGATGGAATGTGCTCGAGCGCGGGACGGAGGCGACGCTTCGGTGGCTCAGGGGCCGTGTTCCTGTCGCCGAAATGGCCGAATGGAGAGCGAAATCGGGCGAGGGCGAAGATGACAGCTTCAATGAGGTTGATTAACAGGAAATAGGTCATGGGTTGGCAGGGATATATATACTAGGTATGAAATGCACCAAGCGTTGGATTCAGGCCTCGTTGGAGGTTCTGACTGGTCGGGAAGCCTGCGCGAAGTGAAGCGATACACAGATACCAGCTTAGGACTCGGGCAAGGTGTACGGAGTAGGGTCGGGTTGAAATGTCAGTTTAGGAATGGCGGCGAACAGTAATTACGCGTATTGTAATAATATGAACTACGAGTGCAGTAAGGATAATTCCGTGCATGTCCTCAAATGTATGGCTTGTACGAAATAGCAAGAGTGTGATGTGGTGTTGCGACTGAAATGGTTGGCATACTAGGCACCTAATTTACAGGGGGGCTTTAGGGGCCTGTAGTGATGGAAGCGCCTGAGAGCGAGGTGCTATGCACCCCAACAGCTTCGGGTTTAGCCTGTTCAGCCTCTTATTTTGCGCCTCCAGCCCGCCCCAGCCTGCCCCAGCCTTCAAGATTTCAGGGATGCTACTAGCCATAACAGCCGAGTAATAAACTCCGTTTTGCTCATATTTTTCTTATCGAATTCCACCCCAACATTCCAACTTCATCTCTTCTCCGTCGTCCGCCAGTGATTCTTTGACCTCCGCCCATCCCCCATCCTCGAAGCTTGATGCGACAGCCAAGCTTCTCTCCTCGTTCTCTCTCACTTTGTTCTTTCCTGTGCCTTTCTCTTTTACTTCCGAAGAGCATCGCATTTCCTCTAGATAATAAACTGCCACCTGCTATTCACTCAGGCTTCTCTTCGTTATCAGTTTGCGTCCCGACTTTGCCTACGTAGCACCAACTCCTTTCTAGGGCCAGAAATACATCTTATCTACGTCGATCGCATCATATTACTTGGCCAAGCTATAAGCGGAAGTCAAGATGCCGGCGGATACTGACTCAAACAATCCCCGCCTCAGCGACGATGTGGAAAACGATGACGAGCACGTTCCTGCGACTCCCCCTGATACCACGACTCCCCGCCTCGCATCACTGCAGTCTATTCTTTCTACCGAAAGACCCAGCTGGTCCCTCGATCCATCATCGAACGACGACCGCCATTCCTCGTCCCAAGTCATCCCATCTTCGTTAACCCCACCTCCGTCATCTCAGGCCCCTCAGACTAATGGGGCATCTGGCGTGCCATTCGGCCCTGCCGGCTCTGACAGAGGCAACAAGCTCTCTCCACCCGCGACAGGACTACGAGCTCTTGCCCTGGATAGCAACTCTACTGGCGATTTTGTCACCCCGACGTCGAACCAAATTGCGGACGCTACCGCAGAGGAGCTGCGCAGCATGGTTCACACATGCCTCGCTGAGAATGCGAGGCTGAAAATGGAGACGGCTCATCACAAGCTGCAGTATAATCTGCTCAGTATGCAAGCCGATGAAGACGCCAAGAGGGCTGCGGTAGAACACGATATGACGAGGCGAGAGGTTGAAGTTTTACGGATGACAGAAAATTCTCGTCAGGCTCGAAAGGAGCTCGATGCGGCTGCCGAGCCGACACAGATAAAATATCGAGAACTCCAAGCCAAGTACAAAGTTGCCACCAAGGAAAACGAGGCGCTTCAGAAACGCATCAAGTCGGCTACTAAGCTCATCCAACAGCAGAGCGAGGAGCGTGATAGCTTGGTGGACGAGCGCGATATGCTCCTGAACCGCATCCGCGAGAACAGAGAACACTTTCACATGCTCTGCAGCCCCGGCGGAGTATTTCATGGTGCATTGACACCGAAGACGCCAGCTGCTACGACACCCCAGCAGCATCGAACGACACCACGGCAAACGCCCAAGTCTGCCCATCGAGATGCTCGCCGTGACAACGACACAAGTCAAGCACCGTTTGCGGCCCTTCTTCAGGCCCTCAGTCACGAACATAGCGCACCGTCGACACCGGTCGCGGCTAACCGGCCTGCGTCGCGGGCTCCCTCAAAACATACACGGGCCGTCCAGTCACTATCCTCTCTTCCTACCACGCCGACTTCACGAGCCCGTGGGGAGCATTCAGGCCTGTTGCCCTCAGTGGATCTAGTACCGCAAACGGAGCCGCCAAATCGATACAGCAATAGTCGGTATGGGCTTGAGACGCCGGTGCAGAAGAGAGGGCCGCAGAGTAGGGAAAGCACGATATCTGCCGACGACAACGAGGAGCTTGCTCGCGCAGCCCTCGAACATGTTGCAGCAGCTACTCAGTCGTACATGTCGCAGGGATCGCGAGCTTCTCGGCAGAAGGAAGACGAGGAAGTGTTTGAGAGCCAAGCTAGTCAGGCGGCATCTGAAATGCTGCGTCGGGATCCGCGTGAAAGCTTTGACGTTGCCAGCTCGGTGGGATCACGCGATGGCACGCCGGCGCCGGCGGAGAAGACTGCTAAGTTACAGTCGAAGCTCTTCGCCGGGTTGAACAAGGCCGGGATCGCGTCAGAGAAGCGCAAGTTCAGCGGTGGCACGGATACGAGTGACAGTCGTCGAGAAGCTGCCTTGAGCCCGCCCAAGAAGACGCGGTACGGGAACGGCAGCGAGACTAATAGCCGAGTTGGGCTGGGAATACGTTACGGTCAAGAAGCGTAAAGGCATGTTGATCAGCACCATGTCTCGAGTGTTTGCTCTCGTCACATGCTGCTTGAAAATGGAACGACGGAGAGTTGGATGGACATTGTATGAAACATAGCCTATTTTTGCTGGTTCGTTGGCCTCGCATTTCGTTGCTCGAAGAGCTTTCAAAGAGAGCATTGGACTTGTCTATCGGTTGGGCGATACAATTAAAATCTATGCCATCCGTACCACAAGTTTTATGATGGTCGTAGTATCTATCACTCTGGTAATGCGCGGTGAGACTGAGCTCTCTAGATGTCTCGTACCTTTGACCTGCGCATTCGTCACCAATCTTGACAAACACTGAACCTCGTCTAGTCTGTTGTTACATAGTAGTAGCACGGTCTCTGGAATAACTGACAAACCGCTAAGTCCCAGGCCCAGGTCCAAGTTCCCGCTGTAACCCCGCCAATAAGTGCCTTGGGTAGACGAGGTCGGTATTACCTATTCGCCTATCCGTACCTGGTACTATCCGTACCTGGTAGCCATCTCCAATATTTCTGTTAGGTACCCTACAAGCCCATGTACAGCGAGCCCTCGTCGCCCTCGCGGCTTGCGGGTGAACACATCAAACTCCCCATCGGCGGGACGGGCGACCGGCAGTTGGAATAGCTGCTCTGCTACCTCAGCACCGCTAAGCCGCCCCGACCACGCCAGAATTTTCCCGCTGCGCCGTAGTTCTCCGATTGTGTACCGGTTCGCCTCAATGTCTTTCCATTCTCTGGACAAAGTGACCTGGCATCTATTTACCAGCCAAGTTTCCTGTAGCTGAGCCCTCACAGTCTGGCCAATCGTCATCTGTCCTCTTCGCAAGTTGTCACCTCTTACCTACCTAGAGGTACCCAAGTCAGTAAGGATGGCTCTCCCTAAAGGCCTCTCTGCCGTCCTGGCCAAATCGCCCTCCGACACCGTCATCCTCTCCTCCCTCCGCACGCCCATATGCCGCTCCTACCGGGGCCAGCTCAAGGACGCCTACCCGGAAGAGCTGCTCTCCGTCGTCTTGCGCGCCACTCTCGATGCCAATCCGAACCTCACGCCCGACAGCATCAACGACGTGGCCGTCGGCGTCGTCCTCTCCGAGCTTGGTGGTAGCAAGGCCGCGCGTATGGCCATGAACCACGTCGGCTTCCCGAACAGCACGAGCTTGTACACGGTGAACCGCGCGTGTAGCAGTAGTCTGCAAAGCATAGCCACCGTCTCGGCTCAGATACGCACCGAGATGATCAGCGCAGGCGTCGCTGCCGGTATGGAGAGCATGACGAGGAATTACGGATCGAGAGCTATCCCGGTAGACTTGTGGCCTGAGCTGAAGAAGAGCGAGGTCAAGGACGCGAGGGACTGCATCATGCCCATGGGCCTCACCAGCGAGAATGTCGCGGAGCGATACAAGGTCGGGCGCAAGGAACAGGACGAATTCGCAGTCGAGTCTCATCGCCGCGCCGCGCAAGCCCAGGCTCAGGGCTTCTTCGACCAGGAGATCGTGCCCGTGCATACCCGCTTCCAGGAAGTCGACAAGCAGGGCAACAAGGTCGGCGACGAGAAGCAAGTCGAGGTCCGGAAAGACGACGGCATCAGGGCCAACGCGACGCTCGAGGCGCTCGCCAAGCTCAAGCCCGCCTTCAAGGAAAATGGCGGCAGCACGGCGGGCAACTCGAGCCAGGTCAGCGACGGCGCCGCGGCCACGCTGCTGATGCGGCGCAGCACGGCCGCCGAGCTCGGCCTCACGTCGAGCATTATGGGCAAGTTTGTGGCGGCCACGACGGTCGGCTGCGCGCCCGACGAGATGGGAATCGGGCCGGCGCTGGCCATCCCCAAGCTGCTCAGCCAGCTCGGCATCGGGACCAAGGACGTGGACAGGTGGGAGATCAACGAGGCGTTCGCCAGCCAGTCAATCTACTGCGTGCGGGAGCTGGGATTGGAGAAGGAGTGGGAGCAAGGCAAGGTGAACCCAGACGGCGGTGCCATTGCGCTGGGCCACCCGCTCGGCGCGACGGGCGCGAGGATGTCGTCCACCTTGATGCACGGCTTGGGAAGAAGCGGAGGCGAGGTCGGCGTGGTGAGCATGTGCGTGGGCACTGGCATGGGTATGGCTGGCCTGTTTGTCAGGGAGTAACATGTTGGCCTGAGTACCTAGGTAGTGGATAGGCACCGGGTGAGACAGCATGAGACAGTCAACCCGCATTCAGCTTCGTCCCTTTTGGGCTCCGACATGCCTTCGGGAGGCAAGCAGATAGGAATGAACAGATCTTTCTCAATTGCAATGAATAAACCCTCAAGAAACGATGAAATGCGCTGGTGCCATTGAGGCTCGGTCGACAACTACGCACATACAGATTACCTACGATGAGACGACAGACGCAAGCCAGCGTCGTCGCACCTCTAGACATTTCATCACCATCAGCACCCATGAACACATCTGCCGAGCTACCACCCGAACACCTTCATGCTGCTCTTCTTCATCACCGCCTCTCTCGTCTGGCACCTAGTACTCGCCTTCTTCGTCGCACTAGACGTCCGACTACTCCTTAGGATCACGCGGTGGGCCGTCTCCATCTACCTGGTCCTGTTCGGGCTCTTCATCGCCGAGGTGCTGCGCGAGGGGCTCGCGGTCAATGGCGCGGCGCCCCTGGACTGGGACGCGCGGCTCGCGTGGGCGCTGTGGTTCGCGCTGGTGGCGGCGGGCGTCGCCGACTGGCGGTTCCTGGTCCCGGCCGCGGCGCTGCCGCTCTACGTCCTCAGCTTCCCCGAGGCGCGCACGCTGCTCAACTACGGCCTCGTCAGGCTCGGCTGGCTGGAGCTGGTGCACAGCCCCGTCGCGTTCGCCGTCACGAGGGCCGGCGGCCTCGTGCAGCTCGCGAGGGCCGGGGATCGCGTCAGCGGCGCCGTGGCGGACGCGGTCCGGCCCGTGGCGGGGATGGTGCGGGGGCTGCTCGATCTTGCCGTGGCTTGGAGTCCTTGGACGGGCCCTGGGATGGAGAAGTTGAGGCCGGCTGGGCTGTGGGATGGCTTCCTCTTGTGGGAGTGGTAAAGGTGTAGTGCCATCAGGTCACGTTTTGTCTATTGCGCACACATGTCTCAGGGATCAAATTGTCTTTATTATTAAGAATGTATATGCAGCTCCCCAGTGCAGTGCGAGATCTAGCTAGTCATGTATGTTCTGAGCACAAATAGCAGGGCTATTGGAACCAGTACACTGAGAAGACGCATTTGGAACGTGACTAGAACTTCGAGGACCGCCAGCGATCCATCGCTCTCTTGCATGTGAATATCATAGTGCTCAAACTCTGGAAAGTGGTGCAGACCATTACCGGCACAGTAGTCACACCAGAATCCGTGACAGCTGTCAGGGTAAGGGTATGTTGTCACGGACGAGGCCGGGCCAGGTATATGACCAGTCTCATCCACATCGACTACGTAGTGTTCGTTGGGTAAAGGTTCCGGTACTGGGTGTCCGTGTGAGATAGTGACTCTTCGCTTCGGTTTGACCGTGGCATAGTCGACGCTGTCTGAAGAGCCTAATAAAGGGGTTAGCGGAGTAGGCGCCATGAGTGTAAGAATCCAAGTTGTATGCAAAGGGGGTCCCAGAGTGGTGAGCTTCTTCTATCGTTCCGCCGGTCCTCGTGGCTTCGCGAGTCGAAAGTATGCCTACCTAGGTAAGACGGGACAAGAGAGTGAAGGAAAGGGAAGGTATACATTATCAATACTGTTGCTGGAAAGTTTATGGGACGAACAGCCCCTTTGTTCATTGTTCGTTATTATACTCGGTATCTCAGTTTCGCCATAAATGCACAAAGCATTGTCTTCGAGACAAGCTTAGGCAACTTTCAAGTTCAGCCCAAAAGAGTATCTCTGATAAAGAGGAAAATATAAAGATACATCCCATCATGTCTTTATGCTGCGAGGATCAGACAATGCCATACAGAACTCGGACGTATCCCGTCACGGAGATACCTAATTTACCCCTAGTGATGAAACTCCAGCATCTAGAGGTGCCAATACTCGGAATATTTCTTAAACGCGTTGGAGTCTCTTGGATCAGCAACTCGGGAGATCACTTATGAATTCTCAGATGAGCTCGTATAAAACGCCTATGAATAATCTCACGACAGCTTGATAACCCACCCGTCGCCCTGCGGCTCTCCCTTTGCATCACCGCCACCCCACATGACGACGCTCCGCCCATCGGTTGCGACGTCGTATCCGAACGAGCTTCGCGGCCCGGGATGGACCTTTCCTCCAGGCGCCTGCAAGTCGCCTGGGGGCTGCACCTCGACTTCGGCCCAGGACCGACTCGAGTCGTCACCCAACTTGGAGCGTATCTGGTCCTTGATCTTGGCTGGCTTAACCGCCTCCGAGAAACTGGTCGTCGCCTTGACTTCTATGTTGCTCGACGGGAGTTGGAATGTCCACAAGTCGCTCCACTGCAGCTTGTCCTTCTCTGCTGCGCCCTGGCGGTCGCCGAAGAAATAGAGTAGGTAGTTCCGGCCGAAACCGGTTGTGATGGGAACCAATCCGCCGCCCGATCGCGGCCTAGGCCCCGGAGTCAGGGGGTTTGTCGGGACAGGGTAGGTCTCCCATGTTGGTGGCGTCTCGGCGTATAGCTTGATGTCTAGACTATGCACCTCGCTGCTAAGAGAGTCGGGGCTATGTGATATGATATACAGCGTATCGCCCAAGACTGTAGCACTGGTGATGGCGGCAGGGGCGCGCGGCAGTTGGTTCCAAGTCTTGGTAAAGCAGTTGAAATGCCAGACATCAGCTAGAGCCTCCCCGTTGTCATATTTCCCACCGAGAACGACGAGATTTCCATCATGCGCGAGTATGCACGCGTCGCTTCGGGCCGGTGGCATCCTCTCCGGGTGATTGGCAGGCTCAAGTGTTTCCCACGAAAGCTTGGCGACATCGTATAACCAGATCTTAGCCCCCTCGTCTATAAACTTGCCAGCTTCGTCGCATCCTCCGTACACTGCGAGGCAGCCATTGAGGGCGCAGGCGGAATGCTTGGACCGCGGCCCGGGCACGGGACCGTCTTTATCGGCGGCAGCGATGGCGGGCAATACCTGATACTCAGGCGAAGTGCCAGTGGCGGTAGACAGTGCTACGGAATGTACGTTGTTATTCGCAAGCTTGCCATGGCTTGTTTGGCCCCCGAAGATGTAAGCTTTGTCGCCGACGATGGTGAGGGTGTGATGCGACCTGATGAGAGACGATCTTTGGTAATGTTAGAAACAAGGTAAGCTTGAGAGAGAGTCTTATCTACCTCGAGGTACTGTCTGATGTTGAGCCAATCTGAGTGAAGGTAGCCTTGAGAGGCATCGTAGGACGTGCAACAGAGTACGCAACACCGGCTTCAACACCGGTAGAAACGACCTGCTCGGCTGCGAGTGCGCCGGCTGCGATTTCTGCCATTGTCTTTTGTCCTTTTTTCTCTCCTCTTTTTGACTTCGTTCTTCCCGTCTTTCGTTACGGACGATTGATCTAGATTGGGGGATATTTTAATTCATTAGTCTCAGTAGAAGATGAGTTCAGCAATCATAAGTTGTTAATCTTTAAGATTGATGATGGTTGATGACGTATTATCGATAACCTGCGCAGCGACAAGTCGGTGACGTACAGTCTTGCTTAATATAGAAACAAGGTACGTAAGGTATAAGAACAGAACAACAAAAAACAGTTCTTGTTTCGCGACCTGCAGGTACGTATAGGTACCAGCCTGCCGGTATAGTTCCATCAGGGGAGCAGATATTCTTTCTGTACCTGCATTAGCGAGGCCATGCCGCCGCCTAAGATATCTTGGATGTCCCGTAATATAGGCGAGATAGGCTATCACGTACCGAGGTTGTGTAGCATGCATCATATTTAATAGATGGATGCTACAGTAGCGTTGACAGAATCTACAGATTTAATCAATATTTTAATTGTACTTGGGGAAATTCATCAATAACCCTGCCTCTCATACATATATCAATGACTTGACAGTAGTCACAATCACTGAAGCGTGTATCAGCACAAGGACCTATAAGCTGTGCAATGTTTCTTGTAGTTTGTTGCTATTGACAAGTCCCAACCAAGGTTGGGTCAAGAAGAAGTTGATTCTCTATGGGTATGTTCCTTATTTATGCCCGCCTCCCAGGCCGCCATCCTGTGCCTTTTAACCCATTTTGGACTGTTGAAGCCATTGACCCTCTATACTGCAGGAATTCGTTACCTTGGACTCAAAATATGAACCTAGGGCTCGCCCCAGATCTCGTCAGCAATCTGCCTCACGAGCGACAGCTTCTTCTTCTCGTCATCTACTGTAAGGGGATACCCGCTCTCGTGGGTTGAGAAACCGCACTGCGGGCTGACGCAAATCCTCTTCAGGGCCTCCTCGCGCGTCTGGCCGTTTCCGTCAGCAACAAAGTCGGCGGCCCGATACAGACGCTCCTTTGTAGTCTCCTTGTCCTCCAGCTCCCGCAGCTTGGAGCTGATGACCCCGACGACGACGTTCTTGTCCTTGGGCAGGTATCGCAGGGGCTCGAAGCCACCTGCGCGCTCCGTGTCGTACTCGAGATAGAAGGTGTTCACCTTGAGGTTCTCGAACAGCTTCTTGGCAATTATGTCGTACGCTCCCTCGGAGAAGTGTCTGCCTCCGATAAAGTTCCCCCTGCACAGGTGGATGCCGGTGTGCAGGTCGGCCGGCAGCGCGCCGATGCTGTCGTTGTACAGCTTGATGTAAGCATCGAGGAGGTCTTCCCACGTGCCAGTGTTATCCTTGTCCTCTTCCCACCCCTTTCGGAAGTCATTGGAGCAGAAGTCTGTTGGGATATGCGCGTTAGTTACTTCCAGTCTTTATTCTTTCCTTTTTTTCTGGACGGGAAGGGGGAAGCGGAGAAGGGGGAATATATAGGGGTCGGAGTCTCACAGGCCATTCCCGGGTCGTCAAACTGCACATTTCTCAGCCCGGCCTTGTATAACATCTCGAGCTCGGCTCTGTACACCGCAGCCACATCTCGGAAGTACTCGGTGTCGTTCGCGTACGCCTCCTTGGTGTAGGCGCGCCCTTGCTTGTATCTCATGTGAAACCAGGACGGGGCAATCATGGTGAGCTTGATGTTTCCCCAGTTACTCTTGGGCACGAAGCTTTGGACCAGCTGAAGCTCGGACAGGTTAGAGAGCGACTTGGAGGGATTGTGCGACAGCTTGCTCCCAGCGATAACCGATTCTCCGGGCATGACTTTTCTGCCCTTCTCGATCAAGCTCACGACGTCCGGGTGATACAGCCGAAACATGCTAGCATCCGCATCTTGCAGGCGGATGGTGCCTTCGATCTCGTCCCATAGCAGGCCCCAGAAGCGCGTGCGGTTGTATTCGCCCGAGTTAACGCCCTTGAAGCCAAGGTCCTGCTGCAGCTTGACTACCTCCCCAACCGCCTTCTTCTCGATAGCCGGAAGTCCGGCCTCCTCCGCCGAGATGCCCTTGTCTCGGATAGTTGCACGCACGCTGAGTAGCTCTTCAGGTCGCAGCAGACTGCCCAGCTGCTCGGCGCGGAACGGAGGAGCCATCTCCAGCTGGTAGGGGTGGGGTATGACAATGTCAGGATCTCTGACTTGTTGCCAGAATTCTCTCTCCGGTTTGTTAGGTGAGTAATATGGGATACCGAGTATGGAACAAATAGGAACACACAGTCAAAGATGCTACTACACACACAGCAACTCAGCTATCAAAAGACTTAGCGACAGATGCCTTTTATAGGAAGCAGAGAGGCAAGCTTTGAGGAGAACCCTCATCACGCAGGCTCTGCAATACTATTTTTGCTTAAAGCATCCCTAGCGTGGGATGTGGACTGAAATGTGGGGAAAAGAGGTGAGCCCGACGTGCCATCGCGCCTGTGCGGTGTTCCATCGAAGCACGCGAGAAGACCTAGGTAAGCCAGATACCACAGCGGCTGACCCTGCGGGCATGGCAGAGCCAGCGCCATAGCAAGAGCAGCTAAGAGACACGACGATAAGACGTTGGCACGTCGGAGTTACTTGACTGTCCGCCTTCACCTAAGTCTTGACTAGTATAAATATGAGCCGGCCCCTAACGAGGTCATAGTCTACGAATAATTACTCCGACTGCCGTCCATAGCTGGGGAGACACTAAAGATTGCACCCATCATGATAGCAACGGTCCCCTCAAGTCTCCATGTAGACTGTCAGGTACACCGCATCATAAGAAGTAAGACTGGGATTCATGCGTCCACTCAGCCCTTCTAACAACGTGATATATGCAATCCCAATCCCACGAAGCGGGGTCGCAGGATGACAGCATGCAGAACAGCGGCACGCCTCTACGGCAGTTGAGAAGACGGAAGACATCACGGAGAACACTGAACTACAACAGGGATAAGAGCACACGAACGGGACACAGAACACAAGAACAAGTTCGTTGCCCAAGATAGAATTTTCCGCGAGGATCGTGAACATAAAATGGTATCTAAGCTATGAAACACGCCCTCGCCTGCTTATATATATGAAACATTATAGATTACAGGGCCAGCGCCCATATCGTAACACGGGCCTTAGACGAAGAGGAGAGCGCCTGCGATGGCAAGGACGCCAGCGACGCCACTGCCAACCTTAGTAGCACCAGCGGTGGGGATGGGAGTCTCCGCCGGAGCAGTAGGGTAGCCGGAGGCAGGGTAAGTGGCGCTGGCACTGGGCTTGTAGGTGCTCAGGGTCGGCACCGGGACGTAAGTGGTACCGTTGGATCCACCAGCCGGGCCAGTAGGGTAAGGGGGCACCACCGTCGGGTAAGCGGGGGCCGTCGTAGCACCACCAGCCGGGTAGCTGGCGGGAGCAGACGGGGAGCCCGCGGGGTAGCTGGCAGAAGCGCTGCCCGCGGGGTAGCTGGCAGAAGCGCTGCCCGCGGGGTAAGAAGCGGAAGCGCTGCCAGCAGGGTAGGAGGCGGAGGCGCTACCGGCGGGGTAGGAGGCAGAGGCGCTACCGGCGGGGTAGGAGGCAGAGGCGGAGACAGATCCAGTGGGGTACGAGCCACCAGCAGGGCCAGTCGTGCTAGGAACGGGCTTGGCACCAGTAGGGTAGGGGGCGGTAGGGACGTTGGTGGGAGGGGTGAAGGTAGACTCCTGGGAGCACGAAGTAAGGATGACAGAAGACTTGGTGACCGTCAGGGTAGGAGCCCGGGTGTGGGTGGCCTTGGGCGGGGCAGTGATGGTGCCGGTCTGAGTGGCAGGGCAGACGGTCGTGTAGACGGTGGTGTGCACCATGGTGGCCGTGGTCTGGTAGCCAGCGGGGCAGTTGGGAACGGTAGCCGCGCACTGAGTGACGGTGAACGTCTGCGTGTTGGTCACGGTGGAGGTAACGTCGCCACCAGCGCCGCCGCCAGGAGCGGTGGTGCCAGGGACAGCGTCAGTGGAAGAGGTACCGCTGACTGGGCCAGTGGGGTAGCCAGAGCCGGTGACGGTGGCAGAAGCAGAGCCAGTAGCGGAAGCGGATCCGGTGCCGGAGGCAGAGCCAGTGTTGGAAGCAGAGCCCGAGCCAGAGCCAGTGGCAGAGGACGAAACCGAGGCGGAGCCGGTACCGGTGGCGGTAGGAGCGCTCGTGCTAGCGGTCAGGGTCGGGACCGAGGCGGTGTACGAGGGCTGCTGGCAGAGGGTGGTCGTGGGCATGCTCAGAAGGGCAGTGGACAGAGTAGGAGCCAAGTGGAGGCTCAGCAGGTTCTCCACATCAACATCGAGCTCGACGGCGGCACCAACGTTGAGGCCGTACGACTCCTTGGAGAGAGGGCACTCAGGCGTAGCGCAGAAGAAACCAACGTACTCGAGCAGGTTGGCGAAGACGGCAACCTCGAGACCGGCACCGATCTCGGGGAGGTCGAGGATGGGAACGATGTCCTTGACGTCGACGTCGGCAGTAAGGCCGAGCTCGACACGGAGCCGGAGGTCAGCAAGGAGCTTGGTGCAGCCAATGCGGACCTCAATGGGCAGGACCTGGACGGAGAGGCCAGAGAAGGCAGCGTCCAGGATCTTTCCGGCGAGGATGTCCGTCTCGATGGTAGCCTCGTCAACGAGCTTGACGTCGATGCCCGCGGACAGGTCGATGGCAGTCTCGACACCGAGGACCAGGTCAAGGTAGACCAGGGCGTCCACCTTGAGTCCCGGGAGGGGAAGCGAGATGGGAGAGTCGGGCTTGAACAGGTTGACGGCGATCATGGCACCGGCACCGATCTTGACGTCCAGGTCGAGCTTGGCCTCGATGTCGCTCAGGGTCAGGCTCAGGGCGGGGACGACCTTGTCCAGGGAGATGCTGGCGTTGATGTTACCCTTGGTGAAGCAAGTGTCACAAACAATGTCAACCTCAACGTCGGCACCGACACCCAGGACAGGGGGGACGGCCACGTTGGCGATGACACCAGCGGCGAGGGTGGTGCCGCTCAGGTCCACACCGAGGTCGACGTTAGCCGAGATGGGCTCGTGGAGGAGGTCCTTGGGCAGGTCGAGGTCGAGCAGGTGGCGCTCGGAGACGGCGGGGACCGGGGCGGAGGCGCTGGCAAGCGAGGCTGCCATGGCCACGGCCATGGAGCCGGAGTTTGAGAAACGCATTATTATAGCGACACGAAAACAGCGGAAGGCTAAAGAATGGACTGGAATAATAATTCCGAAACGAGTGTGATGCTGAAAAAGCACAAAAGAGTGACTATCTTGGCCGAGGCTGGATGGGAGTGAAGAAGGAAGGAAAAAGTAACAGTGAGAGACGGCATCCGCAGTCTTTTCTATACCTCGTCCCCTTGGGTCTGAAATTAGCAGCAACCCACCGTCATCAAGGGGATCACATGGCTACCCGGCCACCTGTGATTAGGCATTTGCTGTCGAATTTGCGGCAGCGCCTTAGCGGTCAGGTTCCTTTGACCTAATTCCACTGGTCGACTCAGGTGAAAGCGGTACGGCGTGGCCAATACCGCCTCCGTG
Source organism: Hypoxylon sp. FL1284 (assembly GCA_022432365.1). NCBI lineage: Eukaryota > Fungi > Ascomycota > Sordariomycetes > Xylariales > Hypoxylaceae > Hypoxylon > Hypoxylon sp. FL1284. The sequence goes on along the minus strand of JAJJXE010000005.1, from coordinate 55,080 downwards.
TTGGAGCTTCCCCTGAGGGCGAAGAGAAAGGTGGTCTGAGAGCCCATGTAACATTTCCCAACGACGACGCTATATTCCTTGATTTGTTCGTCGTCCCCGGTCCTCCATCATCTGTCGTTGGTGGGGACGGCGGCGAACCGTCAGGGGACCCCGACCGCTAGACCAGGGTCGGTATTCTCCTGCATTCTATCAGGCTGCAGCCTCTGCGGTGTCCGTGTGCGCGGTTGAAGGCGATCTTGTTTGGGCATGTCCAGGGCCCTGAAAGGGGGGGGGGGCTGAGGTTGTCTGGGATGGGGCTGGATGGGGATGAGAGAAAGGAGAGCTTACATTAGCTATATTGTGAAGTACATTCGGTCGACTGGTCCGACCCCACCTCGGGAGCCTTGATATTACTGCTCAGCTAAGAACCTACTGCCCGCCGCCGTTGGCGGTTGGTGTGCTCCGATCCAATATGCAAGGAACACTCGAGTCTTCATTGGCTTGTTCGCGTAGCTTTTTCCTTTGGGTGTCCATACCTTGGCAATAATACGCATCTGGATATAGGACGTAGCAGAGATGCTACTGCATACTGTCAGAATGTGTATGATGGACATGTATTCCTACACAGGATACATACACAGGATGGAAACACAGACAGGATGCGTACATAGGAGCTTTCTCTCCTCTTCTTCATCTTACTTACATCCTATCTGGTTTTGGCTTTCTTGTTTTGTTTCGTCTTATTCCGAATTCGGTACTTCGGCATGCCGATTTTCCCCCCTTCTTCTTCCTCTCCTCCACATTCTCTCCTAACCACATGTGTGTGTGTCCACCCGTTTCTTGTCACGGCGGACCAGTTGACGGTTTCGACTGCCGGGTTCCTATGTCTTCGAAATGGTGATCGGCGCCGGCTGGGCTTGGCTGAGATGTCATCCATGTCTAGCACCAGGATTCCCCAATACGATAGGAGGGCAGCAGGGCCGGCAGTGCGGGTCTGGCGGCGTATCCCGCCGTGTGATGGCGTCGCGTCAGTGCGCGACGGCTTACTTACCGTACCACCACTCGCTGTTTTTAGAAAACGGTTTTTTACCTGCAAACGCAAAAAATCTCAAAATAATGGCTTTTTCGTCCTTCTTTTTTTGCTTGAAGGAGGATTCGAACCATGGCCCTGTCACTCGCTTGCAGAATTTGGGAATGGTTACATAGGCAAATTTACACATATCACCACTGAGCCATTGAGCCATAAGAGATTACAGGAGTCACGAGATTACATAACATACATTCACATTAAGGTGTATTCAAATGGGCCTTATATTCAATAAGATAGCTCTTATTATATATGGCAGCAAGCTGGCAGGCTGGCAGGCTGGTAGGCACTTTTTAATATTTAATTGAATTATTTATTGAAAGCCTTTTTAATAGCCTGGTAGTGGTAGTAATGGTGGTAATGGCAGTGGTAATGGGGGGGGAGAAGGACTTGGTTTTTTAAAGTAAAATCACTTATTTCTGATATCCATCCTTACATTCGTACTTTTACATATAAAATAATAGGAGGGGTACTTCCGTGCAGAAAATGGGTTTTTCCTGAAAAATGGGTTTGACCGTAATCACCCCAAAAACGCCCCAAAAACGCGTTTTCTAAAATGGGGGGATGGCGCTATGAAATACTATGACGTATGGAGCACAAAATTTGCACTTAAGGGTGAAGCCTACCTAGCTCCTGCTTAGCCCTCTCGCCGTCGCGGCACCATACGAAGCAGATATGTGCGTATAACAGATAAATTCATTTATCATCCCATCTCAATTTTATGCCTTATTCTTACCCTTCTTCCTTTTTCCTTCTGTCGTTTATTCGTCTCCTTAGCTCCTTTTTCGTTTTCGTACCGGGGGTATCGTCTTCAGGCTAGTCAGGTCCCTCAGGCCCATAGTAGCTCCCCACCCTGCCCGCTCAGTCGATGTGGGTAAGCAGACTGGCTAGAGGAAAAAGTCTTCGTAGTGGACTAAAACGTTCTGTTCTTGTTCTGTGACCGGCCTAACAGCCCACCAGTAAGCCGGCCTAATTCTACCAGCCTGCCAGCCTGTCTCGCAGCCTCGCCCTCTCGTATCGCTAATTGATATGTGTATTGTCACATTTTACCCAATCCATTTACTTACCCTGGACTGGGCTCGTCTTGTCTCCTTAATATCAATTAGTTCTACTCGTTTTTCTAGTGAGAGCGAACCGGTGAGAGCGAACCGGTAAGAGCGAACCGGTGAGAGTGCATTGCATGATGACGCTGGCTGACTGGTCATTTCATTACAAATGGCGACCAAACTTCGATCGATCGCTCCTTTAGGATTGCCGGCCAAATGTCAGCGGCAGCGTCTTCGTCCGCCTGCAAGGGGAAATTGCATGTGCGTAACCTGGCATGCCGGCTTGTCTACCTCCCCAGCTCGTTCTGATCGAACAAGACAAGGACCCAACAGCCCTTCAACCCATCCACTACCTATCACCATCATCTTAGCTGTCTGCTATGTAAGGTAGGCGTCCAGAGTCCAGACCTGTTCGCCACGCAAGGACCTAGATGAGGCTGCCAGCCACCGCCAAAGTTGGTCCGACGTGAGAAGTTACCGCCAATACGGCACATAAGCGTACCACGATATCCCACGGTCTAGACCTTAACAACATCTTGGGCTCGTCGTCGTACGTTCTGTCGTGCTAGGTGTGGCTTCCGGTAATTAGCTGCATGTCAGTCATCGTACGCCTGGATTCGTCCCCGGTTCGAATTTCTTGTCGCGTCGCTGACGACAGCCAGCACCTTTGCCTGCCTGCCCAGGTACCTAGCTCCCATCCTGAGCCTTACGACTCCTTCACCATCCCCTGCTCCTTCGTCCTTTTTTTCTAGATTGATTTGTTCCAGAGATGCCGAACCCTCCGACATCCTAGCTACACTCTCGCTCGAGTCGGCGGAGGAGTCAGCCGTACAGCGTACGGCGTGAAGGCGTCAAATCAAGACTTGACATATTGAACCGCCGCGGCGCGCTTCTCTAGCACCCGTACTAAGAATGGATCAAACGGCGGTCTGCCGCTAAACGCCTAGCTAGCTCCCTATGTGTGAAGCTACTGCGGCCAAAGCCGCAAGATACTGCCAATTCTTCCCCCGGTTCGTGAATACCGTGCAGCTTTCGCTCGTACGACAGTTGGTATGCCTGTCCCAAGCTTGCCCTGATACTAGCTAAAAGCTTCAGTATCCATAAAATCTGCCAGCGGTACTAAGAGGGACCCCTCGTGATGATTCTAACAGTAGACGATCAACGCCGGCTTCTCATCAGGCTGCTGAGTTATATATCTTAGATAACTGGTAATCAGAACTTGTTCGTGTTCCAAGTGGCTGGATTCAGATCGTTCGAATCGACTACTACATCGTACCTATTTTGAGAATGGATTGTCACCATCAGCCTGAATGTCCCTGATCTTAATCTGGGAAATTAATTGCGCGGCACAGTTCCGTACCCCGAAATATCTACGGATTACTGCTAGGCTCCTTCGTTCCGAGATGTGAGTGAGGTTAGAGCTCACCAGCCTCACAGGTGGAATTATTCTCGTTTACTCCTTTCCACGACGATGTCGTACTCAGCGCGGTCTCGATCAAACCGGACTAGACTGCCCTCGACGCCACCATACTCCCCTTAGCTGCCGAGCCTGTGGGCTTGGGTCCACCATCTGAGTACATGGTAGAGACGAAATACCATGTACAATCAGCCCTTGTTGTCCATAGGTAAGCAAAGCAGAGTCCCCCCCGCCTTACCAAGAAACCCTCTCCCCCTTCTTCCCCCCCAATGAGTTCTTATTAGTCGAGTTCGATTGGTCCATTCGGTCCGGCACCTGATGGTGACTGAGCTGCATCAACGCAAGCTCCTAAGCTATGGACATCTTCGCTTCTGGCGTCGATATCCATTTCGTTGGAGTCGGAAGAGTCAATGGACACGATACTGTTGTTGCGTAGCTTCCTCCCTCCCAGGTATTCAACCTCGTTCTCAATCTCTCGGCTCTCAATGTACTCGACATCACTGTCAAGGTCTAGCTCACTACCTGTAGAATAGTCTCCCTCGGACTCGGAGAGCTCATCTTCGTCGGCGTAGATGTGGTCCTTCTGCTCTAGCCACCTACGCAGATGCTTGTAAAGTGCTTCGACGACGAGCGGGGGAAAGGCGTTGCCGATCTGGCGCTTTTGTTCCGGTCGTACGAACTGGTAGTTCACGGGAAAGCCCTGTAAGGTCGCGTACTCGCGTAGGGTGAAGCCTCGCCTCCCCCTGTAGTGATAGTTACCAACACCGCCATTGCAGGTAATGGTGCGGCCAAGTGGCACGTCTGGGTCCCAAGCTTCTTTGTCGATTCGCTTCATGCTCCGCGGATCGTGTAGTTCATCCTCGATGCCTCGGGGAATCTTCCGTAGCATATCCCTCACCGTTCGATATGGCTTGGTGCCGTCTCCTGGTACGGGTTCTCTCGAATGCGTAGCAACCGGGTAGGGTGGGAGTTCTTCTCCGGGGCACGACCCAATCATGATGAGCCGCTGGCGCTGCGACGGTGCTCCCCAGCTCAGCAGGTTCACCACTTTCCACCTCACCGAATAGTTGTACTGGGTAAAGCCGTGGACCAAGGCATTGAAGTAGTACTCGAACTTTGGGTGGAGAATGCCGAAAGTCTGTTCGAGGGTAAAGACGCGCGGGCGGAGGATCTTGATCAGCTCGTGGCATGAGAAGAGGATTGCAATGTTTGCGTCGTCGTTGATGCCGGGGGTCGTGTGGGCCGGAGACCAGTATTGGCACGGCGGTGAGAGATGGAGAAAGTCGACGTGGTACCGCGAACCTCGCATCTTTATGATGAGTTCGTACATGTCCCAGCAGCGGAGGTCTGTCTCTGGGAAGTGCAACCCATACGTACTACAGGCGCCGTACGCATTATCGCAGCTGAGGGTGATGCGAAGCCCAGCAGTCCGGGCGCCGTACGACGCTCCTCCGGCGCCGCAGAACATGTCAGCCAGAGTATACTGCTGGCCAGCTCTCCTGTGCATCCACACGTCTTGCGATTCGTCCTCGACGTCCACCGTCAATACCGTGTCCGATTCCCCTAGGACGAAGGCACCACCGCGCACCTTGCCGCCTCTCCATATGTTCATCAGGCACGAGTCAGATGTTCGGAACCTGTCCTTGGGGACTTCTTTGGCCGTGACGCGCGCAATGACAAATTCGGCAGAAGGCGCCCCGAAGGTCCGCCTATGCGCGTCGCTCCAGATAAAGCGACACTTCCAGCGGCATGTGAGAGCGCCCCTTTCCTCGATATCCTTAGTGTCATTGTAGATGCCACTCGGAAATCGGTGCTCGGGAAAGATTTTGTTTGTTATGTTGCAGATCCGGACTTTTCTGATCCTGTCCAGGGGAATGTCAATCGCTGCCTGCTCTTCCTCTGGCCGAGTATCGTCTTGATCCACGCGGAGGATGAAGGCGACCTCGTTGCGAAGCCGCTGCAGCTGGCCCCGCAGGTTTCTTGTGCGTGTGAGCGGCAGCCCTCGAAGGAGGATGCCGGAATCAGTCTGTACAATGAGCTGGACGAGAAGAAACGAAGCCTGGCAGAGCTCCGGCATAGGGAGGGTTTCTGCCGTGACACCGCGTTTCAGCTCTTCGCCGTTGTACGTATAGCTCTCGATGGTTCGGATCGGCAGAGATATCGGTGAATTGCGTCTGCTAGGCTGGCGAGGCAGCCGATGTTTTCGCGGAGCTCTCTTAGCCGTCAAGTCAATGACTTCGATGACTTGAGCTATATCAGCCTCCAGGGCCTCCTCGTTCTCGCACTCGGTGTCGTCGACCTCATCACACTTGGTTTCGGTGAGGTCAATGGTGGCATGGCCAGAGCGCGATCGCATCTCTTGAAAGCGCCGTTCGATGGCGGCTTGGGCACTATCAGCCGATTGCTCTTCTTCCCACCCATCCTCGTAGGAGTAGGCCTCAAGGGCTTCCGGTGACGGATCTTGAGGGGGGCTCATTTTGATTCCGCAGCTCTGATGCTACCTTTGGCCAAACATGTTAGCAAGAAATCCATTGCAAGATACATTTGAATATTAACGGATTTGTCTAGATCTCACGGTCGCGGAAGCCTTGCACGGGAAATCATAGGAAGCTGCAATGCTTAGGAAGAAGCATTTCGAAGTGAAACGAGGTTCAAGGTGGAAGACGCTGGGCGGCGAGACTTGCCTATCACGGTCCAAAAGTAGGATGGTCAATCTGGTATCGGGAATTGGGCCGCTGAATGCACGAGGGAGTGGCAAGTGAGGTAGATTTGGGTAGTTTGGTCAAGCTGGCGGTCGGACTGATGCCTAAAGATGGAGTAGCGCCGGGCACACGACGAGTTTTCTCGAATAGATTAGTTCTTGAATAGGCCAGAGTAGTGAGTTTTGTCGAGACTCTTCAGTCATATTATAAAAAGCGTGCTCGTCTCCAACAGTAATTGCTCTAGGCGGGCTAGTTGGTCTTATAAAAGTATTATGAGTAAAGGAAAGGTTGTAGGTGTGATGCAGGCTCAGTCAATGATACTGATGACTCCCAGACGAGGTATGAAAGGACTTGAAGACAATCAGAAACCATGAAGAATCTAGATGGAGCAGACGGATGTTGGGCGAGCCCAGTTGCCGCTCACATCATGATTATTCCCTTGGACAGGAGTTAGAAAGGATGCAATGGTGTTTCTAGTAAAAGCACGGACAGGACAAGGTCGTAGGAACTCAAGACCTGTCTTGACAGGCAGAAGGTCACACTTGTCTATACCACACGGTACAAGAAAGGCTGGTTAGACCTGCAACTAAAATCAAGAGCAGAAGAAAGCAGTAAGACAAAGATAGTAAAGCCTACGCGAATTATATAAAGTTGCATAGAAAGGCCTAGAGCAGTATTTCAAGGTGACTCATTTTACGGGTTAACCCTTTAACGTGTAGTTAACGTGAAAGGTTGTGAATTTACGTGAAAACCTTTGTCCTATATTGAAACTGGGTGTTCTTAAGACTCAACTAACTCTGAATGTAAGATACCGCACCCAATTCCACGAGGCGTCTCGAAGCTGGGGTTATTAGAAAGTCGCAATAAGCTAAACTAATATATCATTTCAATTAAAAAAAAAAAAAAAAACCTAGACAGCTGGCCTTGCTTGCACGGCACTTAGTCGTGTATAAACGAGAGATAGAAACAGAAGACAAGATAAAAAAATTAACAGAAATGAACCGCTGATAACCGGCGGACTTTTTGCAAGGTCGAAACTGTGCGCGACTGTGAGCTTACACAGTATTCTTTCGTTCCGCCTACGATTTCCGTCGGTGCCCGTATCTCCACTTCCATCCTCGTTCTACTTACCTCGCCTACACCACGATATGCCTATGTACACACCCAGGTCATGAGGCCCGATAGCTTGGTACGTACGAAATGACAGCAGCTAGCGCACCGGTCGCCGGCAGCTCTCAAGGCGAGCACACCGAGTCGTCGGCTTCGGGTCAGAAGCCGTCCAAACGACGGGCCTCGGCGGAGAAGCCAGCCAAGGAGCCCCCTCAGAAGCGGCGGCGGCGAGCCTTCTCCTGCCTCTCGTGCCAAAAGCTGAAATGTAGATGCGAGTACGGCCCTGGAGCACAGGGCTGCCATCGTTGCCGGACATTGAGGTTAGCGGATCCCATTCCTGGCCGTTCTACTCTTGGCTGTAGTATACCCATCACGAGATCAGCTGGACTAATACGTCTCCGTCTCTATAAAGAATTGAATGCTCCCTTCGCGGAGACCAGGTAGCGACTCCGCCGAATCCCGATGCTGCTGAGCAAGCTACTTCGAATATTGAACAAAGGTACCTTCTAAGCAATGCTCAAGTCCGAGGCCGCGCTCTTCAAGCATCATTGTTAGGCGTGCTATGCACTGCGTATACTTATCTGTTATACACCTCGCACATGTACGGTCTAGTTGGCTCACGAACTCGACAGGCTCCAGCGCTACGAAGATGAGCTGCAAGAGATGAGATCTGTCATCAAAGATCTGACTGATGGGCCTCGACGGGAGGACCGTCAAGCACCGGCTAGCAGAGACTCTTCTCTTGGCAACAGTTATTTAACCGCATCGCGCACGGAACGCGCCAACCGCAGCCCAGAATACTTCTCGGTTCCGGCCGATAGAGGAGCGCAATCGGCACCCATTGCCGTGCTACGGTCGATATCACAGCAGATAACGAGAGGCTACAGGAGGCTGTTGGGCCACATCGATACCGATCTCGTACAGCTTCAGCTGCTCGACGGACAAACTGCGAACGAACTGATCCAGCTGTGAGTTGGACGGGTGCGACGTCGACTGCCGCAAGATGCTAACAAGGTCAGCTTTGTCCGCCACCAGGGCCACAACCTCTTCGTCTGTGGCGCCGAGGACTTGATGGCATACGGCGAGACCCGCAAAGTGTCAGCATTCCTGCATAGCGTATGCTGCCTAATCGGCATCGTATATCGCCACGACATCTGCGGCACGGCTATGCATAGGCAGATATACGAGCAAGTTCGCGTCACCCTGGGGCAGGCCCTCCTGTCTAGTCCTCTCAACCTCGAGGAGATCAATGCCGTGCTGCTCATGAGCAACAATGCGAATACCCCAAGCAGTGTGAGACATCCCGATGCTTGCAGCCAACCACGTCGTTGAATCTGACCTGAGATAGACCGGAACCGAATACGTCGATAGCTGGCTGCTAACCGGCTACTGTGCGAAGCAGGCAATGCTGAGCATCAGCTTCTCCAGCATCATCAAGAATATCAAGAAAGGCAGCTCGGCGGCCGAAGACCACAAGGCCATCCACTTATGGTCGAAAATATGCCTCCATCATCTTCACTGGGCCGCGACGACGGGTAGGCCGTCCATAATACCGACTGCTTATATAGACCAGTGCAACATACTGCTCAGCTTCTACCAAGCGACCATGCAAGACGGGATGCTCGTTGCCGAAATACTGTTATACTCGACACTGCACCAGAAGCTCGCCCACCAATCCTATCTCGGAGACGGCGGCGAGTGCCAAGAATTCTTGTCGTGGAAAGAGAAGTGGAAGCATCTGATCGGTAAGTTGGCCTCCCAAGAAGCTCCGGCCCGCAAGCCTTGCTGAACACGCCAGGGCTATCGACATCGTCCATGTTAAGGATTGGCTACGAAGCTGCCTGTCTCATTCTAGCAGTCCGCTCTTTGGAAGAAGCTGGCCATGCGCCGCGCCCCAGGACGTTCTTGTCCGAGGCAGACGACGGCCATGGAAGTGATGACGAGAGCCATCCTCCGGCACAGCTGCGGCGAGACGAGGCTGCCAACGGCGACGTCTTGCGCGCCAACGTATGCAAGTATGCCATGCTTGTTTTGCAGACCTTTCTGGAAATGCCGTCGTTCCTGATGGATGCGATACCAACCTGTTTCTGCCTTTGTATCGGATATTGCGCCCTAGTCTTGGCCCATTACGACGAATCGCAGTCCAACGTATCCGATCAAGTCAGCCTTGACTTGATCACGCGCGTTGACGAGTGGATTAGAACTTCTCCAGGCAAAGCCTGGTCGTGCAAGTACGGCGCTCTAGCTAGACATAAGATAGAGTCACGCATCAACAGTGACCCAAGACGTCGGCGGAATCAGCAAGAGGACGTAAACGGCAGGGCAAACAGCCGTATTGCGCTCGACGATCACGGCACCTTCAAGCCCAACGCTGATTCTATGGGGTACAGCGCAGGCGACTTGTGCTCGCCAGCCATGGGACAGGCCGAGCCCGAGACAACTTTTCCATCCTTCGGCCCATGTGAGAATTCGATATTTCCTAGCATGGAAGATTTCTTTGGCGGGGGGTTCTTGGACTTTATGCGATAGGCTCCATGTGCCGCCCTTGGTTGGAGCTGCTCGTTTACGGGAGCACCATGGTTCTTTGATATATACCTGTTTGGCCATGGCGCAGGCAGTGTTTCAACTCCTAGATATAAGTTCGAGGTCAGTCTGCATACTCTGGCGATTTCTGCATAGCACTCTAGTCAACCGTACTCTGAATTCACTTCACCAATCCCGGCTGCTTGTGAAATCTGTTGGGTATGTGTCGCTATGATGGGATATACTACCCATTCCTAATAACCTCGTCGTACAGCTACGATAAGAACGCTTGCATAGAAATTTCAGGCCGCTCAAAGATCCATATCTGTCCAGCATAGGCAAGACCAATACCAGGTTCCCCAACATGGACCGTGGCTGGTAGGTGAGAGCTAGGCATCGTCGTCAGTACTGAGTTGCGACAAATAAAGACTGATCTTCTCGTCCAGGCTGCTATGTGACTCTGGGCTGAGAGAATTCGCTATGCCTTGCGGAATATAGGATACGCAACAGGCAGAGCTATCGTATGGATCCTGGTTCCGAATATGGTCTGTCCAAGTACGGTCGTAGTACAATGCCACCGCCTTGTCGAACCTAGGTAGCCCTAATGTGTACTGGCAATCCAAGCAACTCGTCACGCAGTTCAGGGCCTTCCATTCGCGCGGGTATAGGCAGTTCAGGGAGTCCGGGTCGTCTAGAGCCGGTCGGTTAACGTACCAGAGCAGGGCAAAGATATCGTCGGATAGGACCTGCACGGCGGTGTTTATGCCAAGCTCTTGGATGAGTTCCTCGCGCCTCCTGGGCAACCACCTGCGCTGATCCTAACAGTAGTTCCACGGGCCTAGCCTCCCTCCAGAATATGTCGCAAAACGAACCGGCATTTCGATTCCAATGCTGTCAAGCAGCGACTCGTCAGACGGGACCAGTCTGGGGCGGACTATGGGCACAGTCTCGGCCTCTCCTTCGATTACATAGTACCCCCATAAGATGGGGGCCACTGCCCGGGAGCCCGATAGCACGACTTCCTGGGAGCCCGCTGGCGTGACTTCCCGAGAACGTGGCCAATGACTCATGATGGGAATATGTAGGACGCGACCGTAATGTTTCCTGAAGAGCTGCTCACTTCGATCGACGTCTTGCTTGGTTATTAGGTTGAGGCCGAAGTGGCTACCGAACTGCGGCACATGTGGCAGGGCGACTAATGCGAGCGGACATGGAAGTACATCCGGCGCTGATTGCAGCTGGGCGGCGATGAAGCGCGGTGGTGCGAAGTCTCTCCCGGGCGGATTGTTGCGCGGTATCGAGTTGATGAGTGCGAGGTGTGCTGAGACGGCCATGCTCTCCGCCATACCGAGCTACTCCGAGGAAGGCGAACACATACAAGCACAGCTAAGGCTGGTAGCCTCGGCTCGTTATAAGAATGATGTTTTCGAAGCGATGGGCATATGTTAACATATCGGAGCGAGTGGAAAATGTATGCGTCTGTCTGATGGATATGCTGCATGTGAAGAGTGAATAGGAGTAAAGCGAAGTAGATCTAGATATAATCGATTTCCTCCCCCTCCTTCCCCTGCTACATGTCAAGCTTAAAGGAATCAAGAGCCCCGAACAGACACTGTCCCGTAGTACCTTCCGACATGACTAGGTTCTGAGTGCACCTCCTGCTGTTCTTGAACGAGTTCCGGTCGTTCTGTCGTTCTGAGGTAGCGGAGATGGCCGTCGTTTTGGGGGCGACGCGTCTATGCGAGCTCTGCGGAGCTGAGGTTAGAGGGGCGAGATGGGGGTCCGAAGCGGGGGGTTAAGGGGAAGTCCCCTAAATTTTCCATTTTATAACGCTGGGCAGGCATCCATTATAGTACACCTTACTTTATAGTACATCGTACTATTGTACTGCCCCTCAATACCCCACGCCATTGAAAAGCCTCCAAACTTTCTAAAAGTTTTTTCTTCGATCCAAGTCCCAAGTCCCAAGTCCCAGGCGCAGTGCTAAACCTCGAATCTCTTCTTCTCTCAGCCTTGACTCGCCTACCTCTGTTCCCTCGAAAAATCGACCGTCCGACGATAGGCTCTTCTTGATCCACCTGGAGGCCTTCTCTTTCTCCCCCCTACAGACAGACAGGCCGTCTCTTTTTTTCCGAATTTCCCCCACCATCATTCACACCTCGCATACAAATCTTGCAGCGGCCAACATGGTGGAGAAGATCTACGTCACTTATAACGATGTAAGTACATCCAGCGCATACATCTCGCCTGTCGACCTCTAGTCGTATGCCCAGCTTTCACTTATATATCATGTCAACCGACAGGTGCACAAACTCTGCCAGGAGGCAGCGCCCCAGATCCTGTCCTCCTTCCAACCCCAGCTTATGATCGCCATCGGCGGCGGTGGCTACGTGCCCGCGCGAATCCTGCGCTCCTTTCTGAAGCAGCCCGGCAGCCCCAACATCCCGATACAGGCCATCGGCCTCTCCCTGTACGAGCAGCTGCCCGTGACGGACCCTACCAACGCAAGCATCGGTGCCGTCGACAAGATCGGAACCAAGGTCACCCGCACGCAGTGGCTTGACCTGAGCAGCCTAGGCGAGATTCAAAATCTGGTAGGCAAGCGCATCCTGATCGTGGACGAGGTCGACGACACCCGGACGACGCTGGAATATGCCGTGAAGGAGCTTGAGAAGGACGTCGAAGACGCGCGACGGAAGCTAGGTCCCGGCGCTGAAAAGACACAGTTCAGCATCTTCGTCCTACACGTGAGTAGTCGCCGACGAAACGACGAGGAGCGAGGGGACTTGCTCCCGCAGCAGACGCTAACCACTTGCGCAGAACAAGGACAAGCAGAAGAAGGGACACTTGCCCGTAGACATGATGGAGGAATCGAGATATCTCGCAGCTAGAACAGTCGGTGACGTGTGGATATGTTATCCGTGGGAGGCCACCGACATCGACGCGCACGATGATCTCGCCCGGCAGGCAGCCAAGAGCAACGGTACCACCTAAGGCGCGTGCGCAATCGGGCGCAGGTAGGTTGTCATGATGCCGTCGGAGGTCTTCCTTGACCGGGTAGGTAGAATAGACACAGCGTAGTGATAGACGCACGGCACGCCTCGGCACGCATCGAGCATGCAATCGCCCAAACCAGACGCAAATAAGCAAACAAAGCCTTGAGGCACAGCTCGTCAGCGTGGCCAACCTTGTGTCGAATTGTCTTCTATTGCTTTTGCGAAATAGGGGTATATGATATACTCCTCTCTCTGTGTCTCTCTAAGCGCCGAAGGTACCCTCTTTCTCATGCTTTTCCTTGAGCTTCTTTTCTTGCTTCATAAATTCCCGGATGCCAACTGGCACGTTTTTGTATAGGTCGTCGTCCCACATGTCCTTAGCGATCTTGGGCTGCTCGGCCATTTTCAAATCCGGCTGCCAGTTGGTCTCGCTTCCGCCGCCGTCATCATCCATGCTCGTGGCACTCGCAGCACCACGCTGCTGTGCCGCCTTGCCCTCGTCACTTGCGGCTGGGAGCCCGGGCGACTGTGGTTCTTTACGCAACCGCTGGGCCTGGAGCGCCTTCTGGGCCCTCGCAGACGCAGCAGCAAACTCTTCCACCTCGTCCCGATAGCGGTCCCAGACGCAGTTTACGCACCCACTCATGCAGCAGTTGTCTGGCTCTTCTGGCCGCGGGGGGACTATGACGCCGGCAATTAGCGTACTGCGGTTCCGGATTGCTTCGAGCCGCTCTGCTCTTTCGGCAGGGCCGGCCAGCCGCGAGCCAAAGATAATACGTGCCTTTTCCTGTGCTGAAGCCGGTTGGGCAGAGGTCTCGGGGCCGGACGAGGACGAGGACGGCGTGGTCTCGCTGCCGGTATCCTTGGGCTTCTTGGCGGGTGCCTTTTTAACGGTGCTTCGAGGCGACTTGGGCGATGATGTCGGCGGATCCTCGGGCTTGACCTCAGGAATAGGCTGAGGCTTGTTTAGGACGGCTTCATAGTAGAGGCCTAGCGGCACAGCCTGTTCGGAAGCTTCGCCGGGTGTGCCGCCTGGGAGTTTTGCGCCACTTGAGTAAAAGACGCGGTGCGCCTGAGGTTGTCGCGCGAGCGAGCCAAGTCTAGAGGCCCTCAGCAGCCAATTTGTACTAGGTGGCATTGTAAAGATGAGATTGTATTGGCAGCGGGACGCTGCTGTAGAAATACGATAACGGGCGAATAACCAGGGAGGGGTTGAAATCAAGGTGAAATTAAGGTCGACTGAAGAGACGTATGTAAAACTTGAGTCGCGGCAGAAAATCCCGGTTGGTTTTCGGTTCTGTACGTCATGCGAGTATACTTGGTTGTTGTACCGCTGCTCTGTAGGGGCACGTGATATAGGCTACAATCTATTTTTATTCCGTCCTTTCCTCTCTTCTTTTTTTCGGTATCAGAAGGGCGGGACAGCGGGATGAGACTGATAAGATAAGTGACAGACCCACCCCGGTCGCGTCAACATCGTTCTTTTCCAAACTCGGACGCGTTTTGCGTGGCATCACATAGCGGCTGGCTTTGGTTGTACCTACAAATGTGTATACACGGGTATCAATCCAACTCGGTACTCTCAATTCAAATAATTCACCAAGAGGTCTGTTTCTCTCATAGCAGACATTTTATACGCGATTTGCGCCAAGCCAGCACACGCGGGACAGCGAAGTCCTCGGCACCTAGACCTCCAAAGTCGCATTGAAATCCAACTCATATTGTGTAATTCCTTTCTTTACCATATGAAGCCGACTACGCGTGGCAAGAGGCAATATGACAGTATAGGATAGACTAAAACCCACGATCAATGGACTATTCGGCCCCAAAGCGACGCAAGACGTCACCCACCTCAAGCGTCTCGGTAGGAGGCTCGAGTGCATCTCCGTCTTCAGATGGCTCGGCTGGACAGCCCACGATAAGACAGGCGCCCTCCTTCGCGTCGCCTACGAGAGCTAGCCTTGCGCGATCGAACCCGGACATTCTAGAGCGAAGGAATCTGTCCAAACCTACACCGTTGATCGATGCTCCTGCTGCTTCGGAAGCCGGCAGTCCAAGAGGCGAAGAAAGAGACGCGACCATGGAAGGGAAGCCGGCCTCAGAGCAAATAAGAGACAGCGCAGATATGGCAACTCAGAATGCGCAACTGGCGCAGTATTCGTCAACGAATCAACCGAGGAGTCCAACTCGACGCGCCCAGGGAGCTATGGCCTCCAAGCCCCGAAGAACTCCGAACAAGCCATCCCCACGTCCGTTGCCGCCTCCTTCAGCCGGCGAAGAAGAGTTAGTGAACCCATTTAGAGGCCGCATGCTGCGACGTTCTCCGCCCCCCGGTGCGCCCCCCCAAGAAGAACCTGAGCTCCCACCGACACCGACACAGAAAGGAATATCGGATCCTGCCTCGGTCCATACCTCTCCAGTGGGAATCCATAATACGCCGACCAAGCGCCCAAGGAGAAGCAGAGCTTTAGCCGAGAGAATTAAGAGTTCTCCGTTGAAAAAGCCCCCTCTCCAGCCGTCAGAACAGGTCGAGGGACCTATACGCGAAGAATCGCCGTCTCAAACCGCGAGGCAGAGGCTAAAAGCTCCCCCGCAAAGCCGTAAAAGGAAGAGAAAGGTGTATCCGGCCCGGGTCGTCCAAGAAGCCGACCCCCTGGCCGAAAGGAGAGCAACACGCGATGCGCTACTGGCTCAAGTTGCTCGCTTGGAGGCTGATGTGGAGCTGGCCACTCGTGAAAATGACTACATATATCGGTCGCGACGGGAAAAGAAATCCGGCTCTACCCAAAAAGCAGCCGAGAATGAGGATGATCTCCTTGATCTACTTCGCCGCCACGCGCTTCCGCCTGAAAAAGAACCTGCCCCCGATCCTATGCAAGACTGGATCGAGGCGGCGATAAACCCTATTTCATTCCTTCCGTTCGGCAAGACGGGTGGGTTGCCCTCTTCCTTATTTTCTCCCCAGCAAGAAGAGGAAGAGGAGAGCGCCGGACAGGCTCCGCCATCTCACCAACCAGTGTCCATGACTATGAGCGAGGACCTACCTTATCTCCAGGTCTTTACTCCCCTGACCATGACATCGACAGTCTCAATCCTGCCCCGGGATGATACGGCAGATGCTGGCCCGCTAATGCAAAAGCATACCATTTCAATCTCATCGACAGCGCCGGGTCTATTTGCCGCAAGAATCGAAATGATCGTCAATACCAAAAGCTTGTCCATCGCCCAACTAAGCGTGCCGTGCCTCGAACCTTCGGCGGTCAACGAGTTGGGCCCCTTCGTAGAAATGGTCATACAAGATGGCGGTACCAGCGCTCTAAGGCGAAACATCAGCGTCATGACGTGGGCGATGAGCGAATGGCTCCGCGTCGCGATGAGGAGAGCACTATTCTGGTGCACTATCGAAAGAGACCTGCTCAGCGAAGAAGGGTTGGCGAGATGTGCTAGGGAGAAGCGGAAGTATGTAAGAAGGAAGCGTGTAGGCCGTCCGAATTCGGTGGAGGAAGACGATGATGATGGTGGCAACGGGCCGGGGATACAAGTCGAAAAGACGCCTTTTACCAAGGCCGAAGCGCTCCCTCATCTGGGACGAACATTCCTTGATCTGGAATTGTTCAGCACGGATGGCCCAGAAGAGACACCGAGCGTACGCATCCAGTGGCGCATCAAGTTTGACTGGACAGGAGAGGCGCAAAGCAAGCTAGACCTGCTGGTTGGAGTTCCGGCCAAGTGTAAGTGAGCCGCGGGGATGAGAGACATTGTTTGTGGACAGGGCAGGCTAACACAAGACCGGCAGGGCATGAACACGACGACAGGGGCAGCTTGACAAGCATACCCGAAACATTTGATAAGCTCGTCCAAGCAGACGGGGATCCGATGGAGGCTCTGAGAACCGTTG
Source organism: Hypoxylon sp. FL1284 (assembly GCA_022432365.1). Classification (NCBI taxonomy): domain Eukaryota; kingdom Fungi; phylum Ascomycota; class Sordariomycetes; order Xylariales; family Hypoxylaceae; genus Hypoxylon; species Hypoxylon sp. FL1284. The sequence continues at coordinate 38,322 of JAJJXE010000005.1, read as the reverse complement.
TGGCCTTGCTTGTTGGGGAAAACTAATACGAGCGACTACATGTCGGAGCAGTATCAACTGAGACCAATGATATCAAGAGGCCCGAGAGGCGCATGTTCGATCAGGCAAAATAAATAGCTAGAATCGATAGGGTCGATAGGGTCGAGCTTGGCCTGGCCTACGTTGCCATCCTTGCTCGGTCAATAAACAAGACTTCGTTGAGGTCAATGAAATATGGATAAGTCTCTAAAGTCTTTCGCTGCTTACCCAGGTGTCTCCAGGCCTAAGCGAAAAGAAGACACCGACGATGCAAGCTATGCGATATACCAAGCCTTTAGGCACCTAGAAGCACAAGCCAAAGGTTAGGTGCACGACCGTTCTTTGATTGGATCTGATGTATAAAATGGAGGCGTAGACGATGAGGTACGAGGTATGTACAGATGGAATAGCGCATTGAAGAGCAACTCCCAGCGCGTTCGAAAGTCACTTTTTCTTTTCATCCTACTCGAGACTTTGACGGGTCTTTTAAGTCGCAGCCTCCGGCCCGCCATGTTCCGATATCAACCGCATTGGCAATCGTTGCCTTGCTTCCTGCAATGCTACACTTTGACCGCCTTGCGATAGCAATCAGTCCACGTCAACACCAAGGCCCCGGAGGTCGGTCTTGGCCAAGTCGATCTCGGCCATCAGCTCCTTATGAGCTTCGGGGACGTCGTGGAAAGTCATGACATTCCAGCCCAGGCAGAAGAGCAAGTATGCGCCGAAGGAGACGAGGGCCCAGAAAGGGAGCTAGATCCACGAGACATTAGTTGGCTGTATCCCTAACTACATACACGTCGGTAGTAGAGAGGGGAAGAAGTTCGACGTACGACAGGAACAATCTCGGTTTGGATCAGATCGGGAAGAGGGACGAGCCGGAGGTGAAGTGCGAGGTAGAGCTGGAGAATAATATCAGCATATGTCATCAGAGAATGCGAAGAAAACGAATAGGCGAAAGACTCGTAAGGTATCAAGGCGTGAAAGTGTAGAGGTGTAAGGAGATGTGAGACGTACGGAAGTGACCAGCAGGCCGATCGAGACAGTTTGCTGGGCGCGCGTCATGTTGGCCGCAGTATAGTAGAAGCTTTTAGCCTGTGATGGGGCGTGATTGTAGGATCGTGTCAAAGGCCTCGTTGGTGTGAAAAGAGTGACGTGAGCAGAGTGTGGCGCTGCGAGCGGTTAGGAGATAGCCCTGCGATGCATGCGATGCACGGTGTAGAAAGGAGGGAGGTATTTCGTTCCTTTCGCGACGCGGTCGCATGTGAATTGGACTTGGACTTGGCTACCGTTTTTGCTCTTAGCGGGGCATTATCATGTTTTTGAGCAGCAGGCTAAGTGCATATACTGTATGTAGCGGGGACTGTGGTACGTATATATGCATACTGATTTTTGGGTATATGCAGGTACAAGCACTTACATATTACCCATGTAGATGTGGAAATAGGGGGGGTTTTGCTCTTCATGAGCTCTCCTCCGTCTTGCCTCATCAAGCTCGCAACCATAGTACATTCCAGCACGCCAAGTTGCACCAACTATGTGGCCGCTTAAAATCATCAGTAATCTCAGTATAAATGTATCTAGGTAGGTACCTCTTAGGTAGGCAACGAGGTTATCCCAGACCGGAGGTTACAGACAATATGCGGGCAGCATTCCCTATTACGTCGTCCGGCACTGCCGTCACCAACACGCTTTCTCACCATGGTAATGCCAACCCCACGGCACATAGTAGGACGTGGTCTGGCTGAGTACCTATGCCGACGCATGCTTTAGTCACGCTCGAGCAGCCAACTAGGTTGAAAGAGTAGAACAGTCAAGCTACGGGAAGAATACACGATGGTCAAGGGAGCAAGATTGATTGTCATATATAATATGGGGGCCATGTCGACCGTATCAGTTTTCGAGTTTCTAATATTGTCTCCCATTCTTCTCAAGTTCTGAGTTACGGAAACCTGTCTTCGCTATATCCGGCCTTGCACAGTTATCTCTGTATAGATATTCAGATGCCTGCGATGTATTCATACTTCGTAGGTAGCAGTATGCAGTGCTGTATGCCCCGTCAAGTATATACAATATGAGTTTCGTCAGACCTTAGCCTGGTCTGTACGAGCCTCAGCCCTGACCTCCAGGGAGGTCAGGTCTCAGGACACCTCCGAGAAGGGGTTGGTAAGGGATAGCAGTGCTTCCCCTGTCAGGGGGGACCTCTGTGTATAGATGCTATTACATTTGTAAAAGGCGTATATAGTTATGGGTTTCAATGCTCTTCGTGCAATAACACCGTTGTTTACGTCATCGTAAGGTCACGAGACTCTCGGTGATATCAGTAAAGTTGACTGAATCTTAGAGGCTTCACCTCTTCTTCGTGATATACCGTTCCTCATACTGGACTGGCGAGCCTGCCACTCGGCTCAAGCCAAGAAGATCCGTAGCACATCGCAAGCTCCTACATATAAGTGACCTGTCTTCTCATAAGGCAAACCTAGCGATGGGGCAAACACGAGATTATTACACGAAGAGCCATGAACCTAGCAGCTGCTAATGCCCTCCGTATATACAACCATATCCAGACAAAGAGGCCTTCTGACAGGAGGCACTCTCATCTATCGTCAACCTCTCCCTGAGGCGGTCCAAGAGATTATGGCTGATGCTCGTCAGGATGAGGATAAGGCCTGACATGTCTTATGATTATCCCCTCGAGTATGAGGACTCTACAGATACCTATGGGTAGGGAAATATGGTGGTTTGTAACGGAACCGTCTCAAGATGGCGATAATATCCTAGGATATAAATCGTGGCCGTGGATTTTCCTATAAAAGCCGATTCCATTCGATTTGTCACCTATTCCATTAATACCTTCTTCACTCACACCCGCCCAGACCTCTCCGTTGAAGCTCCAGCCGACCTACGCAGCCCACTCTACGATATCTCATCTGCAGTCAGCGAGCAGCCAAAAGCAAAATGACGGGATCTTTGCCCTCATCGGAGAAAGTATTAGTGCCTCGATACGGCGAGAGACGAATAGAACAATCCTCCGAGGCTGAGGCTAAAGCATGGATCGTCGACGCCAAATCCGAAAAGGTGCCGTTTAGGCTTCGCATGAAGTGTGACGAGGGCTGATATAGGACTCGGAATCATTCAAATTCAACTAATAATTCTCTTTGGTCTCAAGGGCCTTTGACCCCCTCTCCTCTTGAGAAGGAGGGAGGAAGGCCCCTATTTATACACGTTGGGTTGACCATCTTTAGTCAGTCATCCTTATCTTCTCCAAGCGCCCGAGACGCTGTTGGTACGTCTTGCAGGTCGCCGTATAGTGGTTCAGCCTATAGGAACATCCCCAATGCCTCCATCACCAACACCTCTGCCTTGGGGCCACATTCATATATATGTATTGCCTGATCGATTGGCTTATAAGGGTCTGGAACGTCTCTTGGCACCCCGGGCCGTGTCTGGCCGTGTGACATGAAGCCTGACGTCCACGCCGAGCTTTGTAAGGTCTACCAAGGACTTCCGGAGGCAAGAGACCTGATACGAGGCGGCGGTTTCCTTCACGGCCGGCCAATGGTGGACACGGGGATCGAGATCGAGACGTGTGGGGGCGCCGAGCGGCCGGCTCAGTTGTATCGTGTGATCCACGCCGACCAACCCTTCGGGGGGATCGAGGCTAGAGGAAGCGGCTCAGTTCAGATCAACCCGCTCTATTTCCAAGTTCTGGTTCAAAAACACCTAAACCGGAATTGCCGATACCCGAGCCCCTTCCTCTCAGTCACCAACAGCCTTGACAAAGCCAAGGTCGTGGCTGCCGTCTACGAAGCCCGAGGCTTCTCCGGAATCGAAATTGTACACTTTGACTCCACCGGTCTCGGCTGGAATCAGAAGGAGCGTAGGTTGTGGGACGCTACATACCTCGTCGAGAAGTTTCAAACCCCCATCTTGAAGGGCAAAGGCTATCTCGAGCAGGAATTCTTGCTCGAATATGCTATCCCAAAAGATTCGGTCACACGCCGAGACTCCTGGGAGTCGGTGAGAGAAACGCTTGACCCCGGTGGTTTGTGTAGACGCCGGATCAAGACCACTGTGAAGAACCAGAAGAACAAAAAGCGCAAAGTCGCAGCTTCAACGGACGACGCCAAAATCCCAACCGAGGGTACCAAGACGAAGGTAGACGGGGGAGAGGCAGTTGGCAAGAAGAGGAAAAAGGGATCCAAGCGTACAACAGATTTCAAGCTGCGCGTGTGAAAGCAGCGACGAACCATCTAGCATTCGAATTGCTTGTGTGGTGATATCTCGATTAGGTACTTAATGTGCCTGGTATGTGGTGCCGCAACAAGTTCGTCTACGAGCCAAAAATCAGTATGGCGTCGGCACAGAGATTATTGCTGATATGCCACTTATCACGATAGACACGCAGAGCAGACGTTAGCACGCTGAACTGAGTAGCTAGGTAGTTTCAGATGAAATTTGAATTCAGTGCGTTCGTTATTAAGCTTAATTCGCCGGAATATGGAAATATTAGCCAGGAATAATGCTTCGACCTGTCTAATCCTCTAGACTAGCATCATGAAGTCAACTTCGCAACGCTGCTCTGCCCTTACAGGAACCGGGCAGTCAACAGCAAGATGACACATAGAGCTCCCATAGACCCTCGCATAGCCGCACCATCCCCAAATGTAGTTGATCCGCTAACGGGTATCTGGCTGGGGGACGTTCCTATCGCCGCTGTCGAAGACGTCCCATAAATGAGAGTAGTCGAGGGTATACTCTGAGCAGTCGACTGCGATATAGTACTTGTGCCGACGGCGGCGGGAACCACAACTGTCACATTAGTCGTGAGATAGGCGATTCTACTATTTGCAATGGTTTGATCGCAACATCACCTACCTGTTGCCGTAGAACAAGGCGCCTTGTTCGTCACATTCGTAGCGGCGGCAGAACAGTTGAACCCGGCGCAGGACGCGTAGGTTAGGCTCAAACTGGAACTTGCAAAACTGAAGATGGCGTCCGAATTCGACGGGGCAAGGCCAGCAGAGGTAGGCACCGGCACGCTGGCCGCGTTGGGCGACACGATGATGGAAACCGTAGACTGGAGAGTGCTGGTGACCGTGGTGGTGCCGGACAAGGTGGTATCTCGCTCCCCAGACAGACTTGAAGCGAGGCCGCACTCGGAGAGGTATACTGTAACGGTCTGGGTGACACTCCTAGTAGTGGTCGCATCCAGCAGATCGTCGCCGCCGGAATAGGCCTGCGCGACCGTAAGGGGTGCCAGCAGGCAAACGAGCGACAGAAGCCAGCAAAGGGCCATGACGAACGAGCGACTGCAAGGGGGGTGTTGCAGCAGAGACCATTGCCTGTGTTTGGGTCTATTGATGGGGGTTGCTCTCTTTATAGACCGGGTACTTGAGCGTGCCAAATTCAGGTACTTGATCCGAAGTAAACTTGACGTCGTGCCGTCTCGCGTACTGCCTCTTCGCTGGACCTAACCTTAGATTAGCGGAGCTTTTCGTTTCTTACTGGAAGGAGGGAATACCAGATATGAGACGAGCATGATTGCTCCAAACACCTTCAAGGTAGCGTCGTACAATGCGAAGAGCGGAGATTACAAGGTAAGACTTCGGCCGGTCCTGAAACACTCGAACGGAGAGATTCGTGTCAGGAAGCGTTATTTGCTCTCCTCCCAGTCACCAAGGACGATTCATTGTTGATATGAGAACCGTGGAATTTCCCCAAGAGTCGATCTGATCAGTGTATCATGTCGAACGTGACAACAACAGTCGAGCCAATGTACCCGAGACCCAAGAGAGTTTGATGTTTTCTATAGACCAACGCTAGGATCAACCGAAACTCATGGAGGTATCGTTGTAGGTAGCAAGTCGGCGTTTGTATGATGGATGTGTTGGCCATGGTGGCATTGTACGAAGCGGACGCTTGCTGCGGGCTCCAGCGTCTCCGTCTCTCACATAGAATGAATCGGTGTGCACGAGAGGTCGTCACCTGCTTTTACATGGTACTCTGTCCAACATGCGTGCGTCTGGATCTGATGTGCAATATGAATGGAATCTTTTGGTGCTGTGATTTATGTTGGGGGAGGGGAGAAAAGGAGAAGCGAATCGTACGTCGACCGATATTTGTAGGTCTGAAGAGACATTGGCCAGGGACGACGTAGTTTGTCACTCGACGACACCATCAGCTCGACTACTTGCATGTCGTCTTCGTCGCCCTCCTCTTACTCAAGTTCACAATAAAGAGCATGTGTTCGTCTCATGTGTTCTACACAAGTTTCGTGTTGGTTATTGGAGGGAGGCTGTGATGAATCTGTACAATAAAAGGAGACGTCTACCCCGCCAGTGTCAATGGCCCCCCTAACGGAGAGAATCTTAGGAGGTAGATATGCCAATGCCGGTGAGCAGAGTCCACTGTAAAATGGTGCGGTACAGGGCTCCGTTACTTTTATTGGCACCCCAAGAATCATCCGTCGCCAATCAATGCAAAGCAGTGGACTGAAAGACAGCGGTCCCCGTCAAGCCACGCCGTCCAAGATCACCGAGTCGCCTCCGAGCCTCTTGTGCGTGCAGTATTCCTCTCCTGACGGGCATTCGGTAAAATCAGTAAATCGCATTTTGATCTGCACCTGGACTCGGATCTGGGATGCGTCCAAGGCCATGACGCCTGACGAGATTGAAGAGCTGCTGATCAACGCCCCCGACGAGGAGGAATCTAGAATTCGTATATTACAAGACATCCGCACCACTGCCGAAGGACTGCAAGCAGTCGATTCTCCCGAGCTCGGCGCCTTGACAGAGAAAGTCGGGAACGGGAGCCGACAAGGTAACCCTCACCACGAATTCTCCGACGGCCATTGCCGGATCTACATAGCCTTCGCCTACTGACTTATTCTAGGGCCATGGAGGATACCGCTGGGAAGATCCGGGCTGCTCGACTTCTTTCTGACCCTCGCCATAAAGCATAGCCAAGACGTCCAAATTGCCACCCACTCCCTCCGAGTCATAGGCAACACCTGTGCAGATCAAGGTCAGCATCTTTTATATCTGACATGTACTTGACCCCTGCACTTGCTCACAAGTCACAGATGAGAACCGGCAACGTGTCGTCGATTCGAGCTGTCTGCCCCAGCTCGTTGAAATGCTGGCTAACGACACGCTGGCACGAGTCGTTGTTCCAGTTCTGTTTAATGTCTGTGTCGATTATGGTAAGAACGAGTGGCCGCCCCTGAGAGCGTGTGAATTCTGACCTATTGTCGAGCAGAGCCTGCTCAGGAATCGGCCTATAAAGCCGGCCTGGTTACCTACCTAGTTGACATTCTCAGAAGGCCGCCGCTACGGGACGAGGTTTCGCCATACATTGCCATTGTCTACAAGTTGCTAGGCCTTGTGGCAGCTCAAGGTAAAAATTCCACTGTCTATTCCCACACGGCTCATCGAGTCTGATGGAGCGGCCGGAAACTGACAGGCTTCAAGAATATAAACCTGACCTGGTGCCCCTTATAACGCCATTCTGCCTACTAACCGAGGCCCGTGACAGGCTATCATCGAGTTCGGATTCTCCAGAAGACGTTGAAGCTTTTATAGGACTGTCTTCCGCGTCATTGACGTATCTTGCGCGCCAGGAACTTCAGCAGAGCTTTCTTGAAACCACCGGTGCGGTCTCACTTTTCTTAGAAGCCTTTCAAATGGCCACCGAGGAGTCCCTCCTCCTCCAGATCGATGATGCCGAGGACCAGGAGCAGCTTAAGCAGCTACAGCTGGCGTTTACAGAGGCCTTGGCGGATATATCGGCCAATCCTCGATTTGTCGACATGTGCCAGCTCGATGGTCACCAAGCTACTTTGCTCTTGCGTTGGATTTCATCCCCTGATCATCGACCTACTCTTCGAACTGCAGCATGCCTGGCCCTAGGTAACATCGCCCGCTCCGATGCGTCGAGTATTGCACTTGTCCAGGACATGTCAGTCCACAAGGCACTGATTGCCATCCTATCCTCTGACCCGTCAGCATCGGACGCCCAGCTACTACATTCCACCCTCAGCTTCCTAAAGAATCTGTCTATCCCCCCGAGCAACAAGGAGGTTCTGAGTCACGCAGGACTGCTAGACCGTCATGTCCTCCCTCGTGTCTGGGGCCTCGACACGCAGCCGCAAATTCAATTCGACGCCGTGTCTCTTACCCGTCTCCTGCTCATAAGTTGTCCCACAACCTTACGGCACGTTTGTGCCGGCCCCCCAAAAGCAGACTCGTCGGTGTCGTCGCCTCCTGACGAGACACTTCTGCACCAGCTGATGGACCTGCACCGGAAAGCGGACCAAGAACCTATCAAGATGGAGATAGCGCGTGCGGCAGCCAACGTCTGCCGTGTGCTCCACTCGGACAAGCCCGTGGGTTCTTCTCTCCTTCCCGAATCAGCGCCATCGCTCTCGCCTCCGGATGGAGAAGCTCGGTCACTGCTCCAGAACTTCTATAGCACCCATCACGCACTTGGGGAAACGTTGGTCTACCTTGGGCTGCAAACCAAGTTCCCAGTCCTGCGGTCGGAGCTCTGGTTTGTACTGGCGCTGATGGCGCGGTCCGCCGAGGGCGCGGCCGTGGTGATACAGATCATCAATGAACATCCCCGGATAGTAAACGTTCTTGTAGAGGCTGTCACGGGCGAACAGACGCCTGTCGAGGATATGGAATCACAGGACGTAGCAGGCAGCAATCAGTCGACGGGGCTAGACGACGTTTCCGCCCTAGGCGCCCTAGGTCAACTCGAGCCGCAACAGGTAGAGCAGGCAAAGACGGCAACGGTGGCCAAAGTTGATCGCGAGAACTGCCTTGTGTTGATTGCCGAGCTGTCGAAACAATACTCTGACAGCATTAGTCCTTTAGCAAAGAGCACCTTCAGCCGACTGCTAAAGACGGGTGGCGAGCTGGTTCTTGGTGCCAGGAATGAGGAGGCGCATGGAGAGCTGTCAACTCGGCAACTTCAAACTAGGTAGATAGGGCAAGCTTGGACGAGCATAAGTATTAGTGAATGTGTAACCCATCAAGAGATCACAATCCACACGAGATGTCATTGCCATTACACGATGCTCAGAAACAATCACAGTATTGTGCCAAACCCTAGCATTGTCACAGCTTATGTCGCGATTCTTCACAAGGCGCAGATCAACTTCATGTCATGTTCATTCATTTTCCATTGAGAACGACCTAGCAAACCCGAAAATGCAATTATGCTTTAGGACTTGGCTACGGCGAGAAAAGGATCATCTCTCTTCCCCCCTTTTTCTGGCTACATAGAAACCGTAAGCCAAGCCAAGCCACCATGACCGTCCAACGACACAGCGAAAGCAGATCCCTAATGCCGTCCGTACTCCCGTAAAGAACCCACAGGGATTGAGACGTCCGTCTATTTCTTGTTGGCCTCGGCCTCGGCCTTGTCTCTGGCGCGCTTGTCGCGTATGCCCTGCAGTCTCGCGTCGCTTCGGGCCTTGCGTAGCTTGGCGTAGGCACCGCCCTCGATCGGCTTGGGCATCTCGCTCTTCTGGATCTCCGTGATACCTTCGCCAACAGGGATGATGGGAAGGGCAGATCCAAGGCTCGAGACGGTCTCGGTTTTGCTAAGATCGATGTCCTTGCTGTCACCGGCCTTGGGGTGCTTGGCACCCTTGCGGGGGAAGACGATCAGTCGGGACTGGTAGGCCTTGAGACGAGCGACATTGGCGGCGAAGGACTCTTCGCTCAGGTTCTGTCGGCGGTGGTCGACGGCGATACCGATGGTGGGTGCCACAAGGCGGGGGATGCCAGCTTCCTGCGAACGTGTTAGAACACGCAACTAAATGTCGATCTGGTAACGGAACGGCGAGGTAGTCGGGGAGTAAGGCTCAGATAATGGAATGAGTAGACTCGAGTAGAAGCACCCTAGAGAGCGCAGATGAGATTCCTCCTTAAGTGAGACGTACCTTGAGCTCAGCAAGGGTAAAGCCACGACCGGCACGGACGCGGCGGTTGTACTTGATGGTCGGGCATCGGACCACGGGTCTCAGCTTGTCGACGGGTCGAGGAGCGACGGCGGCAGCCTTGGCACGTCGCAGAGAGCGGCGTCGAATCTTCTGGGTCGGCTACAATCCCCATCTCCAGTCAGGATATCGTCCAAGTCGCATGGCCCTGTCGTGGAGAGACTTACCTGGTCGAAGTGGGTTCGGACGCGACGCTGCCAATCCTTTCGGAAGTCTACACGGCTTGATCAGTATCGAAAGTCGCAAGATGGCGGGAGTAGATGGGCAATCCATCGTTGAAAAATGGCTTGAGCTGGAATGAACATACGGTTGTGCTGAATCTGGTTGTTGTGCTTGATCGCCTGGAAAGGGATGCGTCAGCGCACATAGTTACAGGCAGAGCATCAATGCTATATGGTGACGTCGTCTTCGGTATTCAGGGACGGTGATGCTTACCATGGTGACTGGTTGCGATCAAGAGGTTCGATGGGGGAGTGGAAGGGATGGTCGTCTATCGCAGTCGAGTGTTTAGATTGGAAAATTACCAAAGGCAGCCCGCTTTGACCCCAGCTCGCACTTTTCGGCAAAATTCGTTGAAGGGTTTGGAAGCCCTATGATTTTTTTGTAGTGGGGTCGGGTACGCCTTGGTGTCCAGGCGCTAGCCCCGCAGGTGGCAGGTGGGCGTGTGGCAGGTGGCAGGTGGCAGGTGGCAGGATGGCTTGACGTGCTCCGAGGCTGCGAGGGATTGGCCTGTGTCGACAGCACACTCACGGGATCTACATGCCTGTAGCACATTTTCACTCCCTCGGTACACATTGCTTTCTTCTATATTGTTCAGATGGCGACCAGAACCCTCAATTTTAAGCTACTATTCATGTCCTTATTCGTAAGCACCTAAGACATCAATCCTGGTCAACCGATACGCATAGGCTGTAGAGCCGGCAAACTAGGTGCTTGTTGATGCCACGACATCGTGATCTTTTCTACAGGTAGACATTAAAGACGAAAGATCAACGTTCTCATATCAAATATCAAATATCAATCAAAGGCGCAGAGATTAAAAAGAGAAAATGAATGATGATGATAATAGATCTCCCATTTCTTTTAGTTTTAATCTGTGTGTGTATAGTTATTATTAAATTCCGACTTTTTGATAAAGTGCGCTGTCTATGTACTTTAACGATAAAATAAGCCTCGAAAATAACTCAGAGTCATTTGCGTCCAATTGCATATGCGGGTCTGCATCTGTAATATAGTCGTAGATAACGGCTGACCAGCCATCCATGAAATCTGGTTGCCCTGGTAGCTCAATTGGCTAGAGCGTGGGACTTTTACAATTGACTCTTCTCAGCTAAAATCTGGAGGACGATAGCTAGTAATCCCAAGGTTGCGGGTTCGACCCCCGCCTGGGGCGGCATTAATTTTGGTGGTCACCGTTATTTATTATTTTCAATTATCACAGTACCACTACTTGGCCAGCTATTTACCTTTTTCACCTAGGGAATTAAAATCTCAGGTGTTTTTAAACATGAGTAATGATACGTCTTAACTTGTGCACAGGACAAGAATAGATCTGATTACCCGTAAGCCAGGATTCCCCGCATCCGCCTGGAATTTGTCGGCATCCCTGTTCAAGTGATCTCATCTTGCTATATACATATCTACCCGTACCATGTCTGCATCTCCCATCCGACGGCTGCTAGTCCTGAGCTCACGCGTCGGTACCTTGGATACGCGCAGTGTCTTTGGCAAAGCGCGCCTCTGCCGCGCCCACGCAGAGAGATGCCTCCACGGCACGGCCACCCGCCGCACTGACGGCGTCTTCCGTGGCCTGGCAGATCAGCGCCTCCCGATGCCCTGGATAGAGGCCTGGAGGCTTCAGCAGGAAGAGAAGAGTGTAGGGACCGGTACCGCCGAGGCCACAACTCAAGAACGCGACATCAGCCCGAAGAGGATGAGCGACAGCTACCACCGCCTCGTTCTTCCTCTGGGACGCGACCCCTGGCTTAGCGATACATATATCAACGCTTCTGGTCATATAAGGTCCTCGTCTTCGGCCCGCCCCCTTTCCGCCTCAAATTCCTACCCGTCTCTGACCCCGTTGCTCTATTTCTAGGCTGGGCACCATTTTCATGGACCTGGACGCCTTGTCGGGCATCATCGTGTACAAACACACTGGTCCCGGGGTTACCACCGTGACCGCAGCCCTCGACCGCATCACCATCGACCACCCGCTGACCGAGATATGTGATCTCGAATACAGCGGCCAGGTTACGTACGCGTCCGGGAGGAGCAGCGTAGAGATTACCTGCAAGGTTGCCCGCGCGAGGGGAGAGGGCGAGCCGAGCAAGCCTGAGGACGTGCTGCTTACATGCACTTTTACCATGGTGGCTTTGGATCCTAACACCAAGAAACCCGTCAATATACCACCTCTGATCTGCTCGAACCCCGACGAGGAGAAGATATTCAAGGCTGGCGAGGCCAAGGCCCTGGCTAAGAAGAGGACGCTCAAAACCTCGCTGCTGGAGACGGAGCCCAATGACCCCGAGTCGGCCCTCATCCATAAGATTTGGCTGAGACAGGTAGCATACCATGACCCGAACAACCAACTTCGGCAGCCGGCCAACGTAATCTCCATGTCCAAGACCCAGCTGTCGACCGCTTCCATCATGCAGCCGCAGTACCGCAACCGCCATCAGACCATGATCTTCGGGGGCTTCCATCTCAAGCAGACCTTCGAGTTGGCCTTCTGCTGTGCTGCGAGTTTTGCACACGCGCGTCCAACCTTCATCAGCGCCGACCCTTGTACATTTCGCAATCCCGTTCCGGTCGGAAGTGTGCTGTACCTGACCGCCACCGTCGTCTACACGGACCCTCCTCTCCTCGACGAAGAGGGGAGCGAGCCGCAGCAAAGGGACTCGAAGAACCCCGTGACGCGCCTACGTATGTTGACGAGATTCTCATTCCGAGCCGTAAGGAAAACGATCTATTCACTAACTTGTACTCCTGCAGACGTCAGGGTGGACAGCAAGGTCAGAGATGTCGAGCATGGCATCGCCAAGCCAACTGGCCAATTCAACTATACCTTTTCTGTGCCCAAGAGCGTCAAGGTTTTGCCACGTATGTTCTCCCCATCTCACTCGTCCCTCCCTCCTCGATATTAGCTAGACCAGAGGCACGGGGGCTCATCCAAGTTGCTTCGGTATTCCGTACGAAACACGTGTAAGTGTGTGTCACTGACTCTGGTGTTTGTAGACACGTATCAAGAGTATATGATGTATATCGACGCTAGGAGGCGAGTGCAACTCGGAGACTCGCAGGACCGCCAGGACCACTCGGTCTCGGACATGCAGCGACAGCGGTCAGCCGAGCATGTCAACCTCACGGAATAGATGCCGTACGATGTCCCGTGCTGAGACCGAAACCAGCGGGTCAGCGATACGACTTGAAGATGGGCTTGACCAGGTAACCTAGGAGGTGAGGGCGCCTCTGTAGAAGACTGCCTACTTGTTCATGGCTATTGCCAGCCAGTGTATCTCTCAGTCAAGTGATACTCCCTGGATTAGGCAGATAGGTATATATATATGTACAGAGTATATGTCCAAGCAAGTGCGTACACGCCAGGTACTGTACATAGCACATGGCCATGCTGGCACCTGGGACCTGGGTAGGCTTATAACCGCCGCCCGAAACAGATAGATTGCGATACAAGGTACCGGGGCTGGGCTTCTGCATCTCTGAGTGTCGAAGTCGAGATCATACAACATGTATCATACGTAGGTGCGTGTATGTGTGTGCGTGTGTATGTGGTATATTGGATTGTCTTTACACTCCGCCCTTGAATTGCGACAACTCCCTATTCTTCCTAGCGTACCCATGTCCCACCAGAGGCAGATCCCTCTTCTTCAACTCCTCCTCGATAAGCTTGAACCGTCCGACAGCCTTCTCTTTATGGCCGCGGGTAACACGCTTCGTCGCAACAGACACATTTGGGAGCTGCACTAGATCTTGGCGGTGCTCCTGGATCTCCTGCGTCACAGTCTTCGGCTTCGGCGGTTTTTGAAGCACACCCAGCAAGGACCGCACGTCGGTGATGCTTGCTAACTGGTGATCGCGCACAAGCTGGCCGGTAAGCTGGAAAACACGCTTGGTAACCTAACGTAGTGAATACACGTGTTAGCATGCCGATACACGTTACTCAGGTATAGAATGACGAAGACTGAGTAGGCATATCGAATGAGTCACGACTTACAGCAAACCTGATGCGTGGTTCCGACAGTGAGGCTGCTTTCCAGCCTTGACCCCAGGCTTCTCTGTACGCCTGGGCTTCTTTTACCGACAATATTGATTTGTTCAAGGACTGACCCCCGGCCGACTCGTCGTTTGTGTTTAGCAGGTCTTTCGGGCTCAGAGTCTCCAGGACAAAGGAAGCATCGCCGGTGAAAGACATTGCACCGTCTTCTCCAACATGGACGTCTACCCCCATGAGCCGACTGAGCTCACCCCCTGTCATGGGCCAAGCGCGCACCAGGTCGTCTTCACGGCCCGCCTGTCGTAACGCAAATGCCTCTACAACGGCCCGTCGTACAGAGGCTTCGATGACAGCTGGGTCGAGAACGGTGCGAGATGGCCTGAAACCTGCGAAATCATTATTCCAGTGATCGGGCTGCTCCCACCAATATCTCATGCCGCCCACCGTCTCCAAGTCGTCCCCCTTCAGAGCAGGAACGTAGTAAGGGTCTGAGACTTCGTCTGACCGCTCGGCATAACTGCGCGGAGGGGGCGGGACGTAGGTGTACGAGCGCCGATAGTCTGCAACCTCCAGTCCATCTCCGTCCAGTTCGCTACGCTCTTCTCCGCGAGCTACATCTACCGCGGGGGCTGTGCTCTTCTGGGTAGTTGTTCTGTCGGCCGAGTAGAATCGTGTAGATATGTGATTCCGAAGGCTCGTCCGTACGGGCCTAGGATGCGAGACCGAGGCAAACTCGGAAGACGTGGGTTGGGAACGGCATTGATCAGCTGAAGTGCTGATTGAAGCACGCGGCGACGAGCTGTTTATGCCGGGCAGCTGTCTTAATCGGGATATCCGTCGCATCTCTGGACCAATCCGGCTGCCAATTCTAGCTGTGGCGTTGTGCTATCGTGTGTTGGTGATTTAACGATTCTCTCTCTCTTTTTTTTTTTTTTCTCTCCCTCTGGATGCGAATTTCGCGACGTCCGTGTAGCTGGTAGGTATTATGCATTTACCCACTCATTGCTAATGTAATATCAGAGCTTTGTGGGGCATACCAGACATACTTGTACATCTGTTAAGTACATACCAGGGTACATCATTCAGCGGTTATTTCATCCCACGAATTACACGTTATGTACATACATAATGTAGCCAAGTGCTCTTCTGTTTTATGCGTGATACGCCATGCCGACGCCCATCATTCCTCTACCATCAGTCGGTCTCTTTGCAGTTGAAAGCCGGGACTCGACACTCGATACTCGATACCCGCCCGTTCGCCCAATGGTCGCGACGCAATGCGACTTCACCTCTCTCTCCTCCTCCTCGTAGGGGCCTTGATTTCCTACGTCGCCGCATCTTGTGAGCAGCCATGCCCCCATCCTCCCTGCATACCCGCACACCTGCTCTAGTTCGCGAGGCTGACGCCTGTTCTGTCTCCGTTGCTCCTAGCCGCGCCGACGTTTTGCAAATGCACCTGCTTCAAAAACAGCACCTTGATCCAGCTTGGTCCCCAGTCCGACTCCTCCCCGTCCTTTAGCGACTCGAGCTCGAGCTCGTCCGCGTTACGTTCACTCCCTCTCCAAGGCCGCGCCGCATCTGCTTCTTGCACCCAGTGTACACGCGCCTTCTGCCTTTCTCAGCATCTGCCCATCTGCAAGGAGGCCGAGGAGAACGATGTCGTGGCCATGTGCTTCCAGCGAGACAGCCGCAAGGATCAGATAATCGTCTGGGGCTTTATTTTAGGTACCGCTGGCTTGCTAAGCTGGGCGGCCGGCAAGAGAGTTATCGAGATGCGCGAGGGTAAGAAACTAAGAGTGGCTGGCTCTAATACGGGAGGGACCACCCAGGATAGGGGCGTCTATGTGCCCATTGGCCACGATAACCCCCAAGGGTCAAGGTAGATCGATCGATTCAATATAAAGTACATTTATTATACGCGCGACTACTACTCGTAGGCCACTGATCATTAGTTCTCGAGTGCTGAAGTAAATATCAAAGTACTTACTTCATGTAAGTACAGGTAGGTAGGCACTTCAGATATGTATACTAGATCCCTTAGATATGAGAGGACCTCAAGGAAATTTGTTATATTGAAAAGGAATAACTTTTGAATTGTGCTTAGCCGAGATGTTCCCTAATGCCCTTTCCTTTTATTTTATTTCCTCCTTGTCTGCCTCTCTCCCTCTCACCCCCTTTTTACTCTCCTACTCGAGGAGATCTCCAGGCCGCTGTAACACCGGGCGGCACCCAAATAACGTTAGGTTCGAGTGCTCTCTACCCCCCACCCCAGCGCCGGTAAATGATACGTCATGGCGAGTTCTATGCTCGTGGCGATGACCTACTCCTCCTCGAGAAGGGTCGCCTTGTGGTCAAGGTCGTTGCTATCCGGTACCCCGTTCTTCTCTCTCCGAGCTCGAACGGCGGCTGCTAGATCCTCGAGGACCGCAACGGTGCTATCCCAGTCGATACAGGCATCGGTGATGCTGACGCCCCTTTTCAGCCCGGATGGCCCTTCGGCGGGTACCTTTTGGTTGCCCTCGTTGATGTTGGACTCTATCATGACACCGATGATGGACTTTTCACCTTCCCTCAGCTGGTCGCCAATGACTTTGGCAACCTTGGGCTGGTTTCGATGGTCCTTATTCGAGTTGCCTGTCTCTTCGTTAATCATCAATCGGCGGTGGGCTGGCATGGGACCTCGACCTACCGTGCGAGCAGTCGATCATGATGGCCAGCTTTTGCCCCTTCTTTACCAGCGTGTCTTTGGCAGCTTGGATGCTATTCTTGTCATAGTTGGTGCCCTTGCTGCCGCCCCTCAGAATGACGAAGCCGTGCTCATTCCCCTTGGTCCTTGTGATGGCGGCTAGACCCTGCTTTGTCACGCCCATGAAGTGATGCTTGGACGCCGCGGCGCCGATAGCGTCGATGGCGACGTTGAGGTTCCCATCGGTGCCGTTCTTGAAACCGATGGGGAAGGACAGTCCGGAAGCAAGTTCACGGTGGAGCTGCGACTCGGTGGTACGGGCGCCAATGGCTCCCACCGAGATGAAGTCGGCCAGGAACTGCGGGGAGATGGTGTCGAGCATCTCACTCGCGATAGGCATGCCCGTGTTGGTCAGATCGCTGAACATCTGCCGCGATATACGGAGGCCCTTGTTGATCTTGAAGCTGTTGTCGATGTCGGGGTCGTTGATCAGACCCTTCCACCCCACCGTAGTGCGCGGCTTCTCAAGGTAGGCGCGCATAATGATACACAAGTCGTCCGACAGCTTCTCGGACAGCTCCTTGAGTCGTAGTGCGTAGTCACGGGCCATGGCGGGGTCGTGGATGGAGCAGGGACCGACGACGACCAAGAGGCGATCGCTGCGGCCCATGATGACAGCAACGGCGTCTCTCCGGCCCTTGACGACTGCCTGTAGAGAGGCATTCGTCATGGGTATCTCAGAGATCAGCAGGGCAGGCGGGATGAGAGGGTCCTGCCCAAGCACTGCATTTTCCAGAAGCATCAGCATCTCGTCTATCTTTGTCCTTGGTGACACGTGAAACCACTGCAATGCCTTCTTCTTGGCCGAGTGTCTGTGTAGGACAGAGGCTGCGAGAGGACAGGCGTGCTCAGGTAACCAGCGCGGCGGTCGAGGTCATTATATAAGAGTGATGACAAGGCCTTGGGCGACAAGGACTTGCTCAGTCAGAGACTGGTGTTTGCTATCTCACGTACCTCTCATGTCGTCAGCCACGAGGGGCGCCATATCAACTCCTGGCATGATGATGGATAAGCAGGCAAGGTGGCCGGCTCGGGTGACAACTTGATGAGTGAGTAATTTTAAGAGGACGAGAACCCGGAGGCGGTAGTTGTTTGCTACGGACAATCCGAACACCGGATAGATGCGTGACGCACGATGTGGTGGCCGTGCGTTCGAGAGCGATTCGGGGGCGTCGAAGTGAGTCAGACTGAGCGGGAAGAAAAGAAGAGGAAAAAAAAATTGGACGAGTTTGCGAATTTTTCGTATTTTCCGGATTCTGCCCTCTCCCTAGTTTCTTATTCTTATTTTCCCAAATCTTAAAAAGGACACAGACTCTTTTGAACAAATTTAACAATAAGATAGTTCTCGAAAGGCTGGCTGTATGGGAAAGCTACATTTACTATGCTGTCAAGCGAACCCAAGTCATACCTGTAGGTAAAACCGTGCTCGCCCAAGGTGAAAAATGCTGTACTTCCATGTGTCTTATGTAAGCTATATATACACAAGTACATCCATCCTACTACCGTACCTTACCTAAGACGACAACGACAATTCATTAGCGGACTCTACCTTAGGTACACTACCTATTAACGTAAATAACGAGTTTATATGTATCCTATCCGGATCGCGCTGGAGCTTTGTCCTTTCTTGTCAACCGGATCGAGGTAGCCAAGCTCGATGTGCCATTGTCCAATGTGCATCTACTTCCCCTCTTCTTCCATTGGGCCTCTGGAAGGCATAGATACGAGCGGACGAGGTGGGAGGTGGGTATGTATGTATGCATGCAAGAGACGAGAAGACCATACTCAATATAGTCAGTACATGGCCAGCTCTACGGGTGAATATCGACTATACTGCTAACAGTTGCGGGGGCTTATTATCCGGCATCCTGAACCTCGCCATGATCGACGTAGCTGATGCCAATAAGTACCTGAGCTAACCGCCATGCATCATTCTCCTGTGCCTCAGCATTCGCCCTTCTCCCTTTTTGCTTGAGCGTGTTAGCTGTTGCCAACATGGCCTCTACATATTTAGACATGCCGAGAAACCATGGCTTCAGATCCTTGAGCATGGCCTTCTGGTTGTGGTGCTTGGTACTATGCGTCGCCGCGCATCCTGTTGGCAACTCGCCGCGCCAGGACGAAGACTCGCATTGGGTAGCAACATGGGTATCGATGCCACAGCTAGTAGAGCCAGACAACATGCCGCCTGCGCCGTTTGTACGTTCAATACATGCCTTGTCCAGTCACATCTATAGTACGCATCTAAACGTGAGTGCAGTCGGGCGCCGCCGCCGTATTTAAGAATGCAACTCTTCGTCAGACATTGCACCTGTCTATCGGTGCCGAGAGATTGCGATTCCAGATATCAAACACCTTCGGCGGTAGCGATCTTCCCATCACGGAAGCCTCAGTGGCACTTCCAACTGGTGGCGAGGCTGGCGTAAGTGGCATAGACGCAACGACACTGAAAGGTCTCACCTTCAATGGCTCCATCTCGGTCACGGTCCCGAGGGGTCAAGTTGCCTACTCAGATCCTATCGACTTTCCGGTCGAACCGCAGGCCATGATCACGGTCAGCCTATATTCACAACCCGGGCAGTCTGGGAGCAGCATTACTGGACACCCGGGAAGCCGCACAGCGTCGTGGATGCAACAGGGTAATGAGGTTAGTGCCTCGACCGTCGCTGGCGCGAATACCACCCACTGGTATTTCCTTACCGCTGTCGAGGCCTGGGCTCCCCAGACCACGACGGCTCTGGTGATCCTCGGCGATAGCATAACAGACGGGCGTGGGAGCACTGACAATGCCAATAACCGGTACGATCGTCTGACAGCCCGGCCTATGCAAGTTTGACTGACATGATTCCCTTAGCTGGCCCGACCTACTCTTAGCCAGGATGCAGCAAGAAGGAATCACCAACATTGCCGTGTGCAACCAAGCGGCAGGCGGCAACGCTGTGCTCACCGGTGGTCTAGGTCCGCCTCTCATGCAGCGCTACAAGCGGGACCTCCTCAAGACGGCGGGTGTCAAGTATGCCCTCATATTCGAAGGCGTGAATGACATCGGAAGCGCACCTACAGACTCGGGAACGCAGGCGCGGATCGGCAGCAGCCTCACGACGGCCTTCGAGACCATCGCGGCCGACGCCAAGGCAGCGGGCTTGACCGTCTTCGGAGCGACAATCACGCCGTTTAGCGGAGACGGCCAGAGCTACAGCAACCCGACCAGGGATCAGACCAGACAGGCCGTGAACAAATGGATTCTCGGTGGAGGGAACGGTAGCTTCGACGCGACCATCGACTTCGCTGCGATCGTGGCTAACCCTTCCGATGCGGCCGATCTGGCTACGCGATATGACGGCGGCGACCATCTGCATCCAAACGTAGCTGGATACCAGGCCATGGCCGACCAGTTCCCCTTGGATATTCTTGGCGCAAACGCCACGACCTACATATGAGAGTCGGACCATCTAGGCAGCTCGATGTCAACGGCATCTCCAGCAATACCTGCGTCTTGGACGGCTGTTCTATGAGATATTGTGATAATGAGTCTAGGCGTACACATACCTACCTGTAGTCAACAGTGACGATGTCTCTGTCCACAGTGCGATTCGAGGCCGTACATGATTTGAAGTAAGGTAGAAACAAGATGCCTTGGCAGCTTGGCTAAAGGAAATGTGCACTGCTAAGAACCAAAGAGTCGTTATGTGACATGTCAGATATAACATATATATACCTGGATACATGTAGTGCGTAGTACCAGCATGATGGCATGTCATACTGTCGGACTGTATGCCGCAGGACCGGCCCCCATTGTCCCGACTGCGCACTGCGCATTCTGTCATTGTCGGGTCCTGCCAGGTTGGCCCCAGCCTACTTAGGTACCTAGCCTGCTAGCCTACCTGCCTAGCCCCTCCTGCCCCTGTAAGTGGTTACGAGGCGGCAGGCGGCAGGCAGAGGCAGGGTGGCATGGGTGGCATGGCAGGTGGTCGAGCAGATTCCATTCACAAACAGTATCATTCCTTTCCTATCTCGTCATTCCCCGCTCAAGCCATCCTTCCAGCCTTTCCAGGACCGTCGCCTTGGATTCCCCAGCTTGCCTGCCTGCGAGACCCGGCTACCGGTGCACTGGACATGCTTCCTTCCCTCTTTTCATTTACATGTACAGTTTATATTTTCCTCAATCTTCGTCCTTCTCTTTTGGTCTTGAATCCTTTCCCGACATCCTGCATGCCGATGCGTAGGTTCCTACGTCGGTAGCCATCTCGATTGACAGTTGTCGATTGGTGCTACCTTTCAAGCCTGGCGCTTTGCATCCTTTCGTCCTATCCTTCGTGCGTTTGCATTCTATTAGCATTCGACTACTCTGCGTTCGTCCATGCGGGATCATGTTCGAATCTCACTTCTCGGAGCTAACCAGGAAGCGCCCAAGGGAGGATGACGGCGACGATGACCACGCCGCTGCAGGAGAAGCCATCAATGGCACCCTGAGCTTCACCGAGCACCGAAATGTTAGTACTCGAGATCACCATCAAGCCTTCCTGCAGCGCCTACATGCCCGGCGGGCGTTCCAATCCCAACATCTTGCGCAGGGTCATACCCCGCGGCGATAAGATTGCGGCTAACCTAGCTTTGTAACGTAGAAACGGCTTCAGTCTCTCCCGCTGCGCACCTCTCCGACGCAGAAGCGATGGCCGGGACCTCCCATCCTCCCGGCCACCACCGCTGCCGTTGCTCCTCCGGCCACCATAACCCCGACTGACTCGGACTCGGAGGATGTGCAAGTTCAACAGCAGTCGAATCTGCCAATGGACATGGACCGGGACGCCGACATGATGGTCGACTACTCGTCCGAACACGCACAGCCCGGCCAGTCTCAACCAGATCCCGTCGATCCTAGCCTTACAGGTCGGATACCTACCCCCATCCATTGTACGTTTGCGGCGCAGGTGCGAGGAAGTAATTGGGGCCTTGTGAGCGAGACGACGCAAGCTGTAAACTGGTCAACCGACGACGCCAGGATGCTAAGCAACGGGAACGGTTTCGCGCAGGCCGGGCCGTTCCCTGCAAGACAAGATAACGTGGTAGCGCCTCGTTCTCTAGGTGGTTCTGTCGAATGGTCCATGGTGCAGAACCGACGCCTCCCGTCTCCT
Organism: Hypoxylon sp. FL1284; assembly: GCA_022432365.1. Lineage (NCBI taxonomy): Eukaryota > Fungi > Ascomycota > Sordariomycetes > Xylariales > Hypoxylaceae > Hypoxylon > Hypoxylon sp. FL1284. The sequence goes on along the minus strand of JAJJXE010000005.1, from coordinate 16,186 downwards.
ATTAGTGAAAGCGGCGGCGAGGATACCTCGGCAGGCCCGGGCATGGTGCTCGACGCTCATATGCCCGCCGCTTCCCATCTTCAGAGACCATTCCTCCCCCATATGCCCCATTCGACAAATCCGCACGTCATGGCTATTCACCCCAACATCCAGACTGTGCCTCCAGCTTCCGATGGTAACGCAGGCATGATGGATACCGACAACGGCTCGTCTCCATTGTCGGCTCCCTCCACCCCATCGCCGAGGAGCAAGTACGGCCACTCACGTAGCAAACATACCATCAACTCCTGGACTCTCCAACCTGGCATGAAGAAGTCATTCAGTATAGGGTACCGAGCCGACTGCGAGAAATGTCGTATGAAGATTCCCGGTCACTTCAACCACATCATCATCTCCTGATACGAGGTTGACGGCTTCCCACCCATTAGGGTCTGGTGAAGATGGGTGTTGATACTGTAATCATCCGGAGTATATGAACCTGGAACACGGATTAATGGGAAAAGGGGCCCGTCAGCGGCGTAGGACGCGCTATCACACGAGTATGCTTGACATTTCGAGCTCTTCGTAGGTCTCCCTAGACCTGGCTTGCTGTTCTGCTGCTACGTTGGCGAATTGGACGGCTATTCGGCCGTCCTCATAGTATTTCCAGCGTGGAGCAGACCAGCCTCGGTGTTCAGCGAAGGTGCCCGCAAGATGCGTCGACACAAAGTCTGCGACTGCGAAGTGAGCACACGGGGTGGTCCCAAATTCTGTTTCGGCTTCTATGGTAAGCCGCTACTATTAATTGACTATTGGTAGTCAAGACATTCGCTATGTTCATACTCAAAATACCGTTTTCTTGTCCTTCAAGTCACTAGATCACCAGCGAGTGTCGGTGCATGATGAAAAATGGCGAGGCCGGAGAGCTGAGTCGCCCAAGATGATCTCGTCAGACTTGTGTGTTGTTCTTTTTGTCAGCCTAGGTAGAAAACAGTAATCTCAACAGTGCTTATTGAAATGATGCGCAACTCCATCCCCAATTCTGGGCAGTAATGGTTTCCAGCATGTAAATATCTAGAGACGAAAATGCCCTAGGTAGGCATAGTTACTTCAGATACAGACATGGACAGGTCTAAACACTGTTGGGATGCTGCGAAAATCAGGACAGGAAGCGGAGTAACAGAATGTGTTCACGAGCTTGCCGTAGTTAGGATGCCTACTACCTCGTATAATATATAATATTACGACAAACATCTCATGCTTATGATACAGCGAGATTCTGTCCATCATGTCCATGCATGCCAGTCTCATACACGGTTGATTTCAACATCGCTGCAGCCATACTGTACGGGGTCCGGGAGGTTAGAAGACTTGGCTCACGGCGAATTTACGTAGTTTGACCCTTCCTGGCTTCTAGACAGGAAGTATATCTTCACTTCTACCACCATCCCCTTTTCTTGCTCTCGCCGCTGCTCTGATTCTCACCCGATGCAAGCTGATCCAGGGGGCCTCCCCTCTTTTGATTCTCGCGCTCCTGCTCGAACGCTGCTTTTGCTTTGTCCTTCAGCACCTGCTGCGAGTCACCCAGCACCTTGGAGATACCGGACCCTGAGGGCAGACTCGATGCCGCACTAGACGCTTCGTCTTGGGGGTGAGGCGTCTCCTCACCAGGCTCCTCCTCCTTCAAGCCGCCAAACAGCCATGCTTTAAGCCCTTTCTTTTTGGGCTGCTCCACCTCTTCTGCGGCTGACATACTGCTCTCGACCATAGCCTCGCCGGGCCATACGCTCCTCTCGGTACCCTCTGCCGCGGGTGCTTCTGCCGCAGATCTCGGTACGGATAGTAGAGGCGGTAGGCTCATGCCAGACTGCCGAGCCTTGGCTTCAGCGTCCTCCACCAGTGCCACCTGCTCGTCCGACGCCGTGCCCGTCATGTACGCGAGGCGCGCAGCTTCCAGACTATCGGCACTGATCTGCTTCTGCAGGGCAAAAAATTCGTTGCGGCGCTTGCGGTTATACACCATCATATCAGCCGTTGCGTAGAGCGTCACGAAAAGTGCGAGACCTGCAAGACAAGTAAGTACAGATTAGAGGCGTAGCGAGAGGTGACTAGCGAAGACAGCGGATAAGGCCGGGCGCTCAATTGAGAGAAGTTGAGGGAAGAGAAATAGACGGAGCGAGGAAGTGGCGGTAGGTGACGGTCGACAGAATAGAGAAATGTCAAAAAATCGAATACATACCGCTAAATCCTATCAGACCCAGGACGGTGAACTTGTGGGCGGCATCGATATATCTCCTCGATACGTCAACGACACGGTCGAAGCGCGACGCCTCGTGTTTCCTCGCTGCGAGATGTGCGGCTCGCAACCGGCGCACGCGCTCTTCGATGGTCTCAGGCGACGAGTGTCCGGGCATTGCCGGCGGGCGGGATTGGTTCGGTAACGGCCGTGGGGAGGCGCGGGAATTGGGTGAGGACGAGGGAGCGGACGCAGGCTTGGTTGCGGCCTTCGCATTCGCATGAGGCCTATTGGAGGTAAATCGCGTTGCGTCGGCGACGCTCCGCGGGTTGTAATCTATCGCCATGCCGGGTTACATATATGAAAGGCAACGGGAGGGCGACGGCGACGGCGACGATGGGACAATGGTGTGGAGGTGGAAGTGGCTGTTGCCGGATCGGCTGTTGCACCATTCGAGTCTCTCTCTCTCTAGACGGTAGCAGCACACTGAGAATAAAATTTTGGTGTTCGTCGTTAACAGCTGCTAGAGCTCGAACAAGTGGGATATCCATGTAGCATGTACACAGTAGGTAAGCGGCGGGCCCCGAGCAGACCAATGACATCACTTGGAATTTTGCGCACTTCCCCTCCATATACTGTAGCTGACCTACCTCCTTGTCCTGGGAATATACATATCTCCATCTCATGTTGTCAGTCTCGTTGCGTTGCTTGTTGGTGGTTTCTGCTTTATTGCTATCATTTCACGATGCCTCTCTGCTGTATCCTTGCACTCAATGCCTTGTTCCCTACATACCTAGGTAGCTCTCCCTACATGAATTCGTAAACTCTAGCTCCCTTACGTACTGCCGACCTCGTGCCCTAGTCGTCGTCGTTTCCGCTGGGTAGAAGCCCTTCGGTCCCTTTCCCGTAGTCTTCTCCGACCTTCTTCCCGTTGACGACCAGAGGCTTCATGTCTTGCAACACGAACACCATACGGGCCCAGTCGGTGGTGCTCGGGTTCCTCCAGGCGTGCATCGTCGCTCGTTGGACAGCTACATCACCGCGTTTCATGCGCGTGACACTGCCGTCGTCCAAGACCATCTCCACCTCACCCTCCACCAGGATACCGAAATCCAACGACTTGGTTCTGTGCATCATGCACTCGTATTGCGGCGCGAAGTCAACCATGCGGCATACGACTCCTCCCTTGGTCGCCAGCCCGAGATTGCCACCTGTTATCATCTCGTCGTGAAACTTCACGTCGGCGTTCTCGTTCAACTCTGCGGGAAACGAGTTGGTGTATATCTGGTTAAAACCCACTGCAGTGACCGCCGTCAGCATGTACCTTGGGCACTACGCCACGGCGTGCTGCAGTCTTGTAAGTCGGATAACGAGCATGATGCCTATTTAAAGGGTCGCTCTATGCAGTCTCCCTCGGCCGGCCAGACACAGGTAAGGAAAGAGACCTACTATCGCCGTCATCGAATACTTTCCAGCTTGCCGGCCGTGCAGAGTGCACGAAAGCTTGGCCTTCATTGTTGTGACCTGTCAGGAATGTGGTGGTTTTGCGGAGGTTGGTATTAAGCTGCGGGGATAGCTCCTGATGCGAGCTTGTGTCGTTCGAGGTGCCGTGGGTGGACGACATAATGTTCACAGTATGTTGGAGCCGTAGCTGAGACAAGGCGGATTGTATGAGTAGATTCGTTCTGTGCGTGAGCTGCCAGCCTCTGTTGAGAGTCACAGATCTGATCTGCGTGAGCGTCCCAACGACAGGAAGTTCGGAGTTATAGAATTTAGCTTGCACGTTACGTCAAGCACGTCGTGGAGTATTTTAGCCACCGGCTGACCTGTTGGGGATGTCCGTTATAAGTGTTCAGCGTAACATAACGAGCGAATCATTCGAAACGATATGCATACCCCGAGCCACGATTTATGGCCGTTTCGAACCTTTCCCGCATAACATATCAGCCATAGCATGATCTCTAGCCATCAGGATTCACTACGAGCCGTCCAAGGCTATCGATACCATGTAGGTGACTCGCAGCCGCTCGGTTGGTGTTGTCGGCCCAGTCGTTATGCCACTTGTAAGTAGTATCAGGAATGCGGCAGGTCTCTTCTTGACCAGGCCGTTGTCATACGACTATCTTTGAAGTTCGGCTCCTCCTTGTAATACCATTCGTTTATTATATGGGTTTGCTGTAACGGACTCGGGCGAGACAGCGAGAGAGCAATCCAGGAAACGACGATAATCGTTCAATCATTACCGCGGTAACCCCAGACCGGTCTCTCGGATAGAGCGTCTGGTAACGGTACCACAGTCTGGGCGCTCACCTATATGCAACTAGGAACCTAATATGCCTAGGCATTCATGCTTAGGTACTTACAAGTATGTCTTGTCTCGTGGCATTCTACCGGCGCCGACTTGATGAGCGAATACGAGCACTAGCAATGTGGGTAGCATAGGTAATCAAACATGAGCCTTTATTTTTGCGTACAGAGTCACTAAGGTCGAATACATAGGACGGGGCCTGAATTCAAGGGAAGAAGGGAAAATAAAAAGAAGAAAAAAACTAGTCGGACCCCAATTCATTAATATTAGCAAGACCTTTTTCCCTCCCAGTGGCGCCGATACCATAAGCGTCAAATCAATATTCGTTGTAGCGGCCCTCGCCGGCGCTCTTGTACATGACGTCGACAATCGTGAAGTCAGCGGTGGTGACGGCCGTGCCTGTGATTGATTAGTCTCGGGTTGTACCGGACCAAAAAGCATTTCATTGCTTACCGTCGGACCACTTCACTGTCCAGCTGTTGTCTTTGCTGGGGAAGGCAAGCCATTGGCCGTCGGCATCGTTGCCCAGCTTGCCTTCAGAGATGCGGAAAGTGTCCCACTGTGCCACGATTCCCTCCCCAGGGTCGACTGTGTTCGGGTTGGGCATGTCGACCAGAGCCAACAGGCCCGGGGGCCCCATCAGTCCGATGGAGTGGTCAATGATGCCCACTGGGTATGTGTGTAGCTGGTTGCAGCCTTCCTTGCCACTCTCCGTAGGGTAGACTTGGACGGGGGAGACATCATCTTCGTCGAAGACGCCCAGAGTGTTGTTCTTCAGCGAGAGGAACCGTCCATCAACATTCTTGTTGGCCGGGCTGCGAGGATAGTCAGCAACTTTAGCAGACAGTATCAGAGCCGACGCCTATGGGTTGACGAACCAAGAGATCTGAAGCTGGTAGAGGTCCAGCTGTCGCTCGACGACCGGAGCAGCGGAGACCAAGGCGACCAGGGCGCCGAGTGAGAGCAGGTTGGCAGTCCACTTCATGGTAGCAGGTATTGTTTGGCGGCGATGTTGAGTAGGGCAGAGTAGGGAGCAAGGATCAGATGTCGTTGAGTAAGATTAGCTTATGTGGGCGTTGGGGAGTCTTGTCTTTTTCTCCGATCGTAACGTCCTAGGGGGGGTTGTGCTGCAAGAGTAGGAGGCGGCTTGAGGATCTGGAGAGAGGAGAGTAAGAGAATTTATATTCCTTTCTTTCCACGATGCGGAGGGCTAGGGGCAGACACTGGAAGATGAAGAGCGGAACCAAAGGATCGAGACGAGGAAGGCTAAGCCAAAGCGACGGTAATTGAGCTGACCCAATCTACGCGGAAAGGCCGTATCTTGAGATCCTGTCCTGACTTCCCCTCCCCCTTGCCCTACCTCACGAGGGGTTGTTAGACAGCCAGTGGCGTGTCCCGACGTCTGTCGAGGTCTGTGTCTCCAGGCCGGAGTAGTCGGGAAGGGGCTGGTCGGTGTCGATGGCACACACACGGTGGTATCGCCGTTCAACGAGAACACGAAAGAGGAACTGTCACGATACCTTACGCCGGTCCTAGATGCAGGTAACAAATGCCAAGCTCTCGCGGATATATAAACACACACACACACACACACACACACATACACTCACACTCACGCGTGAACATAGTACAAGGGATGTAGCCGGGTACACGTATCGATCGATAGGCTACTGGAAACCTTAGCTATATATCAATCAGGTAGTAGGTACATGTAGGTTGATGTGTATATCGTCACATACGCCTGCCTGTGGACAGCTAGATCAGCTTACGAGCAGGTACCGAGGAACCACACGGCCGGCAACTGGGAGTCGCTAATTTTAGCACGCAATAGACCCGACGGACGCCTCAGCCCGCTGCAGGGGTATGGAGGTAGCAGCGCAGGTCGCAAGATCAGCCGCTAAACTCCCCAGAACTAAAAAACCTCGATGATATCAGCCGTAGGCTAAAGTCATCTCCGCCGCCAAGACTCCCCCGTAACGACCTGACACTGCTGAAAATAGCATGACAGCAATTTACAGCTACATGGTCAGCATCCTTTCTTTCTTCTTTTTTTCCCTTCCTTTTTTCCGCCCATGTGGTTCTAGAAACTTTCAGGGTCGCCTCCTACCTTCGATCAACATTGCTTGGGTATGTGTATATAGTAGATCACCTGCAGTCCCGATGCTATCCGTACATATCTGAGATCAAGGAGCCAACCGTTGACCTTGTATGCTCCGGCTCCGAGACAGTACACTACACTAGAACCCATACGGCGACTCGGAGCCTGCTTCCGGAGCTGAGTCTCTGACCGACGAACCTTTAATGGTAAAAGAAAATGGTCGTCCGCGTTTCTATCTTTGAATCACTCGGGGTTGCATCTTCGTCCGACCGAAAATATCGACTCCCGTCTAGATTGAGCGTCACGATATGTCCACAACCTGACAAGCTGATCAACCTTGGAACTGGCCACGTAGCTTCGCCGCCTTTCCATTCTCCCTTCCCATGCCATGCCAATGTCGCGTTAGAGAGCATGGCATACCTATTGTGTATCATGTGGTCCATGGATACATGGAACCGAGGACAATATGCTTACCACTCTAGATGGACTCTCGCACAATTCGCACCATGGGCTGTCCCTAATCATCGTCTCTCCGCCTTCGCGCATGCAAGGCTCGTGTCTCAAGTCATGTAGCAGACAGTCCGTTTCCCCCCCTCACCCATACCATACAAACAGTTAGATACATCACCACAATACAAATTTGCGCACCGTGGAATGTGTGGCTTCAGGACCGTACGTTGTAAGGAAGGGGAAAAAAAAAACACCGCAAGACACAGTCCATGTATTTTAGAGCTCCTCTCCTAGTCCCTGCCTTCCTTCTTTCTTTCAGAGCCAAGTGAATACAGCCTTTGAGCATTGTCGACCAGGACAGGACTCTTCACCACACTTGCGTAGTCCGATGATATGGCGGCCCGGACAGGTGGCTTGTGCCATATCCAGGAGCAAGGCCAGCTATACTCGTTGAGCCTCACTCTGGCCTTGGCGGATCCCGCATCAGGGACTACACCTTTGAGCCATCAGCAGACCACCGTTTCCCTCCTCAAAGCGGATCTTCGCCTTCTCGTCTCGGCTATCCCACGGATCCTTGTGGCCTTAGCCTTTCAAGCCCGGCAAACTGCGAATTGGGCTGAGCTACGCGAGACGATACTGTATGTCACGGTATCAGTAATGGAGCTACAACTCCTCATCTCTCTCAGTGTGCTCTGGTTGGTGGTTCCGGGGGTGACTGTTTTGCCTTGGCTTGCCTTACAGGTAGCCTCGCTTTGGATTATTCTTCAGTACATGAATGGTCGAACCCGGCCGTTCTTGATCACCCCGGAGAGGATGACTACCAAGACACTAGATGACAAAACTGAGCAACTGGATTGGTTCGTTGTCGGTGGCCTCGTAAACAATGCACGAATGCGCCGCACCGTCTTACCAAGGCTTACAACCATTTTTGGTAACAGAATGCACACCTTTCCCTCCCATAGGCTGGGATTCGCACTGGATATTGGTCTTGTACTTCTCCAGCGTAATCTCCACGTACCTACGGCAAGGTCTGTGAGGCTATACAATTCCGTCCGCGCTAGCCTTCTAAAGCCAGAGACGAACGGTGTGCGGATTATCGCTCACAACACGGGCGCTCTGGACGTCTCGTGGTTACTTGCTCGACTTTGCGCTGACTTACCTGCTGGAAGTCAACTAGGCAAGCTTCAGATATTCACCTTCGGTGCTGCGTCGGTAGAGATGGTCATGCCTCTTGGGTCAGGTCGTTTGCAAAGCGAGAACAAGTGCAAGATGTCGTATCCAGATGTCACCAATTTCGCATTTGCCGACGACCCCATGGCGCAAATCGGAGTGCTTCTCGGGATGCGCCAAAGGCTCCAAGGGCGCTTTGTCGGGAGCCTATATACGATCCACACAGCTGCTCCTGCTTTCACCTGGCGTAGCCACAACAGTTTTGAGGACTACCTCGACGCACTGCTGCCAAATGGGAACCCTAGGACCGGCGTACTTGGTCAGGAATGCAAGGTTGACAGTGAATTGAGTGAGATGCGAGAGCTCGCCGCACTCGTGCAAAGTATTACCAACGAGCATCTTAGGATGCGGGATGTTAAAAGACGAAGCTGGACACCAATAGGTGCTGTCGAAAATAAGGGAAAAGAAAGCGACATTACCAGCCCATTGTCCCTCGCAGACACAAGGAACAGAACAGAACGCGTGAACGGTAGGAAAGGATACGAAGAAAATTTATTAGTACAAGCTATAAAATAGAAATGAACATTACCATGGCCCGGTCGCGTACATATAAATACGTTATAATGAAAAATAATTAATATATTTATTTAATAAAAAATAACGGTAAATATATTATATTACTTTTTTTTTATAAATATATTATATAAAATATATTAAAAATTTTTAAATTATAAAATTAATTAATAATTAAATTATAAAATTAAATAAAGTTATATATATATATATATATATATATATATATTATTATTATTTTTATAATATTATTTTTATATTTATTAAAGATGGGTTTTTTTATTTTATATTTTTTTTTAAAAAATAAAATAACGTATTATATATAAAAATTTATTAAAAGTAAATTTTAAATTTAAAAAACTTATAATTTATTTAATTAAAATCGTTTTTAATTAATTTATTAATTTAAATATTTATATTTTTTTTTATAAAATGTTAATTAAATTTATATATATAAAAATATAAATGTTTATTTTAATTTATAAAAATTTCATTTAATTATTATTAAAATCGTTTATAAAAAATAAAAAAAAACTTATTAATTATTAATAAAAAATTTAAAATATTTTTATTAAAATATAAAATTTTAATTATTTTTTTATTAAAATTTATTAATTATATTATATTTATATATTATAAAATAAAATTAATTTATATAAATATATTTTGAAAATAAAATTTCGTATTATTATATAAACGTAACGTTTTAAATGTTATATAGGTTAATAAAAAAAAATAAAAGTTTTATATAACGTGCATGATAAGCGAGTGACCTAGACAAGCGAATGACCCACGTCAACCCAATTACTTCCATTTGGATTTAAATCATTCAACCACAACGCCTACAATTGAAAAAAGCTATTCAAAATCCTCTTCCTGGGAGATATCTACATCAATTTCACAAGTGCGCGCATTATGGCCAGCATTGCCGCATCGTTCACAGCGCCGTTGCTTTGTCCAAATGCCCCCGACCACGATGCAATTTTTGTCTTCTTTTTCATGTCCCTGCTTTTCCACATCCTTTTGCGCCAAAAGATCTTGTCCTTCTTGTAAAGTAAGTGATCCTCCTTGACGTACGCGTCTTCTTTTGACCTTACGTTGCTTGCTAAGGGTCTAATTGGCCTCTCGGAAGTCCTACACTTCCGCCTGGAGTAGGGCAACCTGGTGCATGATTCCTTGCGTCCCTTTTGCAAGCTGGTCAATTAATTGGTAAATGATTGTTGATAAGCTATTTTGATAACGGGCAATTCGATTTTAATATAATCTATTTGCAAAGTTGCTTTAATTAAGTTATTTAATGTTTTGAAAATTTAAAAGGCAAATAAGTTAAAGATTAATTTAAGTGATATTAATATATGTAATTTAATATCTAGTTTAGATATTACATTTTTAAAATTAAAAGAAATAATGCTAGCTTTTTTAAACCTTTTTTATATGATTTCTTTTATTATAAATTGTTAAAAAGTAATATAAAAGGCTGGGAAGAAATCAATTTTAATAATATAAGTAATATATTTTCATATTATATCTTCGATTTAACGCTTATACATTCGCTTTAATATAAAAAAACAACTAATATTAAAAGGCTAAAATAAATAAAATAAATAAAAAGGTATATAAAAAGTTATAATTTTGTTTTTTTTATAATGTTATTTAAAATTAGTTAAATAATAGCTTTTATAACCATTTAAAATAAAAAGGCGATATATGCCCATTATATAACCTTTAATATATTAATTAAAATGTCAAATCTATTTTAAATTATATTCATTTATTATCCAACCATTATTATTTATAACAATGCGTTAATTTTTTAATAATGGGCTGTTTTTATATTAAAATAAAAGATAATATTAACTTGTAATAATAATAAACGGCAAGATCGCCCACCTTTAAAAATTAACGCTTTGAATTATAATAATCCATTCTTTAATTCCTTGTTATAATATTTTAATTTTACCATATCTTTCGACGTTTATAACCATCATGGCTATAAAAATAACTTCTATAAAAAAGCCAATCTTATTAAAATTATAAATATTAGACTTTTTAATATCATATTTAATAATTATATTTCTTATAAATAAAAATCACGCGTTTATTACGTTTAAATTTTCGCATTAAGCTTTTTAATAATTATATTTTTAATTAAAACGCGTTTAAAAAACTAGTTATTATTTTATAAAATTTAAAACTTAACGTTTACTAATAAAAAATACGTTACGCTTTTATAATAATTAATTAACCATATCTTTTATACCAACTAATTTAAAAGGAAATCTATATAAATCCAAGTTAAATATATATTAAATTATTATAGATTTTTTTAGATCTGTAAATTTATAAAAATAAAGCATGATATTTTACTATAAAAGCTGGCTACCTTTTTAATAACCTAACGTTTTACAATCTATAAAATAGATCTTAACTGCGGCCTAAATATTGAAATAAAAATTAAAATCCATAGCTTAAAAAGCTAAAATTATTTAACTTTTATTACTTATTTTTTTCATATTTTATTATAAAAAAATTAATATTTAAAAATGATAATAATGTTAAAATAATAAAATGGGTCATTCGCTTGTTTAAGTCACTCGTTTATTATATACGTTATAATAAAATTATTATATATATAACATTTTTAAATAAATTAAAATTAAATTTTAACGTTTTAATAAATTTTTATTTTAAATAATTATATATTAAATTAAATTTAAATTAAATATTAAATAATTTTATAAAAATTGAAATATTTTTATATTTTATATATAATTAAAACGTTATATTAATATTTATTTTAAATTAATAATTTATAAGTTAAAAAAAAAGATTTAATATAAAATATGGTTAATATAAACGGATAAAAGGTTTATTTAACCGATTAAATAATTAAAATCACTTTTTATTATTTTTATTATTTTTAAAATATAAAAGCGCCGCGCTTTTAAAACTTTTTAACGTTAAAACGTTTTATAAAAATTATAAAATATATATAAAAAAACCATTTCTTTTAATATATTAATTTTTTAATTATTAATTTAAACTTATAATTATATTTTAAATATAAAAAAGTAATTTTTATAAATTAAACTTTTTAATTTTAACATTATTATTACTTTTAAATTAAAATTTTTTTATCGATTTTTATATTAATAAAACTTATAATAATATTAATATATAAATATAATTATTTTAATAAAATTTTCATGTTAAAATTTAAATTATATATAATATAAAAATAATTTTTTTTAAAATTTTATAATTAAAATAAATTAATATATATATTTATTTTATTTATAATTAGTTTTTTATTTTTATTAAATAAAATATATTTATTAATAATATTTTTTTTAATATATAATACGTTTTTTAATAATATTATATATTAAAAACGATTTATAAATTTTTAAAATAATATTAAAAGTTTTTTAATTATAATTTAATATATTTAAAATTTTTATCGTTATATTATAATATATACGCATTTTAAAATTATAAAAAAATATATTATAATTTTTAAAACGTATTATATTAAAAAAAAATTATAATTAAAATATAATTAATAATGTAAATATTTATTTAAAATTAATAATAATAGTAATTTTAATGAAAATTAATTTATTAATGTTTATTTTAATTATAAAACGAATAATTTTTATTTCTTTTTTTTTTTTACATTTAATATTATTATTAAATTAAATAAAATACGTATTTTTATATTATAATATACGTTAATAATAAAATTTTTCAACGATATTTTTTATTTATAAAAATTCAAAAATTATTAAATTAATTTAATTTAATTAAAATAAATAAGGTTTTTTTATTAAATTATTTTATAAATTTAACAGTATTTTTTATAAATGATTTTTCCAAATATTATTAATTATATTTATAATTATACACTTTTTTTATTTATAAATTATTTAATTATTAAATTTTTTTTAAAAAAGTTAATCCGATATTAAATTAATATTTTAATTTTATAAAAAATCTATTTATTTAATTTCTTTTTTATAAAAATACATTTAAATTATAACCGTTTTATTAATAAAAATTAATTTATTTTAATATAAAATAAAATTAAATTATTTAAACAATTTTATAAATAATAATAAATAAAATAACTTTCTATTAAAATCATTTATATAATAATTCATTTAAAAAATTATATTTTATATAAAAATATAAATATATTTTCTATTTAATATTAAATTAAATTGAATTTTTTATTTATTATAATAAGTTTTTATATCAATTGGAATATAATTTATAACAGTTTTTATTTTTTATTAATATAATTATTTTATATTATAAAGTTAAGATAATATTAATTTAAAATATATTTAATATAAAATAAGAAAAGGTTTAATAAATATAATAAATAAATAAAATAAATAATAAAAATATTAATAAAACTTTTATTTTAAATTATATATTAATTATTTTATAAGTTTTATAAATAATAATTTATAAAAAGATTTATTTTAAATGTATTTTTTATAATATATATTAATATTTAAAAAAAAGAGTAATATTAAATTATAAGTTTAATATTTTAATTTTATTTCTTATTTTAACCGTTTATTTATAAATAATAAATAATAATTATTTTAAATTAAAATTTTAATTTTATTTATAACGTTTATTAAAATGTAAATATAAATTTATAATTTTTATTAAAAATAATTTTAATTAATAACTTTTAATTTATAAAACATTTTAATTTATTTATATATAATATAAATTTTTAAATTTAAAATTAAAAAAAGGATTTTAATAAATTTAAAAATAATAATTATTATAATATCGTATTTATTATATCTTATTATATTTTAAAAAATATAAACCGATTTTAATTTGAATAAATTTATAATAAATTTAATCGTAACAATATAAAATGAAATAAAATTCCTTTAAAAGATTTTTTTATTTATTTATATTATTTAATTTTAAAAATAATATTAAATGTAATTTATTCATTTAAAATTAATTTAATAAATATTAAAATTATTAAATTTTTATATTATTTTTTTCTAAATTTAAAATAAGGTTTTTTATTATAAATCATTTTTAATATAATTTAAATATAAAATTTTAATATATATAAATATTTTTTAATATTATTATTTTTTATAAAAAACAATTCGTTATTATATAAAATATAATAAATATAATATAGCGATTATTTTTTAATAAATCTATATAAAATCTTTTTAATAATATTAAAAGGTTTAATATTTATAATATATTTTATTATAAATTATTAATAAAAATCATTATTAATATATAATTTTATATCGGTTATATAATTAAAATTAATAATTATATTATTAAATATATTTTTTTTGATATTATGATTTTCTAAACTTGTTTAAATTTATAAATAAATAAAATAAAACCTTAAAAATTAAATTAATTATTTTTTAAATGTATATTAAATATTTAAATAAAATTAAAATAAATATATAAAAGTTATTATAAATTTAAAATTTAATTTAATTAATTTAATTAATTTTAAAAATGATTAAATAATAATTTTTTAAATAAGTTTATAATTTATAAAAATCATTATAAATTACTTATATAATTAAATATTAATTTATAAATTTTTATATATTTATATAAAATATAAAATTCTTAATTTAATAATTTAATATTAAATTTTATTTTTAATAAAAGTCTTAATAAAAATTTAAATAGAACAACAATATATATAAAAATATAATAATTATTTTAAAATATATTATAATAATATACTATTAATATAAATTAATATAAACTTTAATAAATATAATAAATAAAATAAATAAAATAAATAAAATAAATAAAATAAGTAATAAAATGTTAATAAAACTTTTATTTTAAATTATATATTAATCATTTTATAAGTTTTATAAATAATAATTAATAAAAAAATTTATTTTAAAAAAAAACTTTTTTTAAATATATTTTTTATAATACGTATTAATTATAATATTATATGTTTTTTATTTTAATATATTAAATTTAATAAATATAAAATAAATTCTTTTTAATAATTATAATAATTATAATAATTAAAACAATCAAAAATGATTTAAATTAATTTAAAACTTTTTAATTTTTTTATTATTAAAAATAAAATATATAAAGAAGTTTATTTTTCATATTTTATTATTATTTTATAGAATTGTTTTTTTATTTAAATATGTTTATAAATTAAATTGTTTTATTTCTTAAAAAAAAGTTTTTTTATTAATATTAAAAAAATGATTTGTTTAAAAATCTTATTAAATTAATATATGGTTTTAAATTAGTTAAAATAAAAAAAAATTAAAATTCATTAACAATTGATATTTAATTATTTATAATTAATACTTTAAATTTATTTATAATAATTTTTAAAAATTTAATTAAAAAATAACCGATAAGTAAATTTTTAAATTTAAAAACAATTATTAAATTTAATAAACAAATAAAATATTTTTCAGTTATTTTTAAAAATATAACGATATCATTAATATATATTATTATAAAACGTTAAAAAGGTTTAAATTTTTAATTTATAGATTTTTATATAAATTTTAAATTATTTTTATAATTTATAAAAATAATATTAAAAATTTTGAAATTTTAAAAAAATATAATAATGATTTTATTTTAATAATTTAATTAAATAAATAATTAATAAAAAGATTTTAACCCGTTTATAATAATTATATAAAATTTATTTTATAATTTAAATATAATATTTTTTTATAAAAATAAAAAATAAAAATTTAATATTATAATTTAATTTAAGAAATGAAAATTAATAATTATTTTATAAATTATAAACAAGAAATATTTGAAAAATATAAATATTTTTATATATTTTATTTTATTATATTTATATATATTATTAAAGATTTTGTTTATTAATTTTTTATTTTTAACATCGAAATTATAAATTTTAATAATAATTTTAATTTAATTATATCATTTTTTAATAAATGGTATTTTTATTTATTTATTTTTAAAAACCTTAATAATATTTATTTTATTTTATATATTATATTTATTTATAATTTTTTAATTTTATTAATAAACGAAATTTAATTTTTTTATATAAACATATTTTTATTAATATTTTGAAACGGTATATTTTTTAAAAAAAGGTTTAAATTATAACGGTGGTTTATAATTTATAAACGTTTAAATTACCGTTTCTATATTTTTTAAAATTTTATTATTATTATAAAAATTAAATAATATAGTTTTAAAAAAAGATTTATTAAAAATTATAAAGCTATATTTTTTTATATTTTAATATAATAATGATTATATAAATTATAAATATTTTTATATATATTATAATTAGGTATTTTTTTTAACGGTTTTAATGAAAATA